>NC_069405.1:50486313-50571313 GCF_026875155.1 Cherax quadricarinatus
AGAGAGAGAGAGGGAGGGAGGGAGAGAGGAGGGAAGAAAACATATAATAGTTTAAGGGATATAGGTGAAGGAAAGCTGGAGTGTAAATGAAGGATGGGGTGTAGATGAGGGGAGGGAGGTGGTGAAAGAGGGGAAGGGAGTTTAGACGAGGAAGAAGGAGGGGGGGGAGGAGGAAGAGAGGGGGAATGCGTGAGGGGGAAGGGGTGGCAGAAGAGGAGAGGAGGTTTAGTTGAGAGAAAGGAGGGCAGTAGGTGAGGGGGGGTAGGGTGCAACACGGGGGGAGTTAGGTGATGAGAGAGATGGGGGCTGAAGGTAGACTTGGGTGTAGGTGAGGGGAAAAAGGGGTGTAGGTGAGGGGAGGGGGCGGAAGAGGTGAGGGGTGTAGGTGAGGGGACGTCCGGAGTGGTGGGCACAAGTGACATCCACAAGTGTGACTTATGCCAGCCACCACCTCAACGAGATAATGACCCCCCTTCCTGGCTCCCGTGTCCCCTCACTCTCTTTCTCTCCCTCTCTCTCTCTCTCTCTCTCTCTCTCTCTCTCTCTCTCTCTCTCTCTCTCTTTAATATTTCATGTCTCTCGGGGAATATTACATTTGCTATTCGTTCGAGCTTTGTCTATTTTAAGGTTTCTATATCTGATTTTAATTCTGTAATTCTCTCACTTATCTCGCAGCTCTTGTTAAATCCTTTACTTTATCTATCATTTAGCTGCATCTCCTTTTTGGCTTGAGATATAGAAAATTGTAACTAGGTATTAATGTGTGGCAGGACTGCAACCGCAACAGTTTAAGGGGTTTATTTAGTGTTTGTGAGTTTGCAATTTACAGGAAACAACCACAGCCAAGTAACTGTAAAGGTAACGTATTCGAAAATTTGAAGTGTAAATACTTGACTAAGCTAGGACAGGTGGTTACTTGTATATATAAAACAACAATCATTTGGTAACGCTTAGTAAACCTTGGAACACTTTCAAGCCAAACAAACAAAACCCTGAGCAAGATGTTCCCGTGTGTCTGGGTAGTGTTGGAGCGCTTGGCCCCTTGTTAAGGATTCCAGGCAGGACCTGGGATGGATCATCATCTCGGGTTGAAACACGAAGGTAGTTAATAAATGTCTTCCTTGGCAGAACCAAGTTGCATGATGGGTCTCGGCTTTAATATAAGAACATAAGAACATAAGAACGAAGGAACACTGCAGCAGGCCTACTGGTCCATGCGAGGCAGGTCCAAGTCTCCTACCGGCTTAAGCCAATGCACCCAACCTAGTCAGGTCAGGTCACATTGACTTAAGGGAGGAACACGGCAACCGTCCTGGTAGCACAAGCTAATCAGGTCCAACTCACACCCACCCACACCCACTCATGTATTTATCCAACCTATTTTTAAAGCTACACAACGTTCTGGCCTCTATAACTGTACTTGGGAGTTTGTTCCACTCATCCACAACTCTATTACCAAACCAGTACTTTCCTATATCCTTCCTGAATCTGAATTTTTCTAACTTAAAACCATTTCTGCGAGTCCTGTCTAGGCTAGATATTTTCAGCACACTATTTACATCCCCTTTATTTATTCCTGTCTTCCATTTATACACCTCAATCATATCCCCCCTAATTCTACGTCTTTCTAGAGAGTGAAGTTTCAAGGCCCTTAGTCTATCCTCATAGGGAAGGTTTCTGATACATGGGATCAACTTTGTCATCCTCCTTTGTACATTTTCCAGAGCATTTATATCCATTCCGTATAGGGTTTGACCAAAACTGTGCAGCATAATCTAAATGGGGCCTAACCAAGGATGTATAGGTTGAAAAACAACCTGAGGACTCCTATTATTTATGCTTCTTGAATAAGCCAAGGATTCTTTAGCTTTATTGCGAACACTTAGCACTGTTGTTTTGGGTTTTCAGATTACTGCTAACCAGTACTCCTAATCTTTTTCGCAATCCGTAATATTAAGATCTACATTATTTAGTTTATATGTGGCATGGTTATTGTCCTGTCCAACATTTAGAACTTTGCATTTGTCTATATTAAACTGCATCTGCCACTTCTCCGACCACTGCATCAGTCTACTCAAATCTTCCTGGAGTGCTCTAATGTCCTCGTCAGATTGAATTCGACGGCCTATTTTGGTGTCATCGGCAAACTTGCTGATGTCGCTCTTTATGCCCTCATCTATGTCGTTTATGTAGATTGTGAACAGGTATATGTAACCAGATACAGCATCTCGGAGTTGATATTCCGCTATTTGAGCTTGTTGTAACCTGACTCTGTCGCCAATACAAAGATAAGCTGAGATCACTGAGGGGCCATCGCCCACATATATGGCGCTGACGTCAGTATAGTGAAAATAATGTATGTTGCTTATATTAGATTACTGGTTGACTATGCCGCACTCCTGCTTGCTCTAGTGTCAGGCGGGATGCTTGGAGAACTGGAAAAGTTTCCAGACTAACAAGCGATGAAGATCATCCTAGAATGTCCATGTTTCTGTTAAACAGTAAATACTAGTGAGAGAACTTGATATCTCGAGCATCAGAGATCGAGCATCGAAAAATTGACCTCTTTATTGTTTACACTCTCCGGCAAGCTTATTGAAACGCTTGCAGACTCTCTTCACCACAGCTGAGCACTCCATCAAATGGATCATGAATACTGGCACTGACCTCCAAATGAATCAGACATACGAACTGTGCCAAGTAAGGCATCAGCCACACTTCCCTACACCATGGGAATTTATCTATTTCCGAAACGTTTTTCCTCCCCAGGAACCTTATTAGATTGACATCTAAGTTGCACAGTATTGATGTCTAAGTCATATAGCACTGTCTTGGCCATGAACGTAATGATTCCCCCCACTAACCCACTAGTGCAGCTGGCACTGCCGTTGTTGTCTAACACAGCCATGACACCTGTATAGAAATTGGCTCAGGCATCAGCACTGAGCTTCGATCCTTCAAACTGAACTGTGTGTTATACTCCTTGCACTTAAATATATCCAAACATTCAAAACAGGAGTAACTATTGCCTCACCCGGCACCAATATGGAATGTGGAAAAAATGATTAATTTAGAAACAACTCACTCATAAATGTTTAAAATGTCATAATATTGACACTCACGGAAGCATATTGCCAGCAATTCTGGAGAAATACTATAATATTGGCCATTATAAATATCCCGAATATAACTCGTAACTATATAACCACATTGTTATGTTTTGTAAACTTTTTAATAGTGTTTTAAATTAAATAAATAATTCATTACCGTGCTCAGTACCAGCTTCTATAATGTTCTGACCACCGATCACAGGATGGTTCTGGAGTGTGTGTGTGTGTGTGTGTGTGTGTGTGTGTGTGTGTGTGTGTGTGTGTGTGTGTGTGTGTGTGTGTGTGTGTGTGTGTGTGTGTGTGTGTGTGTGTGTGTGTGTATGTGTGTGTGTGTGTGTGTGTGTTGTGTGGTGTATGTGTATGTGTGTGTGTGTGTGTGTGTGTGTGTGTGTATGTGTGTGTGTGTGTGTGTGTGGTGTGTGTGTGTGTGTGTGTGTGTGTATGTGTGTGTGTGTAATATACAGACGTTGACTACAGTACTTGGTGTTGATAAATAAGTAACTTCTCTTGACTGTTTCTCTAGCGATTAGGCTTTTATTCCTTTAATGACCCAATCCAGCGATCTTAGTGATCTCAGGACAACATTCATTAATCTTAGTGACCCAGGACAACATTCATTAATCTTAGTGACCCAGGACAACATTCATTAATCTTAGTGACCCAGGACAACATTCATTAATCTTAGTGACCCAGGACAACATTCATTAATCTTAGTGACCCAGGACAACATTCATTAATCTTAGTGATCCAGGACAACATTCATTAATCTTAGTGACCCAGGACAACATTCATTAATCTTAGTGATCCAGGACAACATTCATTAATCTTAGTGATCCAGGACAACATCATTAATCTTAGTGACCCAGGACAACATTCATTAATCTTAGTGACCCAGGACAACATTCATTAATCTTAGTGATCCAGGACAACATTCATTAATCTTAGTGACCCAGGACAACATTCATTAATCTTAGTGATCTCAGGACAACATTCATTAATCTTAGTGACCCAGGACAACATTCATTAATCTTAGTGACCCAGGACAACATTCATTAATCTTAGTGACCCAGGACAACATTCATTAATCTTAGTGACCCAGGACAACATTCATTAATCTTAGTGACCCAGGACAACATTCATTAATCTTAGTGACCCAGGACAACATTCATTAATCTTAGTGATCCAGGACAACATTCATTAATCTTAGTGACCCAGGACAACATTCATTAATCTTAGTGATCTCAGGACAACATTCATTAATCTTAGTGACCCAGGACAACATTCATTAATCTTAGTGACCCAGGACAACATTCATTAATCTTAGTGACCCAGGACAACATTCATTAATCTTAGTGACCCAGGACAACATTCATTAATCTTAGTGATCCAGGCAACATTCATTAATCTTAGTGACCCAGGACAACATTCATTAATCTTAGTGACCCAGGACAACATTCATTAATCTTAGTGACCCAGGACAACATTCATTAATCTTAGTGACCCAGGACAACATTCATTAATCTTAGTGATCCAGGACAACATTCATTAATCTTAGTGACCCAGGACAACATTCATTAATCTTAGTGATCCAGGACAACATTCATTAATCTTAGTGATCCAGGACAACATTCATTAATCTTAGTGACCCAGGACAACATTCATTAATCTTAGTGATCCAGGACAACATTCATTAATCTTAGTGACCAGGACAACATTCATTAATCTTAGTGATCTCAGGACAACATTCATTAATCTTAGTGACCCAGGACAACATTCATTAATCTTAGTGACCCAGGACAACATTCATTAATCTTAGTGACCCAGGACAACATTCATTAATCTTAGTGACCCAGGACAACATTCATTAATCTTAGTGACCCAGGACAACATTCATTAATCTTAGTGACCCAGGACAACATTCATTAATCTTAGTGATCCAGGACAACATTCATTAATCTTAGTGACCAGGACAACATTCATTATCTTAGTGATCTCAGGACAACATTCATTAATCTTAGTGACCCAGGACAACATTCATTAATCTTAGTGACCCAGGACAACATTCATTAATCTTAGTGACCCAGGACAACATTCATTAATCTTAGTGACCCAGGACAACATTCATTAATCTTAGTGACCCAGGACAACATTCATTAATCTTAGTGACCCAGGACAACATTCATTAATCTTAGTGATCCAGGACAACATTCATTAATCTTGGTGACCCAGGACAACATTCATTAATCTTAGTGACCCAGACAACATTCATTAATCTTAGTGACCCAGGACAACATTCATTAATCTTAGTGACCCAGGACAACATTCATTAATCTTAGTGACCCAGGACAACATTCATTAATCTTAGTGACCCAGGACAACATTCATTAATCTTAGTGACCCAGGACAACATTCATTAATCTTAGTGACCCAGGACAACATTCATTAATCTTAGTGATCCAGGACAACATTCATTAATCTTAGTGACCCAGGACAACATTCATTAATCTTAGTGACCCAGGACAACATTCATTAATCTTAGTGACCCAGGACAACATTCATTAATCTTAGTGACCCAGGACAACATTCATTAATCTTAGTGACCCAGGACAACATTCATTAATCTTAGTGACCCAGGACAACATTCATTAATCTTAGTGACCCAGGACAACATTCATTAATCTTAGTGACCCAGGACAACATTCGGAGATCTTAGTGACCCCAGGACAACATTCATTAATCTTAGTGACCCAGGACAACATTCGGAGATCTTAGTGACCCCAGGACAACATTCAGTGATCTTAGTTTCCCCAGGAAAACATTCAGTGATCTTAGTGACCCCAGGAAAACATTCAGTGATCTTAGTGACTCCAGGACAACATTCAGTGATCTTAGTGACTCCAGGACAACATTCAGTGATCTTAGTGACCCGAGGACAACATTCAGTGATCTTAGTGTCTCCAGGACAACATTTAGTGATCTTAGTGACCCCAGGACAACATTCAGTAATCTTAGTGACCCCAGAATAACATTCAGTGATCTCAGAACAAGATTCAATAGTCTTAGTAACTCCAGGACAACATTCAGTGATCCCAGGACAAGATTCAATAGTCTTAGTGACTCCAAGGCAACAATCAGTGATCCCAGGACAAGATTCAGTAATCTTATTGACTCCAGGATAAATTTCAATGATCTCAGCGATCCCAGGACAACATTCAGTGATCTTAGTGACCGCAGGACAGCATTCAGTGATCTTAGTGACCCCAGGACAACATTCAGTGATCTTAGTGACCGCAGGACAACATTCAGTGATCTTAGTGACTCCAGAACAACATTCAGTGATCTTAGTGACCGCAGGACAACATTCAGTGATCTTAGTGACTTCAGGACAACATTTAGTGATCTTAGTGACCCCAGGACAACATTCAGTAATCTTAGTGACCCCAGGACAACATTCAGTGATCCCAGGACAAGATTCAATAACCTTAGTGATCCCAGGACAACATTTAGTGATCTCAGGACAAGATTCAGTAATCTTAGTGATCCCAGGTCAACATTCAGTGATCTTAGTGACTCCAGGACAGCATTCAGTAATCTTAGTGACCCCAGGACAGCATTCAGTGATCTTAGTGACTCCAGGACAACATTCAGTAATCCTAATGACCCCAGGACAACATTTAGTGATCTTAGTGACCCCAGAACAACATTTAGTGATCCCAGGACAACATTCAGTGGTCCCAGGACAAGATTCAGTAATTTTAGTGACCCCAGGACAACATTCAGTAATTTTAGTGACCCCAGGACAAAATTCAGTAATCTTAGTGACCCCAGGACAACATTAAGTGATCTTTGTGACCTCAGGACAACATTCAGTGATCTTAGTGACCCCAGGATAAGATTCAGTAAACTTAGTGACCCCATGACAACAATCAGTAATCTTAGTGACCCCAGGACAACATTAAGTGATCTTAGTGACCCCAGGGTAACATTCAGTGATCTTAGCGACCCCAGAACAATATTCAGTGAGCTTAGTGACCCCTGGACAACATTCAGTGATCTTAGTGACCCCAGGACAACATTCAGTGATCCCAGGACAAGATTCAGTAATCTTAGTGACCCCAGGACAACATTCACTGATCCCAGGACAAGATTCAGCAATCTTAGTGATCCCAGGACAACATTCAGTGATCTCAGGACAAGATTCAGTAATCTTAGTGACCCCAGGACAACATTCAGTGATCCCAGGACAGCATTCAGTAATCTTAGTGACCCCAGGACAACATTCAGTGATCCCAGGACAACATTTAGTAATCTTAGTGACCCCAGAATAACATTCAGTGATCTCAGAACAAGATTCAATAGTCTTAGTGACTCCAGGACAACATTCAGTGATCCCAGGACAAGATTCAATAGTCTTAGTGACTCCAGGACAACATTCAGTGATCTTAGTGACTCCAGGACAACATTCAGTGATCTTAGTGACCCGAGGACAACATTCAGTGATCTTAGTGTCTCCAGGACAACATTTAGTGATCTTAGTGACCCCAGGACAACATTCAGTAATCTTAGTGACCCCAGAATAACATTCAGTGATCTCAGAACAAGATTCAATAGTCTTAGTGACTCCAGGACAACATTCAGTGATCCCAGGACAAGATTCAATAGTCTTAGTGACTCCAAGGCAACAATCAGTGATCCCAGGACAAGATTCAGTAATCTTATTGACTCCAGGATAAATTTCAATGATCTCAGCGATCCCAGGACAACATTCAGTGATCTTAGTGGCCGCAGGACAGCATTCAGTGATCTTAGTGACCGCAGGACAACATTCAGTGATCTTAGTGACCGCAGGACAACATTCAGTGATCTTAGTGACCGCAGGACAACATTCAGTGATCTTAATACCCCAGGACAACATTCAATGATCTTAGTGACCGCAAGACAACATTCAGTGATCTGAGTGACCGCAGGACAACATTCAGTGATCTTAGTGACCCCATGACAACATTCGGAGATCTTAGTGACCTCAGGAGAACATTCAGAGATCTTAGTGACCTCAGGAGAACATTCAGAGATCTTAGTGACCTCAGGAGAACATTCAGAGATCTTAGTGACCTCAGGAGAACATTCAGAGATCTTAGTGGCCCCAGGAGAACAGTCAATGATCTTAGTGAAGCCAGATAACTGTGTTCCTCCATATGGCCCTGACTTGTCTGAACTCTGTCTTCACAATATTAGAGCTGGAATCCTCGAAACGTTGAGTTTATGCTCGAATCTGAAGCTAATAATGTAATTTTGCATCTCTAATAGGCAAGTAAAACACTTTAGTGATTCATTTGAGGTTTAGTACGGAGCTCACCGGCCATCACAGATTATATTAAGAGTGTAGGTCCTGTGTTTTCTATACTAGGCTGAGATGCAGCCTTATCGTGACGCGTTCATCAGTGTGTTGCCTCACCTCTCAACCCCTCCCTCTTTCGTACTCATGTGATAGTAACTTCCCCTCTCTCGTACTCTTGTGATAGTAACTTCCCCGCTTTCCGTACTCTTGTGATAGTAACTTCCCCTCTTTCGTTACTCTTGCGATAGTAACTTCCCCTCTTCGTACTCTGTAATATGCAGCTTCTGGGGAGAGGGGTCTAGTAGCTGCTTGTTGGAGTTGAGTGGCAGCTCCTGCCCGTCCGTGAAAATTCAGTCGACTGGCGCAAAGAATACAGCTTTGGTTTCATATTGTAATTACATTTTTTTGAGAGTATGGAGTGTTGTATTGTTTGTAGTTTGTGTTTGTGCAGTTTGTCTCGGAAGCTTCAATGTAGTTCGTCATGCTGTGTCTCTGTTTTATACTGTGGAACATCCCTTTAGTTCATCTGTGTTGGTTTTTCCGCGTATGTAGGCTGTGTTACTTTACTGAAGAACTTTCGTTGTTTCTTCTGTGTGATGGCACCATAAGTGTAAGCTGGTGTTCACTTCTTCCTTCAAAGTCACTGACAAAAACATCGTTACTTTTCACTGTTTACACCGCATTTACTCTCCCTCCCCCTCATTTCTCAGGGACTGTGAAGAAACGTCACGCGTTGCGGCCTACCTTATTTGGTACGTTTCATTCCACTCGTAGGGTGAAACGTTGGTTTCAATAAAAAGACTTAGACTGTATAAAGCATTCATTTAACCCCTCGTCTGCGTTACGCCCTTTACTCAGTATGTACGCATGCGTAATTAATACTATGGGTGTTGCAAAGCGTATGGTGCTCTTAAATTCTTGTACTTAGAGTATTTATATCTCGCTAACGTAGCGTTCACTGCTCCACCACCAAGGATGATACACACTCAGCAGTAATATTCTTCTCGCCGGCGTCTACAAAAGCCTTTGTAGGTGAGGATTATCTATGCTTGTTAAAAAATGTAAAAAAATAAGTCAGAATATCCGCCTTGAACCATTCGCCAAAAAACTCCCACGTAGGAAAGTGGAATTGCTTGAAGTTTTTCTATACTAGGCTGAGATCAGCCTTATCGTGACGCGTTTCAATCAGTGGTGTTGCTCACCACTCATCCACCGACCCATGTCCCTAGGTTTGGCAACACACCTCCTCTTCATCACACTGAGTATCAAGTAGTTCACCCCCCGGGATGGGTGGAAACGTTTGGGCAAGTTTCCGTACATCCTCTGCTGCCCTATTCACCTAGCTGTAAGTAGGGGTACCTGGGTGTTAACCGACTAGTAAGGTAAGCATCTTTGGGTGAACAAACTGAAGACCACAATGCACAATATAACAGAGGAGGCGCCTCGATGACGCAACTGACTTCTGGATTATCCTGGTGCATACTTTACCCCCGTTAAAAATCCGAAAAAACCTTATATTATATTATCTACCTTGATTTTACAGAGGCATTCAATCAGGCCTACTTCTGTCCTAGCCCACTAATGCCTGATGCCTATTTGTCGCTAGCAAAGAACACTATAGCACTAGTTGTTTTCGTGCAGCTATAGACAAAGCAAGGAGTGCCACATGAAAGTCTGCATAGTCGCTGCTATACTCAAAAGAAATGTTTCTGTGGTGGACCATTTCATATCAGGAATAATGCCAGCAGGTGCTGCTGTCAGTTGAATTGCGGGAAGAAAGGATATTTTGCTAGTCTTGCCGGTCAAGACAGTGAGTACTGCTTGCTACACTGTATATTCCTACTGTTTCTTACAGTTATAAACTTCCTCATAGAAAATGTAACCCAGTATGCTGACCACTCCTTCTGTTGTTGACCGTTTAACATCTACGCTGACGTAAACATAATGGATCTCTGATAACATGGTGTGTCTCTGCCTGTACACTTTGTGAGTTCAAAAATCTTAAACTCTCAACTGAGATGTGAAAAAGACGTGCGATCTCAAAGTTTTGATGAATGAAGGTGTCAGTTCTATCGCTCACCTGGAGGGACACGACACAACTGCTAGCTTATGGAAGGGCTCATCAATTAACTTTAAGGACCTCTTCTATCCACGACTCGTAATCGTTATATGCTCACGGTCTGTTAATGGATAACTTGGCGTTTCCCGTTTGCATTTCATGTCCTAACATACACACCTGTGAACAAACGCCTAGAAAAATATTTAGCCTTCTGGGATGCTAACTATATCCACTCAGATCAAGTACTTAAATTTATGTCTTGGAGCACAAAGTGTACTTTTCCCAATAGGAGGTCATTGCAACACCAGGACAATACCACCCTCTCACCATCATATTGAATGGCAGGTGGTACGTACAGAGCTATTATATGGAAGCACTGAAGTCACATGATTGGCAGAACAACACCGGAACTTGTGCTCTAGACGCCCTACACTCAGTTACCACAACTTCGAGTAACCTTCATGAATATCAACCGTACAGATGGACCTAATTGGATTTCAACGACGCACATCTTATGGTATTTCGCTGCTATCACGGTTTATGTCCCCTGACCATACTGCTCGACGTTTTGTCCAGTCTAATCAGAATAAACCTGTACTATATCAAGTTGAACTTGATGAAGCGAACTCTACGTATGCCCAACTTTGGGTATCCAAAGGACGCGAATCTACATTATCTTCCGTGTTTTGGTCCCGTGTCCACAAGTCTGGCACTTCCATAAGCAGGACAATGTGCCAAGAAAATGGATTCTCCTTGACACACTCGACTATTCAGGATCGTGAACTGTCTTGTGCAATACCCCAGTGGAGTTGTTCCACCTTTTTCCCCCCCCCCCGGCCACAAGGTCCTTTTACATGAATCACAACCATGCTGCTACCTATGGCTGGGATTGACTTCACTTATAAAATGACGTCTTAACATTATATAATAATACATATTCACCTTGTCCCTGTGTGTACTGTTATCTTCCACAGTCTGCCACTGACGTAGTGGGCAGACAGTGGTGGGCACAGACGTAGAGGCAGAACAGTGGTGGGCACTGACGTAGTGGCAGACAGTACCCATTTAAAAAAAATTCTTCTGTAGGTGTGCTTCCCCTTGATCTGTCAGAGTAGGTCTCCCTCCGCATCCTTCCCTCCCCCTAAACCTCCCTACTCCCTCCCGCACTCCCTCCCTCCCTCCACCTAAACTCCGCTCAGGCATCCAACCTCCAATCCTTCCCTCAGCCCTCCCCTCCACCCCCACCATCCCCTCCGACTATTTTCATGGTTCTGGTCTGGTGTGGTCCACCCAGTGATCCATTTTTGTGCCCATTGAAGGTGGACTAAACTAAAGAAGCTAGATATGTCGAAGAGAAGCCTTGTGCTGGTGTATAGTGGTGCTTTGTGATGTATAGTGGTGCCTGTGGTGTATAGTGGTGCCTGGTGTGTATAGTGGTGCCTGGTGGTGTATAGTGGTGCCTGTGGTGTATCTGTGCCTGTTGAGTATAGTGGTGTGTACTGGTGTATAGTTGTGCATGGTGGTGTATATGGTGCCTGGTGGTGTATACTGTGGTGCCTAGTGGAGTATAGTGGTGCCTGTTGGTGCTAGTGTGCCTGGTGGTGACATAGTGGAGTGTACTTGGTTTAAGTGGTAGAGTTGTATTTGTGTATATGAGGTGCCTGTGGGTGTATAGTGGTGCCTGTGTTGATAGTGGTGCTGGTGGATGTATAGTGGTGCCTGGTGGTATATATTGGTGCCTGGTCGTGACAGTGGTGCTGAGGAGATATAGTGGTAAGTGCTGGTGTATTAGTGGTGCCTGGTGTTATATAGGTGCAGGTGGAGTATAGTGGTGTCTGGTGGTGTATATGGTGTTGCTGTGTAATAGTGGTGTCTGGTAGTGAACATGGTGCCTGGTGATGTATAGTGTGTGCCTGTTGTGTATAGAAGTATGTGATTGGTGAATGAGTGGTGCCATGTGTTTAAAAGTGAGTCCTGGTGGTGTAATAGTGGTGTCCTGGTTATGTATAGTGGTTGCCTGATGGTGTTATAGTGGATGCCTGGTGTGTATAGCGGTGCCTGGTGGTGTATAGTAGGGGTTGCCTGTGGTGCATAGTGGTGAGTGCTGGTTAGTATAGTGGGCCTTGTGATGTATAAAGTGATGCCTGGTGGTGTAAGGTGGTGTGTACTGGTGTATCGTGGTGGCCTGGTGGTGTATATTGGGTGCTGGTGGTGTATAATGGTGCCTGGTGGTGCATAGTGTGTGTGCTGTGTAAAGTGGTGTCTGGTAGTCACAGTGGTGCCAGGTGATTTATAGATAGCGGTGCCTGTTGTGTAAAGTGGTAGTTGTTGGTGTATAGTGGTGTGCCTGTGGTGTATAGTGGTGCCTGGAGGTGCATAATGGTGGCCTGTGGCTCATATGTGGTGCTGGTGTATTAAGTGGGGGGGGGTTTGGTCCCCCCCCTGTGGTGTGCAGTGGAGCCTGGTGCTGTAGTGGTGCCTGGTGGTGTGTCTAGTGGAGAGTGATGGTGTAAAGTGGCGCCCTGTGTGCCTGGATGGGTAAAGTAGTGCCTGTTGTGCAATATAGTGTGGCGCTGGTGTATATGTGTCTGGTGGTGTAGCAGTGGTGCCTGGTGATGTAAAGTGGTGCCAGGTGGTGTATAGTGGTGAGTGTTTGGTGTAAGTGGTGCTTGTGGTGTAATAGTGGTGCCTGTGTGTATAGTGGTGCCTGGTGGTGTCCGGTGGTGCATAGTGGGTGATGCTGTGTATATAGTGGTGGCCTGGTGGTGTATAGTGCCTTTTGGTGTATAGTGGAGCCTTGTGGGTATAGTGGTGAGTGCAGATGTATAGTGGTGCCTGGTGGTGTACAATGGTGCCTGTGGTGCATAGTGGTCCTGGGGTAGTATAGAGGTTGTGTGCTGATGTATAGTGGTGGCCTCGTGGTGTATAGTGGTGCCTTGGTGCTGAATAAAGTTGGGGGGGGGGGGGGGTGGGGGGGTTTGGTGCTGGTGTATAGTAGGTTAGCACAGACGTATGTAGTGTCTAATGGTGTATAGTGGTGCCTGGGGTGTATAGTGGTGCCCGTGTGTATCGTGATGTGTGCTGGTGTATAGTGGTGCCTTGGGGTGTATCTTTTGCCTGGTGGTGCATATTGGTCCCGGTGGCGTAATAGTGGGTGTGTGGTGGCGTATAGTGGTGTGGTGTGGTGTATAGTGGTGCCTGATGGGGTATAGTGGTGCCTGGTTGTGGTATCAGTGGTGCCTGTTTGTGCATAGTGGTGTGTGGTGTTGTACAGTGGTGCCTGGTAGTGCATATTGGTGTGTGGTGTGCAAAGGGGCTGGGTTGGGGGGGAGTGTAGTGGTGCCCTGTTGGTGCATAGAGGTGTGTGCTCTAGAATAGTGGTGTGCGGTGGTGAAAAGTTGGTGTGAGGCGGTGAAA
This sequence comes from Cherax quadricarinatus, assembly GCF_026875155.1. Taxonomy (NCBI): domain Eukaryota; kingdom Metazoa; phylum Arthropoda; class Malacostraca; order Decapoda; family Parastacidae; genus Cherax; species Cherax quadricarinatus. The sequence continues at coordinate 50,500,238 of NC_069405.1, forward strand.
CAAAGTGTTGTGGTGTGTATATAGGTGAATGTGGTGGTGTATAGTGGTGCTTGGTGTGTGTAAGTGTTGCCTGGTTGTGTGTGAGTGGTGCCTGGTATTGTGCAGTGGTGCCTGTGGTGTAATAGTAGTATGAGGTGGTGTATAGTGTACCTAGTTGTGCAATGGTGTGTTGTGGTGTCCAGTGTAGTGGTGGTGGTAAGTGGTGCCGGTATGATAGTGGAGCCTGGTGGTGTATAGTGGTTTCCTTGGTGGTGTATAGTGGTGTGTTTGTGGTGTACAGTGGTGTGTGGTGGTGTATAGTGGTGCCTTGTGGTGTATAGTGTTAATGTGGTGTATAGTTGGTTCCTGGTGGTGTATAGTGGTGTGTTGAGGTGATATAGTGGTGTGTGGAGGTGTATAGTGGAGCTGTTGGTGTATTATGTGCTTGGTGGTGTATATTGGTGAGGTAATTGTACAGTGGTTCCTGGTGGTGTATGGTGTGTGTTTGTGGTGTACATGGTGTTGGTGTGCATAAGTTGCCTGGTACGTGTCGTATGGAGCTGGTGGTGTATAGTGGTTCCTGTGGTGTATAGTGGTGTGAGCGCTGGTATAGTGGTGCCTGTGGTGTAGCAATGGTGCCTGTGGTGTATAGTGGTGCCTGGTGGTGTATATGGCGAGTGCTGATGTATAGTGGTGCCTTGGGGTATAGTGGTGTGTGATGATGTATAGTGGTTCCAGTGACGATAGTAGTGTCAGATGGTGTAATAAAGTTGTGGCCTGGTGGTGAAAAGGTGGTGCCCGGTGGTGTTATAGTGGTGTGTGCTGGTGTATAGTGGTGCCTGGTGGTGTATATTATTGGTGACTGGTGTGTAAGTGGTTTCCCTGGTGGTGTATATGGTGTGAGGTGGTGGTATAGTGGTGCCTGATGGTGTATAGTGGTGCATGATGGTGTATAGTGGTGCCTGATGGTGCATAGTGGTGTGTGGTGGTGTATAGTGGTGCCTTGTAGTGTATAGTGGTGTGTGGTGGTGTATGGTGGTGCCCGTGGTTTGTAGTGGTGCCTGTTGGTGCATATTGGTGTGTGGAGGATTATAGTGGTTGTGGTGGTGTATTGTGGGTGTGTGTGGTGCCTAGTGATGCTTGTGTTAGTTGCATCGTTGTGTGTGGTGGGTGTATATTGGTAAATGAGGTGTATAGTGTGCCACTGGTGTGTAGTGGGCCTGGTGGTTTCATGGTGCCTGGTGGTTTATAGTGGTGCCTTGGTGTTGTATAGTAGCGCGTGTGGTGTATAGTGGTGATAGTACTGTGGCAGTGGTGCCGGGTGAGTATAGTAGTATGTGGTGGTGTAAAGTGGTCTGTGGTGGTGTAAAGTGGTGCCTGTGGTGTATAGTGTGTGTTGTGGTGTATCTAATGGAGTGGTGGTGGTGTACAGTGGTGCCTGTTTGGTGTATATGGTGCTTGTGTTTGTACAGTCTTGTCTTGGTGGTGTATAGTGGTGAGTGGTATTGTACAGTGGTCCTGGTGGTGTATAGTGGTGTGTGTGGCGTACAGTGGTCGTGGTGGTGTAGAGAGGTGCCTGGGTAGCGTATAGTGTGCCTTTGGTGGTGTTAGTGGTTCCTGGTGGAGTTTAGTGTTCCTCGTTGGGCATAGTGGAGTGTGGAGGTGTATAGTGGTACCTGGTGGTGTATAGTGTGTGTGTGGTGTATATTGGTTGTGTGGTGGTGTACAGTGGTGCCTGAGGTGTATAGTGGTACCTGAGTGGGGTATAGGGTGTTGGTATGTATAGTGGGCGGAGTTGTGTATAGTCGTGCGCAGTGGCGCATAGTGGTGCCTGGAAGTGCAATAGTGATGCTTGTTGGTGGCATAGGATGTGTGAGTGTATAATGTGTGTGGTGTGTATAGTTAGGGGTGTGTGTGTATAGTGGTGCATGGTGGTGTGTGTTGGTGTCCTGTGGTTTATAGTTGGTGCTGGTGTTTATAGTGGTGCCTGTGGGTATAGTCGTGCTGCTGGTGTATAGTGTCTGTGTGGTGTATAGTGGTGCCAATGGTGTATAGTGGTGCCTAGTTGTGTATAAAATGGGGGTGTTTGGGGGGGGGGGGTGGGGGGGGGGGGGGTGGGGTGACATAGTTGTGCCTGATTGTTGTATAATTGTGCCTGGTGCTTTATAAGTGGTAGCTTTGGTTGCGGTGTATAGTGGTGTGTGGTGGCGTATAGTGTGTGTGGTAGTATATATGGTGGCCTGAATGTGGTGTAGCAAGTGGATCCTGGTGGTGTAATGTGAGTTGTGGTGTACAGTGGTTGTTGGTGTGTATCAGGCGGTACCCGGTAGTGTATAGTGGCGCTCGTAGGTGTATAGTTGTTACCTGTGTGTATATGGTTCCTGGTGGTGTTTTAGTGTGTGTGTTCGGTGTATAGTGGTGCCTGTTGAAGTATATGCGCTTGGTATAGTAGTGTGTGGGGTGTAATTGGTGTGTGGTGGTGTCCAGTGGGTGCCTGGCGGTGTTAGTGTGCCTGGTGAAGTATAGTGGTGTGTGGTGGTGTAAGTGGTGGCATGGGGTGTAATAATAGTTGCCTGGTGGTGTATAGTGGTGTGAGTGGTGTAACAAGTGGTGCCTGGTGGTGTATAGTGGTGTTTTGGTGGTGTACAGTGGTGCGGAGTTGTGTATAGTAGTGCTCAGTGTGTTATGGTGCCTTGTGGTGAATAGTGGTGTGTGGTGGTGTATAGTGGTGCCTGTGTGTAAGTGGTGCCTGGTGGTGTGTAGGTTGCATGGTGGTGTATAGTGTGTGGTATTGTAAAGTGGTGCTTGGTGTGTATATTGGTGCGTGGTGGTTGTATAAGTGGAGCGCATTGATGTATGAGTGGTGCCTGGTGGTGGTAATAGAAGGTGCCTGGTGGTGTGTAGTGTGCCTGTTGTGTATAGTGTGCCTGGCGGTGTATAGTGGTATGTGGTGGTGTGTATTTTTGCGTGGTGGGTACAGTGGTGCGCAGTGTTGTATAGTGTTGCCTTGTTGTGTATATTGTAGTCTTTGGGCGTGTAGTCGACCTGGTGTGTATAGTGTGTCAGGTGGTAAATAGTGGTTGTGGTGGTGATATTGGTGCCTGGTGTGTATTGTGGTGTGTGTGAGTATATTGGTCCTGTTGGTGTATAGTGTTGACAGTGGTGCATAATGGTGCCATTGTGATGTCTAGTGGTGCGTGTTGTGAGTACAGTGTTGCGTTGTGGTGTATAGTGTTGGCCTGTATGTGTACACGGTGCATGGTGAATGTACATGGTGCGTGGTGGTGCTTTGTAGTGCGTATAGTGGATGCATGGTGGCGTGTGCTGGTGTATGGTGGTTCATGAGACATGTGGTGGTGTAAAGTGGTGCATGGTTGTGTATAGTGTCATCAGTGGTGCGTGGGGGGAAAAGGGGTGTAACCGTATTGTAATGTATGTTTGGTGAGTGAGGCATGTGATGATCGACATGTTGGTATCTGATCATTTATTTGATGGGCCTAGTGGTGGTATACAGCTGTGGTTGTGATTGGCTCGTAAATTGGTTTGTACAGCACGCTATTGCAGCGTATTCAAGTGTGTTTGGAGCTTAAAAGACATATCCACTCATTAATTTTCATACCAGTTATCTCAATTTGCCATCTGAACTAAATAAAATTGTCTACCCCTACAAAAATCCTTAAAAAACCATACTTTAATTTTACAAGGTAGAAGAGTCAACCATATTGCGGAGATAGTGTCAACCAAACATATCTCAACCTGGTATAGACATTGTCTCTCGACCTGCGGGAGAGAGGACAGCTTCTACAGTTTCCTCTTGCACGCCACCTGGTGAGGAAAACATAGCATTAGCACCAAGATGGCGGACCGAATGAACCGTCGGCAAAAAACGGTCCTGGCCTTGAGCGGGTAGAGGACCTTTAAGCACGCCACGAGAACATTCACCTGCAAGCATTATCAGGGACTGTTAAGGCATCCCCAATGAAAGCTGTTAGGGGTGGCGCTGATGGTATGTCAAAGGGTCCTTCGGAAGTTCATGAGAGCTGCTTCTACTCTACCATCGTCGACGATTTCAAGAAAGGAGGATGAGTATCAATTCGGCAGTGGAAGTATGCTTGCATGATGTGTCTAAGTATTTTACTTGGGTGAAGGTAAAGAATGTACCTTTTGAGCCAACAGCAACAGCCCTACAAGATGTGTTCTGTGGTTATGGGACGTACAACGTCGGCGAGCATGGAATGTGGAGGGACGGCCCTTACGAGGGGAATGCCGGAAGGATCCTTCACACTAAAATACCCGGAGGAGGCCGATACCATCATATGTCACATTTGCATACCTAGAACACGGTTTTTGTACACTATGCGGGTCAGAGAAGACGTGCCATTTATGTGACTCTTATGAGCACATGTGGTCACCATGCCCAGGAGACAAGGGCACCCTAGGCGACAGGAGACAGCTTCTGAGATACGCCATTGAAGCCGCGGAACGTTTATTACGGGTGAAGAGGAAAGCCGGGTAAAGAGCCTAATGGAGTGAGGAGGTCGACAGAGCAGAGGTGGTTTTGAGACGTGTGATAACTACCATGGAAACGGGGGGGGGGATATCGCTGTCAGACAGACCGTTAGGTACTACAGATTCAGCTCAGGAATGTAATTTTGTTGGAGCTGTGCTGAAGGGTTTTTTGGAAGAGTCGGAGCTGGTGTGAAAGTGATGTGAGGTCAGTAGAATGTCCAGGTTAAGGATGAACAGAAGCAGGGTAAGGAAGACTTGAGTGATGTTTCGAAAGGAGAAGGCAATGTGGTGGTGAGGTCCATCAAGAAGGTTGGTCGCAGAAATGTTGTAAGGGTAGCTCCCGCAGAGATCAGCGGGCATCAGACATGGACGAAGTCCTCACACCACGCAGACCTGGGAAGATGGGGCATCTGTGGTAGCAACGGCAAGTCCGGAGGAGGGGGGGGCAATGGGAAGCACGCGGAGGGGACAGGGAGGGTTGGAGAGGCATGAACGAGGGATTGACAGAGAAGGACGTCGAGACATGAAAGGCGGACCAATAAGCCTCAGCGGCACCGGGTAAGCCTCCATTCATTCTTGTAAAATTCAGGTGTGTCACATATCATGTAAACGGTCTTAAAAACCGAGGTCAAGAGGGTATGGTTAGAGTGGGTTTTGGAGGAGATTTAGTATTGATGTCTTTTTTTGCAGGAACTTAACCATATTTAGGATGTGAGTTGTTGAAAGTATAGGTTTGTATACCAGTGATGGTTTGAGGTTGAAAGGAGGTGTGCTGTGGCGTAAAGGAGACCAGCCCCATTGCGTATCCTGGGTTGGGAGGAGGGGGGTGTGAGGGTTTCAGGGTGGATGGTTTTGGGGGCCAGGAGGTTATTTTGTCTAGGTGTGTACATGCCAGCAACTAGAAAACGCTAGAGTGAAGGGTGATTTGTTACGCGATTTCTGGTATATCACATGGAAAGAGGTTTATCTGCTTATTACGTGATTGGTGGGGATTGAATTGGTGTCATTAGGCATGAATGATGTGGTTCCGAGGGGGGCCGGGTTGTGTTTTGGGAGGTTCTGCGGGATGTTTTGCGAGATGTTGGAGTGGGTAGATGTGTGGGAAGTAGGAAATGGAGTGGAGCACACTTTTATTCGTAGGAATATGAGGCACGGTAAGATGGATTTATGTTAGGCAGGGCATAGGTGTGGGAGAGGGTGAGGACTATCGACTGTGGGTTTCCTGATCATCGTGCTGTTATAGTAGATTTGAGAGGGTAGATGGCATAGTTAAGTTTATTGCAGGATACGGAAATTAAATGTGAGGCTACTTAGGGACGAGGGTGACCCTACAGGTTTTGAAGATTGGTGGAAATCCTTTTGGGAGACTAGAATATTAAATGGATTTCCTGATTGGTGGGAAATGATGGCTAAAGTTAAATCGCGAAATTTATTAAGTACAGGGTAAGGAGATGGCGAGGTGAGCTATGGTCTAGAAAATTATCTTGAGCGTCAGTTAAATGACTGTTATGCAAGGAACGGATGGGCGGAGTGAGGACTGGAACGTTAGCCGAAATAGGTTGGTCGGAAATTCACAATGAAAAATTTGAGGCAAGTCGAGTTAGGTGGGGTTGGAGGATTTTTAACGGGGGCATAGGCATCGGGTTTTGTAATAAGGAGGTTTACGGAATGCAGGCGAAACCACCTTGTCGTATATTAGGCAGTACAGGGGGGATGGCTTTGAGGAGGGTCAAGGCCTCTCCACCACGAAAAATATTAGTTTTTGTATGCGCAGATTTTTGGTTTAGGAGAAGTGGAGGTGGGTTGGCGGGAGTGGGTGAGGGAACGTTTTGGGGATGAAGGGTTAATAGGGTAGTAATAAGTGAGCAGGACGGTGACAGACCGAGGTATTATTAGTGTAAGGAGGTGAGGAGGCAGATTTTGGGATGTGCCAGGGTAAACCCGAGGCATAACGCATACCAAAACGATTTTTATAGGTGTCATTGGGGAGTGTACGGCATTGTTCTGGTGGGGTTTTGAATTGTATGTTAAGAGTGGAGGAATGGGGAAACGCAAAAACGGGTGTCACGGCTTTAGTGCCCAAAAAGAAGGAATGCCGAGTTTTGAAGAGTTTTGAATACTTACCGCGCGATTACGTAATGTGCTCGATTACAAGATTTCTGCTAAGGTTTTGGGCACAGAATGAGGGAAAGTGTGGTTTGGTTTCATATGGGGCAGTTGGGAATTCCGGAAGAAGGATGAGTGGACCATGGTTTGATTAGAATTTTCTAAGAGAGATGTACGGGAGGGGAATACTAGGTTAGAATTGGGTGAATGCATATGATGCTGTGACAGAGATTTTAGGGCTTGCTAGAGAGGTTGGGGTTTCGGAGGGGGTAGTGAGGTGTGAACACCTCTGTATGCTGGGCAGAGGTGAAGGAACAGGTCAATGGAGGTTGGGTGAAAGTGAACCGATGGAGGAGAGTTTGAGGCAGGGCTGTTCGATTCACAGCTGCTCTTTACGTGTGGCAGAATCCTTTTTTAGAGTCTTGTTGAAGAAGGGTGGATGGACAAACAGAGATGGAGGGGGTGCAACGGGGGCCTCGTTGGGTATGTGGATGATACTACTGTTTTGCTACAGGGTACGTGAGGAGTTAAGAGGGTGAGCAGAGTGATTCAGATGTTTGGTATGAAATACTGGAATAAGTTAATACGGAATCAAGGTTACTTAGAGGTCGGTAATTGGATAGGGGGGGGGCATTGGATGGGGTTAGGATGGACAGTGGTTGACAGAACAGGGTCAATGTGAGATATGGGATATGGCGGAAGTGCAGGCATGGAGTCAGTCACGGGTAAAGGTTTTAAGTCGACTAGGAGGTTTAAGATGCGAGGGACTTAGCTTTAACATCAGAGGGTTGGTGGTATATTCACTTTGTCTATAGCAAGGTATGGGGGGTGCAGAGTTTTTCCCCTAGAGGTACGATATTGTGAAATGCAGAGGAGGGTGCTGAATTTTGTGGATATGGGAGGGCATGGTTAAGTAAGGACGTAATATTATGACGGATGTTCGAAGAGGGGGTTTAGGTTGTTAGCCTTTAGACTGAGAGTAATGGCTGTATATATCAAGTGAGGTATATAAGGGAAGGGGGGTGTGAGGGGCGCTAAAGTAGGAAGAGTTTATGGAGGAGGCACGTAAAGGTGGAGTGGTAAGGAATTGAGGTTTTGTGAAGATATGTTGAAATTTTTATTGACAGTGCAACAGGTGATAACATCGAAGGAAAAGGATGGTGAGGTAGTGAGGAGGTCAGGGATTATGCAAGGGGTAGCCCGTGTATCCAACTAAGATTGGGGGTTAATTGGAAAGAATTTAGTAAGCTTCGGACTACCGGCTAGAGTAAAAACTTAGTGTATTCGTTTTATCATGGGGGTAAAAATTCCGTCTTCCAGGAGTGTTACGTTTATGGGGTTTGTGGAAGAGGCTTTTTGTCAGTTTTGTGGTGATGTTAAACGGCGTTCATGTGGTTTTCTTTTTGTACCTCCTAGGAGGGGTGAGATCATTGGATGGGTGGGGTTATCAGACTGTTGGGGGGGGGGTCGTTTGCCGCTTATAAGGGCTTTTACAACTAGATGTATGGGGAGTGCCTATATGTTGGAATGGCATTTAATGTATATCATATAGATTATCTGGATATCTCAGGGGGAATGAGGGGATTAAGGGGTGAAACAGGATACAAGCGTTGGCGGACTAATTCTAAAGGACGAAGTGTAGAAATATGCTGTTATGGGGCGTCCTGGGAAAAAGTTTTTCCCGGAAGGTAAGGAACCACACTGTGGGTTCCCTTTGTCGGGGTCCCAGAGGATAGACAAAGTAGTGGTCTCCCTTATGGGGGATGTAAAGGGGGGGGGTTTTTTTTGGTTTTTTCACTGGAGCTCATGTCGTGTGTAAGTGGAAGTAGTGAGAATTAGGTATGGATGGTACGCAATGTTTCACGAGAAATGATTGTCATAGTGAGATATTAAGTTGTGGTTCCAGGGTTAAATTTCTAAGCTGATGGGTTATGTATCACTGGTTTAAAAATTTTCCTTGATAGCCAGGATAACGAAGCCCTTAGGATCTCGTTTTTAAGTAATGTGTTTGGCAGTTTGTTTTCAACAAAAATTTTCTGAGATACGTGTCAGTTCTTGGACTGGAAAATTACAGCACCCTTATCCATATTACTTCTCTTGTCTTATGTTACCTTTTATTGTCTGATGAAGGTCATGTGAAAAAATTAAGTGTATGTATAGGTTTTGGGTCTAATACCAGGTCTTTATGGGGTTAACCAACAAAGTCTTGTGGACAGATTTCGGTTAATATACAAATGTGGAGGTTTAATTATGTATAGGTTTTGGTTTTAAACCTTTAATGTGCCTAGAGTTTGTTATAAAAACTTGTTTTGGGTTATTTTATTAATGTATTTACATGTATATTGTTCTGGTTTTCGGTAGTCAAATCTTGTATTTTGAGGGTTAACAATATTAATAATCGTAAGAAAAACTGTTTCACAATGGATATTGTGCATAAGGAATCATACTCCCTTCCGAATTCCTTTGGTTAGGATATAATGTAACATAACTAACGAATAACTCTTGTACCCTGTCATAGCGGGTATTTAGTGTTTTTGTCTTGTTTTGTAGTTGTTATGTTAGCGATGGTTAGGTTTGTTTTTTTTTACTTTACGGACATATATGTGTATACATATATTGTGTGTTAAAGGGTGGTTATGTTTAGTCATGTGTGAAAATTTCAACTTTATAATCTGTGATGTTGTACATTTGTATGATGTTTTTGTTGTAATAGAACATGTCAGGTATTCATTTTATATTGTTAAACTATGTAAAGTTTCTTTTTGGTGTGTTTTCTGTGGGTACAATGGCTTGGCGGCAACTATTAATAACTGTTATACTTTAGTGAGGTTTGTCTTAGTGGTATTGTTTGCTAAAACAAGATGGTTAAAATACTTGACCCGACAGAATAACCTGGTTACTCGTGCACAAAAGAATGTTTTGTATTCCTGTACTATTATTATGCATCCTTTGTACTTTTGTAAGGTTTCTAATAAAAAAAAAATACATGATATATATGATTATATGAGGATTGTATGTGTAATGTTCTTTTAAATAAAATAATGAAAAAAAAACATGGTAGAGAGAAGGTTTCGCTCTGTACGGGGCTTAATCAAGTCACGTTTCGCTCTGTGTAGAGCTTTTTAAGTCACGTTTCGTTCTTGTAGAGCTTTATAAAGTCACGTACTGCTCTTAACCTGTAAATGAGCAGAAGAAAGATAGCTTCTCTTAACCTGTAAATGAGCAGAAGAAAGATAGCTTCTCTCAACTTGTAAATGAGCAGAAGAAAGATAGCTTCTCTCAACTTGTAAATGAGCAGAAGAAAGATAGCTTCTCTCAACTTGTAAATGAGCAGAAGGAAGATAGCTTCTCTCAACTTGTAAATGAGCAGAAGAAAGATAGCTTCTCTCAACTTGTAAATGAGCAGAAGAAAGATAGCTTCTCTCAACTTGTAAATGAGCAGAAGGAAGATAGCTTCTCTCAACTTGTAAATGAGCAGAAGAAGATAGCTTCTCTCACTAGTAATGAGCGGGGGGGGGGGAGGCAGAAGAAAGATAGCTTCTCTCACTTGTAAATGAGCATAAGGAAGATAGCTTCTCTTAACATGTAAATGATCAGAAGAAATATAGTCTTCTCTCAACTGTAATGACAAAGGAAGAAGCTACTCTCAACTTGTAAATGAGGCAGCAGAAAATAGCTTCTCTCAACTTGTAAATGACAGAAGAAAGATAGCTCTTCAACTAGCAAAAGAGGCAGAAGAAAATACTTCTAACAACATGTAAATGAGCAGAAGGAAGAAAGCTCTCTCAACTTGTAAATGAGCATAAGAAAGAAGCTTCTCTCAACTTGTAAAAGAGCAGAAGAAAGATAGCTTCTCTCAACTTGTAAATGAGCAGAAGGAAGATAGCTTCTCTCAACTTGTAAATGAGCAGAAGAAAGATAGCTTCTCTCAACTTGTAAATGAGCAGAAGGAAGATAGCTTCTCTTAATCTGTAAATTCAACGGTTCAAAAGAAAGAATGAAATTACCTTCTTTCTCCCTTCTAGCTCTTTCTTCTCCTTAATTCCTCCTTTCTACCTTCCACCCCTTTTTCCTTTCTCCAATTTTTCCTTCCGTCCAGACCCTCTCTCTCCTTGCAACAAATCCCATCCTACGTAAGACACGCCACTCATGATCTCAAGGGTAACTAACTAATACCTAACTTACCCCACCATTCTGCAAAAATCGCCCCTTCCCTTTCAGAGTGGGTTTACCCCTTCACTTAACTCGAATTCCATCTGCCCCTTCAGCTCGCCCCACCGCCCCTGAAGCAGCGACCTCACCATCCGCACCACCAACCGGCTCCCCCTTCCATCACACTGTTAACTCCCTCTTCCCCTTGCAGGCCACACCCTAGTGTGTGTGTGACGGTCCTCCTGACTCCCGTCCTCTCCCCCTCCCTCTTTCGTACTCTTGTGATAGTAACTTCCCCTCTCTCGTACTCTTGTGATAGTAACTTCCCCTCTTTCGTACTCTTGTGATAGTAACTTCCCCTCTTTCGTACTCTTGCGATAGTAACTTCCCCTCTTTCGTACTCTTGTAATAGCAGCTTCTGGGGAGAGGGGGTCTAGTAGCTGCTTGTTGGAGTTGAGTGGCAGCTCCTGGCCCGTCCGTGTAAATTCAGTCGACTGGCGTAGAAGAATAGCAGCTTTGGTTTCATATTGTATATACATTTTTTTGAGAGTATGGAGTTTGTATGTGTTTGTAGTTTGTGTTTGTGCAGTTTGTCTCTGATGCTTCATGTAGTTCGTCATGCTGTGTCTCTGTTTTTATACTGTGGAACATCCCTGTAGTTCATCTGTGTTGGTTTTCCGTTAGTGTAGGCTGGTGTTCTCCTCTCTTCTGTGTTACTGAAGAACATTTCGTTTGTTCTTCTGTGTGTTGGGCATCCATCAGTGTAAGCTGGTGTTCTTCTTCCTTCAATGTCACTGACAAAAACATCGTTACTTTTCACTGTTTACCGCATTACTCTCCCTCCCCCTCATTTCTCAGGGACTGTGAAGAAACGACACGCGTTGCGGCACTACCTTATTTGGTACGTTTCATTCCACTCGTGGGTGAAACGTTGGTTCAATAAAAAGACTTCGACTGTATAAAGCATTCATTTACCACTCGTCTGCGTTACGCCTTTATTCAGTATGTACGCATGCGTAATTAATACTATGGGTGTTGCAAGCGTATTGGTGCTCTTAAATTCTTGTACTTAGAGTACTTATAGTCTCGCTAACGTAGCGTTCACTGCTCCACCACAAGGATGATACACACTCAGGCAGTAATATTCTTCTCGCTGGCGTCTACAAAAGCTTTGTAGGTGAGGATTATCATGCTTGTTAAAAAATGTAAAAAAATAAGTCAGAATATCCTGCCTTGAACCATTCGCCAAAAAACTCCCACTTAGGAGAGTGGAATTGCTTGAAGTTTCGGTCCTTCCTAAGACCATCGTCAAGTCGCAACTGGCGATGGTCTGGCTGGTTATGTGGTGACTACGTCATATATGATACATATTGCTCAACGCCTGCCTATGTGACATGTCAAGATATTTTATTAATAAAAATAAAATACCAGACATAATAAGCAAATTTCCTTAATTTGCTTGTAATAGATAAGTAAACTGTAGATATAAATCCAAATGTGCTCCTGCTAACCCTTTTGGGTCCTAGTTCCTAGGCCTTTTGTGTATCCATATGCTCTTGCGGTACCCTCCACAGGATGGATATGGGATGCACAATAAACTAGCCACTTCGACGGAAAAAATATAAATCTGTGTGATGATACATGTTCCTTGAGTTCCACGTCCTTTCTCCTCGCGTCTGACATCAACGTTCGCCAGCTACCATCGTCAACCTGTCCTCTCTCTCCCTCCCACCTCCCCATCTCCCCAGTTTCCGTCTAGCCACAACCTCCATCAGCTTCCGTTGTGAACGCGTACCCACAGCTTCCGTCAGACCGCCACTCAACTCTCCCACCTTCCGCCAACCAATTCTGACATCATCAACACTTAGTATCACATTACATCAACACGAACACACACACACACACACACACACACACACACACACACACACACACACACACACACACACACACACACACACACACAAAACACGAAGAATTTGAAGTAGCCTCTAACGGTGAGTCTAACCCCAACCCGAGAACACCAGAGTAATTGCCAGGGATCAATTTCGTGTGTTTTTTAGTAGTCATTAGAGTTAGCATCTGTCTGTGTTGATGTGCTGGGCCGCGTGTGTCTCACCCTCGAGTTGATCTGACTAATTGCATGTGTTGAGGATGGGAGGGGTAGTGATGGTGGCAGGTTGAAAGTTATCTGGGAGTGAGATTTGAGATTTCCTGTTTATTTTTTTTTTGGTTAGTGTGGTTGTTAGTGCTAGTTACACTGTTGTTGTGGTTGTTGTTAGTGCTAGTTACTGTTGTTGTGGTTGTTAGTGTTAGTTACTGTAGCAGTTGTTGTTATTGCTAGTTACACTGTTGTTATGGTTACTGTTAGTGCTAGTTACTGTTGTTGTGGTTGTTGTTAGTGCTAGTTACTGTTGTTGTGGTTGTTGTTAGTGCTAGTTGCTGTTGCAGTTGTTGTCAGTGCTAGTTACTGCTGTTGTGGTTGTTGTTAGTGCTAGTTACTGTTGTTGTGGTTGTTGTTAGTGCTAGTTACTGTTGTGGTTGTTGTTAGTGCTAGTTACTGTTGTTGTGGTTGTTGTTAGTGCTGGTTACTGTTGTTGTGGTTGTTAGTACTAGTTACTGTTATTGTGGTTGTTAGTGCTAGTTACTGTTGTTGTGGTTGTTGTTAGTGCTAGTTACTGTTGTTGTGGTTGTTAGTACTAGTTACTGTTGTTGTGGTTGTTAGTACTAGTTACTGTTGTTGTGGTTGTAGTTAGTGCTAGTTACTGTTGTTGTGGTTGTTGTTAGTGCTAGTTACTATTGTTGTGGTTGTTGTTAGTGCTAGTTACTGTTGTTGTGGTTGTTTTTAGTGCTAGATATTATTATTTATATCTGAGGAAGCGCTAAATTCGCAAGGGTCACACAGCGCCTGGTAAGAATGAGAGGTAGTCAGGTTCGATCCGTGAAAAAAAAAAAAAAAAAAGGGAAGGGCAGCTCCAGTTCCTCGGATCAAGAGCCCTTCAGTGGGAGACGCAAGTGAAACAATGGCACCTAAGTCCGTAGATTTCGGCAAGGGACGGGCGCTGCTGACGTCAGTGAAGGGCTCTTCATCCAAAGCACTGGAACTACTCTTTTTTTACCCCCTTCCTTGGGTGAAATTTGATTGTTGTGGGTTGCATCCTGGGGAAGAGGAGGACGGGATCTCAGTAGAAATAAGCCAGAGTGGCTGACTTCCCGGGGTTACCCTGGGTTAACCTGGCTTCCGGGGTTACCCTGGCTTCCCGAGGTTACCCTGGGTTACCATGGCTTCCCGGGGTTACCCTGGGTTTCCCTGGATTCCCGGGGCTACCCTGGGCAACCCTGGATTCCCGGGGATACCCTGGGTTACCATTGCTTCCCAGGGTTACTCTGGGTTACCATGGCTTCCCGGGGTTACCCTGAGTTACCCTGAATTCCCGGGGTTACCCTGGGTTACCATGGCTTCCCGGGGTTACCCTGGATTCCCGGGGTTACCCTGGGTTACCATGACTTCCCGGGGTTACCCTGGGTTACCATGGCTTCCCGGGGTTACCTTGAGTTAACCTGGCTTCCCGGGGTTACCCTGGGTTAACCTTTCTTCCCGGGGTTACCCTGGGTTACCTTGGCTTCCCGGGGTTACCTTCGGTTACCCTGATTTCCCGGGGTTACCTTGGCTTACCATGGATTCCTGCGGTTACCCTGGGTTACCCTGGCTTACCGGGGTTACCCTGGCTTCCCGAGGTTACCCTGGCTTACCATGGCTTCCCGGGGTTACCCTGGGTTACCCTGGGTTACCCTGACTTCTCGGGATTACCCTGGGCTATCATGGCTTCCCGGGGTTACCCTGGGTTACCCTGGCTTCCCGGGGTTGCCCTGGGTTACCCTTTCTTCCCGGGGTTACCCTGGGTTACCCTGGGTTCCCGGGGTTACCCTGGGTAACCCTGGCTTCCCGGGGTTACTCTGGGTTACCATGGCTTCCAGGGGTTACCCTGGGTTAATCTGGCTTCCCTAGGTTACCCTGGGTTACCCTGGCTTCCCGGGGTTACCCTGGGTTACCCTGGCTTCCCGGGGTTACCCTGGGTTACCCTGGCTTCCCGGGGTTACGCTGGGTTACCCTGGCTTCCCGGGATTACCCTGGGTTACCCTGGCTACCCGGGGTTACCCTGGGTTACCCTGGCTTTCCGGGGTTACCCTGGGCTACCCTGACTTCCCCGGGTTACCCTGGGTTACCCTGGCTTCCCGGGGTTACCCTGGGATACCCTGGCTTCCCGGGGTTACCCTGGGTTAACCTGGGTTACCCTGGCTTCCCGGGGTTACCCAGGGTTACTCTGGCTTCCCAGGGTTACCCTGGGTTACCCTGGCTTCCCGGGGTTACCCTGGCTTCCCGGGGTTACCCTGGGTTACCCTGGCTTCCCTAGGTTACCCTGGGTTACCCTGGCTTCCCTGGGTTACCTTGGGTTACCCTGGGTTACCCTGGGTTACCCTGGCTTCCCAGGGTTACCCTGGGTTACCCTGGCTTCCCGGGGTTACCCTGGGTTACCCTGGCTTCCCGGGTTTATCCTGGGTTACCCTGGCTTCCCGGGTTTACCCTGGGTTACCCTGGCCTCCCGGGGTTACCCTGGGTTACCCTGGGTTACCTGGGATACCCTGGCTTCCCGGGGTTATCCTGGGTTACCTTGGGTTACCCTGGGTTACCCTGGCTTCCCGGGGTTATCCTGGCTTCCCGGGTTACCCTGGGTTACCTGGCTTCCCAGGGTTACCCTGGGTTACCCTGGCTTCCCGGGGTTACCCTGGGTTACCCTGGGTTAACCTTTCTTCCCGGGGTTACCCTGGGTTACCTTGGCTTCCCGGGGTTACCTTCGGTTACCCTGGTTTCCCGGGGTTACCTTGGGTTACCATGGATTCCTGGGGTTACCCTGGGTTACCCTGGCTTACCGGGGTTACACTGGCTTCCCGGGGTTACCTGGTTACCATGGCTTCCCGGGGTTACCCTGGGTTACCCTGACTTCCCGGGATTACCCTGGGTTACCATGGCTTCCCGGGGTTACCCTGGGTTACCCTGGCTTCCCGGGGTTACCCTGGGTTACCCTGGCTTCCCGCGGTTGTCCTGGGTTATCCATTCTTCCCGGGGTTACCCTGGGTTACCCTGGCTTCCTGGGTTACCCTGGGTAACCCTGGCTTCCCGGGGTTACTCTGGGTTACTATGGCATCCCGGGGTTATCCTGGGTTAATCTGTTTCCCTGGGTTACCCTGGGTTACCCTGGCTTCCCGGGATTACCCTGGGTTACCCTGGCTTCCCGGGGTTACCCTGGGTTACCATGGCTTCCCGGGGTTACGCTGTGTTACCCTGGCTTTCCGGGATTACCCTGGGTTACCCTGGCTTCCCGGGGTTACCCTGGGCTAGCCTGGCTTCTCCGGGTTACCCTGGGTTACCCTGACTTCCCTGGGTTACCCTGGGTTACCCTGGCTTCCCGGGGTTACCCTGGGTTAACCTGGGTTACCCTGGCTTCCCGGGGTTACCCTGGGTTACCCTGGCTTCCCGGGCTTACCCTGGGTTACCCTGGCTTCCGAGGTTACCCTGGGTTACCCTGGCTTCCCGGGTTTACCCTGGGTTACCCTGGCTTCCCTGGGTTACCCTGGGTTACCCTGGGTCTACCCTGGGTTACCTGGCTTCCCAGGGTTACCCTGGGTTACCCTGGCTTCCCGGGTTACCCTGCTTCCCGGGTTACCCTGGGTTACCCTGGCTTCCCTGGGTTACCCTGGCTTCCCAGGGTTACCCTGGGTTACCCTGGCTTCCCTGGGTTACCCGGGTTACCTGGCTTCCCGGTTTATTGGTTCACCTGGCTTCCCTGGTTCCCTGGGTTACCCTGGGTTACCCTGGGTTACCCTGGCTTCCCAGGGTTACCTGGGTTACCTGCTCCCGGGGTTACCCTGGCTTCACGGGTTTACCCTGGGTTACCTGGCTTCCCTGGGTTTACCCTGGCTTCCCAGGGTTACCCTGGGTTACCCTGGCTTCCGGGGTTACCTGGGTTACCCTGGCTTCCCGGGTTTACCTGGGTTACCCTGGTTCCCGGGGTACCCTGGGTTACCTACCTCCCTGGTTTCCTAGGTTACCCTGGCCTTCCCGGGTTACCCTGGGTTACCCTGGTTACTGGGTTACCTGGGTACCCTGGCTTCCTGGGGTTATCCTGGGTTCCCTGGGTTACCTGGGTTACCCTGGCTTCCCGGGTTACCCTGGTACCTGGGCTTCCCTGGCTTCCCAGGTTACCCTGGGTTTACCCTGGCTTCCCGGGGTTTACCCTGGGTTACCATGGCTTCCGGGTTTACCCTGGGTTACCCTGAGTTACCCTGGGTTACCTGGCTTCCCGGGGTTACCCTGGGTTAACCTGGGTTACCCTGGCTTCCCGGGGTTACCCTCAGTTACCCTGGCTTCCCGGGCTTACCCTGGGTTACCCTGGCTTCCGGAGTTACCCTGGGTTACCCTGGCTTCCCGGGGTTACCCTGGCTTTCCGGGGTTACCCTGGCTTCCCGGGTTTACCCTGGGTTACCCTGGCTTCCCTGGGTTACCCTGGGTTACCCTGGGTTACCCTGGCTTCCCGGGGTTACCCTGGCTTACCATGGCTTCCCGGGGTTACCCTGGGTTACCCTGACTTCCCGGGATTACCCTGGGTTACCATGGCTTCCCGGGGTTACCCTGGGTTACCCTGGCTTCCCGGGGTTACCCTAGGTTACCCTGGCTTCCCGCGGTTGTCCTGGGTTATCCTTTCTTCCCGGGGTTACCCTGGGTTACCCTGGCTTCCTAGGGTTACCCTGGGTAACCCTGGCTTCCCGGGGTTACTCTGGGTTACTATGGCATCCCGGGGTTATCCTGGGTTAATCTGGCTTTCCTGGGTTACCCTGGGTTACCCTGGCTTCCCGGGGTTACCCTGGGTTACCCTGGCTTCCCGGGGTTACCCTGGGTTACCCTGGCTTCCCGGGGTTACGCTGGGTTACCCTGGCTTCCCGGGATTACCCTGGGTTACCCTGGCTTCCCTGGGTTACCCTGGGCTACCCTGGCTTCTCCGGGTTACCCTGGGTTACCGTGACTTCCCTGGGTTACCCTGGGTTACCCTGGCTTCCCGGGGTTACCCTGGGTTAACCTGGGTTACCCTGGCTTCCCGGGGTTACCCTGGGTTACCCTGGCTTCCCGGGCTTACCCTTGGTTACCCTGGCTTTCGGGTTTACCCTGGGTTACCCTGGCTTCCCTGGGTTACCCTGGGTTACCCTGGGTTACCCTGGGTTACCCTGGGTTACCCTGGGTTACCCTGGCTTCCCAGGGTTACCCTGGGTTACCCTGGCTTCCCGGGGTTACCCTGGCTTCCCGGGTTTACCCTGGGTTACCCTGGCTTCCCTGGGTTACCCTGGCTTCCCAGGGTTACCCTGGGTTACCCTGGCTTCCCGGGGTTACCCTGGCTTCCCGGGTTTACCCTGGGTTACCCTGGTTTCCCGGGGTTACCCTGGGTTACCCTGGGTTTCCTGGGTTACCCTGGCTTCCCGGGGTTACCCTGGGTTACCCTGGGTTACCCTGGGTTACCCTGGGTTACCCTGGCTTCCCGGGGTTACCCTGGGTTACCATGGCTTCCCGGGTTTACCCTGGTTACCCTGAGTTACCCTGGGTTACCCTGGCTTCTCGGGTTACCCTGGGTTACCCTGGGCTTCCCTGGTTACCCTGGGTTACCCTGGGTTACCCTGGGTTACCCTGGGTTATCCTGGGCTACCCTGGGCTACCCTGGGTTACCCTGGGTTACCCGGGGCTACCCTGGGTTTCCCTGGGTTACCCTGGGTTACCCTGGGTTATCCTGGGTTATCCCGGGTTAGGCAACTCTTTGGTCGTTTCTAGTTCTCTACATTATCTTGTTCATGTTCTTGTTATTGTAGTTGTTGTGTTGTACTTGTGTTGTTGTTGTTGTTGTTGTTGTGCTGTTGGTTTGTTGTATGGTGTTATAGTAGTAGTTGTTGTGTTGTTCCTTGGGTGTTAGTGGTTTTTGCGCTGTAGTTGTTGTTGGTGTTGCTGTAGGTTGTTGTTGTTTTGTTGTGTTGTGGTGTCTGTTGGTTTGGGTTGCTGCTGTAGTTGTTGTTGTTGCTGCTGTTAGTGTTGTTTTGGTGCTGTTGTTGTTGTTGTCCTGTGTTGTTTGTTGTGTTGTTGTGCTGTAGTGGTTTTGTTGTTTTGTTGTGCTGTGTTTGTTGCTGGTGTTGTGTTGTGCTGTAGGAGTTGTGGTTGTTGTTGCTGCGTTGTGGTTTTGTGTTGTCTGGTGCTGCTGTTAGTTGTGGTTTGCTGCTGTTAGTTGTTGTGTCTCTGCTGTTGTTGTTGTTGCTGCTGTAGTTGTTGTGTTGTTGCTGCTGTAGTGGTTGTGTGTTGTTGTTGGTTGGCTGTGGTTGGTTGTTGGTTGTTGCTGTGTGTTGTACTGTAGTGGTTGTTGTTGGTTGCGCTGGTGTGGTGGTTGTTGTTGTTGTGTTGTTGGCGCTGGTGGGTTGTTGTTTGCGCTGTTGTTGATGTTGTTGTTGTTGCTGTGATAGTTGTTGTTGTTGTTGTTGTGTGTTGTTGTTGTGTTGTTGGTTGCTGTTGTTGTGTTGTTGTTGTTGTTGTTGGCTGCTGTAGTGTGTTGTTGTTGATGGGTAGTACTTGTTGATGTTGTTGTTGCTGTGTTGTTTTGTGTTTTCTTGTATTGTTGTTGTTGTCTTGTTTGTTGTTGTTGCTGCGCTGTTGTTGTTGTGTTATTGTGCTTTTTTGTTGTTGTCTGTGTTGTTTTTTTTTTGCTGCTTTTTGTTTGATTGTTGTTGTTGTTGTTGTTTGTATTTTTGTTTTGCTGTAGTTTTGTTGCTGCTGTCTTGTTGTGCTGTTCTGCTGTTTTTTTTTTTTGTTGATTGTGTTCATTGTTGTTGTTGGCTGTAGTTTGGTGTTGCTTGCGTTGCTTTTTGTTGTTGTTTTGCTGTTGTTGTTTTTTTTGTTGCTGCATTGGCTGCTGTGGTTGTTGGCTGCTGCTGTTGTTGTTGTTGTTTTTTGTGCTTTTGTTGTTGCTTGCTGTGTTTTGTGGTGCGCTTTGTTGTTTGTGTTTGTTTTTTTTTGTTTTTTTGGCTTCGTTTTGCTTTTGTCTCTGTTGTTTGTATTTCTCGTTTTGTTTTGCTGGGTTGTTGCTGCTGGTTGTTGTTGTGCTGCCTTCTGGTCTGTCTGTTGTTTGTTTTGTGTTGTTTTATTGTTGTTGTTGCTGTGTCTGGGTGCTGTCGGTTGTTGTTGTCTGCGTGAGGTGTGTTGCGGTTGTCTGTGGTGTGCGCTGTCTGTGTGTGTGTGGCTGCTTTTTTTTCTTCTTCTTCTTACTTCTTCTTCTTTTCTTCTTGCTTCGTTTCTTCTTGCTTCTTCTCTCTTCTTCTTCTTCTTCTTCCTTTTTCTTCCTTCTCTTCTTCTTCTTCTTCTCTTCCTTCTTCTTCTTCTTCTTTCCTTTGTTTTCTTTTCTTCTTGCTTCTTCTTCTCCTTCTTCTTCTTCTTCTCTTTTCTTCTCTTCTTTCTCTTCTTCTTCTTCTTTCTTCTTCTTCTTCTTTTCTTCTTCTTCTTCTTCTTCTTCTTCTTCTCTTCTTTTCTTCTTCTTCTTCTTCTTCTTCTTCTTCTTCTTCTTCTTCTTCTTCTTCTTCTTCTTCTTCTTCTTCTTCTTCTTCTTCTTCTTCTTTTCTTCCTTCTTCTTCTTCTTCTTCTTCTTCTTCTTCTTCTTCTTCTCTTCTTCTTCTTCTTCTTTTCTTCTTCTTCTTCTTCTTCTTCTTCTTCTTTTCTTCTTCTTCTCCTTCTTCCTTCTTCTTCTTCTTCTTCTTCTTCTTCTTCTCTTCTTCCTTCTTCTTCTTCTTCTTCTTCTCTTCTTCTTCTTCTTCTTCTTTCTTCTTTCATCTTCTTCTTCTTCTCTTCTTCTTCTTCTTCTTCTTCTTCTACTTCTTCTTCTTCTTCTTCTCTTCTTCTCTTTTCTTCTTCTTCTTCTATCTTCTTCTTCTTCTCTTCTTCTTGTCTTCTTCTTCTTCTTCTCCTTCTCTCCTTCTTCTCTTCTTCTTCTTCTTCTTCTTTCTTCTTCTTCTTCTTTCCTCTTCTTCTTTCTCTTCTTCTTCTTCTCTTCTTCCTTCTTCTTCTTCTTCTTCTTCTTCTTCTTCTTCTTCTATCTTCTTCTTCTCCTTCTTCTTCCTTCTTCTTCTTCTTCTTCTTCTCTCCTTCTTCTCTTCTTCTTCTTTCTTCTTCTCCTTCTACTTCGTCCTTCTTCTTCCTTCTTCTTCTTCTTCTTCTTCTTCTTCTTCTTCTTTCCTTATCTCCTTCTTCTCTTCTCTTCTTCTTCTTCCTCTTCTTCTCTCTTCTTCTTCTTCTTCTCTTCTTCTCTTCTTCTTCTTCTCTTCTTCTTCTTCTTTCTTCTCTCTCTCTTCTTCTTCTTCTTCTTCTCTTACATTCTCTTCTTCTCCTTCTTCCTCCTTCTTCTTCTTCTTTCTTCTCTTCTTCTTTCTTCTTCTTCTTCTTCTGTCTTCTTCTTCTTCTTCTTCTTCTTCTTCTTCTTCTTTCTTCTTCTTCTCTTCTTCTTCTTCGTCTTTTCTCCTTCTCTTTTCTCCTTCTTCTCCTTCTTCTTCTTCTTCTTCTTCTCTTCTTCTTCTTCTTCTTCTTCTTCTTCTTCTTTCTTCTTCTTCTTCTTCTTCTTCTTCTTCTTCTCTTTCTTCTCTTCTTCTTCTTCTTCTTCTTCTCTTCTTTCTTCTTCTCTCTTCTCTTCTTCTTCTTCTTCTTTTCTTCTTCTTCTTCTTCTTCTTCTTCTTCTTCTTTTCTCTTCTTCTTCTTCTTCTTCTTCTTCTCTCTCTTCTTTCTTCTTCTTCTTCTTCTTTTTCTTTCTTCTTCTTTTTTTCTCTTCTTCTCTTCTTCTTCTTCTTCTTCTTCTTCTCTTCTTCTTTCTTCTTCTTCTTCTTCTTCTTTTCTTCTTCTTCTTCTTCTTTCTTCTTCTTCTTCTTCCTTCTTTCCTTCTTCTCCTTATTCTCCTTCTTCCTATCCTTGTTCTCTTCTTTTCTCTTCTATTTCTTCTTCTTTCTTCTCTTCTTCGCCTTCGTCTTACCTTCTTCTTCATTCTTCTTCTTCTTCTTCTTCTTCTTCTTCTTCTTCTTCTTGCTTCTTCTTCTTTTCTTCTTCTTCTTCCGTCTTCTTTCTTCGTTTCACTTCTTCTTCTTCTTTTCTTCATTCTTCTCCTTCCTGTCTTTTCTTCTTCTTCTTCTTCTTCTGTCTCTTCTGTTATTCTTCTCTCTCTCTTCTGTCCTTGCTTTCTTCCTTCTTCTTCTCTTCTTCTTCTGTTCTTCTTCTTCTCTTCTCTTCTTCTTCTTCTTCTTCTTCTTTCCTCTTCTTCCTCTTCTGCTGCACAGGTACTGAGTACCTCACCTTGGACATTGGACGGTTTTACTCACAACTGGAGCAGGTGACAGCTACCTCACACTGGAGCAGGTGACAGCTACCTCACACTGGAGCAGGTGACAGCTACCTCACACTGGAGCAGGTGACAGCTACCCCACACTGGAGCAGGTGACAGCTAACCTACACTGGAGCAGGTGACAGCTACCTCACACTGGAGCAGGTGACAGCTACCTCACACTGGGCAGGTGACAGCTACCTCAACTGGAGCAGGTGCCCAGCTACCTCACACTGGAGCAGGTGACAGCTACCTCACACTGGAGCAGGTGACAGCTACCTCACACTGGAGCAGGTGACAGCTACCTCACACTGGAGCAGTGACAGCTACCTCACACTGGGCAGGTGACAGCTACCTCACACTGGAGCAGGTGACAGCTACCTCACACTGGAGCAGGTGACAGCTACCTCACACTGGAGCAGGTGACAGCTACCTCACACTGGAGCAGGTGACAGCTACCCCACACTTGAGCAAGTGACAGCTACCACACACTGGAGCAGGTGACAGCTACCATACACTTGAGCAGGTGACAGCTACCACACACTAGAGCAGGTGACAGCTACCATCACACTGGAGCAGGTGACAGCTACCATACACTGGAGCAGGTGACAGCTACCACACACTGAAGCAGGTGACAGCTACCATACACTGGAGCAGGTGACAGCTACCATACACTGGAGCCATGTGTAGCAGCTACCATAACTGGAGCAGGTGAAGCTACCATACACTGGGAGCAGAGTGACGCTCCACTACACTGGAAGCAGGTGACAGTACCATACACTGGAGCAGGTGACAGCTGCCACACACTGAAGCAGGTGACAGTCTACCATACACTGGAGCAGGTGACAGCTACCATACACTGGAACAGGTGACAGCTACCACACACTGGAACAGGTGACAGCTACCACACACTGGAACAGGTGACAGCTACCACACACTGGAACAGGTGACAGCTATCACACACTGGAGCAGGTGACAGCTACCTCACACATGGAACAGGTGACAGCTACCACACACTGGAACAGGTGACAGCTACCACACACTGGAACAGGTGACAGCTACCACACACTGGAGCAGGTGACAGCTACCACACACTGGAGCAGGTGACAGCAACCGTACACTGGAGCAGGTGACAGCTACCACACACTGGAAACAGGTGGACAGCTACCACACACTGGACAGTACAGACACCATGGACGGTGACAGCTACCACACACTGGAAACAGGTGACAGCTACCAACCACTGGAACAGGTGACAGCTACCACACACTGGAACAGGTGACAGCTCCACACACTGGAGCAGGTGACAGCTACCGTACACTGGAGCAGGTGACAGCTACCACACACTGGAACAGGTGACAGCTACCACACACTGGAACAGGTGACAGCTACCACACACTGGAACAGGTGACAGCTACCACACACTGGAACAGGTGACAGCTACACACACACTGGAATAGGTGACAGCTACCACACACTGGACAGTGACAGCTACACCCCCGGGGAACAGGTGACAGCTACCACACACTGGAAGCAGGTGACAGCTACCCCACACACTAAAGCAGGTGACACACCTCACTGAACAGTGTGACGCCTACCCACACGGAACAAGGTGACAGCTACCCACACTGGAACAGGTGACAGCTACCACACACTGGAACAGGTGACAGCTACCACACAGGAACGGTGACACTACCACACATGGAACGGTGACAGCTACCCACATGGAGCGGGTGCAGCCCCCACACACGGAGAGGTGAAAACCCCCCACACACTGGAGGGTGACAACCACCAAAACCATTAAAAGCAGGTGACAGCTCCACACCGGGAACAGGTGCAGCTCCCACCCATGGAGCAGGTGACAGTACAACGCACATGGAGCAGGTGACAGTACCACAACGGGAACAGGTGACAGCTACCAACATGCAACAGGTGCAGCTACCACACACTGGAATAGTGAGGGTACCCCACACTATCTTTCCTTCCCTGGTTATTTTACCCTTACCTCGGCACACGCTTCCCCGTTACCCCTTTCCCTTTTTGCGAAAACCCCCACAAAACTTGTCGCGTGGAGTTTGTTCCCGGGGTATTATTTCTGGGCAGCGCGTTGCAAGTGGAGAGACTACAGTGTGATTCTTTGACGAAGCACCTCATTAAGATGCCCCCGGGAAGCATCTGGCGGGCCCCCGTGTCGTGATCTTCGTATCTCTTGGGTGTTTTTATCTCCTGCTTCCCCCCCAAATTATTTTAAGGAGTCTGTGTATCTAACAAAAAATGGAATCCAATTCTCATGATATGTACCCCCTATGCATACAGAAAAAGGCATATATGTGGAATTTGGGTACCCAGTTCTATATGAGTTACAAGCGGGAAACAAAAGAGTTCGTTTTTTGTTTGTTCCCTCAACAGGGTGGTTTTCCCCGTCAATTCCCTCACACATATTGGGGTTTCCCCCTATTTCCATACCAGTATTGGTTTCCTGTCAATTCCTCACACAGTATTGGTTCTCCCTGTCATATTCCATCACACAAGAGATGTAGGGGATAGAACGTAAGTCCCGAGTCAATATTTTTAATTGTGTCAGGTCAGGAGAGCACATATGGTAGCGTGTTTACTACCATCACGTCAGCCACCTTGCAAATACAATATTATTTTTTATATATAAATAAAAGTCACACGCTGTAGATCGAGCGTGTGACGGGGTAACGTTGTCAAAATAGAAATATTCGTTCTGCAATATACACTTTTTTCTCCCTTCACTGTTGTTGGCGATACAACGTTTGGGTCCACCTTTTTTTTTAAACTTCTCCAGCAGCTGTTGGAGGATACGACTGTTGTTTAAAACATTGATGGAGACATTTTAATAGTGTGTTGATGAGAGGCGTGACTTGACGACCGCTTCACACCCTGTTGGTGCGCCATACCCTGCTGGTGCTGGTGCGCCGTACCCTGCTGGTGCGCCGTACCCTGCTGGTGCTGGTGCGCCGTACCCTGCTGGTGCTGGTGCGCCGTACCCTGCTGGTGCTGGTGCGCCGTACCCTGCTGGTGCTGGTGCGCCGTACCCTGCTGGTGCGCCGTACCCTGCTGGTGCTGGTGCGCCGTACCCTGCTGGTGCTGGTGCGCCGTACCCTGCTGGTGCTGGTGCGCCGTACCCTGCTGGTGCTGGTGCGCCGTACCCTGCTGGTGCTGGTGCGCCGTACCCTGCTGGTGCTGGTGCGCCGTACCCTGCTGGTGCGCCGTACCCTGCTGGTGCTGGTGCGCCGTACCCTGCGGTGCTGGTGCGCCGTACCCTGCTGGTGCTGGTGCGCCGTACCCTGCTGGTGCTGGTGCGCCGTACCCTGCTGGTGCTGGTGCGCCGTACCCTGCTGGTGCGCCGTACCCTGCTGGTGCTGGTGCGCCGTACCCTGCTGGTGCTGGTGCGCCGTACCCTGCTGGTGCGCCGTACCCTGCTGGTGCTGGTGCGCCGTACCCTGCTGGTGCTGGTGCGCCGTACCCTGCTGGTGCTGGTGCGCCGTACCTGCTGGTGCGCCGTACCCTGCTGGTGCTGGTGCGCCGTACCCTGCTGGTGCTGGTGCGCCGTACCCTGCTGGTGCGCCGTACCCTGCTGGTGCTGGTGCGCCGTACCCTGCTGGTGCTGGTGCGCCGTACCCTGCTGGTGCGCCGTACCCTGCTGGTGCTGGTGCGCCGTACCCTGCTGGTGCTGGTACGCCATACCCTGCTGGTGCGCCGTACCCTGCTGGTGCTGGTGGCGCGTACCCTGCTGGTGCGCCGTACCCTGCTGGTGCTGGTGCGCGTACCCTGCTGGTGCGGCCGTACCTGCTGGTGCTGGTGCGCCGTACCCTGCTGGTGCTGGTGCGCCGTACCCTGCTGGTGCGCCGTACCCTGCTGGTGCTGGTGCGCCGTACCCTGCTGGTGCTGGTACGCCATACCCTGCTGGTGCGCCGTACCCTGCTGGTGCTGGTGCGCCGTAC
This sequence comes from Cherax quadricarinatus, assembly GCF_026875155.1. NCBI lineage: Eukaryota > Metazoa > Arthropoda > Malacostraca > Decapoda > Parastacidae > Cherax > Cherax quadricarinatus. Next base: position 50,526,396 of record NC_069405.1, read on the forward strand.
CCTGCTGGTGCGCCGTACCCTGCTGGTGCTGGTGCGCCGTACCCTGCTGGTGCGCCGTACCCTGCTGGTGCTGGTGCGCCGTACCCTGCTGGTGCGCCGTACCCTGCTGGTGCTGGTGCGCCGTACCCTGCTGGTGCTGGTGCGCCGTACCCTGCTAGTGCTGGTGCGCCGTACCTTGCTGGTGCTGGTGCGCCGTACTCTGCTGGCGCTGGTGCGCCGTACCCTGCTGGTGCTGGTGCGCCGTACTCTGCTGGTGCTGGTGCGCCGTACCCTACTGGCGCTGGTGCGCCGTACCCTGCTGGCGCTGGTGCGCCGTACCCTGCTGGTGCTGGTGCGCCGTACCCTGCTAGTGCTGGTGCGCCGTACCCTGCTGGTGCTGGTCCGCCGTACTCTGCTGGTGCTGGTGCGCCGTACCCTGCTGGTGCTGGTGCGCCGTACCCTGCTGGTGCTGGTCCGCCGTACTCTGCTGGTGCTGGTGCGCCGTACCCTGCTGGTGCTGGTGCGCCGTACCCTGCTGGTGCGCCGTACTCTGCTGGTGCTGGTGCGCCGTACCCTGCTGGTGCCTGGCTTGGTCATCCTTCAACAGAGTAACATCGGCTTAAGACACACCTTAATTCAGTGATGATCGTGCGATACGACACAGTAGTTAGCAAACAGTCCCTTGACACGACACAACAGGTAGCAGACAGTCCCTTGACACGACACAGTAGGTAGCAGACAGTCCCTTGATACGACACAACAGGTAGCAGACAACCCCTTGACACGACACAACAGGTAGCAGACAGTCCCTTGACACGACACAGTAGGTAGCAGACAGTTCCTTGACACGACACAACAGGTAGCAGACAGTCCCTTGACACGACACAGTAGGTAGCAGACAGTCCCTTGATACGACACAACAGGTAGCAGACAGTTCCTTGACACAACACAATAGGTAGCAGACAGTCCCTTGACGCGACACAGTAGGTAGCAGACAGTCCCTTGATACGACACAACAGGTAGCAGACAGTCCCTTGACACGACACAACAGATAGTAGACAGTTCCTTGACATAACAGAGCAAGTAATAGACACTGACGCTCTCTTGACATAAAGCTTAACACCACACTAACTTCAGATCCAGGACACTCACCTGAAGAGAAGTGAGCGTTCGTAAGCACGAAGGTGTGGTACGTGGTCATCTCGTTCGTAAACATGAAGCCGTAGCAAGTCGCAATCTCATTAGTAAGCGCGAATAAATACATGAGAGGAGAGAGAGTAATTTCTACAAGGATGAGGTCAAAAGATATAATTGTGTGACTGTCATTACGACAGTCATAGTGTCAGGTCACCACTGGTCTACCTGGAGGATGTTCCGGGGGTCAACGCCCCTGCGGACCAGTCCTTGACCAGGCCTCCTGGTGGATCAGGGCCTGATCAACCAGGCTGTTACTGCTGGACGCATCTAGTCCAAAGTACGAACCATAGCCCGGCTGATCCGGCACTGACTACAGGTACCTGTCCAGCTCACTCTTGAGGGCAGCCAGAAACCTGGTGATATGTCAGCAAATGGTTGTGCTATAATAATACACTTCCAACATTCTATAATTCAAGGATCACTGATATATACCAGGATCTTTACAAGGAACTAAATCAAAATTCTAATTTTGTAATCTGATATGTAAGAAATAACCAGCAAATTTTTGACTAGTGGGAAAACAGTATATTAGTGTGTTTTTACTGCAGTGTTCTGATTCAGATTTATCTCACCATGAGATGACTGGCAATGTTGTCATGGTTTACGAGGACGAACAAGCACGGGAGATGTTGTACCATGACTGGGAGACCAGTGTTGAGTGGTCTGAGCAGCTGGCTGGGACCACCTGATACCCAGCCAGATGGGCAAGCTAATGGTGTGCTGTTGTTATTGTTGTTGTTTGTGTTGCTGTTGCTGGTGTCAGGTGATCCCTCCTTAGGTGCATCAGTTGCTTGCTGGGCAGCTCTTAATTGTATTTGCTCGCACGTGCCACTGTAGACTGGCAGTGATGACTGCCACTGGAGACTGCCACTGGAGACTGCCACTGGAGACTGCCACTGGAGACTGCCACTGGAGACTGCCACTGGAGACTGCCACTGGAGACTGCCACTGGAGACTGTCACTGGAGGAAAGTTCCACCAACTCTGGCACTTAAATGGCAGACCTATAGTGCTGGGTTGTGCTACTAACAATGCCCAGTAACTATCACAATAACAATCAACAAGAGGAAAAGCAGACTTATCAAGAACTTCTTCCTCTTCTTGGGCTTTTCTGAGAAGAGAGACACAGGTTGCAGGGAACAATCTGCAATAATGTAGCATCAACACTCCTGCCACCGGCGTCAAGTTGTGGAGTAACTTGCTCTGCATAATCTGCTGACACTAGGAAGGGACCTGCACCTCCTGTGCTTCCTACGTATCAAAACACACGTATTAGAAAACATTTCGAGGTCTTTATTTGTATTAAGTGGTCCCGAAAAGACAGATCAGGTGAGGCGGGACGCTGTCAGGTAGGGAGGCACCCTGTCAGGTAGGAAGGCACCCTGTCAGGTGAGAGGGACCCTGTGAGGCAGGGAGGCACCCTTTTGAGGCAAGGAGGGACCCTGTGAGGCAGGGAGGGACCCTGGGAGGCAGGGAGGGACCCTGTGGGGGGGGCAGGGAGGGACCGGGGGGGGGAGGGACCCTGTGAGGAGGGAGGGACCCCTTGCCGGGTGGGGAGGGTCCCCGAAAAACTACTTAAAAAAAATACGAAAAGGACGGGGGAGAAAGAAGTGAGGAAGAAGAAATCAAGGGGGGGAGGGAGAAAAAGTAAGATGGGGTTTAAGAGGGAAGAGAAAAGGGGAAAAAGGGGGGAATAAAGAGGAGGAGTTAAATGTGAAAGGAAAAGAGAAAAGGAACAGAACGAAACTAAAACAGAACATTCATATTTTTTAAAGAGAGAGAGACGACAGATAAAATAATAAAATAAAAAAAGTTATTAAAAAAATTAAAAAACTTCTAAAAGATATTTTGGGGTTTCCTGGGAAAATTTTTTGTTGGTTTTTTTTATGTATAGAGTTACCCCCAAGCTTTCTTCCCCCTTTTTTTCCCCCCTTCTTTTTTTCCTTTTACCCTTTTCCTCCCCCCCTTTTCCCTTTCCCACCTTCTTTTCCTTCTCTTCCTTTCTTCCTCCCTTCCACCTTCTTTTTATCCTTCCATCCTTTCCCACCTTCTTTCCCTTTCCTTTCCCTTTTTTTCTTCCTTCCTTCCTTCTTTTCTTTCTTCTTTTTCCCTTCTTCCCACCTTCTTTTTTTCCTTCTTTTTTTTCTTCCTTCCTTTCCCTTTTTTTCCTTCCCTTTCCTTTTTTTTTCTCCTTCCTTCCCACCCTTTTTTCCCTTTTTTTTTCCTTTTTTTCTTCCCTTTCCTTCCTACCTTCTTTTCTTCCTTCCTACCTTCTTTCCTTCCTTCCTTCTTTCTTTCTTCCTTCCTATTTCTTTTCTTCCTTCCTTCCTTCCTACCTTCTTTCCTACCTTCCTTCCTTCCTTCTTTTCTTCCTTCCTTCTTTCTAACTTCCTTCTTTTCTTCCTTCCCTCCTACCTTCTTTCCTTCCTTCCTTCCTTTCTTCTTTTCTTCCTTCCTTCCTTTCTACCTTCTTTCTTCCTTACTACCTTCCTTCCTTCCCTTCCTTCTTCCTTCCTTCCTTCCTTTTCTTTCCTTCTTCCTTCTTTCCTTTTCCTACCTTTTTTTCCTTCCTTCCTTTTTTTCTTCCTTCTTCTTCCTACCTTCTTTCCTTCCTTTCTTCCTACCTTCCTCCCTCCCTTTCTTCCTTCTTCCTCCCTTCCCTCCTTCCTTTTTTCCTTCCTTCTCCTTCCTTTCTTCTTTCCTTCCTTCCCTTTGCCTTCTTCCTCCTTCCTTTTTAAACCTTCCTTCATTCCTTCCTTCATTTCTCTTCCTTCCTATCTTCCTTCCATCCTTTTTTCCTTTCCCTTTCCTCTTCCTAGTCCCCAACTTCCTTCCTTCGTTCATCCTTCCTTCCTCCTTATTACCACCCTTTTCTTCCTTCCTTCCTACCTTCCTACTTTCCTTCCTTACTCCTACCTTTCCCCTACCTTCCACCTTCTTCCCTTTTCTAACTCCTTCCTTTCTTTTTTCGTACCTTCCTTCCTTTCATTCCTAACTTCCTTCATTCCTTCCCTCCTTCCTTCCTTCCTACATTCCTTCTTTCCCTTCCTTTCCTCCTTCCCTTTCCCTTTCCCTTTCCTACCTTCCTTCCTCCTACCTTTTCCTTCCTTCCGTCCTTCCTACCTTCCTTCCTTCCTTCCTACCTTGTTTCCTGCTTGCTTCCTACCTTTCCTTCCTTCCCTACCTTCCTTCCTTCCTCCCTTTCCTGTCTTCCTTTCTACCTTCCTTACTTCCTTCCTTCCTCCCCTTCCTTCTTACCTTCCTTCTTTCCCTTTTCCTTCCTTCTTTCCCTTTCCCTTTCCTTCCTACTTCCTTCCACCTTCTTCCTTCCTTCCTTCCTACCTTCCTTCATCCTTCCTACCTTCCTTCCTTCCTTCATACCTTCCTTCCTTCCTTCCTACCACCCTTTTCTTCCAGCCTTCCTTCCTTCCTTTCCTTTCCTTCCTTCCTTCCTTCCTTCCTACCTTCCTACTTTCCTTCCTTACTCCATACCTTCCTACCTTCCTTCCTCCTACAAACTTTCTTCCTTCCTTCCTTCCTTCTTTCATATCTTCCTTCCTTCATCCCTAACTTCCCCTCTTTCCTTCCCTCCTTTCCCTTTCCCTTCCTACATTCCTCCTTTTCTTCCTACCTTCCTTCCTTCCTTCCCTTTTCCTACCTTCTTTCCTTCCTTTCTACCTTCTTTCCCTTTCCTTCCGTCGTTCCTTACAAACCTTCCCTTTCCCCTTCCTTCCTACCTTGCTTCCTGCCTTGCTTCCTACCTTCCTTCCTTCCTACCTTCCTTCCTTCCTTCCTTTCTTCCTTCCTCCCTTCCTGTCTCCTTCCTCCCTTTCCTTCCTTCCTTCCTTCCTACCTTCCTACCTTCCTTCCTTCCTTCTTTCCTTCATACCTTCCTTCCTTCCTTCCTTCCTACCTTCCTTCCTTTTTTCCTTCCTTCCTTCCTATCTTCCTACCTTCCTACCTTCGTTCCTTCCTTTTCCTTCCTTCTTTCCCTTTCATTCTTTCTTCCTTCCCACCTTCCTACCTTCCTTCCTTCCGTCCGTCCTTCCTTCCTTCCTTCCTAACCTTGCTTCCTACCTTCCTTCCTTCCTTTCTTCCTTCCTACCTTCCTTCCCACCTTCCTTACTTCCTACCGTCCTTCCTTCCTTCCTTCCTACCTTCCAACCTTCCTACCTTCTTACCTTCCTCCACCTTCCTTCATTCCTTCCTTAATTCCTTCATTCCTTCCCTTTCCCCTTTCTACCTTCCTTCCTTCCTTTCTTCCTGTTTTCCTTCCTTCCTTCTCCTTTTACCTTTCTTCCTCCCTTTCCTTTCCTACTTTCCTACCTTCCTTCCTACCTTCCTTCCTTCCTTCCTTCCTATCTTCCTACCTTCATTCCTCCCTTCCTTCCTTTCTGCCTTCCTTCCTTCCTTCCAACCTTCCTTCCTTCCTTCCTTTTTTTTCTTTCTTCCTACCTTCCTTCATTACTTCCTTCCTTCCTTTCTTCCTTCCTTCTTTCTACCTTCCTTCCTTCCTTCCTTCCTACATTCCTACCTTCCTTCCTTCCTACATTCCTTCCTTTCTTCCTACCTTCCTTCCTACCTTCCTTCCTTCCTTCCTTCCTTCCTACATTCCTCCCTTTCCTTCCTTCCTACCTACCTTCCTCCTTCCTTCCTACCTTCCTTCCTTCTTTCCTTCCTTTCTTCCTTTCTTCCTTTTTTTCCTTCCTTCCTTCCTACCTTCCTTTCTTCTTTCCTTCCTCCCTTTCCTACCTTCTTTCCTTCCTTCCTTCCTACCTTCCTTCCTTCGTTACTTTCCTTCCTTCTTTCCTAGCTTGCAACTTATCCTTATATCTTTCCCCACTTTTTATTCTAAATTCCTTCCTTATTACTTTTACCCCTTCCTCCCTCCCTCACTCCTTCTCTCTCTGTCTCTCTCGCTCTTTCTTCCTCTTCCAACCTCACATTTTCTCTCTCCCTCCTTTTCCCTCCCTCCATCTCTCCCTCACTCCCCCTTTCCGTCGCTCTCTCTCCTCTCTCTCACTCTCTCTCTCTCTCCTCTCTCCTCTCTCTCTGTCCCTCCTAACTCTCCCTCCCTCGCTTCCTACATTCCTTATTTTTCTAAACAAAAAATAAAATCTTTCCCTCTTCTCTACACACCTGAAGAATGTAACACTTGAAGAATGTAACACCTGAAGAATGTAACACCTGAAGAATGTAACACCTGAAGAATGTAACACCTGAAGAATGTAACACCTGAAGAATGTAACACCTGAAGAATGTAACACCTGAAGAATGTAACACCTGAAGAATGTAACACCTGAAGAATGTAACACCTGAAGAATGTAACACTTGAAGAATGTAACACCTGAAGAATGTAACACCTGAAGAATGTAACACCTGAAGAATGTAACACCTGAAGAATGTAACACCTGAAGAATGTAACACCTGAAGAATGAACCTTGAAAAGAAACACCTGACAATGAAACACCTAAGAAGTAACCCCTGAAGAATGTAACACCTGAAAATGAAAACAAAAACCCCCCAAAAATTTAACCCCCTTTTAAAACCCCCCCCCAAAAAAACCCCAAAAAACCCCCTGAAAAAAACCCCCCAAAAAATTTTAAAATTTTTTTTTTTTTAAAAAAAAAAAAAGGCCCCCAAAAAAAAGGAAAAAAACCCCCCAAAAATTTTTTTTTAAAAAAAAAAAAAAAAAAAAAAAAAAATTTAAATTTAAAATTTAAACACCTGAAGAATGTAACCCCTTGAAAAAAAAAAAAATTTTAACACCAAAAAATTCCCCCAAAAAAAACCCCAAAATTTTTCCCCAAAAAAAACCCCAAAAATTTCCCCAAAAAAATTCCCCCAAAAATTTAAAAAAAAAAAAAAACCCCCCAAAAAAAATGAAAAATGTAACCCTGAAGAATGTAAAAAAACCCCAAAAAAACACCTAAAGAATGAAACCATTTAAAATTTCCAAAAAAAAACCCAAAAAAATTTTAAACAAAAGAAAAAAAAAAAAAAAAAAAAAATTAAAAAAAAAAATTAAAAAAAATTTAAAAAAAAAAAATTTAAAATGAAAAAAAATTTAAAAAAGGAAAAAAAATGAAAAAAAAAAAAAGGGGAAAAAAATTTTAAAAAAAAAAATGAAAAAAAAAATTGAAAAAAAAAAAAAAAATGAAAAAAAAAAAAAATGAAAAAAAATTTAAAAAAAAGGAAAATTAAAAAAAAAAAATTAAAAAAAAAAAAAAAAAAAGGGGGTCCCTTGAAAAAAAAATTTTAAGTTGAAAAAATGAAAAAAAAAAAAAAAAATTTTTTTTTTTTTTTAAAAAAAAGGGGGGGGAAAAAAAGGGGAAAAAAGGGGGGTTTAATTTTGGGGAAAAAAAAAAAAAGGGAAAAAAAAAAAAAAGGGAAAAAAAATTTTGGGAAAAAAAAAAAAGGGGGGTGAACAAAAAAAAAAAAAAACCCCCCAAAAAAAACCCCTTTAAACCCCCCCCCCAAAAAAAAACCCAAAAGGAAAAAGGGAAAAAAAAAGGGGGAAAAAAAAAAAAAAAAAATTAAAAAAAAAAGGGGGGAAAAAAAAAAAAAAACCCCCCCCGGGGGAAAAAAAAAAAAATTCCCCGGAAAAAAAAAAAGGGGGTTCCCCCAAAAATTCCCCCGGAAAAAAAAAAAAAAAAAAGGGGGGGAAAAAAAAAAAAAGGAAAAAAAACCCAAAATTTAAACCCAAAAAGGAAAAACCTGAAAAAATTCCCCCTTTAAAATTTAAAAAAAAAAAACCGAAAAAAGTAAACCTGAAGAAAAAAAAAATTTCCCCCAAAAATTCCCCAAAAAATTTCCCCGGAAAAAACCAAAAAAATTAAAAACCCCGGAAGGAAAAAAAAGAAAAAAAAAAAAAACCCCCAAAAATTCCCCCAAAAAAAACCCAAAGAAATGAAAAAAAAAAAAACCCAAAATTTAAAAAAAAAAAAAAATTTTCCCCCCGGAAAAAAATTAAAAAAAAACCCCCAAAAAAAACCCCCAAAAAAACCCAAAAAATTAAAAAAAATTTTGGGGGGGAAAAAAAGAAAAAAAAAGTTTGAAAACCTGAAGAAAAAATTAAAAAAAAAAAAATTTTTTTCCCCAAAAAAAAAAAAAAAAAAGGGGGGGGAAAAAAAAAAAACCCGGGGAAAAAAAAAAACCCAAAAAACCCCCCCCCAGAAAAAAACCCCAAAAAAAAAAAATTAACCAAAAAAGGGAAAAAAAAAAAAAAAAAAAAAAACCCGGGGAAAAAAACCCCCGGGGGGAAAAAAAAAATTTAAACCCCAAAAGAAAAAAAAAAAGGGGAAAAAAAAAAGGCCCCCAAAAAAACCCAAAAACAAAAAAAAAAAAAAAAAAAAAAACATTTTAAAAAATGAAAAACCCCTGAAAAATTGTAATCCCGGGAAGAATGTAAACACCTGGGGAAGGGTAAACCTGAAAAATGTAACACCGGGAAGAATGAAACCCAACCTAAAAAATTTGTAACCCTGAAAATGTAACACCTAAGAATGTAACATTGAAGAATGTAAACACCGGGAAAATGTAACCCTGAAGAAGGGTAACCCCTGAAGAAAAAAAACCCCCTAAAAATGAACCCCTGAAAAAATTAACCCTGAAAAATTTTAACACTTAAAGAATGTAACTAAAGGGAAGTAACACCTGAAGAATGAAACACCTAAAGGGAATGAAAAACCCCTAAAGAATGAACCCTAAAAAGGAATGTAACCCCTAAAGAATGAACCCTGAAAAATGTAAACCTGAAAAAAGAAACCCTGAAGAATGTAACCCCTTTGAAGAATTTTGCCTGAAAAATGTAAAAATTGAAAAATGAAAACACCTGAAAAATGAAACCTTTCCTTTGAAGAAAAAAAACCCCTGAAGAATGAAACCCCTTGAAGTTTGAAAACTCCTAAAGAATGTAACACCTGAAAAATTTGGGAACCCCTGAAAAAATGTAAAAACCGAAAAAGGGAAAACCCTTTTGAAAAATAAAACCCCTTGAGGAATGTAACACCTGAAAAAATTTTAACCCCTTTGAAAAATGAAAACACCTGAAGAATGTAACACTTAAAGAATGTAAAACCTAAAAGAATGTAAACACCTGAAAAATTTTTAAAACCCCTAAAAAAATGTAACCCTGAAGAATTTTAACACCTGAAGAAGAACACCTGAAGTTTAAAACCCTGAAAAGAACCCCCGGGAAGAATGTAACCCCTGAAGAATTTTAACACCGAAGAATTTTTAAACCTTGAAAAAATTTTTAAACACCTAAAGGGAATTTGAAACCTGAAAAATGAAAACACCTAAAGGGAATGAAACCCACCTAAAAGGGAAGGGAAACCCACCTGAAGAATTTTTAACCCCCAAAGAATGAAAACCCTAAAGGGAATGTAACATTTTGAAGAATGAAAAACCCTGAAAAATTTAAACACCTGAAAATTAACCCCTGAAGAATGAAAACACCTGAAAAAAAAAATTTTTAACCCTGAAAAATTGTAACACCTGAAAAAATTTAAACACTGAAGAATGAAAACAACCAAAGGAATGTAACCCCTAAGAAGGGAAACACCTAAATAAAATAACACCTGAAGAATGTAACGTTTGAAAAATTTAAACCTGAAGAAAAAAACCCACCTGAAAGAAAAAGTAACACCTGAAAAAATGTAAAAAACCTGAAGAATGTAACACCTGAAGAACAAACTAAAATTTGTAAAAACCTAAAAAGGTAACCCCTAAAGGAATGAAACACCTGAAGAATGTAACCCTGAAGAATTTAAACCACCTGAAGAATGTAAACCTGAAAAAAAAAAACCCCCTGAAGAATGTAACACCTAAAGGGAAGTAACACCAAAAGGGAATTTTAAAAAACCAGAAGAATGTAACACTGAAAAATGTAACCCTGAAGAATGAAAACCCCGGGAAGAATTTAACCCCTTGAAAAAATTTTTTTAAAAACCCTAAAGAATGTAACTCCTGAAAAAATTAAACCCTAAAAATTTTTAAAACACCGAAGAATGTAACACCTGAAGAATTTTCCCATTTGAAAATGTAACCCCTTGAAGAATGAAAACCTGAAGAAAAAACACCGGGAAGAAGGGTAACACCTGAAGAATTTAACCCTAAAGAATGAACAAAAAAAGAAAACCCCTTGAAAAGAACCTTTGAAGAATGTAACCCCTGAAGAATGTAACCAAAAAAAGTAACTTGAAGAATGTAACCCTAAGAATGTAAAAACCTTTGAAAAATGTAAACTTGAAAAATTGTAACCCCGGAAAAAATGAAACCCTGAAGAATTTTAAACCTAAAATTAAAAAATTAACCCCATGAAGAAATTAAAACTCCCTGAAGAAGAAATGAAAAACCCCTTTGAAGAATGAAAACCCAAAAAGGGGAAACACCTGGAATTTTAACCCCAAGAATGTAACCCCGGGAAAAAACATAACCCCTGGAAAATGGAACACCTGAAAAAACGTAACCCTGAAGAATGAAAACCCTAAGAATGTAACTCCTGAAGAATGTAACACCTGAAGAATGTAATACCTGAAAAAGGGAAAACACCTGAAGAATGTAACACCTGAAGAAGGAAAACCCTAAAAGAATAAACCCCCCTAAAGGGAATGTAACACATGAAGAATGTCCCCTTTGAAGAATGAATTTAACCCTGAAAATGTAACACTTGAAGAATGAAAACTCCTAAAAGAATGTAACCCCCGAAGAAGAAACTCCTGAAGAATGTAACACCTGAAGAATGAAACACCTGAAAAATTTTTTTTGTTTTTAAAAAAACCTTGAAGAATTTAACCCCCCCGAAAAAAGGAAACCCCCGGAAAAAAGGAAACCCCCTGAAGAATGTAACCCCTTTGAAGAATGTAACACCTGAAGAAAAAACACCAAAGATGTAAAACCCTGAAAAAATTTTCCTTTTTAAAGGGAATGTAACACGAAAAATGAAAACACCGGGAAGAATGAAAACGGTTGAAGAATGAACCCGAAGAATGAAACACCTGAAAAATTTAACCCTTTGAATTTTTGTAAACCTGAAAAAATTAAACCTGAAGAATGTAAAATGAAGAATGAAAACCTGAAGAATGTAACACCTGAAGAATTTAAACCTGAATAATTTGGTTAAAAACCAAAGAATGAAAAACCCCCTGAAGAATGAAAACCCCCGGGAAGAATGTAAAACTGAAAGAATTTTAACACCGGGAAGAATGTAACACCTGAAGAATGTAACACCTGAAAAAAAAACCCTAAAAAAGGGAAAAAACCTGAAAAAAGTAACATTTGAAGAATGTAACCCCTTAAGAATTGTAACCCTGAAAAAAAGTAACACCTGGGAATGTAAACCTGAAGAATGAAACCCCGAAAAAATGAAAACCCAACCTGAAGAATGAAACCCCCTGAAGAAGAAACCCTGAAGAATGAAACCCCTAAATAATGAAACCCTGAAAAAATTTTAACCCTGAAAAATTTGGAACCCCAAAGGGAATGAACCCCTTTAAAAATGTAACCCTGAAGAATGTAACCCTAAAATTGGGAAAACACCTGAAAAATTTGTAACCCTAAAGGGAATGAAACCCCTTGAAGAATTTTAACCCCTTTGAAGAAGGGAAACCTGAAGAAGTAACCCCTGAAGAATTAACCCCTAAGAATTAACCCTGAAAAAAGAAAAACCTTAAGAATGTAACACCTGAAAAATGAAACCTTTTGAAAAATGAAACACCTGAAGAATTTTAACACCAAAAGAATGAAAACATTAAAGAATTAACCCTGAAGAATGTAACACTGAAGAATTTTAACCCCGGGAAGTTTGTAACACCTGAAAATTAAAAAACCTGAAAATTAAACCGGAAAAAAATGTTAAACCCACCGGGAAAGAATTTTCCCCCTTTAAGAATTTAATCCTGAAGAATGTAACACATAAAAGGAATTTGTAACACCTAAGAATGAAAAACCTGAAGAATTTAACCTGAAGAATGAAACTTTTAAAGGAAGTAAACCTGAGAATGTAACACCGGGAATGTAACCCTAAAAGAATGTAACATTTAAAGGAAGAAAACACCTGAAGAATGTAACACCTTGGTGAATTAAAAACACCTGAAGAATGTAACATTTGAAAAAAAATGAAAACCCTGAAGAATGAAAACACCTGAAGGAAAGGGTAAACTCCGGGAAAGGAAAAAAATGAAACCCTGAAAAATTGAAAAACCCCTGAAGAATGAACCCTGAAGAATGTAAAAACCTGAAAAAAATGTAACACCTAAAGAATGTAAAAAAACCCTGAAGAATGAAACTCCTGAAAGAATGTAACATTTGAAGAATGTAACACCTGAAGAATGAAACTCCTGAAAAAATGTAACACCTAAAGAATTAACCCCTGAAAAATGTAAAACCTGAAAAAATTGAAAACACCTGAAGAATGTAACCCCTTTGAAAAAATGAAACACCTGAAAAAATTAAACCCTAAAAAGTTTGTAACACCTGAAGAATTTTAACCACCTGAAGAATGTAACCTGAAAAATGAAAACCCCTGAAAAAAGGGTTTAACTCTGAAAAATTTAAAAAGAAAAAAACATAAAAGATGTAACACCAAAAGAATGTAACACCTGAAGAATGAACCCGGGAAAGAATGAAAACCCCAAACCTTTTGAAAAATGTAAAAACCCTGAAGAATGTAACCCCCTGAAGAATGAAAGCACGTAAAAAATTTGTAACACTTGGGAAGAATGTAACTCCTGAAGAATATAAACCTGAAGAATGTAAAAATGAAAAATGAAAAACCCCTTTGAAAAATGAAAACCCCTGAAAAATTGTAACCCCTGAAAAATTTGTAAAAACCGAAGAATGTAACCCCATGAAGAATGAAAACCCGAAAAAAAGAAAACACCTGAAGAACGTAATTTCCTGAAGGGAATGAAGAAACCGAAGAATGTAAACCCGAAAAAATGAAAAAACCTGAAGTTGTAGACGGGGAAAAATGTAACACTTGAAGAATGAAAAACTCCTAAAGAATAAAACACCTGAAAAATGTAACACCTGAAGAATGTAACACCTGAAGAATGAAAACACCTGAAAAATGTAACCCCCTGAAAAATTTGTAACACCTAAAAGAATGTAACCCTTTGAAGAATGAAAACACCGGGAAGAAGTAACCCTAAATAATTTAAACCACCGGGAAAAATTTTGGTTAACCCCTGAAGAATGAAATACCGGGAAAAATTTTAAACCCTGAAAAGGGAACCCCTTAAAGGGAATTTGTTTTCCTGAAGAAATAACCCTGAAAATGGAACCCCTTGGAAGAATTTAACACCTAAAGGGAATGAAAACCCCGGGGGAAAGGGAATGTAACCCTTGAAGAATGTAACACCTGAAAAATGAAACATTTGAAGAATGTAACACCTGAAGAATGTAAAAACCTGAAGAATGAAAAACCCCTGAAAATAAACCCCCTGAAGAAAGAAAAAAACTCCCTGAAGAATGAAACACCTGAAGAATGAACATTTGGAAGAATGAAACCCTGAAAAATTTTAACTCCTGAAGAAAAGAAAAATTTAAAACCCGGGAAAATGAACACCTGAAGGAACGGTTAACACCTGAAAAAAAATGTTAACACCTGAAGAATGTAAAACCCGGGAAGAAGGGAACCCCCTAAAAAATGAACCCCCGGAAAAAAGTAACCCCCCTGAAGAAAAAATTTGGTTAAAAACCTGAAGAATGTAAAAACCTGAACGGAAGAAGAAAACCTAAAGAATGTAACCCTAAAAAATGAAATTAAAGGGCCTAAAGAAGTAAAAACCTGAAAAATGAAAACCCCTTGGGGAAAGTAACACCTGAAGATGTAACACCTGAAGAATGTAATCCTGAAGAATGTAACACCTGAAGAAATTTAAAAAACCCCCTAAGAATTTTAACCCCTTGAAGAATGTAACCCTGAAAAAAAGAAACACTGAAGAATGAAACCCCTGAAGAATGAAACCCTGAAAAAGGGAAACCCCCTAAAGAATGAACCCGGAAAAAAAACACCTGAAAAAATGAAACCATTTAAAGAATTAACACCTAAAGGAATGTAACACCGAAGAATGAAACCCCTTTGAAGAATGAAAACACCTAAAGGGAAAGAAACCCCTAAGAATGTAACCCCTTTGAAAATTGAAACACCTGAAAAGTAAAAACCTGAAAATTGTAAACCTGAAGAATGTAACACCTGAAAAAATTTTAACACCGGGAAGAATGTAACCTGAAAAATTTGTAACCCCCCTGAAGAATGAAAACACTAAAGGGAATAAAAACCCCCTGAAAAATTTTAACACCTGGGGAATGTAACCCTGAAAAATGAAACCCCCTGAAAATGAACACCTGAAGAATGTAACCCCTGAAAAATTAACCCCTGAAAAATGAAAACCCCTAAAATTTTCACCTGAAGAAGGGAAACCCCTGAAAAAAATGGTAAACCCCTTGAAAAAATGTAACCCTGAAAAAATTTAACCCCTAAAGAATGTAACATTTGAAAATGAAAAACCCTGAAAAATGTAACACCGAAGAATTTTAAACCCCTTTAAAAATTTTAACACTGAAGAATGAACACCAAAAAGAATGTAACCCTGAAAAAAAGGGTTAACACCTGAAGAAGTAACCCTGAAGAATTTTTCACCTGAAGAAGGGAACACCTAAAGAATGAAAACCCCGAAAAAATGTAAACTTGGGGAAAATGTAACCCCTTAAAGGGAATTTGTAACCCTTGAAGAATAACCCTGAAATGTAACCTTAAGAATTTTAAACTGAAAATGTAACACCTGAAGAATGTAACCCCGGGGAAGAATGTAACACCTAAAAAATGTAAAAAACTTGAAGAAGAAAACACCTGAAAAAATGAAAAACCGAAGATTTTAACACCTGAAAATTAACCCCTAAAAGAATGTAACCCTGAAAATGAAACACCTGAAAAATTGTAACACCGAAAATTTTAACACCTGAAGAATGTAACCCTTTTCCCTGAAGAAAAAACCCCTTCCTAAAATGGCCCCCTTTCCCCCCCAAAAACCTGAAAGAAACCCGGGGGGGGGGGGGGGGGGGGGGGGGGGGGGGGGGGTAGAAGAAACCCACCTAAGAAAGTAAAACCTGAAAATGTAACCCCTTTAAAAATTTGAAACCCACCTGAAGAAGAAACACCGAAAAATTTTAACCCCTGAAAAAAGTAACCCTTTTGAAGAATGAAAACCCCGAAAAATGTAACCCCCTTGAAGAATGTAATTTCCTAAAGGGGGAAATGAAACCCCTGAATTTTTGGAACCCCTAAGAATGAAAACCCCCTAAAGGGAATTTTTAACCCCTTGAAGAATTAACACCGGGAAAGAATGAAACACCGAGAATGAACACAAAAAAAAATTTAACACCTGAAAAAATGTAAACCTGAAAATGAACCCAAAAGAATGTAACACCGGGAAAAATGTTTTTTTTGGGAAGAATTTTAACACCTAAAGAATTTTAACCCCCGAAGAATGTAACATTGAAAAATTGTTCAAAAAACCCTGAAGTTTTGTAAAACCTGAAAAATGTAACCCTGAAAAATTGTAACACTGAAGAAAGTAACACTGAAAATTTGAAAACCCCGGGAAAAATTGTAAAAAACCTGAAAAATTAACACCGAAGAATGAAAACCCCTGAAGAATGTAAAAACACCTGAAAAATTTGTAAACCCCGGGAAAAATTTTTAAAACCGAAAAAAGTAACCCCGGGAAGAATGTAACCCTTTAAGAATGAAACACCTGAAGAATGAACACCTGAAAAATGAAACCCACCTGAAAAATTCACCTGAAAAGGGAAACCCCCTGAAAATTAACCCCAAAAAGGAATGAAAAACACCTGAAGAATGTAACCCTAAAGGGAATGTAACACCTAAGAATGAAAACACCTGAAGAATGAAACACCTGAAGAAGGGTAAACCTGAAAAAAGGAAACCCCTTTGAAAAAATTAACACCTGAAAATTAACCCTGAAAAAGTAACTTGAAGAAAGAAACCCCTAAGAATTTTAACCCTGAAGAATGAAAAACACCTGAAAAAGGGAAACACCTCAAAAATTGTAACACCGGGAAGGGAATGTAAAAACCCTGAAAATGTAACACCTGAAAAAATGAAACCCCTTTTTAAGGGAATGAAACCCATTTGAAAAAATGTAACACCTGAAGGGGAAAAAGGGTGAACACCTGAAGAAATAACACCTGAAAAAATGTAACACCTGAAGAATTTTAACCCTGAAAATTTAAAACACCAAAATGTAACACCTGAAGAATGAAACCCACCTGAAGAATGAAACCCCTGAAGAATGTAACACCTGAAGAATGTAATTTTAAAGGGAAAGAAAAACCCCTGAAGAAGTAACCCGAAGAATGTAACACCTGAAGAATGTAACCCGGGAAGAATGAAACCCCCTGAAAAGCAAAATGTAACACCTGAAAATTAAACACGGGAAGAATGTAACCCTGAAAAATGTAAAAACCTGAAGAATGAAACCCCTGAAAAATTGAACCCCTGAAGAATGTAACCCCCTGAAGAAGGGTAACCCCTTAAGAATGTAAAACCGGAAAAATGTAACTTTTTGAAGAATGTAAAAAAACCTGAAGAATGTAACACTTAAAGGGAATTGTCCCCCCCCCTGAAAATGAAAACCCCTGAAGAATGTAACCACCTAAAAGGGAATGAAAACACTAAAAGAATGTAACACTTGAAAAAATGAAAAAACACCTGAAGAAGTAACCCTGAAAATGTAACACCTGAAGAATGTAAAAAACCTGAAAAATTTGAAATCCAAAGAATTAACCCCTGAAGAATGTAACACCTGAAAATTTAAAACCCCTAAAGAATGTAACCCTAAAGGAATGAAACACCTGAAAAAAATGGTAACCCTGAAAAATTGAAACACCTGAAAAATTTAAAACACCGGAAGAAATGAAAAAACCCTGAAGAATGTAACACCTAAAAGGAAGGGAACCCCTTAAGGGAATGTTAACACCTAAAGAATGTAACATTTGAAAAAATGTAACACCGAAGAAAAAAAAACCCCTTTGAAGAATGTAACCCCTAAAGAATGTAACCCCTGAAGAATGTAAACCTGAAAAATTTGGAAACCCCTTTAAAGGGAAAAAAACCCCTTTAAAAATTTTTGTAACCCCCGGGAAGAATGTAACCCCCTGAAGAAGTAACACCTGAAAAAAATTTTAAACACCTGAAGAATGTAACCCTGAAAGTAAAAAAATGTAACCCTAAAGAATGTAACACCGGGAAGAAAAAAAACTCCTGAAGAATGTAACACCTAAAGAATTTAACACCTAAAGAATGAAAACCCAAAAAGAATGAAAACTGAAGAAGGGAAATTTAAAGAATGAAAACACCTGAAGAATTAACCCTGAAGAATGTAACCCGAAGAATGTAACCACCTGAAGAATTTTAACCCAAAGGGAATGAAACACCTGAAAATTTAAAACCTGAAGAATGTTAACACCTAAAGGGAATTTAAACCCTTTTAAAAAATTTGAAACCCCCCTAAAAGAATGTAACACCTAAGAATGTAACACCTGAAGAATGTAACCCTAAAATGAAAAACCCTGAAGAATAAAAACCCCTGGGGAATGTAACACCTGAAAAATGAAAACCCCCTGAAGAATGAAACACCAAAAAGAATGTAACCCTGAAGAAAGTAACACCTGAAGAATGAACCCTAAAAGAAGTAACCCCTGGGGAAAAAGAATGTAACCCCTGAAAAATGTAACACCGAAGAATGAAAACCCTGAAAAATGAAACCGGGAAGAATAAAAAACCTTAAAGAATGAAAACACCGGGGAAAAAATTTTAACACCGGGGAAAATGAAAACCCTAAAAATTTGTAACACCTAAAAGAAGTCCCCACCCTGAAAAATTTAAACACCTGAAAAATTAACACCTAAAATGAAAACACCTGAAGAATGTAACACCGGGAAAAAATGTAAAAACCTAAAGGGAATGAAACATTTGAAGAAGAAAACACCTAAAGAATGTAAACAAAACCTAAAGAAGGGAACCCTGAAAGAATTTTTAACACCTAAAGAATGTAAAAAACCAGAAGAATGTAACACCTAAAAGAATGAAAACACCTGAAAAATTTGGTTCACCTGAAGAATTTAACACCTGAGAATGAAACCACTTGAAGAATGTAAAAACCTGAAGAATGTAACACCGAGATTTTAAACACCTAAAAGAATTTGGGGTAACCCGAAGAATTTTAACACCTGAAAAAAGAAAACATTTGAAGAATGAAACCCCTTTAAAGAATGTAAACCCTGAAGAATGTAACATTTGAAAAAATTTGGAACCCCCTGAAAAAAATGTAACCCTTTGGAAGGGAAATTTCTGAAAAAATGTAAAAACCTGAAGAATGTAAAAACCTGAAGAATGTTACCCTTGAAGAATGAAAATAAAAAAACCGAAGAATGTAACCCCCTGAAAATTTAACACCTGAAGAATGTAATTTTCCCCGAAGAATGTAACACCTGAAGAATTTACCTTTAAAAGAAGGTAACCCCTTGAAAGAAAATTAACATTTGAAAAAATGAAACACCTGAAAAATGTAACCCCTAAAAGAATGTAACCCGGAAAAATTGAAAACCCCCTGAAAATTTAACACTGAAGAATGTAAACCGGGAAGAATTAACACCGGGAAAATGAAACCCCTAAGAATGAAAATCCTGAAAAAGTAACCCCTGAAAAATTGTAACCCGAAAATGAAAAACCCCCCAAAATGCCCCAAAAAAGGTAACCCTAAAAGAATGTAAACCCCGAAGAATGCAACCCCGGGAAGAATGAAACATTGAAAAAGGGTAACACCGAAGAATGTAACCCTGAAAAATTAACACCTAAGAATGTAACCCTGAAAAATTTGCCCCCTAAAAGATGTAACACCGAAGAATGAAAACACCTGAAAAAATGTAACCCTGAAGAATGTAACACCTGAAGAATGTAACCCCTTGAAGAATGAAACCCACCTGAAAAGGGTAACCCCTGAAAATGTAACACTGAAAATGTAACCCCTTGAAAAGGGTAACACCTGAAGAATGTAAAAACCTGAAAAAATTTAAAATTGTAACACCTGAAAAAGTAACCCTGAAAATTGTAACACCTGAAAAATTTTGTAAAAATTTTTGGGGGAATGTAACCCCTGAAGAATTAACACCGAAAAAGGGAAAACACCTGAAAAAAGTAACCCCAAAAGGAAAAGGTAACCCCTGAAGAATGTAACCCTGAAAAATGTAACACCTGAAAATTTAAACCCTGAAAAAATGTAACACCTAAAGGAAGGGTAACACCTGAAGAATGAAACCCTTGAAGAATGAAAAACCCCTGAAGAATGAAAACCAAAAGATGAAAACCCCCTGAAAAAATTTGTAACACCTGAAGAATGAAATAAAGGGGAAGGTAACCCCCCTAAAGGGAAATGAAACCCCTGAAAAATGAAAACCCTGAAGAATGAAAACACCTGAAAAAATTGTAACCCCTTTAAGAATGAAAAAACCTGAAAATGAAATTTCCTGAAGAATGTAAAAAATTAAAAGAATGTAACCCCTGAAAAAATGAAACCTGAAGAAAAGTAACCCTTTTGAAAAATGTAAACCTAAGAATGTAACCCCTGAAAAAGAAATGTAACCCCCTGAAGAATGTAACCCTGAAAAAAGAAATGTAACACCTGAAAAATGTAACACCTAAAAAAATGTTACCCTGAAGAATTTAACCCCTAAAGAATTTAACCCCTTGAAGAATGTAACACCTGAAAAATGTAACACCTGAAAAATTTAACACCTGAAGAATTTTAACCCTGAAGAATGTAACCCTTAAGAATGAAACTCCTAAAGGGGGATTGTAAAAAAAAAAAACTGAAGAATGTAAAAAACCTGAAGAATGAAACACCTGAAGAATGAAAACCCCTGGAAAAAACCGATACCCCCCTTGAAAAGGGGGGAAAACACCTGAAGGAACTTTAACACCTGGGGGTTGGAAACCCGAAAAGGGGAACCCCCTAAAGGGGGGATTCCACATGAAATGATGGGCCCCGGGGGGGGCACCTGAAGAAAAGGGGGGGTTAAAACCTGAAATATGTTAAACCCAACCCTTTGGGGGAATTTTTAACCCTGGGAATGTGGCCCCCCCGGAAGAAGGGGTTCCCTTGGGAATTGAAAAACCTTGTAAAACCTGTGGTTTCCAACCCAAAACCCAGGGTTTTTTTTATAAATTGGGGGGGAACACATGGGGCCCTTTGATTGCCCCCCCTTGCCTAATTTTTCCCCTTTGGGGGGGGGTTCCTTTTGCCTTTCCCCCCCAAAAAAACCCCCTGGCCTCCCAATTCCCCCTTTGGGGGTTCCAATTTTGGGGACCCCCCGGCTTGCCAATTCCCCCACATCCTACCCCCCCTTTGAACAAATGTTCCCCGGGACCTTGGGATCTGCCCACCCCCTTCCCATCCCCTTTTAAAGGCCTTCCCTTTCCTAGACGTATCCACCTTTTAAAGGGGTTGGGCTGGGATTTTTTGGGACCCCACCCCATTTCCGGTTTGGGGGGTGTTTCCTTTCCTTTCCTCCCCCGGGCCCCCTGTTTCCTTTTTTGGACGGGGAGGAAGCCCCCTTTGGGGGCCTTTTCCCTAAATTGATACCCCGATTGGCCCGGGTTGGCTAATTTTCCAAAAACCCCCCGAAGAAGGGGTAACCCATGGGGGGGTTTTACAAAATGGGGGGGAACACCTAAGGCTTTTGGGGGAATTCCCCCCCGGAATTTCCTCCAAAATTCCCGGGGGCACCTGGTAGCCGGGGGGAAAAATTGTTAAAACCCGGGGAATGTCCCTAAAGATTTCCCCAATTGAACCCCCAAAGGTTGGGGGCACCTTAAAAATTCCCCAGTGCCCCGAAATTTAAACCACCTTGGAAAGTTTTCCCCCCTTTGGCTGAAAAAAACACCGGAAGGTCCCGGGAAAATTTGGGAAATGTAATCACCTTAAATAAGTAACACCGAAAGGTAACCCTTAAAGTTCGAAAGACCCCCCAAAAAAAAAGTCCCACCAAGAATTAATCCCTTAAATTTTAACACCCCCTAAAAATGAACCAAAAGAAACCCGGGGAAAAATTAAACCCCACCCGAAGGTTTTAACCCTTTTAGAAATGTAACACCAAAAATTAAAACCCCTGAAAAAACCCCTAAGGGGATGAAAACTGAAAAATAAAACCCCCTGAAAATTTCCCCTTTTAGGGAAATGTAAACCCCTAAAGTTGGAAACCCTTAAAAAAAAACCCAAGAAGGGTTAACAGGAAAAAGGGAATGAAACACCTGAAGAATGTAACCCCTTAAAGAATGTAACACCTGAAGAAAAAAAACACCTGAAGAATGTAACATTTAAAAGGGAATTTAACCCTTTGAAAAAATTAACCCTGAAAATGAAAACCCCGAAAATGTAAAACCTGAAGAATGTAACCCCGGGAAGAATAAAAACATTGAAGAATGTAACCCTGAAGAAGAAAACATTAAAGGGAATGTAAAAACCTAAAGAATGTCACCTGAAAATTTAACCCCCGAGAATGAACCCCAGAAGAAGGGAAAACCTAAAGAATGCCCATTTGGAAGAATTTTAACCCCTTAAGAATGTAACCCGAAAAATTTGAAACATTGAAGAATGTAACACCTGAAGAATGAAACACCAAAAAAGAATTTTAACCCTGGGATTCAACCCCTGAAAAAATGAAAACCCCCTAAAAATTGTAAAAACCCCTGAAGAATGTAACCCGGGAAGAATTTTTAACCCCTACGAATGTAAACCAGAAGAATGTAAAAACCGGGAAAATGTAACCAGGGGGGGTTGAACACCTGAAAAAAGAAACCCACCGAAGAAGTAACACCTGAAGAATGAAAACACCTGAAGAAGGAAAACCATGAAAAAATGAAACCCCCCCCAAAAGAAGGGAAAACCTGAAAAATTGTAAAAACCTGAAAAATTAACCCCTTGAAGAATGTAACACCTAAAGAATGTAACACCTGAAGAATGTAACCTGAAGAATGAAAACACCTGAAAAATTGTAACACCTGAAAAAAGTAACACCTGAAAAATGTAACCCTGAAAAAATGAAAAACCCCTGAAAAAGGAAAACACCTGAAAATGTAATTTCTAAGAATGTAACCCTGAAGAATGTAACTTCGGGAAAATGTAAACCTGAAAAATGAAAACATTTGAAGAATGTAAAAAATCTGAAGAATTTTGCCCACCTGGAAAAAATTGAAAACCCCTTTAAGAAGTAACACATGAAAATGAAACCCTAAGAATGTAACACCTGAAGAATGAAACCCCTGAAGAATGAAAAACGGTTCTGAAAAAATTTTGTAACACCTGAAAAATGAACCCCCCTTTGGAAGAAGGAAAACCTGTAGAATACAAAAACCTGAAAAAAAGGGGAAACCCACCCGGGAAGAATGTAACACCTTTTAAAAGTAAAAATTGAAAAAATTTAAAACACCTGAAAAAAGGGTAACACCAGAAAATGAAACACCTGAAAAATTTTAAAATCTGAAAAAATTGCAACACCTAAGAATGAACACCTGAAAAATTTGAAACACTGAAAAAATGTAACACCTGAAGAATGTAACACCTGAAGAATGTAACACCTTGAAGAATGTAACACCTGAAGAATGTAACACCTGAAGAATGTAACATCTGAAGAATGTAACACCTGAAGAATGTAACACCTGAAGAATGTAACACCTGAAGAATGTAACACCTGAAGAATGTAACACCTGAAGAATGTAACACCTGAAGAATGTAACACCTGAAGAATGTAACACCTGAAGAATGTAACACCTGAAGAATGTAACACCTGAAGAATGTAACACATGAAGAATGTAACACCTGAAGAATGTTAACACAAGAAGAATGTAACACCTGAAGAATGTACACCTGAAGAAGAACACCTGAAGAATGTACACCAGAATGTAACACCTCGAAAGAACACTTGAGAATGTAACACCAAGAATGTAACACCGAAGAATGCTAACTCGAGAACGTGTACACCTGGAGAGACAGTACACCTGCAAGAATGGTAACACCTGAAGA
This sequence comes from Cherax quadricarinatus, assembly GCF_026875155.1. Classification (NCBI taxonomy): domain Eukaryota; kingdom Metazoa; phylum Arthropoda; class Malacostraca; order Decapoda; family Parastacidae; genus Cherax; species Cherax quadricarinatus. The sequence continues at coordinate 50,549,680 of NC_069405.1, forward strand.
TTTCACTAGAATGTAACCACCGAAGATAACACCTGAGATGAAGTGACAGAATGTAACACCTGAAGATGTAGCCACGAAGACAACCCTAGGATGTGGACCTAAGAGAACACGCTGGGACCATGTAAGACACCAGATGCAACCACTAAGAAAGTTGGTAACCTGAAGAACGTTAGTTGTGTAACACTCTGAAGACATGTTTGGCTGCAATCACGCAAAGATGTGCCCAGTGTCCAGTCTACCGACTTTTATGTGAGGGGACCAGATGGGACAAGATGCCTTACATGAATCCAGTCAGCGGAGGGACACCACTCACAGACACAGATTGGGACCTACAAGACACAGCTGGGACCAATAAGACACAGATGGGACCACAAGACACAGATGGGACCACAGAACACAGATGGGGCCACACGACACACATGGAACCACAAGACACAGATGGAACCACAAGACACAGATGGTACCACAAGACAGATGGGACCTCAAGACACAGCTGGGACCAATAAGACACAGATGGGACCACAAGACACAGATGGGACCATCAAGACACAGTATGGGCCACATCAAGACACAGTGGACCACAAGACACAGTGGGAACCCAAGACACAGTTGGGACCTCAAGACACAGTTGGGACCTCAAGACCTACCACACGTTGGGACCTCAAGACACAGTTGGGACCTCAAGACACAGTTGGGACCTCAAGACACAGTTGGGACCACAAGACACAGTTGGAACCTCAAGACACAGTTGGGACCTCAAGACACAGTTGGGACCTCAAGACACAGTTGGGACCACAAGACACAGTTGGGACCACAAGACACAGTTGGGACCTCAAGACACAGTTGGGACCTCAAGACACAGTTGGGACCACAAGACACAGTTGGGACCTCAAGACACAGTTGGGACCACAAGACACAGTTGGGACCTCAAGACACAGTTGGGACCTCAAGACACAGTTGGGACCACAAGACACAGTTGGGACCACAAGACACAGTTGGGACCTCAAGACACAGTTGGGACCTCAAGACACAGTTGGGACCACAAGACACAGTTGGGACCACAAGACACAGTTGGAACCTCAAGACACAGTTGGGACCCACAGACACAGTTGGGACCACAAAACACAGTTGGAACCTCAAGACACAGTTGGGACCACAAGACACAGTTGGGACCACAAGACACAGTTGGGACCTCAAGACACAGTTGGCCAAGACACAGTGGACTCAAGACACAGTTGGGACCACAAGACACAGTTGGGACACAAGACACAGTTGGGACCTCAAGACACAGTTGGGACCTAAGACACAGTTGGGACCACAAGACACAGTTGGGAACCATCAAGACACAGTTGGGACCTCAAGACACAGTTGGGACCTCAAGACACAGTTGGGACCACAAGACACAGTTGGAACCTCAAGACACAGTTGGGACCACAAGACACAGTTGGAACCTCAAGACACAGTTGGGACCACAAGACACAGTTGGGACCTCAAGACACAGTTGGGACCACAAGACACAGTTGGGATCACAAGACACAGTTGGGATCACAAGACACAGTTGGGACACAAGACACAGATTGGGACCACAAGACACAGTGGGACCACAAGACACAGTTGGGACCTCAAGACACAGTTGGGACCACAAGACACAGTTGGGACCACAAGACACAGTTGGGATCACAAGACACAGTTGGGATCACAAGACACAGTTGGGACCACAAGACACAGTTGGGACCACAAGACACAGTTGGGACCACAAGACACAGTTGGGACGTCAAGACACAGTTGGGACCACAAGACACAGTTGGGACCACAAGACACAGTTGGGACCTCAAGACACAGTTGGGACCTCAAGACACAGTTGGGACCACAAGACACAGTTGGGACCACAAGACACAGTTGGGACCACAAGACACAGTTGGGACCACAAGACACAGTTGGGATCACAAGACACGGTTGGGACCACAAGACACAATTGGGACCTCATGACACAGTTGGGGCCTCAAGACACAGTTGGGACCTCAAGACACAGTTGGGACCACAAGACACAGTTGGGATCACAAGACACAGTTTGGGATCACAAGACACAGTTGGGATCACAAGACACAGTTGGGATCCTCAAGACACAGTTGGGACCACAAGACACAGTGGGACCACAAGACACAGTTGGGACCACAAGACACAGTTGGGACCACAAGACACGTTGGGACCACAAGACACAGTTGGGATCACAAGACACAGTTGGGACCACAAGACACAGATTGGGACCACAAGACACAGTTGGGACCACAAGACACAGTTGGGACCACAAGACACAGTTGGGACTCACAAGACACAGTGGGACCACAAGACACAGTTGGGACCACAAGACACAGTTGGGACCTCAAGACACAGTTGGGACCACAAGATACAGTTGGGACCACAAGACACATATGGGACCTCAAGACACAGTTGAGACCACAAGACACAGTTGGGACCACAAGACACATTGGGACACAAGACACGGTTGGGACCACAAGACACATTTGGGACCTCAAGACACAGTTGGGCCCAAGACACATTGGGACCTCAAGACACAGTTGGAGACCACAAGACACAGTTGGGATCCACAAGACACATTGGGACCTCAAGACACAGTTGGGATCCACAAGACACTAGTTGGGACCACAAGACACATATGGGAACCCAAGACACAGTTGGACCACAAGACACAGTTGGGACCACAAGACACAGTTGGGACACAAGACACATTTGGGACCTCAAGACACAGTTGGGACCACAAGACACAGTTGGGACCTCAAGACACAGTTGAGACCACAAGACACAGTTGGGACCACAAGACACATATGGGACCTCAAGACACAGTTGAGACCACAAGACACAGTTGGGACCACAAGACACATATGGGACCTCAAGACACAGTTGGACCACAAGACACAATTGGGACCACAAGACACATTTGGGACCACAAGACACAGTTGGGACCACAAGACACAGTTGGGACCACAAGACACATTTTGGACCTCAAGACACAGTTGGGACCACAAGACACAGTTGGGACCACAAGACACAGTTGGGACCTCAAGACACAGTTGGGACCACAATACTCAATTGGGACCACAAGACACAGTTGGGACTCACAAGACACAGTTGGGACCCAAGACACAGTAGGGACCTCAAGACTCAGTTGGGACCACAAGACACAATTGGGACCACAAGACACAGTTGGGATCACAAGACACAGTTGGGATCACAAGACACAGTTGGGATCACAAGACACAGTTGGGACCTCAAGACACAGTTGGGACCACAAGACACAGTTGGGACCTCAAGACACAGTTGGGACCACAAGACACAGTTGGGACCACAAGACACAGTTGGGACCACAAGACACAGTTGGGACCACAAGACACAGTTGGGACCTCAAGACGAAGTTGGGACCACAAGACACAGTTGGGACCACAAGACACAGTTGGGACCACAAGACACAGTTGGGACCACAAGACACAGTTGGGATCACAAGACACAGTTGGGACCACAAGACACAGTTGGGACAACAAGACACAGTTGGGACCTCAAGACACAGTTGGGACCACAAGACACAGTTGGGACCACAAGACACAGTTGGGACCACAAGACACAGTTGGGACCACAAGACACAGTTGGGACCACAATACACAGTTGGGACCACAAGACACAGTTGGGACCACAAGACACAGTTGGGACCACAAGACACAGTTGGGACCACAAGACACAGTTGGGACCACAAGACACAGTTGGGACCACAAGACACAGTTGGGACCACAAGACACAGTTTGGGACCACAAGACACAGTTGGGACCACAAGACACAGTTGGGACCACAAGACACAGTTGGGACCACAAGACACAGTTGGGACCACAAGACACAGTTGGGACCACAAGACACAGTAGGGACCACAAGACACAGTTGGGACCACAAGACACAGTTGGGACCACAAGACACAGTTGGACCACAAGACACAGTTGGGACCACAAGACACAGTTGGGAACCACAAGACACAGTTGGGACCACAAGACACAGTTGGGACCACAAGACACAGTTGGGACCACAAGACACAGTTGGGACCACAAGACACAGTTGGGACCACCACTCCACATTGTAACTTAACTTGATGAACCACTAAATTAACTGAAATATTATACTTGGCAAGAGACGTGTAATTTGCCTGTCAGTTGGAAGACATTAGTAGAGGAGGAGGAGGAGGAATAGGAAGAGAAGGAGGAGGAGGAGGAGAAAGAAGGGAAAAAGAGGAGGAGAAGGAGGAGAGAAGGAGGAGGGGGAAGAAGAGGAAGAGAAGGAGGAGGAAGAGAGAGAAGAGGAGGAGGAGGAGAGGAGAAAGGAAAGGAGGAGAGAGGAGGAGGAGGAGGAAAGAGAGAGGAAGAGAGGAGGAAAGAGGAGGAAGGGAAGAGGAGGAGAGAGAGGAGGAAGAGAGAGGAGGAGGAGAGAGGAAAAGACGAGGTGGGATGAGAAGAGGAGGAGGAGAAGATGAAGAGGAGGAGGAGGAGAAGGAGGAGGAGAGAGGAGGAGGAAGAGGAGGAGCAGGAAGGAGGAGGAGGAGGAAGAAAGAGGAAGAGGAAGAGGAGAGGAGGAGGAGAGAGGTGGAAGAAATGCACAGAAAATGAGGATTACAAGAAAGAGGATTAAAGACTTAAATGTGAGTATGATGGGTGTAGAAGGAAGACAAAACTACTGTGGAGCAAGAAGTAGGTGAAGGGATAGACTTCTACTCACACATTATTTTGTACTACTCATGGAGTGGGTATGGTGTATAAGTGGTGTGTATGTGTGTGTGTGTGGGTGTGTGTGTACTCACACATGTGTGTGTATGTGTGTGTGTGTGTGTGTGTGTGTGTGTGTGTTTGTGTGTGTTGTGTGTGTGTGTGTGTGGTGTGTGTGTGTGTGTGTGTGGTGTACTCACACATGTGTGTGTATGTGTGTGTGTGTGTGTGTGTGTGTGTTGTCCGTGTGTGTGTGTGTGTGTGGTGTGTGTGTACTCACCTAGTTGTACTCACCTAGTTGAGGTTGCAGGGGTCGAGTCCAAGCTCCTGGCCCAGCCTCTTCACTGGTCGCTACTAGGTCACTCTCCCTGAACCTTGAACTTTATCATACCTCTGCTTAAAGCTATGTATGGATTCTGCCTCCACTACATGGCTTCCCAAACTATTCCACTTCCTGACTACTCTGTGCTGTGACTGAAGAAATACTTCCTAACATCCCTGTGATTCATCTGTCCCCCTATCTCTCCTGTCCTCCAGTGTCGTCAGGTTGATTTCCATTAACCTCTCCTCGTAGGACATACCTCTTAGCTCTGGGACTAGTCTTGTTGCAAGCCTTTGCACTTTCTCTAGTTTCTTTACGTGCTTGGCTAGGTGTGGGTTCCAAACTGGTGCCGCATACTCCACTATGGGCCTAACGTAACGGTGTACAGGGTCCTGAACGATTCCTTATTAAGATGTAGGAATGCTGTTCTGAGGTTTGCTAGGCGCCCATATGCTGCAGCCGTTATTTGGTTGATGTGCGCTTAAGGAGATGTGCCTGGTGTTATACTCACCCCAAGATCTTTTTTCTTGAGAAAGGTTTGTAGTCTCTGGCCCCCTTGACTGAACTCCGTCTGCGGTCTTCTTTGCCCTTCCCCAATCTTCATGACTTTGCACTTGGTGGGGTTGAACTCCAGGAGCCAATTGCTGGACCAGGTCTGCAGCCTGTCCAGATCCCTTTGTAGTTCTGCCTGGTCTTCGATCGAGTGAATTCTTATCATCAACTTCACGTCATCTGCAAACAGGGGCACCTCGGAGTCTATTCCTTCCGTCATGTCGTTCACAAATACCAGAAACAGCACTGGTCCTAAGACTGACCCCTGTGGGACCCCGCTGGTCACAGGTGCCCACTCTGACACCTCGCCACGTACCATGACTCGCTGCTGTCTTCCTGACAAGTATTCCCTGATCCATTGTAGTGTCTTCCCTGTTATCCCTGCTTGGTCCTCCAGTTTTTGCACTAATCTCTTGTGTGGAACTGTGTCAAACGCCGTCTTGCAGTCCAAGAATATGCAATCCACCCACCCCTCTCTCTCTTGTCTTACTGCTGTCACCATGTCATAGAACTCCAGTAGGTTTGTGACACAGGATTTCCCGTCCCTGAAACCATGTTGGCTGCTGCTGTGTGTGTGTGTGTGTGTGTGTGTGTTGTTGTGTGTGTGTGTGTGTGTGTGTGTGTGTGTGTTGTGTGTGTGTGTGGTGTGTGTGTGTGTGGTGTGTGTGTTGTGTGTGTGTGTGTGTGTGTGTGTGTTGTGTGTGTGTGTGTGGTGGTGTAGACAGACATGATAATAAACAAGACAGGGTGAGACAGGGGGGGGGGGTTAAAGATGTTTGTAGTTACAACAACTACCTGATCAACACTGTAGTCTGGGTACAGCAAAGTGTACACTTTACTGCGAGTCTTGCAAGTGGTGATGAGTCTTATAAGTGGTGTTGCGTTTTTATAAGTGGTGGTGAGTCTTATAAGTGGTGGTGAGTCTTATAAGTGGTGGTGCGTCTTATAAGTGGTGGTGAGTCTTATAAGTGGTGGTGAGTCTTATAAGTGGTGGTGCGTTTTATAGGTGGTGGTGAGTCTTATAAGTGGTGGCGAGTCTTATAAGTGGTGGTGCGTTTTTATAAGTGGTGGTGAGTCTTATAAGTGGTGGTGCGTCTTATAAGTGGTGGTGAGTCTTGTAAGTGATAATCCATGACTCATCATTAAGTTATTTTCTCAGCCACTTACTCGTGGTCACGGGATCTCGAGTCTCAGCTCCTGGCTCCGCTCCTTTACCTGCAGTCGACTAAGGTTTTTAGTTCCTGGCGTCTTGTGTGTATGCTCTCCTAGTTGTTTGTGAAGGGGGGTTCGAGTCACCGCCCCTGTCCTGCGTCTCACCTACATATAGAAGCTCACACTTTTTCCTTGTGTTTTAAATTTACCATTTTTTTAAAGCAAATTATAGGAGAATGTCTTTTTTGATCGGCTTGAAACTAATACCTTGAGAATGCAACATCAGAGGGGCTTCAAACTTAAAGTGCCGGTGCATTCTGTGATACTATTCTCTGCGCGATAACTGGAAAAAGCCTCTTCTGTTTGGCTTAAATTCCCCAAAGTTTGCATGTATATTAGTGGTCAGTTCGAATTTATTCTGGGCGGCGTAGGGGTCGATTTAGCATTTTATTGAGGAAAATGGGATATTGGATTCCATGGGATAACTAGTATACGTCCCTTGTGATTAGCTTCAGATCTTCAACATTGGTTTTTAGCCGCATTATAAACTTAAGCTGCGCCCTGTGTCAGTCATCTAACATCCACTGACTGAGGCACCAACAGTCGTGTTGAATTTTATTTTTTTTTCAGATATGTTACAGTCTGATGGAAAGGTGAGGGGTTCTGCTCTATGGTAGACGGAACCTAGTCTAGTGGTGGAGGGAACCTGGATATAGTGGTGGAGGGAACCTGGTACAGTGGTGGAGGGAACCTAATCTAGTAGTGGAGGGAACCTGGTCTAGTGGTGGAGGGAACCTGGTACAGTGGTGGAGGGAACCTGGTACAGTGGTGGAGGGAACCTGGTACAGTGGTGGAGGGAACCTGGTACAGGGTGGAGGGAACCTGGTAAGTGGTGGAGGGAACCTGGTACAGTGGTGGAGGGAACCTGGTAAGTGGTGGAGGGAACCTGGTACAGTGGTGGAGGGAACCTGGTATAGTGGTGGAGGGAACCTGGTACAGTGGTGGAGGGAACCTGGTATAGTGGTGGAGGGAACCTGGTATAGTGGTGGAGGGAACCTGGTACAGTGGTGGAGGGAACCTGGTATAGTGGTGGAGGGATCCTGGTACAGTGGTGGAGGGAACCTGGTACAGTGGTGGAGGGAACCTGGTACAGTGGTGGAGGGAACCTGGTACAGTGGTGGAGGGAACCTGGTACAGTGGTGGAGGGAACCTGGTACAGGGTGGAGGGAACCTGGTACAGTGGTGGAGGGAACCTGGTATAGTGGTGGAGGGATCCTGGTAAGTGGTGGAGGGAACCTGGTACAGTGGTGGAGGGAACCTGGTACAGTGGTGGAGGAACCTGGTACAGTGGTGGAGGGAACCTGGTACAGTGGTGGAGGGAACCTGGTACAGTGGTGGAGGGAACCTGGTACAGTGGTGGAGGGATCGTGGTTTAGAATTAGATTAGATTTACCTGCTGAAGCGGCTAGTTTATTGGTCACCCCAGATCCATCCTGTGGATGACGGTGCAAGAACAATACTCAAGATATACAAAAGGCCTAGGAACTAGGCCCATGAGGATAAACAAGAGTACATCTGGATACAGGGTGAAAAAAAGACAAAGGGGGGAGCTGAATGATAGCTCTAGGTCTTTTGTGTTGCAATGAATACATCATCAGGAGCTTGCAGTGTTGCAGAAAAAAGAATGAAGTCAAAGAAAACACGTTCAGAGGAAGCTTTTTAGCTCCTTTTTTTTTCTTCTTTCTCAAGAAAATTTAGTGGATTGGGTAACAACGTTTGGTATCTTATTTACATTAAGATTCTTTGACGTATCACATAGACAATTATAGAATCTCTGTTTACCTCGGTAAGTGGACAGTCCAGCACACAGTGTTCAAGAGACCATAAGGCTGACCACTTAGTTTTCAGTGAGTCTGATCATCATCTGTGTGTCTGCTGACTGCCAGAAGTACTTGTAAGGAAGCCTAACTCCGGCTACCACATCAGTCTGTTTACATTGTAAGTTGCTCTGTGTGCCTGACTGTGTTCATGTTATCATTGTGAGTTATAATCTGGGTCAAGGGATGGAGGGGACCTGGTCTAGGAGTGGAGGGGGACCTGGTGTAGGAGTGGAGGGGGACCTGGTGTAGGAGTGGAGGGGGACCTGGTGTAGGAGTGGAGGGGGACCTGGTGTAGGAGAGGAGTAGCACCTGATCTGGGAGTGAACATAAGAACATAAGAAAGGAGGAACACTGCAGCAGGCCTGTTGGCCCATACTAGGCAGGTCCTTTACAATTCATCCCACTAACAAAACATTTGCCCAACCCAATTTTCAATGCCACCCAAGAAATAAGCTCTGATGTGAAAGTCCCACTCAAATCCAACCCCTCCCACTCATGTACTTATTAAACCTAAATCTGAAACTACCCAAAGTCCCAGCCTCAATAACCCAACTAGGTAGACTGTTCCACTCATCAACTACCCTATTTCCAAACCAATACTTTCCTATGTCCTTTCTAAATCTAAACTTATCTAATTTAAATCCATTACTGCGGGTTCTCTCTTGGCGAGACATCCTCAAGACCTTATTAATATCCCCTTTATTAATACCTATCTTCCACTTATACACTTCGATCAGGTCTCCCCTCATTCTTCGTCTAACAAGTGAATGTAACTTAAGAGTCTTCAATCTTTCTTCATAAGGAAGATTTCTAATGCTATGTATTAATTTAGTCATCCTACGCTGAATGTTTTCTAACGAATTTATGTCCATTCTGTAATATGGAGACCAGAACTGAGCTGCATAATCTAGGTGAGGCCTTACTAATGATGTAAAGCTGCAGTATGACCTCTGGACTTCTGTTGCTTACACTTCTTGATATAAATCCCAGTAATCTATTTGCCTTATTACGTACGCTTAGGCATTGCTGTCTTGGTTTAAGGTTGCTGCTCACATAACCCCCAAGTCCTTTTCGCAATCTGTATGGCTAAGTTCTACATCATTTAACTTATAAGTACTAGGGTTATGGGCACTCCCAAGCTTCAGAACCTTGCATTTATCTACATTGAACTGCATCTGCCACTTTTCTGACCAAGAATAGAGGTTTGTTTAAATCCTCCTGAAGTTCCATAACATCTACGTTTGAATCAATTATCTACCTATCTTTGTGTCATCGGCGAATTTGCTCATATCACTAGTAATTCCCTCATCAAGATCATTGATATATATTATAAACAACAAGGGGCCCAAGACTGATCCCTGTGGAACGCCATTTGTTACAGATACCCACTCGGATTTAACCCCATTTATGGACACTCTCTGCTTCCTGTCAGTGAGCCATGACTCGATCCACGAGAGTACTTTCCCCACAATGCCATGAGCTGCCACTTTCTTTAACAGCCCTATGGTGCGGAACTCTATCAAAAGCCTTACTAAAATCTAAGAAAAATAATATCAAATTCTTTATCGTGGTCAACAGCCTCAAAAGCTTTACTGAAGAAAGTTAATAAATTAGTTAGACAAGACCGGCCTCTTGTGAATCCATGCTGAGTATCATTAATCAAGCTATGCTTATCGAGATGGCTTCTTATAATCTCAGCTATAATTGACTCTAGTAATTTGCCTACAATTGAGGTCAGGCTTATTGGGCGGTAATTTGACGGTAACGACTTGTCCCCTGTTTTAAAAATAGGAATTACATTAGCCATCTTCCACATATCAGACACTACACCTGTTTGAAGAGATAAATTAAAAATATTAGTTAATGGTTCACAGATTTCCCATTTTGCATTCCTTAAAAAACCCTTGAAAAAACCTCATCAGGACCCGGCGACTTATTTTGCTTCAGTCTGTCTATCTGCTTCACAACCATTTCACTAGTGACTGTGATGTTACATAATTTATCTTCTTCTAGCCCACTATAAAAATTAATTACTGGAATATTGTTAGTGTCTTCCTGTGTAAAAACTGAGAGAAAATAATTATTAAAAATCGAGCACATTTCATTCTCTTTGTCAGTAAGGTGCCCATAGTTATTTTTAAGGGGACCTATCTTATCTCTAACTTTTGTTCTATATACCTGGAAAAAACTTTTTGGGTTAGTTTTAGAATCCCTAGCAACTTTAATTTCATAGTCCCTTTTAGCTTTTCTTATCCCCTTTTTAATGTCCCTCTTAATGTCAATATACTGATTCATTAAGATGACCCTCACCTCTTTTGATACGCCTATAAATTCCTTTCTTATGCCCTAGTAGATATTTGAGCCTATTATTCATCCATTTTGGGTCATTTCTATTTGATCTAATTTCTTTATATGGGATAAATGTTCTTTGAGCAGCTTGTATAGTGTTCAGAAAACTGTCATAATGATATCTCACTTCGTTACCCCAGTCAACAGATGATAAGTGTTCTCTAAGCCCATCGTAATCTGCTAAGCGAAAATCTGGGACTGTTATTGAGTTATCGCTACTATCGTACTTCCATTCAATGCTAAATGTAATTGATTTGTGGTCGCTAGCACCCAGTTCCTCTGAAATTTCTAAATTATTAACAAGGGATTCATTGTTTGCCATAACTAAGTCAAGCAGGTTATTCCCCTTGTAGGTTCTGTCACAAACTGCTTCAAAAAACAATCCTGAACTACTTCTAAGAAGTTAGTTATGATTCTAAATTCCCAGTCAAGAAATTCCAATCAATATGACTAAAGTTAAAGTCTCCTAGAATTACTACATAATCGTGCCTTGTGGCCTTAACAATTTCCTCTCATAGTAGTCTCCCTTGGTCCCTATCTAAGTTTGGGGGACGGTATATCACTCCTAAAATCAGTTTTTCATGCCCCTCCGAAAATTCTATCCAAACAGACTCTGTATGTGTTACTTCAGACTTAATACCCGTTTTTATGCAACAGTTCAAGCGATCTCGGACATACAATGCCACCCCACCCCCCTTCCCGATACTTCTATCTGCTTGGAACAATTTAAAACCCTGAATATGACATTCCGCAGGCATGTCCCGACTTTTTGAATTAAACCACGTCTCAGCTAAGGCAAATACATCAATGTTACCTGCACTAGCAACTAATCTCAACTCGTCCATCTTATTCCTAGCACTACGGTGTTGCAACCCCTGAATGGGTTACAATGATTATTATGTATATATAATGTATATTACCTTTTCATATAATTTTATATTGCTTATATTTGCGATAATAGCTAAATCGTAAATGTATGACTTTATATTATTATTTGACTGTTATATTGTTATTTAGCTTATGTTGTTAGGATGTTTATAAAATGTGCTCAGTTTAGTCTTGATTGTCAAACTACTGTAATTATCGCTTGTCGCTCGTTATACTGCCGGCTTCTGAGCTGCAGTTGTCCACGTAGCTATCACGTGATCGAGGGGGGGGGTGTCCTCACCTCTTGTGAAGTATTCAGTCTGCTGGAGACTCGCTTGCTTGTTGGACAGATTGTCTGTCTCATTATTCTTGTTAGTTCTGTAGAACTTTGTTCACAGAACATTGTAAAGACTTTGTGATTTTCGACGTTGTACTGAGGTTGTGTGTCGCTTAGACACTCTGAACATCTCAGGTCCCGAGCTATAGCTTCTGACCTAATTTTGTACTGGTTTCTGTGCATTGTCACAGTCGAGTTTTCCTATGCTGAACGAAGATTCAGTATTATGGGAGTTTTGTAACTTTTGTGGAGGATCTACAGATGGTCCCTACTTAGTGTCGTTATATTATTTCCTAGTTCCTGATTCTGTGTCGCTGTCGCTTGATATTGCATTGCTATTGGGCTTAGCATTCTTTGTTGTTCAAGCAGACTGTTCGGGTTGCCAGTCGGTCAAGAAGTTAGTTTATTTGAGGACTTTGTCAGTCACTTGTTTAAGTCTTATTCGAGTCTTGAGACATAGCTAACTACTTAAGAGCACTTACACGCATACACACACTTGTACATATTTGTAATATTTTATTAAATATTAATGTACCTGACGGTACTTAAGAATTATAAATGTGATATGTGCTTTCAGCACAATAATATTGAACTCGAGAGATTGATTTTATTTTGATTGCTGTAATTAATTTAATTTGATAATATACCTCTAGACAACTTATATACTTAATAAATTTATTAAATTTTAATTTCTCTAGTTAGTAGCCTACCAGTTGTAATCCTAAAGCACTATTGAACCATACTGAATTTTAATGGATAATTGGAAAAGGATACTGACTACTTGTTACGAAAACCCAGTAACAGGCTGGATGCTAGAAGGGCAGTCCTTTCTAGTATTCACTGGAGATCTCTAAGCTTTTAGAATCGCGTTTTTTGTAACATACGGCAATTAGCATAATAAACATTGAAAGACTCTCCTTTCTCTTTACCCTTCCTGCTCATTTCTGTTTTTCTGCTAAACCTATTACTGTCCTTATCACCCAAAGTCCCTGGCTTTTCAATATCTACCTCGTTCTGCTTATTACTAGTTCCCCTAGAACTCGTAATATTACTACACTGGGACTTCACTGTTTTCCTGCCAAAACCCATACGACTAACTATTCCTAGTTTAAAGTCCTAACTGCTCCCTCCACTGCAGTTGCCAGTGCTACCACCCCAGACCTAGATAAGTGAACCCCATCCCTGGCATACATGTCATTTCTGCCATAGAAGAGGTCCCAGTTGTCAATGAATGTTACCGCATTTTCCTTACAGTATTTGTCCAGCCAGCAATTGACACCAATTGCCCTGGACAACCATTCATTTCCAACTCCTCTCCTTGGCAAAATACCTCATATGACAGGGTTCCCACCCTTACTCCTAATTATTTCTATTGCTGACCTATACCTGCTAATCAGATCTTCACTCCTACGTCTGCCAACATCGTTGCCTCCAGCACTGAGACAGATAATAGGATTGCTCCCATTACCTCTCATGATGTCATCCAGATGGCTAACAATATCCTCCATCCCAGCCCCAGGAAAGCAAACTCTCTGTCTCCTACTCCTGTCCTTCAAGCAGAACGCCCTATCCATATACCTAACTTGGCTATCCCCAACTACAACAATATTCTTACCTTCCTTGGTGTCGTTCGTCGTGATGTTCCCAGTAGTCGACTCACATTCGTCGGGTAGCACTGAGAATGTATTAGATGTTTCCACAACAGTTTCCACGGCAGTCTCTTCTTCATCGTTTCTATCTTTCCATTCGTCTTCTTGATCGTCAACTTCGTTCCCTGCTGTCCAGCCACTGACCAGTTTCCCTTCTTGACCTGGGGACTCAAAACAGGAGGACTACTACGAATCTTCTTGTTTTCCTCGGTCAGTCGCCGAATCTCCAACTTCGCCATCCTCAATTCTTCCTTAAGCTGTTGGTAAAGTTGCTCGATGGAGGGCATCTTTGCTTCAATTCGTAGAGAGCGAGCAAACAGGTCTTCACAGAGCTAAGTACACGTGGAAGGGGACCTGGTCTAGGAGTGGAGGGGACCTAGTCTAGGAGTGGAGTGGGACCTAGTCTAGGAGTGGAGGGGGACCTGGTGTAGGAGAGGAGGGGCACCTGGTCTGGGAGTGGAAGGGGACCTGGTCTAAGAGTGGAGGGGGACCTAGTCTAGGAGTGGAGGGGGACCTAGTCTAGGAGTGGAGGGGGAACTGGCATAGGAGAGGAGGGGCACCTGGTCTGGGAGTTGAAGGGGACCTGGTCTAGGAGTGGAGGGGGACCTAGTCTAGGAGTGGAGGGAGACCTGGTCTAGGAGTGGAGGGGGATCTGGTCTAGGGGTGGAAGGGGACCTGGTCTAGGAGTGGAGGGGGACCTAGTCTAGGAGTGGAGGGGGACCTGGTCTAGGAGTGTAGGGGGATCTGGTCTAGGGGTGGAGGGGGACCTGGTCAGTTGGTGGAAAGGACCTAGTCTAGTGATGGAGAGGGACGTGGTTTACTGGTGGAGGAAACCTTGACCGATGGTGAGAGTGGATCGCTTCTAGAGGTGGAGTTGCATAGTATGGAGTTCCATAGTATGGAGGAAGGAATGTGGAGGCGGGAAGTAGTGGAGGGACGCTGGTCATAGATGGTTGAGAGTGTAAGGGAAGTCTCACTTACCGGCCACACGGTTCAACCTCCTCTCATCCGCTGACAGCCTCCTACCTCACCAGAGGAACTACAGCTCCTCCTCCATATCTCTAGGCCTACCTAGGCCTTCCCCAGCTAGTGGAACGGCCTAAACGTGTCATTAACCTTTGGTAGCGCCTCTATTAGTAAGCATGGCTCCAACTGTCACACATGGTAGAGGTTCATCCCGGCCATTGAGAGATGCCGGAATCTCATTGGACGGGCGGCGGCAGCTCGAGGCGTGATTGGCCAGCTTCTCCTGGTGCCAAAGGATGCCAGAGTGGGGTCTAGGCTCTGGCCCCCTGAGCGTGCCTAGTGTGTGTTGGCACTTGTAGTGGGTAAGTCGGGCCAGGAGGCGTACGGGGCACAGTGCCTGGAGATGGACTAATTCTAACACCCGCTAGCCAAGACTACCACACCACCACCACCACTAAACTGCCACTAGTTGCTTCTTCAGTGGCCTCTCCTATTCCCAGTGGCTCTAAAGTGCTTCACAGACTCTTTCTTATCCATCTAACGATGATCCATGCGGACTTTGATATCTAAAAATCCGTGCCAGTTCGCTGACTGTCGACCACGGACACTGCCATCACCCACAGGCACTGACGCAGCACAAGGTAAGTACCTTAACTTCTCACTGCACCAGCTGCTTGGTGATTCACACATGGTGAATTCTACCCGGCATTGGAGATTGCTGAATTCTTCATCTGGTACTTGTGCTATGGGTTGCTGGAGTATCAAGATGGCAGTTCTCCTGGAAGGACCAGGTTCTTAAGAATATCACACTGAGGAACCTTAGTGTTACCCTAATCAATCAGGAGGCCATCCTGGAATACTGAACCAAGAATATCTAAGAAATATTCAACACGAACTCTTAGACTAACCCCCCCCAAAGTCGGGGCTTACTGCCCTAAGCGTGTTCTTCACATAGTGGTTTCTAACCCTAGTGGCTCTAATAGTGCTCGATAGATTTTTGCTGTAGCTGCTAACATGATGCTGTAATAGGGTTGGTGTGCTGTAACTAGTGCTGGTGCTGTCGAAGGCAGTGTTGGTGACTGCTAACTAGTGTTTGGTATTGCTGTAACTAGTGTTGGTGCTGCTGTAACGTTGTTGGGCTGCTGTAACTAGTGTTGGTGTAACTAGTGCTGGTGCTGCTGTAACCAGTGTTGCTGTAACTAGTGTTGGTGCTGCTGTAACTAGTGTTGGTGCTGCTGTAAGTAGTGTTGGTGTAACTAGTGTTGGTGTTGCTGTAACTAGTGTTGGTGTAACTAGTGTTGGTGCTGCTGTAACTAGTGTTATGCGCTGTAACTAGTGGTTTGCTGTAACTAGTGTTGGTGTGCTGTAACTAGTGTGTTTGCTGTAACTATGTTTGGTGCTGCTGTAACTAGTGTTGTCGTGTCTTGCTGTAACTAGTATTGGTGCTGATGTAACTAGTGTTGTGCTGCTATACTAGTGTTGGTGTTGCTGTAACTAGTGTTGGTGTTGCTGTAACTAGTGTTGGTGTTGCTGTAACTAGTGTTGGTGTTGCTGTAACTAGTGTTGGTGTTGCTGTAACTAGTGTTGCTGTAACTAGTGTTGGTGCTGCTGTAACTAGTGTTGGTGCTGCTGTAACTAGTATTGGTGTGCTGTAACTAGTAGTTGGTTGCTGTAACTAGTGTTGCTGTAACTAGTGTTGGTGTTGCTGTAACTAGTGTTGATGTTGCTGTAACTAGTGTTGGTGTTGCTGTAACTAGTGTTGGTGTTGCTGTAACTAGTGTTGGTGTTGCTGTAACTAGTGTTGGTGTTGCTGTAACTAGTGTTGATGTTGCTGTAACTAGTGTTGGTGTTGCTGTAACTAGTGTTGATGTTGCTGTAACTAGTGTTGATGTTGCTGTAACTAGTGTTGGTGTTGCTGTAACTAGTGTTGGTGTTGCTGTAACTAGTGTTGATGTTGCTGTAACTAGTGTTGGTGTTGCTGTAACTAGTGTTGGTGTTGCTGTAACTAGTGTTGGTGTTGCTGTAACTAGTGTTGTGCAAGTTGGTTTGCTGTAACTAGTGTGTGTTGCTGTAACTAGTGTTGATGTTGCTGTAACTAGTGTGGTGTTGCTGTAACTAGTTTGTGTTGCTGTAACTAGTGTTGATGTTGCTGTAACTAGTGTTGGTGTTGCTGTAACTAGTGTTGGATGTTGCTGTAACTAGTGTTGATGTTGCTGTAACTAGTGTTGTGTTGCTGTAAACTAGTGATGATGTTGCTTGAACTAGTGTTGTGTGCTGTAACTAGTGTTGTGTTCTGTAACTATGTGTTGTAACTGTGTGATGCTGTAACTGTGTTGATTGTGTAACTTGTTGTGTTGTCTGTAACTAGTGTTGTGTTTGCTGTAACTGTGATTTGTGTTGCTGTAACTTAGTGTTGGTGTTGCTGTAACTAGTGTTGGTGTTGCTGTAACTATGTTGGTTATAACGTGTTGTTGAACTCTTGTAACTAGTGTTGTTGTGATAACTGTGTTGATTGTTGTAAACTTGTATTGTTGTTGTTAACTTGTGTGTTGTTATAACTTGGTTGTGTTGTAAACTGTGTTGTTGTGTTTGATTAGATAACTTGTGTTTTGTGTATACTTGTGTTGTTGGTTGTTTAACTTGTGTGTTTGTTGTTAAAACTTGTGTTGTTTGTTGTTATAACTTGTGTTGTTTGATGTGTTGCTGGAGGAGGGTAACTTGTGTTGTGTTGCTATAACTTGTGTTGTTGTTGTTATAACTTGTGTTGTTTTGTTATTAACTTGTGTTGTTGTTGTTATACTTGTGTTGTTGTTGTTTATAACCTGTGTGTTGTTGTTGTTTAACTTGTGTTGTTGTTGTTATAACTTGTGTTGTTGTTGTTTATACTTGTGTTGTTTGTTGTTTTAACTTGTGTTGTTGTTTATAACTTGTGTTTTGTTGTTATAACTTGTGTTGTTGTTGTTATAACTTGTGTTGTTGTTGTTATAACTTGTGTTGTTGTTGTATAACTTGTGTGTTGTTGTTATAACTTGTGTTGTTTGTTATAACTTGTGTTGTTGTTGTATAAACTTGTGTTGTGTTGTTTTATACTTGTGTTGCTTGTTGTTAGACTTGTGTTGTTGTTGTTATAACTTGTGTTGTTGTTTGTTATAAATTTGTGTTTTGTTGTTATAAAACTTGTGTTGTTGTTGTTATAACTTGTGTTGTTGTTGTTATAACTTGTGTTGTGTGTTATAACTTGTGTTGTTGTTGCTTATAACTTGTGTTGTTGTTGTTATAAACTTGTGTTGTTGTTATACTTGTGTGTTGTTGTTTATAACTTGTGTTGTTGTTGTTATAACTTGTGTTTGTTGTTGTTAAACTTGTGTTGTTGTTTGTTATAACTTGTTTGTTGTTGTTGTTATAACTTGTGTTGTTGTTGTTATAACTTGTGTTTTGTTGTTAAACTTGTGTTGTTGTTGTTATAACTTGTGTTGTTGTTGTTATAACTTGTGTTGTTGTTGTTATAACTTGTGTTGTTGTTGTTATAACTTGTGTTGTTGTGTTATAACTTGTGTTGTTTTGTTTATAACATTGTGTTGTTGTTGTTATAACTTGTGTTGTTGTTTTATACTTGTGTTGTTGTTGCTTAATAAACTTGTGTTGTTGTTGTTATAACTTGTGTTGTTGTTGTTATAACTTGTGTTTGTTGTTATAACTTGTGTTGTTGTTGTTATAACTTGTGTTGTTTGTTGTTATAACTGTGTTGTTGTTGTTTTAAACTTGTGTTGTTGTTGTTATAACTTGTGTTGTGTTGTTGTATAACTATGTTGTTGTTGTTATAACTTTGTGTTGTTGTTATAACTTTGTGTTGTTGTTGTTATAACTTGTGTTGTTGTTGTTATAACTTGTGTTGTTGTTGTTATAACTTGTGTTGTTGTTGTTATAACTTGTGTTGTTGTTGTTGTTGTATAACTTGTGTTGTTGTTGTTATAACTTGTGTTGTTGTTATAACTTGTGTTTTGTTGTATAACTTGTGTTGTTGTTGTTATAACTTGTGTTGTTGTTGTTATAACTTGTGTTGTTTAGTTGTTATAAACTTGTTGTTGTTGTTAACTTGTGTTGTTGTTGTTGTTATAACTTGTGTTGTTGTTGTTGTATAACTTGTGTTGTTGTTGTGTATAACTTGTGTTGTTGTTGTTATGAACTTGTGTTGTTGTTGTTATAACTTGTGTTGTTGTTGTTTGTTATAACTTGTGTTGTTGTTTGTTATAACTTGTGTTAGTTGTTGTATAACTTGTGTGTTGTGTTGTTATAACTTGTGTTGTTGTTGTTATAACTTGTGTTGTTGTTGTATAAATTGTGTTGTTGTTGTTATACTTGTGTTGTTGTTGTTATAACTTGTGTTGTTGTTGTTAATAACTTGTGTTGTTGTTGTTTAACTTGTGTTGTGTTATAACTTGTTGTTGTATAACTTGTTGTTGTTGTTGTTATAACTTGTGTTGTGTGTTGTTATAACTTGTGTTGTTTGTTGTTATAACTTGTGTTGTGTTGTTATAACTTGTGTTGTTGTGTTATAACTTGTGTTTTTGTTGTTATAACTTGTGTTGTTGTTGTTATAACTTGTGTTGTTGTATAACTTGTGTTGTTGTTGCTATAAACTTGTGTTGTTGTGTTATAACTTTGTTGTTGTGTTATAACTTGTGTTGTTGTTGTTATAACTTGTGTTGTTGTTGTTATAACTTGTGTTGTTGTGCTATAACTGGTTGTTGTTGTTATAACTTGTGTTGTTGTTGTTATAAACTTGTGTTGTTGTTGTTATAACTTGTGTTGTTGTTGTTATACTTGTGTTTGTTGTTTTATAACTTGTGTTTTGTGTTGTTATAACTTGTGTTGTTGTTGTTATAATTTTTTGTTAAACTTGTGTTGTTGTTGTTATAACTGTGTTGTTGTTGTTATAACTTGTGTTGTTGTTGTTATAACTTGTGTTGTTGTTGTTATAAACTTGTGTTGTTGTTGTTATAACTTGTGTTGTTGTTTGTTTATAACTGTGTTGTTGTTGTTATAACTTGTGTTGTTGTTGTATAACTTGTGTTGTTGTTGATATAACTGTTGTTGTTGTTATAACTTGTGTTGTTGTTGTTATAACTTGTGTTGTTGTGTATAACTTGTTGTTGTTGTATAACTTGTGTTTTGTTGTTATAACTTGTGTTGTTGTTGTTATAACTTGTGTTGTTGTTGTTATAACTTGTGTTGTTGTTGTTATACTTGTGTTGTGTTTATAACTTGGTGTTGTTGTAAACTTTGTTTTTATTGTTATAACTTGTGTTTGTTGTTTTATAACTTGTGTTGTTGTTATAACTTGTGTTGTTGTTGTTATAACTTGTGTTGTTGTTGTTATAACTTGTGTTGTTGTTGTTATAACTTGTGTTGTTGTTGTTATAACTTGTGTTGTTGTTGTTATAATTGTGTTGTTGTTGTTATAACTTGTGTTGTGTTGTTGTTATAACTTGTGTTGTTGTTGTTATAACTTGTGTTGTTGTTGTTATAACTTGTGTTGTGTGTTGTTAAACTTGTGTTGTTGTTGTTATAACTGTGGTGGTGTGTTATAACTTGTGTTGTTGTTGTATACTTGTGTTGTGTTGTTATAACTGTGTTGTTGTTATAACTTGTGTTGTGTTTGTTATAACTTGTGTGGTTGTTTTATACTTGTGTGTTGTTAAACTGTGTTGTTGTGTTATAGATTGTGTTGTTGTTATAACTGTGTTGTTGTTGTTATAACTTGTGTTGTTGTTGTTATAACTTGTGTTGTTGTTGTTATAACTTGTGTTGTTGTTGTTAACGTGTGTGTTGTTGTATACTGTGTGTGTTGTTGTTATAACTTGTGTTGTTTTGCTAACTTTGTTGTGTTGTTATAACTGTGTTGTGTTGGTTAAACTTGTGTGTTGTGTTATAACGTGTGTTGTTGTTGTTATAACTTGTGGTGTTGTTGTTTTAACTTGTGTTGTTGTATAAACTTGATTGTTGTTATAATTGTGTTTTTGTTATAACTTGTGTTGTTGTTATAACTTGTGTTTTGTTGTTGCTATAACTTGTGTTGTTTGTTTGTTATAACTTGTGTTGTTCTTGTTATAACTTGTGTTGTTGTTGTTATAACTTGTGTTGTGTTGTTATGATTGTGTTGTATGCTGTTATAAACTTGTGTTGTCGTGTTTTTAATTGTGTTGTTGTTGTTATGACTTGTGTTGTTGTTGTTATAACTTGTGTTGTTGTTGTTAAACTGTGGTTTGTTGTTGTTATGACTTGTGTTGTTGTTGTTATAACTTGTGTTGTTGTTGTATAAGTTGTGTTGTTTGTTGTTATAACTTGTGTTGTTGTTGTTATAACTTGTGTTGTTGTTATTTGTTATAACTTGTGTTGTGTTGTTTTATAACTTGTGTTGTTGTTGTTATAACTTGTGTTGTTGTTGTTATAGCTTGTGTTGTTGTTGTATAATTTGTGTTGGTTTGTTGTATAACTTGTGTTGTTGTTGTTATAACTGTGTTGTTGTTGTTATAACTTGTGTTGTTGTTGTTATAGCTTGTGTTGTTGTTGTTATAACTTGTGTTGTTGTTGCTATAACTTGTGTTGTTGTTGTTATAACTGTGTTGTTGTTTGTTATAACTTGTGTTGTTGTTATAACTATTGTTTGTTGTTGTTATGACTTGTGTTGTTGTTGTTTTAACTTGTGTTGTTGTTGTTATAACTTTGTTGTTGTTGTTGTTATAACTTGTGTTGTTGTTGTTATAACTTGTGTTTGTTGTTGTTATAACTTGTGTTTG
>NC_069405.1:50573813-50575227 GCF_026875155.1 Cherax quadricarinatus
AAGCTATGTAGGGTTCCTGCCTCCAACTACACGCTTCCAAACTATTCCACTTCCTGACTACTCTGTGGCTGAAGAAATACTTCCTAACATCCCTGTGATTCATCTGTGTCTTCAACTTCCAACTGTGTCCCCCTTGTTACTGTGTCCAACTCCTGGAACATCCTGTCTTTGTCCACCTTGTCAATTCATCTCAGTATTTTGTATGTCGGTATCATGTCCCCCATCTCTCCTGTCCTCCAGTGTTGTCAAGGTTGATTTCCCTTAACCTCTCCCCCGTAGGAAAATACCTCTTAGCTCTGGACTAGTCTTGTTGCAAACCTTTGCACTTTCTCAAGTTTCTTTACGTGCTTGGCTAGGTGTGGGTTCCAAACTGTGCGCAACTCCAATATGGGCCTAACGTACACGGTGTACAGGGTCCTGAACGATTCCTTATTAAGATGTCGGAATGCTGTTCTGAGGTTTGCAAGGCGCCCATATCTGCAGCCGTTATTTGGTTGATGTGCGCTTCAGGAGATGTGCCTGGTGTTATAAACCACCCCAAGATCTTTTCCTTGAGTGAGGTTTGTAGTCTCTGGCCCCCTTGACTGTACTCCGTCTGCGTCTTCTTTGTCCTTCCCCAGTCTTCAGACTTTTCACTTGTGGGATGAAACTCCAGGAGCCAATTTCTGGACAGGTCCCGCAGCCTGTCCCAGATTCCTTTGTAGTTCTGCCTGGTGTTCGATCGAGTGAATTCCTTCCCTCAACTTTACGTCATCTGCAAACAGGACACTTCGGAAATCCCATTCCTTCCGTCAAAGTCGTTCACAAATACCAGAAACAAACACGGTCCTAGGACTGACCCCTGCGGACCCCGCTGGTCACAGGTGCCCACTCTGACACCTCCCCCACGTAACATGACTCACTGCGTTTCCTGACAAGTATTCCCTGATCCATTGTAGTGGGCCCTTCCCTGTTATCCCCGCTTGGGCCTTCAGTTTTTTGCACTAATCTCTTTGTGGGAAATGTGTCAAACGCCTTCTTGCAATCCAAGAATATGCAAAACCACCCACCCCTCTATCCTCTTGTCTTACTGCTGTCACCATGTCACATAACTCTAGTAGGTTTGTGACACAGGATTTCCAGTCCCTGAAACCATGTTGGCTGCTGTTGGTGTGTGTTTTGTTGTGTGTGTGTGTGTGTGTGTGTGTGTGTGTGTGTGGGTTTTGTGTGTGTGTGGGGATGTGTGTGTGTGTATGTGTATGTGTGTGTGTGTGTGTGTGTGTTGTGTGGGTGTGTGTGTATTTTGTGTGTGTGCGTAATGTGTGTGTGTATGTGGTGTGTATGTGTGTATGTGTGTGTGTTTTTGTTGTGAGCGTATTGTGTGTGTGTGTGTGTATGTGTGTGTGTATGTGTGTGTGTGTATATATTTGTGGGG
>NC_069405.1:50578227-50610727 GCF_026875155.1 Cherax quadricarinatus
AAAGGTTAAGGGAAATCGGACTGACGACACTGGAGGACGAAGGGTCGGGGGAGACATGATAACGACATACAAGAATACTGCGGGGAATAGACAAGGTGGACAGAGATTGGATGTTCCAGAGAGGGGGCACAGGGACAAGGGGTCACAACTGGAAGCTGAAGACTCAGACGAGTCACAGGGACGTTAGGAAGTATTTCTCAGTCATAGAGTTGTCAGCAAGGGGAATAGCCTAGCAAGTGAAGTAGTGGAGGCAGGAACCATACATAGTTTTAAGAAGAGGTATGACAAAGCTCAGGAAGCAGAGAGAGAGAGGATCCAGTAGCGATCAGTGAAGAGGCGGGGCCAGGAGCTGAGTCTCGACCCCTGCAACCACAATTAGGTGAGTACAATTAGGTGAGTACACACACACACACACACACACACACACACACACTGTCTCCTTTAAAAGAGGAGACAGAAAAAAGGCACTAAACTACAGACCAATATTACTGACGTGTATAGTATGCAAAGTCATGGAGAAGATTATCAAGAGGAGAGTGGTGGAGCATCTGGAATGGAACAAGATTATAAACGACAACCAGCACGGATTCATGGAAGGCAAATCCTGTGTCACAAACCTTCTGGAGTTTAATGACAAAGTTACAGAAGTAAGACACGAGAGAGAGGGGTTGGTTGATTGCATTTTTTTTGGACTGCAAGAAGGCCTTCGACACAGTTCCTCACAAGAGATTAGTGCAGAAACTAGAGGATCAGGCACGTATTTAAAGGAAAGGGCATTGCAGTTATCAGAGAATACCTGACAGGGAGGCAACAGCGAGTCATAGTACGTGATGGGGATATCACAATAGGCACCTATGACGAGCGGGGTCACACAGAGGGCGGTCCTAGGGACCCGTGTATTTTTGGTATATGTGAAAAGGACATGATGGAAGGGATAGACTCAGAAGTGTCCCTGTTCGCAGATGATTTTGAAGTTAATGAGGAGAATTAAATCAGATTAGCATCAGGCAGGACTTCAAAGACACCCTTGACAGGCTGGACACGTGGGCCAGCAACTGGTTTTCTCGAATTTTAACCCTGCCAAATACAAAGTCATGAAGATCGGAGAAGGGTAAAGAAGACAGCAGACAGAGTATAGGCTAGGTGGCCAAAGACTCCCAAACCTCGCTCAAGAAGAAGATCTTGGGGTGAGTATAACACCGAGCACGTCTCCGAAAGCACGCACCAACAGATAACTGCTACAGCATATGGGCCCCCTGGGAAACCTGAAAAACAGCGTTCCGATCCCTAAGTAAGGAAGTTCCAAGACACTTTATACCGGGTACTTTCAGGCCCATACTGGAGTATGCAGCACCAGTTTGGAACCACACCGGGTCAAGCACGTTAAGAAATTAGAGAAAGTGTAAAGGTTTGCGACAAGGTTAAGTTCCAGATTTAAGGGGAAAATGTCCTACGAAGAAAGATTAAGGGAAATCGGCCAGACGACACTGGAGGACAGTAGGGTTGGGAGGTGACATGATAACGACATACAAAAATTGCGGGGGAATAGACAAGGTGGACAGAGACAAGATTTTCCAGAGAAGGGACACAGAAACGAGGGGTCACTCTTGGAAGTTGAAGGACTCAGATGAGTCACAGGGATGTTAGGAAGTATTTTTTCAGTCATACAGTGGTCGGAAGTGGAACATTTCTGGCGAGTGATGTAGTGGCGGCAGGAACCATACATAGCTTTAAGCGAGGTATGATAAAGCTCAGGGAGCAGGGAGAGAGAGGGGCCCAGTAGGTTTAGTGAAGGGGCGGGGCCAGGAGCTGAGTCTTGACCCCTGCAGCCACAATTAGGTGAAATACATACACACATGCACAACACACGCACCAAATTAAGGGAGGAAGGAGGAGAGGACAACAAGAAATGACCGTGAAGTATGTGAGGAACTCAACAAGAGATTCAAAGAAGTGTTCACAGAGGAGACAGAAGGGGCTCCAGAAAGACGGAGAGGTGGGGCACACCACCAGGTGCTGGACACAGTACACACAACCGAGGAAGAAGTGAAGAGGCTTCTGAGTGAGCTAGATACCTCAAAGGCAATGGGACCGGATAACATCTCTCCATGGGTCCTGAGAGAAGGAGCAGTGGCGCTATGTGTACCCCTAACAACAATATTCAATACATCTATCGAAACAGGGAGATTGCCTGAGGCAGGGAAGACAGCAAATGTAGTCCCAATCTTTAAAAAAGGAGACAGACATGAAGCATTAAACTACAGACCAGTGTCACTGACATGTATAGTATGCAAAATCATGGAGAAGATTATCAGGAGAAGAGTGGTGGAACACCTAGAAAGGAACGATCTCATCAACAGCAGCCAACATGGTTTCCGGGACGGGAAATCCTGTGTCTAAAACCTACTGGACTTCTATGACATGGTGACAGCAGTAAGACAAGAGAGAGAGGGGTGGGTGGATTGCATTTTCTTGGACTGCAAGAAGGCGTTTGAAACAGTTCCACACAAGAGATTGGTGCAAAAACTGGAGGACCAAGCAGGGATAACAGGGAAGGCACTACAATGGATCAGGGAATACTTGTCAGGAAGACAGCAGCGAGTCATGGTACGTGGCGAGGTGTCAGAGTGGGCACCTGTGACCAGCGGGGTCCCACAGGGGTCAGTCCTAGGACCAGTGCTGTTTCTGGTATTTGTGAACGACATGACGGAAGGAATAGACTCCGAAGTGTCCCTGTTTGCAGATGACGTGAAGTTGATGAAAAGAATTCATTCGATCGAAGACCAGGCAGAACTACAAAGGGATCTGGACAGGCTGCAGACCTGGTCAAGCAATTGAGTTCCTGGAGTTCAAACCCCACCAAGTTGCAAAGTCATGAAGATTGGGGAAGGGTAAAGAAGACCGCAGACGGAGTACAGTATAGGGGGCCAGAGACTACAAATCTCACTCAAGGAAAAAGATCTTGGGGTAAGTATAACATCAGGCACATCTCCTGAAGCGCACATCACCCAAATAACTGCTGCAGCATATGGGCGCCTAGCAAACCTCAGAACAGCATTCCGACATCTTAATAAGGAATCGTTCAGGACCCTGTACACCGTCTACGTTAAGCCCATATTGGAGTATGCGGCACCAGTTTGGAACCCACACCTAGCCAAGCACGTAAAGAAACTAGAGAAAGTGCAAAGGTTTGCAACAAGACTAGTCCCAGAGCTAAGGAGTATGTCCTACGAGGAGAGGTTAATGGAAATTGACCTGACGACACTGGAGGACAGGAGAGATAGGGGGGACATGATAACAACTTACAAAATACTGAGAGGAATTGACAAGGTGGACAAAGACAGGATGTTCCAGAGATTGGACACAGCAACAAGGGGTCACAGTTGGAAGTTGAAGACACAGATGAATCACAGGGATGTTAGAAAGTATTTCCTCAGCCACAGAGTAGTCAGGAAGTGGAATAGTTTGGGAAGCGATGCAGTGGAGGCAGGCTCCATACATAGCTTTAAGCAGAGGTATGATAAACCTCACGGTTCAGAGAGAGTGACCTAGTAGCGACCAGTGAAGAGGTGGGGGCCAGGAGCTAGGACTCGACCCCTGCAACCTCAACTAGGTGAGTACAACTAGGTGAGTACACATACACACACACACACACACACACACACACACACACACACACACACACACACACACACACCTGCGTTTTTGGCACACTTACATACACCTGCAACAATGTTACACTATGCAAGCCTACTTAGCCAGTAACACCTCAAGCAGTTCTGACCACTACAACCATCAACACTTGACCAAAAGTCTCCTTCCTTATTTTGTATTATTAATATTATTATTATTATTCCTGACTTCGTGTATAAAATCCTTCTTGAGTGATGGAATATATGTTAGTTTTTGTTCCAACAATGATAATATTACCCAGAATATAGCAGCAGCACACTGTGGGCGTTCCCACAATGTTAATAACACCCAGAATAAAGCAGCAGCACACTGTGAGCGTTCCCACAATGTTAATAACACCCAGAATAAAGCAGCAGCACACTGTGAGCGTTCCCACAATGTTAATAACACCCAGAATAAAGCAGCAGCACACGTGGGTTTCCCAAAATTTAAATAAACACCAGAAAAAAAGGGCAGCAGCCACTGTGGGTGTTCCCACAATGTTAAAACCCCCAGAATAAAGCGCAGCACACTGGGGGTTCCCACAATTTTTAATAACACAAGAATAAAGCAGCAGAACACTGTGGGTGTTCCCAAATGTTAATAACACCAGAAAAAAAGCAGCAGCACATGTGAGCTTTCCCCACAATTTAAAATAACACACAGAATAAAGCAGCAGCACCTGTGGGTGTTCCCACATTGTTAATAACACACAGAAAAAACAACAAGCACCGGGGTTTTTTCCCACAAGTTAATAACAACAGAATAAAGTAGCAGCACACGTGGGTGTTCCCACAATGTTAATAACCCCCAGAATAAAAGAGCAACACTGTGGCTTTCCCCACAATTTTAAATAAACCCCCAAAATAAAGCAGCAGCACACTGTGAGCGTTCCCCCAATGTTAATAACACACAGAATAAAGCAGCAGCACTGTGGGTTTTCCCCCACAATGTTAATAAAACAGAAAAAAAGTGCAGCACACGGGGGGGTTTCCCAATTTTACTCTGAGAAACAATACCCACACAGTGTACTTCCCCACACACTCCCGCATTTTTGGGGGGCACGATTTTGGCCCAGCCGTTCCTAAACAAATTTAAATATTTTTGCCCCGTTCACCTTTTTAAACCCGTTGTTTTTCCAAATTCACGGTTGTGAATGATTAAAATGCGTGCGGGGTCCCAAATAATGTTCAAAAAAAAAAAAAAAAGGACAAGAACGAAGGAAACATGTAATACAACTAAAAGGTTGTCCAGTGAGAGCTCCTCGGGAAAAAAAGGGTTTTTAAAAGGTTTAATTAAAACCCTTTAAATTTTTTAAAGGGATAGAGAGGTAAGCCAGCTGAAGGCTTTTGGTCGTGGCCAGAAGCTGCAGCTAGGGTTCATATGACTAAGATCCGCCTCGGAAACACCTGTCTGTTCCCTGACAAACTTTCCTAACCTAACCTCCTGCACCCCCGGTGAGTTTCGCCCCCTCCTTCCCCCCCGTAGAAGGGGGGGGAAGAGATATTGAGCGATACCAGCCACTTTAAACCCCTCCAGAAAAAGACTAAAAAAAAAAAGGTTTTAAAATGGCTTCAAGATGCAAGGAGAGAGTCTGGCCCCGGAGAGGAGCCGGTCCCAGACAGAACATGACGAGCAGGACGAGACGGGCCCTCAAGGGTCATTTGGAGGGCCAGTGAGGGGGGAGGACGGTTCCCTTGGGCTGCGCGTGGCCAAAGACCTTGAACCCCGGGGGGGCCCAAAAATGAGGATATCCTGTGAACCTTTTCACCAGACCGGGTCACTCCAGGGGGGAGGGAGGGGAAGGAACCAAGAAAAGGGAAAAGGTAAATTAAAAAGAACATGCAAAAAATGTGTGTGTGTGTGTGTGTGTGTTAATAAAAAGGGGGGAAAGGGGGGAGGAGAAGAAAAGTGGAGGTGTGGGAAAATAAGGAAAAAGGGGGGGAAATTAAAACCAATAGATACTATTAAAAAAAACAATAATGAGGGGAGGAATGAGGGGTAAAACTCGAGAAAAACAAGTGACACCAAAGTTAAATTTTTTCGGTTGATTTCGATCTGTCATTTGTCCTCCAGCTGCTCCCGGTATTCAATTTAAGAATATATATATTTTATATATATATATATTTTATATATTATATTTTATTTATATATATATATATATATTATATATATATTTTATATAAAATTATATAAAACATTATCTATCAGTCCACAGCAGGTTCGAACCACATATTGGATCAAAGTACGCAGTATTAACCCACTTGCCTGTGCCATTTGGCTTAAGTATGCGTTTAAATCTTCCTTAGAAGGCATCACTCAGTGATGACAGATTTGTGACAAGAAATTAAAAAAATTTAGCAAGAGGGAAACGAGGTTTTTTTGCAATCACCCCTGGTACCAGAACACCACGTTGCATAGTCATCTGTCATTTTTTGTGGAGGGGATCGGCCTTCCCTTCCCTGCGGGATGACTCACACGGGGTTTAGCTTTTCACATAGTATGTAACGCCCGGGAAAAAAATGGGGTCCCGTCAGCCCGCGTCAGGAAACATTTCTCGTTTTTCGTGGGACCAACCAAACCCTAACCTAACCAAACCTAATCAAAACTAACCTAATCAACCTAACCTAACTAACCCAAAACCTAACCCTAACCCTAACCTCCTATTCTAACCTAACCTACCTACGGCCTTACTGTACATTCTACAAGATTGAGGGGACTGAACACATCGACTCCAGGCTGAGGGACTGTTGCCTAAATTCCTCCTTCCTTCCCTTTCTACTTTGTATTGAACTGATGAAGCCACAGTGTGGCGAAAACGTTTCCTGAATAAAGTTCCCATTGTTTATGTGTTCAATCTTCATATTTTATTAAAAATCAAGGAGAAGCGTAAACCCGGGGATTTACAGCGCCTGGGGGGGGGATGTGGAAGGCTTCAGGTTAATTTGGGGGGGAATGGAGCCGACCCAAATTTCCCCTAAATAAGGCCCCCCCAACATCAAGGAACCTTCCTTGAGGGGTCTCAATTTTCAATTGTCGGTTTTTAAAAATCATTCACCCACCATTTACAAACACACTGACCCAAAAGTCAGACCAAAAAGTGTCCTAAGTTTGTGTGTCCCCTGTAAAAGGGTTTTATTTAAGGCCCCAGGATTGGTTATGTCACTGACGTTATTGTTTTTAAACGTTTTGTTGTGTTTAACTTTGCCTGTTAATGTTTTTGTTGTGTGTTTAACGTTTTGTGTTTAACTATGTTTAACGTTGTTGTTGTTGTTGTTGTGTTTAACTTTATAATATTTCACGTTGTTGTTATTGTGTTTACCGATGCTGTTGTTTTTAACGTAATTATGTTTAACGTTATTGTATTAAACGTTGTTGTTGTTTTGTTGAACGTTGAACATTAAAATGGTATAAAATACCGACGATTGTTAGGTAGACACATATGCAACAGCAGGTATCTTTATTTCGAAACGTTTCGCCTACACAGTAGGCTTCTTCAGTCGAGTACAGAAAAGTTGATAGAAGCAGAAGATACTTGAAGACGATGTAATCAGTCCATCACCCTTAAAGTTTTGAGGTGGTCAGTCCCCCAGTTGGAGAAGAGCATTGTTCCCTTGTCTAACAATATGAAGTTTTAAGTGACAGGTGGAGCCCTTTTTATATGGTATTTTACCCCTTTTAAGTTTTTCTGTCAGCACTGCAAACAAGGGTATCTTGGTCAGACCATCAACTTCGACCTCTACTAGTGAGAAGGCTGGGTTTGAGGGGACCCGCCCTCCCAAGCAACCTCCGTTCACCCCCTGGCACTATATAAAGGCTCCATCCTGTCATTCAACTTCATATTGTTTCAGACAACGGAACAATGCTCTTCCCGTGAGGGACTGACCACCTAAAACTTTTTAAGGGTGAGGATGTTACATGTTTCAGTATCTTTGCTTCTTCAATTTCTGACTCGATGAAGAAGCCTACTGGTAGGCGAAACGTTTCGAAAAAAAGTACCTGACTGTTTGCATATGTTCTTACCAACAATTGTCGGTATTTTATCCCCTTTTAATGTTCTTCTGTCAGACACTGCAACCAAGGGTATCTTGGGACAGACCCTCACTTCGCCCCTTTTAGTGAGAACGGCTGGGTTTGAGAGGGACCGCCCTCCCAAAAAAACCCTCCGTCTCACCCCTGGCATATATAAAGGGTCCATCCTGTCACTTCAACTTTTATTTTTTTCAAAACGGAACAATGCCTTCTCCAGACTGAGGGGGCTGCCACCTCAAAAAATTTAAGGGTGTGGACTGATTTACATCGTTTCAAGTATCTTTGCTTTTTAACTTTTTGTACTCGTGAAGAAGCCCACTGGTAGGCGAAACGTTTCGAAATAAAGATACCTGACTGTTTCATATGTGTCTTTCCTAACAATTTTTCGGTATTTTATCCATTTTAAGTTCTTCTGTCAGGCAGCAAAACAAGGGTATTTGGTAAGACCATCAACTTCGACTTACTAGTGAGAAGGGGGTTTGAGGGGACCTGCCCTCCCAAAGCAACCCCGTCTCACCTCCTGGCACTATAATTTTAAGGGGTCCCTCCTGTCATTCACTTCATTTGTTTCAGACAAAAGGAAAAATGTCTTTCCCGATGGGGATGACCACCTCAAAACTTTAAGGGTGATGGACTGATTAATGTCTTCAAGTATTTCTGCTTCTATAATTTTCTGACTCGACTGAAAAAGCCCATGTGTAGGCGAAACGTTTCGAAATAAAGATACCGGTTTCTATGGTTTACCCAAAAATCTGTGGATTTTATCCATTTTTTGTTCATTCTGTCGGCACTGCAACACAAGGGTATTTGGTACAGACCATCAACTTGGGCTCTACTGTGGAACGGTGGGTTTGAGAGGGAACGCCCCCCCAAAACAACCTCCGTCTCACCTCCTGGCACTATATAAAGGCTCCTCCCGTACTTCAAATTCATATTGTTTCAGACAAAAGGCAATGTCTTCTCCAGACTGGGGATGCCACCCCAAAAAATTTAAGGGTAGGCTGATTACATCGTCTTTAAATTTCTTCTCTTCATAACTTTTCGTACTCGACGAAGAAGCCTATGTGTAGGCGAAACGTTTCGAAATAAAGATATGACTGTTGCATATGTGTTTCCCAACAATCTGTCGGTATTTTATACCATTTTAATGTTCATTTTTGTCGACCTTTCAAAACAAGGGTATCTTGGTCAGACATAAATTCGACCTTACTGTGGAAAGGCTGGGTTTGGAGGGACCGCCCCCCCAAAGCAAACCCCCGTTCCCTCTGGCACTATTAAAGGGTCATCCCGTCACTTCAATTATATTTTTTCAGCAACGGAACAAAGCTCTTCCCAGACGAGGGACTGACCACCTCAAAATTTAAGGGTGATGGCTGATTACATGTCTTCAAGTATTTTGCTTCTATCAATTTTTGTATCGACTGAAGAAGCCCCTGTGTAGGCGAAAAATTTTTGAAATAAGATACCTGACTGTTGCATAGTGTCTTACCTAACAATTTGTTGGAACGTTATTGGTTTAAATTTTTTTATATTTAAAGTTGTGTTTTAACTTTGTTGTGTTAACGTTTTTGTTAAACGTTTGGTTTAACGTTTCTTGTTTTAATGTTGTTGTGTTTAACTTTTTGTTTTGCTGAACGATTGTTTAACATTGCTGGTTTAAAGTGTTGGGGTTGAAAACGACATACTTTGCAACTTGACCTGAGTGACGAACTTCCGATCACTGAGTTGTTTACAAATTTTGCGCTCGACTTTCAAATCATCCTTCGCGGGCGTCACAATCTACATCGCCCATACACGTATCTGTCACTTTGGGGCAATTCCCTGTATTAGATGAATGAAGGGCGGGGGTAAATAGCAGGGGTGAATGCAGGGGTGAATAGAGGGGTGAGGGCCCCTGAGGATGGGGGTCGGGGCCGACACGGCCCCTGTTGCAGTGGTAAAATAAAAACTGAAATGTGTGTGTGGTACGTAGAGGCTTGAATCGTAGGAAGACACTTGACCTTGTATAACCCCAGACGAGACTGGTCATACCATCAGTGTAACTAAGTTTGCCATCAACGTAACGAATAAAGTCTTGTATCTTCTTGTAATCAAGACGAAGGAGTTCAAATCTAAGGTGAGCACCGAGGAGAGGCAGCGGGAGGAAAAACCATACGCAGTTTCGGGGAAAGGTATGACAAAGCCCTGCGAGGCAGGAAACTTGCAAAGCCAGTCATGGGAACTTGAGAAGCGAGGCCAGGGACTGAGATTTGACCCCCAGCAAACTTTAATAGGTGAGTACACATGCACGCGCGCTCACACACACACACAACACACACACACACACACACACACACACACACACACACACACACACACACACACACACACACACACACACACACACACACGCACACACACACCCCAGATCCGTGTTTGTCTATGGGCTAGACGAAGCTAAAGGGGAAACTTATGATGAAAGAAAGCAGGAGAAAAAAGCGATTGAAGACATCATGAAGGTGATAGGCGAGGGGGACATGACCCAGGTGGCAAATTTTCGGAGAATTGGGTGGTTCACAAAGAAAAGGAATCGGTCTTTCAAAGTAATTTTCAAGGCAGAATCAACCCGAACCATGATCCTGCAGGAGAAAGCACGGCTGAGAGGCAAGCAGGAGTTCCGGAGTGTGTACCTCGATCGAGACAGAACACAGGACGAAAGGCAGACAATGAAAGAGAGAGTTCGAAAACGAAAGGAGAAATCGGAGGAAATGAAAAAGGAGAGCAGAATAATCCAGGATCAAATGGAAGGACAAGCGCACCCCCCAGAAACACCTGCAGAAGGACTCCAGCCACGACACCCCCAAGGCAACTGAACAATCCAAACCAACCATCACACACCGATCCCTCTGTTTCCACCCCCGCACCTCAGTTACAGTATTAGAACAGAAGTTGAAGGTTTGGTACACAAATGCAGATGGATTAACGAATAAACATGAGGAATGGCAAGAAAGAATCAATGAGAAGTCCCCAGACATCATAGCAGTTACAGAAACAAAACTCACAGAGACAATAACAGATGCAATCTTCCACCAGGATACCAGATCATAGGAAAGATAGAAGGGCAGGGGGGGAGGTGGGGTTGCTCTGCTCGTAAAAAAACAAATGGAAACTCGAGAAAATGGAAGGCATAGATGAGACGGGAGAAAGAGACTACATAGCAGGTACACTTCAGTCTGGGGAACACAAAGTGGTCATTGCAGTGATGTATAATCCACCACAGAACTGCAGGAGGCCAAGAGAGGAATATGAAGAGAGCAACAGAGCAATGGTGGACACACTTGCTGAGGTGGCAAGAAGAGCTCACTCCAGCAGAGCAAAGTTCCTGGTTATGGGGATTTCAACCACAGGGAGATTGACTGGGAAAACCTGGAGCCACATGGGGGTCCCGAAACATGGAGAGCCAGAATGTTGGACGTGGTGCTGGAAAACCTCATGCACCAACATGTTAAGGACACTACCAGAGTGAGAGGGGAGGATGAACCAGCAAGATTGGACCTTGTGTTCACCCTGGGCAGCTCAGACATTGAGGACATCAAGTATGAGAGTTCCCTAGGAGCTAGCGACCATGTGGTTCTGTGCTTTGAATACATAGTAGAGCTGCAAGTGGAGAGAATAACAGGAGTTGAATGGGAAAAGCCTGACTATAAAAGAGGGGACTACATAGGGTTGAAGAACTTCCTGCGGGAGGTCCAGTGGGACAGAGAACTGGCAGGAAAGCCAGTAAATGAAATGATGGAATATGTAACAACAAAATGCAAGGAGGCAGTGGAAAGGTTTATTCCCAAGGGCAACAGTAACAACGGGAAGACCAGAAGGAGCCCCTGGTTTACCCGACGGTGTAAGGAGGTAAAAACAAAATGCAATAGAGAATGGAAAAAGTACAGAAGGCAGAGAACACACGAAAATAGGGAGATCAGTCGCAGAGCCAGGAATGAGTATGCACAGGTAAGGATGGAGGCCAAGCGACAGTATGAAAATGACATAGCATCGAGAATCAAGACTGACCCGAAACTGTTGTATAGCCACATCAGGAGGAAGACAACAGTCAAAGACCAGGTGATCAGATTAAGGACAGAAGGTGGAGAACTCACAAGAAATTATCAGGAGGTATGTGAGGAGCTGAACAGGAGATTTAAGGAAGTTTTTACAGTAGAGACAGGAAGGGCTGTGGGAAGACAGCACAGAAGGGAACATCAAGAGGGAATATACCAACAAGTGTTGGATGACATACGAACAACTGAGGAGGAGGTGAAGAAGTTCTTAAGTGACCTTGACACCTCAAAGGCGATGGGACCAGACAACATCTCCCTATGGGTCCTTAGAGAAGGAGCAGAGATGCTGTGCATGCCTCTAACCACAATCTTCAACACATCCCTTGAAACTGGGCAACTACCTGAGAAATGGAAGACAGCTAATGTAGTCCCCATATTTAAGAAAGGAAACAGAAACGAGGCACTAAACTACAGACCTGTGTCTCTGACATGTATTGTGTGCAAAGTCATGGAGAAGATTATCAGGAGGAGAGTGGTCGAACACCTGGAAAGGAACAAGATTATAAATGAAAACCAGCATGGGAGTTTTAAGACAAGGTAACAGAAGTAAGACACGAGAGAGAGGGGTGGGTAGATTGCGTTTTCCTGGACTGCAGGAAGGCCTTTGACACAGTTCCCCACAAGAGATTAGTGCAGAAGCTGGAGGATCAGGCGCATGTAAAAGGGAGGGCACTGCAATGGATAAGGGAAACCTGACAGGGAGGCAGCAACGAGTCATGGTACGTGAAGAGGTATCACAGTGGGCGCCTTTTACGAGCGGGGTCCCACAGGGGTCAGTTCTAGGACCAGTGCTATTTTTGATATATGTGAACGACATGATGGAAGGAATAGACTCTGAAGTGTCCCTGTTCGCAGATGACGTGAAGTTGATGAGAAGAATTAAATCGGACGAGGATGAGGCAGGACTGCAAAGAGACCTGGACAGGCTGGACATGTGGTCCAGTAACTGGCTTCTCGAATTCAATCCAGCCAAATGCAAAGTCATGAAGATTGGGGAGGGGCAAAGAAGACCGCAGACAGAGTATAGGCTAGGTGGACAAAGACTACAGACCTCACTCAGGGAGAAAGACCTTGGGGTGACCATAATACCGAGCACATCACCGGAGGCGCACATCAACCAAATAACCGCTGCAGCATACGGGCGCCTGGCAAACCTGAGAATAGCGTTCCGATACCTTAATAAGGAATCGTTCAAGACACTGTACACTGTGTATGTTAGGCCCATACTGGAGTATGCAGCACCAGTCTGGAACCCACACCTGGTCAAGCACGTCAAGAAGTTAGAGAAAGTACAAAGGTTTGCAACAAGGCTAGTCCCAGAGCTCAAGGGAATGTCGTACGAGGAAAGGTTAAGGGAAATCGGACTGACGACACTGGAGGACAGAAGGGTCAGGGGAGACATGATAACGACATACAAGATACTGTGGAGAATAGACAAGGTGGACAGAGATAGGATGTTCCAGAGAGGGGACACAGGGACAAGGGGTCACAACTGGAAGCTAAAGACTCAGACGAGTCACAGGGACGTTAGGAAGTATTTCTTCAGTCATAGAGTTGTCAGCAAGTGGAATAGCCTAGCAAGTGAAGTAGTGGAGGCAGGAACCATACATAGTTTAAGAAGAGGTATGACAAAGCTCAGGAAGCAGAGAGAGAGAGGACCCAGTAGCGATCAGTGAAGAGGCGGGGCCAGGAGCTGAGTCTCGACCCCTGCAACCACAATTAGGTGAGTACAATTAGGTGTGTACACACACACACCAGGCCTAGTGTCTAATCGACATGTGCCTAGGACAAAATGGTAAATAACACACCGTAAATAACACATCCGTGTCAGCGGATGGGTCTATGAAAGATGAGGTGAATCATAGAATTGATGAGGGAAAAAGAGTGAGTGGTGCACTTAGGAGTCTGTGGAGACAAAGAACTTTGTCCTTGGAGGCAAAGAGGGGAATGTATGAGAGTATAGTTTTACCAACGCTCTTATATGGGTGTGAAGCGTGGGTGATGAATGTTGCAGCGAGGAGAAGGCTGGAGGCAGTGGAGATGTCATGTCTGAGGGCAATGTGTGTGGTGTGAATATAATGCAGAGAATTCGTAGTTTGGAAGTTAGGAGGAGGTGCGGGATTACCAAAACTGTTGTCCAGAGGGCTGAGGAAGGGTTGTTGAGGTGGTTCGGACATGTAGAGAGAATGGAGCGAAACAGAATGACTTCAAGAGTGTATCAGTCTGTAGTGGAAGGAAGGCGGGGTAGGGGTCGGCCTAGGAAGGGTTGGAGGGAGGGGGTAAAGGAGGTTTTGTGTGCGAGGGGCTTGGACTTCCAGCAGGCATGCGTGAGCGTGTTTGATAGGAGTGAATGGAGACAAATGGTTTTTAATACTTGACGTGCTGTTGGGGTGTGAGCAGGGTAACATTTATGAAGGGATTCAGGGAAACCGGCAGGCCGGACTTGAGTTCTGGAGATGGGAAGTACAGTGCCTGCACTCTGAAGGAGGGGTGTTGATGTTGCAGTTTTAAAAACTGTAGTGTAAAGCACCCTTCTGGCAAGACAGTGATGGAGTGAATGATGGTGAAAGTTTTTCTTTTTCGGGCCACCCTGCCTTGGTGGGAATCGGCCAGTGTGATAATAAAAAATATAATAAAAAAAACACACACATCTGAGGGGCACATCAACCAAATAACTGCTGCAGCATATGGGCGCCTAGCAAACCTCAGAACAGCATTCCGACATCTTAATAAGGAATCGTTCAGGACCCTGTACACACAGAGTTGTCAGGAAGTGGAACAGTTTGGGAAGCGATGTAGTGGAGGCAGGATCCATACATAGCTTTAAGCAGAGGTATGATAAAGCTCATGGTGCGGGGAGAGTGACCCAGTAGCTACTAGCGGCCATTGAAGAGGCGGGGCCAGGAGCTGTGAATCGACCACTGCAACCACAAATATGTGAGTACAACTAGGTGAGTAAACACACACACACACACACACACACACACACACACACACACACACACACACACACACACACACACACACACCACACACACACAGCTGACGTCAACACCATTATACGTTACCTCACACACTCATTCACTCATTCAAGACTGACATCCTTTCAGCGGCCTCCCCCGTCTGTCACTCATCCATCTTTTCTGCCACCCACCCAGTCACTCACCCACCCACTGCCTCGCTCACCCACTGCCTCGCTCACCCACTGCCTCGCTCACCCACTGCCTCGCTCACCCACTGCCTCGCTCACCCACTGCCTCGCTCACCCACTGCCTCGCTCACCCACTGCCTCGCTCACCCACTGCCTCGCTCACCCACTGCCTCACCCTCTCAGATCAGAACCCATCTACTTAAAGATCTTGAGAAGTGTGAAATAGTGTTGATAAGGTTTAGAAGCAGACACCTCACAGAGCTGAGGAGGTGTGTTGTTAGGGGAGAATATAGTGGCTCAACCCGCCACCCTGGAAGATGGTTGAACCACGAGGAAATATGATTAAGATATACAAAATACTCAGAGGAACTGACAGGGCGAAGAACTGGTTTTGTATTATGTGAGGATTAAATCCACACACACATACACACACATACACACACACACACA
This sequence comes from Cherax quadricarinatus, assembly GCF_026875155.1. NCBI lineage: Eukaryota > Metazoa > Arthropoda > Malacostraca > Decapoda > Parastacidae > Cherax > Cherax quadricarinatus. The sequence goes on from NC_069405.1 coordinate 50,593,624, forward strand.
CACACACACACACACACACACACACACACACACACACACACACACACACACACACACACATACACATACACATACACACACACACACACACACACACACACACACACACACACACACACACACACACACACACACACACACACACACACACACACACACATAGCAAGTGATGTAGTGGAGGCAGGAACCATACATAGCTTTAAGACGAGTTATGACAAAGCTCAGGCAGCAGAGGACCTAGTAGCGACACAGTGAAGATGCGGGCCAGGAGCTGAGTCTCGACCCTGCAACCACAATTAGGTGAGTTTCGCACACACACACACACACATACACACACACACACACACACACACAACACACACACACACACACACACACACACGATAAGGTTTCTTGGAGCCGTGAGAGAGAGTAGGCCTAGTAGCTACCGGCCAAGAGATAAGGCCAGAGCTGTGAATCGGCCGATGCAATAAAAAATATTTGAATACAAGACATTAATAAGGGAGGAGGCTGTGTCTCATCCCTTTCCTCTTACTCATTCCCAGAACTGCCAGGTAAAGAAAGGGAGAAGAAGACCGGAGACTGAGTACAGCATGAGCTGCGGGCGCAGAAGGTAACCGCACATAGTTGGTTTGTTAAAATAACCTAGAGGTAACCATCACGCCGAACATATCACCAGAGGTTGCACATAAAGTGTGCAACATTGGGGGGTTGAGCCCCCCGGAACACCCTCCAGATATACATGCAGTCAAAGTGATGAACTCATTATATACACAACATATATCCTGTGTATGGTAGCTCAACAGTATATCTATCCTGTGTATGGCAGCTCAACAGTATATCTATCCTGTGTTTGGCAGCTCAACAGTATATCTATCCTGTGTATGGCAGCTCAACAGTATATCTATCCTGTGTATGGCAGCTCAACAGTATATCTATCCTGTGTATGGTAGCTCAACAGTATATCTATCCTGTGTATGGCAGCTCAACAGTATATCTATCCTGTGTATGGCAGCTCAACAGTATATCTATCCTGTGTATGGCAGCTCAACAGTATATCTATCCTGTGTATGGCAGCTCAACAGTATATTTCTATCCTGTGTATGGCAGCTAACAGTATATCTATCCTGTGTAGGGTAGTAGCTCAACAGTAAGATCTATTTGTGTATGGTTAGCTCAACAGTAATCTATCTGTGTTATGGAGTCAAACTGTATATCTATCCTTGTGTATGGTTAGCTCAACCGTCATATCTATCCTGTGTTATGGCAGCCACCAGTTATCTATCTGTGTTGGCAGCTCAAATAGTCATATTCTATCCTAGTGCTAAGGTAGGCCGCAACAGTATAATCTATCTGTGTATGGGCAGCTCAATAGTATAATTATCCTGTGTATGGCCAGCTCTCAATAGTATATCTATCCTGTTGTATGGCAGTCAACAGTTATCATCCTGTGTATGGCTCAAAAGCTCACAATGTATATCTATCCTGTGTATGGCAGCTCACAACAGTCTATCTATCCTGTGTATGGCAGGCTCTCTCAATAGTATATCTATCTAGTGTATGGCAGCTCAACGTTATATCTTATCCTGTGTATGGCAGGCTCAACAGTATAATCGATCTGTGTGTTGGGCAGCTCAACAGTATATCTATCCTGATGAAGGGCAGGTCAACAGTAATATTATTTCTGTGTATGGCCAGCTCAATAATCTTATCTATCCCTGTGAAGGGCAGGTCAACGGTATATCTATCCTGTCGTATGGCCTGCTCAGCGCGAATAGTAATATCTATCCAGGAAAGGCAGCTCACAGTATATCTATCTTGTGGAGATGCGCTCACACAGCATATCTATCCTGTGGAAGGCCAGGCTCAACAGTATATCTTTATCTGTGGAAGGCAGCTCAACAGATATTTATTATCCTGTGGAGCAGTCAACAGTTTTTGGACACATTAACCCCAGAAACTTGCCCCTAAAATTTGATTCACAGAAGTTTACCACAGTTAGACCATCATGACTGAGAAGAATAAACAGAATAACAGAACCTTTAGGGGAGTTTTGCATAAAAATAAAGCCCTGAAGCCTGAAGCCCCGAAGCCCTGAAGCCCCCGAAGCCCTGAAGCCCCTGAAGCTAAGTCCTGAAGCCCTTGAAGCCTGAAGTTTGTAATTAACATGTTGCCGGTACTAGACCGTCTATATGTTAGAAACTATAGGTGACCTAGAGATAAAGAAGAGTGCAGTTTGCCGGTGACTCACGGAGACTAAGAGTGCAGTTGAGTGCCAAGGTGACTACGAGACTAAGAGTGCAGTGCCAGGTGACTCACGAGGCTAAGAGTGGCAGTGCAGTTTGTGAGTGCTCAGGACCAGGTGGACTCACGAGACTAAGGTGCAGTTGCCAGGTTGACTCACGAGACTTAAGTGTGCAAGTAGATACAGTGCAGGGGGACTCACGAGCTAAGATAAGCGTGCAGTGCCGGGTGACTCACGAGACTAAGAGTGCCAGTTGCAGGTGTGTCTATGGACTAAGAGTGCAGTAGCTAGTGCAGGTGATTGACCACACGAGACTAAGAGTGAAGTGCCAGGTGAATCACGGGACTAAGAGTTCAAGAGTAGTTGCAGGTGATCACGGATAAGAGTGCAGTTGCCAGGTGTCTACATGAGCTAGAGTGCGTGCACAGGTGACTCACGAGCCTAAGAGTGAGTTTGCAGGTTGACTCACGAGACTTCAAGAGTTGCGTGCAGGTGATACTCACGAGACTAAGAGTGCAGTGGCAGGTGGACTCACGAGATAAGAGTTCAAGTGCCAGGGTGATCACGAGACTAAGAGTGCGAGTGCCAGGTGTCTCATGAGATAAGAGTGCAGTGCAGGTGACTCACGAGGGACAAGAGAGCAGTGCCAGGTGATCACGAGTACTATGAGTGCTGTACTAGTGAAGTTGCCAGGTTGTTTGTGTGTTCTCACGAGACTAAGAGTGCAGTGGCCAGGAGTCTCACGAGACGTAAGAGTGCGAGTGCCAGGTGACTCACGAGGACTAGAGTAAGAGTGCAGTTGCCAGGTGACTCACGAGCCTAAGAGGGCCTAGTGCCAGGTTGACTCACGAGACTAAGAGTGCATTGCCAGAGTGGACTCACGAGCTTAGAGTGCAGTGCCAGGTGATCACGGATAAGAGTGCAGTGAGTGCAGGTCTGGTGCAGTAGGTCTCCGAGGACTAAGGTGCGTGCAGGTTTGCTCACGGTGGGAGTGGTGGGGGCTAGGATTTGAGTGCAGTGGGTGACTAACGGACTAAGAGTGCAGTGCAGGGTGACTCAGAGGACTAGAGTGCAGTGCCAGGGGGACTCACGGGGGACTAAGAGTGCAGTGCCAGGGTGGCTACGAGATTTAAACCTGACACACTTTGTAATAGACGGGGTAAGCAGAGGTACGTTAAGGTTTTAAAATTTTTATTAAGAGAATGAAGGGACAAGTTGGTTTTTATTGGTGATGGTGGTGGTGGTGGGTTGGTGGGTTCGTGGTGGTGGTGGTGTGGTGTTATGGTGGTAGTGGTGGTGGTGGTGATGGTGATGGTGGTGGTGGTGGTGGTGGTGATGGTGATGGTGATGGTGGTGGTGTGGTGGTGGTGGGTTTTTTAGTGGTGGTGTTTGGTGGTGATGGTGGTGGTTATGGTGGTTGATGGTGGTGGGTGGTGGGATAGTGGTGGTTATGGTGGTGATGGTGGTGGTACTGGGTGATGCTACTGCTGTTCTCTCAACCACTGCAACAGGTGGCTTCCCACCTGACTCTCTCCCCCCAGCACTCCCCCTTCCCCTCCCTCCCCCAACACTCCCCCTCTCCCCCCTCCCACCCCTCACAGGAAACATAAAAAACAGATCAAATTAACCTCGATTTATTTTGACAAGTTCTCACGAGACGTCTTGACGAGAATGATGATTTAGTTGAGCTTGTGACCATTGACCTTTCAGAAGAACAGGAGCCACCGAGGGCGCCTCTGAGAATGACACTTGCGCCACTTTTGACACTTGCGCCACTTCTAACGCATTTGTGTAACTTAAGACCACCCCCCCTAAGTGCCGAGAGTAATCTACCAGTCTCCTGTGCATCGTACTTAACTCTGTATTACACTAAGTTAACCAGAATTTTTCTGTACGTTCTTCCATGTCGATATTTGTACTTCATCCTGTTTGACTGACGTCTGAGGCTGTGGGTCCCTCATAGTAGTACACAGAGGCTTCCGTCTTGTACGTCCCGTCATGTACACAGATATTACTCCCTTCAAGAACAACAGGGAACAATACCGTGACTGGAATAATACACAAATAACCCGCACACAAGAATGAGGAGCTTATGACGACCTTTCGGTCTGACTTGGACCATTTACAAGTCACACTAACACAGGAAAGTGAGGGAGCCAGTAGAATAGTGGGAAAAAGTGTAGTCCAGTGCAGTAGAATGGCAATATGACTTGCTCTTTTATCTTCATGGTGTCAAAACTTAAAAGGCATATAAACGGAAAAAAAAATTTTTTTTTACTTTAGATTTTGTTATAACTCTAGGTTACAACACGGTCAGCTTGAGGACGAGCTCGAGGTACACCTTGCATTGTGGCGGTTGGTAATTTGGGTTTTTTTAAAGGCCCTGTCAATTGGGAAGGGTCGTTAAGCGGAGTGTCATCTGTACCCCCCGTCAGAATATTTTTGTGATAATTTGCTAGAATTCCGACACATGTTAGGTAAAAGGAACATAAGGAAATAATGTGACATTTTATTGTGGGACGTTTTGCTCTCCAGAAACCTTGTCAAGCCGTTGATAAAGCTCCCGGAGAGCGAAACGTTTGCTTAAAAATGTTTCATTTTGCTTTAATGTGTGCGGGGGCCCCCGGGTTTTTTTGTTTTAAGGTTTGGAATCCAGGGGTTTTTTTGTTCAGTACAATGAAAGAAGCAGAGAGAGGGGGGAAGATGAGGCAAAACCCCCCCTAGGCTTTATAAATCTACGTTCGTGCCGGATCATCCCCTTTGGGGGGCGGAGAATGAAAATTTATATCGGGAGCTAGAAGAGGGGGGGGGTTTCCCGCAGTTGCGGGGGACCGCCACAGGGGAAGTGGGTTTTGCCAAGAAGTTGGAAAACCCAAAAGAGTTTTTAAAAAATTGTCTGTACCAAGATTCCATATGGCGTTGCTGAGTCAGCAAAATGTCGTGAATTATGGTGAAATTTTAAAGGTTGCATGAGTAAAAAAAGGGCCCTCAAAAAGACACTTAAAAAAACACATCAAAAGAATTAAAAATCACATTTGGAGGTAATAATATATAATTATTCGTAAGACGGTGTAATTAATAATTCAGAGGTAAAAGTATCGTGAGAATTTAAGGAGTTACAACAGTAATTGTTTCAGTGGAAATACACTTCACGTTCTCTTTATTAAGTTTCCGTTTGAACTGTTTAAGAAAGTTACAATGTTTTAATTCATCTAGCAAGTTTGTCAACATGTTTTGGGGGCTGTTACGAGCATCGAGTTTCTGTGAACACCAGGAGAATCACAGAGGTACTGGTTACTGTGGAGGGTGAAACTAACACCAGAAGTATTGGTTTCGAGACTGTGTTTTCTGTTGTGGATTTCCAGGGGAGTATCTTAATTCAGTGTCAGCATTACAGTGTCAGCATTACAGTGTCAGCATTACTGTGTCAGCAGTACAGTGTCAGTATCATTCTTTAACTCTGCTTCAGAATCATTAATTTTAACACGTAACTGTGGACAATGTTTATTCTCAAAAGTCATATAGAATATTTTTTTTAATTAATAATGAATTTATTCATCATCCACGTATAGATCTTTATTTTGTTCATTATTAACTACAGAGTTTAAAGTCAGGAGATGAGAGCAGCTTAAGATGCAGGTTGTGTTACCAGTAAAGACTTGAGATGCTATGTGATGTTATTGAGTTATAAATGCAGAGGCAGAGAAATGATTAATGACGAGTGATAATAAAAGTGTTTCTTTTTTTGGGTCATTTTGCCTCGGTAAGAAACGGCCGATGTGTTAATAAAAATAAATATTGCAGTAGAGGCGAGAGAGAAGGTTACGACGACGTTTCGGTCCGACTTGGACCATTTACAAAATCACACTAACACAAAAGAGTGAGGGATCCAGTATATACAGGCGAGGAGGACAGGGAAGGGACCAAGAGAGGAAGAAAAAGAAGCAGTGGTAAGCTGATAGTGGAAGTATTAGTGGTAACAGAAGGCAGAGAAGCGTGCCCTGGATGATGCCCAGGGGATAACTAATTTAATTCGTTCTACCATTGAGGAAGTGTCATTTATACCTACCTTCTGTTGCCTGCTTGTTGAGTACGACCTGAAGTAGTGATATGTGCACCCTCTCAGTTAATAGCGACGGAATTTGCGAAAAATATTTTGGTTAGCCGTACGAGAAGCCTGACACAGGTCAACAATACGTTCAGTACGATGCTTATTGCTTTCGATTGCTGCTTAAAACGTATCAAGCAATTTTTATGATCGCGTCGCTAGTGCTTTGTTTGGGCACAAACCCAAATTGGCAAGGAATAGTACGTACGTGTGTGGTTAATACTATGTTTGTTGTTATATACTGTTTGATGGAAGCAGTCTGAAATACCGACACGATTTGAAGAGACACAAATGTAGTATAATCTGATCCTTAATTGGCAACGTTTCGCCTACCAAGTGTGGTCTAACAAGTCACAAACAGATCTACCTGGTGAGGGATGTGTGTATATATAGTGCGCGTAGTGACGTGACGGTCAGGCGAAGTATGTTAAGTTAACTTCTTGGGCGGATAAATGGCACGTTGAACAATAAAGAGTCACGTTATACTTTATACTGCTTGTGTCTTTCCATTTTTATATATATATATATATATATATATATATATATATATATATTATATTTTATATATTATATATATATATATATATATATATATTATATATATATATATATATAAAAATATATTTATATTATTATACCTGGAAAAAAGAAAATTCCACACGAGACAAAAATTAGGAAAAATAGTTGTCTGCATATTTCGGCATCCATCTGTAGCCATCTTTACCGAATGCAAAAGAGAGAGGGACCAAATATTTATATGGGTAGAAAAGGAGGGCGATGCCATATGTGTTGAGTGACGCATATCAAGGTCTGGGCAGATGCCCAACGTGTTGAGTGATGCATATTAAGGTCTGGGTAGACGCCCAACGTGTTGAGTGATGCATATTAAGGTCTGGGTAGATGCCAAATGTGTTGAGTGACGCGTATTAAGGTCTGGGCAGATCTTGAATCCTCATGGTGCTTGGTGACCTCACATAGTAAGCTATCTTTATTTAAGCACATTAATGTACTGTAATGCCCTCTCGTGCTGGGCTCTCCTTATCTGGGAGTGTGAGAGGGTCTGGGTGATTGTAGTGGCATAAGATACTTGGAACATAACGAAAGACTGAAGAGGCAGTGTAACAGGGCTGCTGTTACATACCTTAGACCACAGGATCATAGCTTCCATGTAAGTTTGGGACGAAGGTTTTTAACACCTCTGTTGGAAGCCCCAACCTTCGTACACTCGTGGCCTGAGTGTTCCTCATCAGACAGTTTAATCTTGTAGAACAAGATGAAATTGTGTGATGAGAAACACTCTAAGAGCCTCACGAGAGGTATCTAGGATGCAACAACTTCACAGATTTTGGAATATTAATAAATGGTGTGTTGAGGCATCTATGGAAAAAAAGGAAATTTATCTAGGGAGGCAGAAAGAGTATAGTAGTAGCAGCACTTTTTATACGGGTGTAAAATATAGGTTTCCACAGTTGCAGGAAGGAGGAGGCTGGAAGCAGTGGAGATGTCATGTCTGAGAGCAAAGTATGAAGTGAATATTATGCTTAGAACTCAGAGCTCAGAGATTAGAAGACAGTGTTGAATTACCTAGCCTATAATTCAGTTAACAAGCCTATAACTCAGTTCATAAGCCTATAACTCAGTTAAAAAGCCTGTCAGAGGGCTGAATGGCTGTTGGGTGGTTTGGAAATTTAGAGAGAATGAAGCAAAACATGGTGGAAGGAATGAGGGGTAAGGGTCGTCCCAAGAAGACTTGGAGGAAAGGGATAAAGGTTTTGAGCAATAGAGGCTAAAGCATCCAACAGGCTTGTGTGAGCATGTTAGGTCAGAGTGAATGGAGACATGTACTTTCATGATTTGACGTGCTTTTGGAGTGTGAACAGGGTATTATTTATGAAGAGATTCTTGAAAACTAGCTAGGCGGAAGTGAGTCCTGGAGGTGGGAAGTACAGTACATGCAGTCTGTAGGAAGAGAAGATGTTGCAGTCGTGGATGTGGGACGTACAGTCGGCTGTGAGTCTTGTTATTTATATAGATCAAAGACTTAAAGAAGATACTGGTATCACAGTACCCAGGACATCTTTATTTCTTCCTTCTTCCCATCCTGATGACACTCATCCACCTCCTTAACCATTTAACCAGTCAATCATCGAGCCAGTCAACCATTCAGCTACTAAGCCAAAAGGTCAGTCAGTTAGCCATCAACCAGGAAGCCAGCCAGTCAGCCAGCCAGTCAGCCAGCCAGTCAGCCAGTCAATCAGCCAGCCAGTCACCCAGACAGCCAGCGCCTCACCAGAAGTATCCCACACAGCTAAATCAGTCACATCCGGCCCTAAGGGGCTGGTTTTGTGGTCTTAATTTAGTGTTACCACCCACCCTTCATATCATGGTGTTACCACCCACCCTTCATATCATGGTGTGGGTGTGGGGAGGCAGGTATGTGGGTGTGGGGAGACAGGTGTGTTTGTGTAGGGAGGCAGGTATGTGGGTGTGGGGAGGCAGGTGTGTCGGTGATTGAGTCAGGTGTGTAGTATGGGGTGGTATGTATTATGTGGGTGAGAGGAGGTAGGTGTGTGGAGGTGTGTGGGTGTGGGGAGGAAAGTGTTTAGGTGAGGGAGTCAGGTGTGTGATATGGGGTGGTAGGTATCTCGATGAGGGGAGGTAGGTGTGTGGGTGTGGGGAGGATGATGTGTAGGTGAGGGGAGTCAGATGTGTGGGTGTATGGAGGCAGGAATATGGGTGTGGGTTGGCAGGTGTGTGGGTGTTTGGAGGCATGTGTGTGGGTGTATGTAATCAGGTATGTGGGTGTGGGTTGGCAGGTGTGTGGGTGTAGGAAGGGTGAGCACACACAAGTAAGAGCATCACTCTTCTCTGTATATACTCTAGTAGTTAAGCTGCCGTCAAACACTCACTTCACCGCTAGTTACTACGTTTATCTCCTCTCATAATGTCCAGCTTATCTTCAAGGTGTGATCTTCCTCCTGTAAGTATATTACCTCGCAGAAGACACTTCTGACTGGGCTATATTTTAGCCGCACTCGGTTCAGAATTATGGCTGGGCTATATTAACCTCATTCGCTTCACAAAATAAGTGGGACCAGGAACTGGAGATCGACCCACTCAAACTCAAAGTTTGTTTATTATTAAATTACTGTAAAATTATATGAAACATTTTTAGTTGGATTAGGCTATATTAATTTGTGCTTGTTATAATAAGGTTAGGTAAGATTCTTAAGGTTCTTTTGGTACAAAATCTTTAATTTTTATATTAACATAAATTAAAAATATATGTCTTTAAATGTACAAGAATTTATTTTTTTAGCAAGGACTTCATTTTAAATGAGTTCTTGCTAATTGACCAGTATTACCTACCTCGATTCTGGTATTCTTCCCTTCTGATGTGTGGCAAATGGTCAACTGATGCCCTGCCGCAAATGCACATGCGAGTATGGGAGTGACTAGGCGCAGAGCTACACTAATTCAAATGATCTGAGAGTCAAGCCGAGTACCCAAGGAGGAATTTGGGACAGTTAAAAAGAAATCTCCCGAATGTGGTGCCTTCACCGCTATGAGAGGAGCTTTGTCCTTTCCTGAGGCATTGGTGAGCATTGTTTGAGCGATTTTCTCCACGATAGGTTTGCCCCAGTGAGACTGCTTGCAATCTTTGTAAGGAGCTGGTCTGCTTCCAGAGTCTGTAAGGCTGTCCCACTTCGCAGCTGCTTCGATGAACTTTGGGTCGTGAGCTCCTACAGCATCTCTCAAACGTTCATGGATAATTTTCTTGACTAGATCACCGAATGCTGTGTACGAAGACAAAAACGCAGTTAATGCTACCTGTGTTACCTTGCTCACCTCTTTACCTCCCAGTCGCACTGGAAGAGTTGCTTGATCCCATTGGTGATCTTCCAGTGACAGATTGAGAGTCTTCCTAAAGATAGATCTCAGGAGTGCATCATAGTCAGTGACTGTTGGGTTGTCGAAGGACAGTGCATACCTCAAGAAATAGGTTAGCCTTGGTAATGTTAGACACCTTGTGAGGAGATACGCTGCATTATAGGCATTCGGATCACTTATTCTCTTCTCCAGCCTCTTCAGGTCGATAGCCTGACGACCCATCGGTGCTCCCAATAGGATGCTCTTGGAAGGGATAGTAGTTCAGGCTTTTGATAAGACTGTTCGCAGCGCTGTAATTATTTCCTGGTTTGATGAGACGATTTCACACTTTGAAGGGTTGAGGATGAGTCCCAATGCTTCTCCCTGTGATTTCACCAGTCGAAGAACCTCTACCATGGACTCCTCAGTACCTGCCAGTGTCTTCATCCAGGTACCAGATACTGAGCTCGCTGTGTAAGCTGAATGTGAGTTTCCTTACCGCTATACAAAAAAATGAATGGAACGAGTGAGTCACCCTGCTGAACATCCCCTGATGAAGTGATCTCATGTTCGCCAAGGAAAAGAATTTAAATTTTACTGTAACCAGCTGAAATAAAAGGGAAAAAGACTAGGGAACTGCCAAGACCACGTTTCTTTTCACCAGGTTAAAAGCCTTCCTGAGTCTAGTTTGATTAAGGCCTTGTCTTCTGGTGAGTCTCTGGTGCAGGTCCTCGCTGCATGAGCTGCTGCTTCACTGCCTTGAGAGATCCTAAAGCCCAGTTGGTCTGGCCGGAGTAAGCTGGCGGCTGCTGTGCGAATGTTTCTCACTGCTGCTTTGTCAACGAGACCACGAACAGTGATACTAACACCTATGGGTCTGATTCTCCCATCCTTCATTTTCAAATCACATAATGAGGCTCCGAAAAAAGAAATGTTTAATTTCTTTAGGAATCCGCCCCGCCAGACAGTTGTTGACGAAGGTTCTTAACTCAGAAAGGAGAACTGATTTCGCTGTGCCAAGCACTGTGTTTACCATCCCTTTGATATCTTGTGGTTGTATTCCAGTGTAAGCTCCTACAGGTCTTGCTGGAAATGACACAATCGCTTTAGAAATTTCTGATTTTTGGCAAAATTAACGGTTCAGGGATGGGATCATCAGAAGGGCTGTTGTTAGTGACACTGGTCTCACTGGTTGGGTGCCTCTCTCTTAGTGCTTGAACTGTGGCCTCATCCCTGGAAACAACTGTGTCATCACTTGTGATTATTCTGAGTGCTTCCACTATGCTGCCTTCGACTATTTTTCTGCTAACTTGTGCACAAATTTTCTTGCTGTCATTGGAACTTTTCTTGCGACAGCCTCGGTGATTCCTGCGATGATGGGGCAGAGGTATACAATTATCTGTTCTTGGGTTGTTGCACACTACTTTGATGACTGATGTAGTGAGCGGTTTGCCGCCTCTTGCAGGAGACTGCTAGACAAACGTTGCCAAACAGGAGCAGGATGCGCCATGAGCCTTGGGCTTCTAAGTTGGTGGAACCTCCAGCATATGAACGATTAACTTCAGGGATATGAAACAGGGTCCTGCTAGCAGTACATTTGAATGACATCAGGAAATTATCGCAACTGAGGAAGTTGCCAGTGCTTTCAGGTGTCTGTGGATCTGTGGAGGCTGCTCTCTGCCGGGAGCAAATGTGACCCAGCATACTCAATGTCTACCAGAACTAGACTACTCCTAATGAAGGACCGATATGCTCCACACACACACACACACACACACACACACACACACACACACACACACACACACACACACACACACACACGCACACGCACACACACACACACACACACACACACACAGACCTGGACAGGCTACAAGCCTGGTCCAGCAACTGGCTCCTTGAATTTAACCCGCCAAATGCAAAGTCATGAAGATTGGGGAAGGGCAAAGAAGACCGCAGACACAATATAGTTTAGATGGCCAAAGACTGCAAACCTCACTCAAGGAAAAAGATCTGGGGGTGAGTATAACACCGAGCATATCTCCTGAGGTGCACATCAATCAGATAACTGCTGCAGCATACGGGCGCCTGGCAAACCTACGGATAGCGTTCCGATACCTCAGTAAGGATTCATTTAAGACTCTGTATACCATTTACGTCAGGCCCATACTGGAGTATGCAGCACCAGTTTGGAACCCACACCTAGTCAAGCACGTAAAGAAATTAGAGAAAGTGCAAAGGTTTGCAACAAGACTAGTCCCAGACCTACGGGGATTGTCCTACGAAGAAAGGTTGAGGGAAATCGGCCTGACGACACTGGAGGACAGGAGGGTCAGGAGAGACATGATAACGACATATAAAATACTGCGCGGAATAGACAAGGTGGACAAAGACGGGATGTTCCAGAGAAGGGACACAGACACAAGAGGTCACAATTGGAAGTTGAAGACTCAGATGAATCAAAGGGATGTTAGGAAGTATTTCTTCAGTCATAGAGTAGTCAGGCCGTGGAATAGCCTAGAAAGGGACGTAGTGGAGGCGGGAACCATACATAGTTTTAAGGCGAGGTATGATAGAGCTCATGGGGCAGGGAGAGAGAGGACCTAGTAGCAATCAGGGAAGAGGCGGGGCCAGGAGCTGTGAATCGACCCATGCAACCACAAATAGGTGAGTACACACACACACACACACACACCACACACCACACACACACACACACACCACACACACACACACATACACACACACACACACACACACACACACACACACACACACACACACACACACACACACACACACACATTCATGATCCAGCAGGAGAAAGCACGGCTGAGAGGCAAGCAGGAGTTCTGGAGTGTGTACCTCGATCGAGACAGAACACAGGACGAAAGGAAGACGATGAAAGAGAGAGTTCAAAAACGAAAGGAGAAATGGGAGGAAATGAAAAAGGAGAGCAGAATAACCCAGGATCAAATGGAAGGACAAGCACACCCCCCAGAAACACCTGCAGAAGGACTCCAGCCACGACACCCCCAAGGCAACTGAACAATCCAAACCAACCATCACACACCGATCCTCTGTTTCCACCCCCCACACCCACAGTTACAGTATTAGAACAGAAGTTGAAGGTTTGGTACACAAATGCAGTGGATTAACGAATAAACATGAGGAATGGCAAGAAAGAATCAATGAGAAGTCCCAGACATCATAGCAGTTACAGAAACAAAACTCACAGAGACAATAACAGATGCAATCTTCCCACCAGGATACCAGATCATGAGGAAAGATAGAAGGGGCAGGGGAGGAGGTGGGGTTGCTCTGCTCATAAAAAACAGATGGAAATTCGAGAAAATGGAAGGCATAGATGAGACGGGAGAAAGAGACTACATAGCAGGTACACTTCAGTCTGGGGAACACAAAGTGGTCATTGCAGTGATGTATAATCCACCACAGAACTGCAGTAGGCCAAGAGAGGAATATGAAGAGAGCAACAGAGCAATGGTGGACACACTTGCTGAGGTGGCAAGAAGAGCTCATTCCAACAGAGCAAAGTTGCTGGTTATGGGGGATTTCAACCACAGGGAGATCGACTGGGGAAAACCTGGAGCACATGGGGGTCCCGAAAGATGGAGAGCCAGGATGTTGGACGTGGTGCTGGAAAACCTCATGCACCAACATGTTAAGGACACTACCAGAGTGAGAGGGGAGGATGAACCAGCAAGATTGGACCTTGTGTTCACCCTGGGCAGCTCAGACATTGAGGACATCAAGTATGAGAGTCCCTAGGAGCTAGCGACCACGTGGTTCTGTGCTTTGAATACATAGTAGAGCTGCAAGTGGAGAGAATAACAGGAGTTGAATGGGAAAAGCCTGACTATAAAAGAGGGGACTACATAGGGTTGAAGAACTTCCTGCGGGAGGTCCAGTGGGACAGAGAACTGGCAGGAAAGCCAGTAAATGAAATGATGGAATATGTAACAACAAAATGCAGGAGGCAGTGGAAAAGTTTATTCCCAAGGGCAACAGTAACAAGGGAAGACCGGAACGAGCCCCTGGTTTACCCGACGGTGTAAGGAGGCAAAAAACAAAAATGCAATAGAGAATGGAAAAAGTACAGAAGGCAGAGAACACACAAAATAGGGAGATCAGTCGCAGAGCCAGGAATGAGTATGCACAGGTAAGGATGGAGGCCAAGCGACAGTATGAAAATGACATAGCATCGAGAATCAAGACTGACCCGAAACTGTTGTATAGCCACATCAGGAGGAAGACAACAGTCAAAGGGCCAGGTGATCAGATTAAGGACAGAAGTGGAGAACTCACAAGAAATTATCAGGAGGTATGTGAGGAGCTGAACAAGAGATTTAAGGAAGTTTTTACAGGAGAGACAGGAAGGGCTGTGGGAAGACAGCACAGAAGGGAACATCAAGAGGGAATATACCAACAAGTGTTCGATGACATACGAACAACTGAGGAGGAGGTGAAGAAGCTCTTAAGTAACCTTGACACCTCAAAGGCAATGGGACCGGACAACATCTCCCCATGGGTCCTTAGAGAAGGAGCAGAGATGCTGTGCGTGCCTCTAACCACAATCTTCAACACATCCCTTGAAACTGGGCAACTACCTGAGAAATGGAAGACAGCTAATGTAGTCCCCATATTTAAGAAAGGAAACAGAAACGAGGCACTAAACTACAGACCTGTGTCTCTGACATGTATTGTGTGCAAAGTCATGGAGAAGATTATCAGGAGGAGAGTGGTCGAACACCTGGAAAGGAACAAGACTATAAATGAAAACCAGCATGGGTTCATGGAAGGCAAATCGTGTATCACAAACCTCCTGGAGTTTTATGACAAGGTAACAGAAGTAAGACACGAGAGAGAGGGGTGGGTAGATTGCGTTTTCCTAGACTGCAGGAAGGCCTTTGACACAGTTCCCCACAAGAGATTAGTGCAGAAGCTGGAGGATCAGGCGCATGTAAGAGGGAGGGCACTGCAATGGATAAGGGAATACCTGACAGGGAGGCAGCAACGAGTCATGGTACGTGAAGAGGTATCACAGTGGGCGCCTGTTACGAGCGGGGTCCCACAGGGGTCAGTTCTAGGACCAGTGCTATTTTTTGATATATGTGAACGACATGATGGAAGGAATAGACTCTGAAGTGTCCCTGTTCGTAGATGATGTGAAGTTGATGAGAAGAATTAAATCGGACGAGGATGAGGCAGGACTGCAAAGAGACCTGGACAGGCTGGACATGTGGTCCAGTAACTGGCTTCTCGAATTCAATCCAGCCAATGCAAAGTCATGAAGATTGGGGAGGGGCAAAGAAGACCGCAGACAGAGTATAGGCTAGGTGGACAAAGACTACAGACCTCACTCAGGGAGAGAAGACCTTGGGTGACCATAACACCGAGCACATCACCGGAGGGACACATCAACCAAAAAAACTGCCCGCAGCATACGGGCGCCTGGCAAACCTGAGAATAGCGTTCCGATACCTTAATAAGGAATCGTTCAAGACACTGTACACTGTGTAGTTAGGCCATACTGGATATGCAGCACCAGTCTGGAACCCACACCTGGTCCCAAACACGTCAAGAAGTTAGAGAAAGTACAAAGGTTTGCAACAAGGCTAGTCCCAGAGCTCAAGGGAATGTCGTAAAGAGGAAAGGTTAAGGGAAATCGGACTGACGACACTGGAGGACAGAAGGGTCAGGGGAGACAAGATAACGACATACAAGATACTGCGGGGAATAGACAAGGTGGGGCAGAGATAGGATGTTCCAGAGAGGGGACACAGAAAAAAAAAAGGGGTCACAAATGGAAGCTGAAGACTCAGACGAGTCACAGGGACGTTAGGAAGTATTTCTTCAGTCATAGAGTTGTCAGCAAGTGGAGTAGCCTAGCAAGGAAGTAGTGGAGGCAGGAACATACATAGTTTTAAGAAGAGGTATGACAAAGCTCAGGAAGCAGAGAGAGAGAGGACCCAGTAGCGATCAGTGAAGAGGAGGGGCCAAAAAGGGTTTTGAAACCCTTAACCAAATTGGGAGACTTAGGGAGACTTTTAAAAAAAAACCCCAAAAAAAACAAAAAAAAAAACACAAAAAAAAACCCACAAAAACCAACAACACAATTTGGAAAGTTTTTCTTCAGATAGAGTGAACCAAAAGGTTTTTGAATGAAAGTGGAGGGGGAAACCATAATAGTTTTGGGGTAAAAAAATTGGAGGGGGGAGGAAAAAATCAGGAGAGGCGGGGCCCGGAGCTTGCTCGACCCTCACCACAAAAGGTGGTACAAAAAGGTGGTACCACACACACACAACACACACACACACACACCACACACCCACACACACAACCCAACACAAACGGGAGATTCCTAGGCATGGAAGCGAAATTGTAATGGTTTGGGGGGGAGGTTAAGGGGGGCCCGGGCCCAGGGGGGGGGTCCCCGGGGAGTCTAGGACCAGTGCTTTTTGGTATTTGTGAACGCATGAGGAAGGAATAGACTTGAGGTGTTCCCTTTTTGAGATAGTAAAGTTGATGAGAAAAATAAATGGGACGAAGAAGGCAGGACTCAAAGGACCTGGACGGGGGGCAGATGGTCCAAGTAATTGGCCCCTGGATTCAATCCACCAAATGCAAAGTCATGAAGATTGGGGAGGGGCAAGAAGGCCGCAGACGGGGTACGGCTAGGGGGCAAAGACTACAAACCTCACTCAGGGGGAAAAAGATTTGGGGTGATTAACACCAGGCACATCCCGGAAAGGGACATCAACCAAATAACTGCTGCAGCATAGGGCGCCTGGGAAACCTAGAAAGCATTCCCTACCTTAATAAGGAATCGTTCAGGGCCCTGTACACTGTATAGTTAG
>NC_069405.1:50615727-50617304 GCF_026875155.1 Cherax quadricarinatus
GCAAGTGATGTAGTGGAGGCATGAACCATACATAGTTTTAAGACGAGGTATGATAAAGCTCACGAAGCAGGGAGAGGGAGGACCCAGTAGCGATCAGTGAGGAGGCGGGGCCAGGAACTGAGTCTCAACCCTGCAACACAATTAGGTGAGTCCAAACACACCACACACACACACACCACACACACACACACACACACACACACACACACACACATATAATAATATATATATAAATAATATATATATATATATATATATATATATATATATATATATATATATATATATATATAACAACACAAATTATAACAACAAACAACAAAGTTATAACAACAAACAACAACACAAAGTTATAACAACAACAACACAAGTTATAACAACAACAACACAAGTTATAACAACAACAACACAAGTTATAACAACAACACAAGTTATAACAACAACAACACAAGTTATAACAACAACAACACAAGTTATAACAACAACAACACAAGTTATAACAACAACAACACAAGTTATAACAACAACACAAGTTGTAACAACAACAACACAAGTTATAGCAACAACAACACAAGTTATAACAACAACACAAGTTATAACAACAACAACACAAGTTATAACAATAAAAACACAAGTTATAACAACAACAACACAAGTTATAACAACAGCAACACAAGTTATAACAACAACAACAACACAAGTTATAACAACAACAACACAAGTTATAACAGCAACAACACAAGTCATAACAACACCAACACAAGTTATAACAACAACAACACAAGTTATAACAAGAACAACACAAGTTATAACAACAACAACACAAGTTATAGCAACAACAACACAAGTTATAACAACAACAACACAAGTTTATAACAACAACAACAAAGTTATAACAACACAACAAAAGTTATAACAACAACACAAGTTAAAACAACAACAACACAAGTCATAACAACAACAACACAAGTTATAACAACAACACAAGTTATAACAACAACAACACAAGTTATAACAACAACAACACAAGTTATAGCAACAACAACACAAGTTATAACAACAACAACACAAGCTATAACAACAACAACACAAGTTATAACAACAACAACACAAGTTATAACAACAACAACACAAGTTATAACAACAACAACACAAGTTATAACAACAACAACACAAGCTATAACAACAACAACACAAGTTATAACAACAACAACACAAGTTATAACAACAACAACACAAGTTATAACAACAACAACACAAGTTATAACAACAACAACACAAGTTATAACAACAACAACACAACTTATAACAACAACAACACAAGTTATAACAACAACAACACAAGTCATAACAACAACAACACAAGTTTAAAACAACAACAAACAAGTTATAACAACAACAACACAAGTCATAACAACAACAACACAAGTTATAACATCGACAACACAAGTTATAACAGCAACAACACAAGTCATAACAACACCAACACAAGTTATAACAACAACAACACAAGTTATAACAAGAACAACACAAGTTATAACAACAACAACACAAGTTATAGCAACAACAACACAAGT
>NC_069405.1:50617804-50695304 GCF_026875155.1 Cherax quadricarinatus
ACCCAAACCTCACCACCCCCAACACCCACCCCCACCACCACCACCCCTCACCATCACCCCACTATCACCACCACCACCATCACCACCACCATCACCATCACCATCACCACCACCATCACCATCACCATCACCACCACCATCACCATCACCATCCCCCACCACTATCACCACCACCACCATCACCATCACCACCACTATCACCACCACCACCATCACCACCACCATCACCATCACCATCACCACCACCACCACCACCACTATCACCACCACTATCACCACCACCATCACCATCACCATCACCACCACCACCACCACCACACCACCATCACCATCACCATCACCACCACCATCACCATCACCATCACCACCACCATCACCATCACCATCACCACCACCATCACCATCACCATCACCACCCCATCACCATCACCATCACCACCACCACCACCACCTATCACCATCACCACCACCATCACCATCACCATCACCACCACTATCACCACCACCACCACCATCACCACCACCATCACCACCACCACCACCATCACCATCACCATCACCACCACCATCACCATCACCATCACCACCACTATCACCACCACCACCAATAAAAAGCAACTTCTCTTCATTGCTCTTAATATTTTATACCTGGTAATCGTACCTCTGCTTTACCTCGTCTATTACAAAGTGGTGTCAGGTTTAGTCTCGTGAGTCACCTGGCACTGCACTCTTAGTCTCGTGAGACACCTGGCACTGCACTCTTAGTCTCGTGAGTCACCTGGCACTGCACTCTTAGTCTCGTGAGACACCTGGCACTGCACTCTTAGTCTCGTGAGTCACCTGGCACTGCACTCTTAGTCTCGTGAGTCACCTGGCACTGCACTCTTAGTCTCGGAGTCACCTGGCACTGCACTCTTAGTCTCGTGAGTCACCTGGCACTGCACTCTTAGTCTCGTGAGTCACCTGGCACTGCACTCTTAGTCTCGTGAGTCACCTGGCACTGCACTCTTAGTCTCGTGAGTCACCTGGCACTGCACTCTTAGTCTCGTGAGTCACCTGGCACTGCACTCTTAGTCTCGTGAGTCACCTGGCACTGCACTCTTAGTCTCGTGAGTCACCTGGCACTGCACTCTTAGTCTCGTGAGTCACCTGGCACTGCACTCTTAGTCTCGTGAGACACCTGGCACTGCACTCTAGTCTCGTGAGATCACCTGCACTGCACTCTTAGTCTCATGAGACACCTGGCACTGCACTCTTAGTCTCGTGAGTCACCTGGCACTGCACTCTTAGTCTCGTGAGTCACCTGGCACTGCACTCTTAGTCTCGTGAGTCACCTGGCACTGCACTCTTAGTCTCATGAGACACCTGGCACTGCACTCTTAGTCTCGTGAGTCACCTGGCACTGCACTCTTAGTCTCGTGAGTCACCTGGCACTGCACTCTTAGTCTCGTGAGTCACCTGGCACTGCACTCTTAGTCTCATGAGACACCTGGCACTGCACTCTTAGTCTCGTGAGTCACCTGGCACTGCACTCTTAGTCTCGTGAGTCACCTGGCACTGCACTCTTAGTCTCGTGAGTCACCTGGCACTGCACTCTTAGTCTCATGAGACACCTGGCACTGCACTCTTAGTCTCGTGAGTCACCTGGCACTGCACTCTTAGTCTCGTGAGTCACCTGGCACTGCACTCTTAGTCTCGTGAGTCACCTGGCACTGCACTCTTCTTATCTCTAAGTCACCTATTGTTACTAACAAATAGACGTCTAGTACCGGCACATGTGTAATACAAACTTCAGGGCTTCAGGGCTTCAGGACTTAGGGCTTCAGGGCTTCAGGGCTTCGGGGCTTCAGGGCTTCAGGGCTTTATGCAAAACTCCCTAAAGGTATCTGTTTATTCTTCTCAGTGATGTTCTAAGCTGTGGTAGAACTTCTGTGAATCATTTTAGGGCCAAGTTCTTGGGTGTTATATGTGTCCAATACTGTTGAGCTGCCTTCCACAGGATAGATATGCTGTTGAGCTGCCTTCCACAGGATAGATATGCTGTTGAGCTGCCTTCCACAGGATAGATATGCTGTTGAGCTGCCTTCCACAGGATAGATATACTGTTGAGCTGCTCTCCACAGGATAGATATGCTGTTGAGCTGCCTCACACAAGATAGATATACTTCTGAGCTGCTCTCCACAAGATTAATATTACTGTTGAGCTGCCTTCCACAGGATAGATATGCTGTTGAGCTGCTCTCCACAAGATAGATATACTGTTGAGCTGCTCTCCACAGGATAGATATGCTGTTGAGCTGCTCTCCACAAGATAGATATACTTCTGAGCTGCTCTCCACAAGATAGATATACTGTTGAGCTGCCTTCCACAGGATAGATATGCTGTTGAGCTGCTCTCCACAAGATAGATATACTGTTGAGCTGCTCTCCACAGGATAGATATGCTGTTGAGCTGCTCTCCACAAGATAGATATACTGTTGAGCTGCCTTCCACAGGACAGATATACTGTTGAGCTGCTCTCCACAGGATAGATATACTGTTGAGCTGCCTTTCACTGGATAGATATACTATTGAACTGCCATCCACAGGATAGATATACTGTTGACCTGCCCTTCACAGGATAAATATACTATTGACCTGCCCTTCACAGGATAGATATACTGTTGACCTGCCCTTCACAGGATAGATATACTGTTGACCTGCCCTTCACAGGATAGATATACTATTGAGCTGCCATCCACAGGATAGATATACTGTTGACCTGCCCTTCACAGGATAGATATACTATTGAGCTGCCATCCACAGGATAGATATACTGTTGACCTGCCCTTCACAGGATAGATATACTATTGAGCTGCCATCCATAGGATAGATATACTGTTTACCTGCCCTTCACAGGATAGATATACAGTTGAGCTGCCTTTCACTGGATAGATATACTATTGAACTGCCATCCACAGGATAGATATACTGTTGACCTGCCCTTCACAGGATAAATATACTATTGACCTGCCCTTCACAGGATAGATATACTGTTGACCTGCCCTTCACAGGATAGATATACTGTTGACCTGCCCTTCACAGGATAGATATACTATTGAGCTGCCATCCACAGGATAGATATACTGTTGACCTGCCCTTCACAGGATAGATATACTATTGAGCTGCCATCCACAGGATAGATATACTGTTGACCTGCCCTTCACAGGATAGATATACTATTGAGCTGCCATCCATAGGATAGATATACTGTTGACCTGCCCTTCACAGGATAAATATACTATTGACCTGCCCTTCACAGGATAGATATACTGTTGACCTGCCCTTCACAGGATAAATATACTATTGACCTGCCCTTCACAGGATAGATATACTGTTGACCTGCCCTTCACAGGATAGATATACTGTTGACCTGCCCTTCACAGGATAGATATACTATTGAACTGCCATCCACAGGATAGATATACTGTTGACCTGCCCTTCACAGGATAAATATACTATTGACCTGCCCTTCACAGGATAGATATACTGTTGACCTGCCCTTCACAGGATAGATATACTGTTGACCTGCCCTTCACAGGATAGATATACTGTTGACCTGCCCTTCACAGGATAGATATACTGTTGACCTGCCCTTCACAGGATAGATATACTGTTGACCTGCCCTTCACAGGATAGATATACTATTGAGCTGCCATCCATAGGATAGATATACTGTTGAGCTGCCATCCACAGGATAGATATACTGTTGACCTGCCCTTCACAGGATAGATATACTGTTGACCTGCCCTTCACAGGATAGATATACTATTGAGCTGCCATCCACAGGATAGATATACTGTTGAGCTGCCATACACAGGATAGATATACTATTGAGCTGCCATCCACAGGATAGATATACTGTTGAGCTGCCATACACAGGATAGATATACTATTGAGCTGCCATACACAGGATAGATATACTGTTGAGCTGCTATACACAGGATAGATATACTGTTGAGCTGCCCTTCACAGGATAGATATACTGTTGAGCTGCCCTTCACAGGATAGATATACTATTGAGCTGCCATACACAGGATATATGTTGTGTATATGATGAGTTCATCACTTTGTCTGCATGTATATCTGGAGGGTGTTCCGGGGCTCAACCCCCCAATGTTGCACACTTTATGTGCAACCTCTGGTGATATGTTCGGCGTGATGGTTACCTCTAGGTCATTTTAACAAACCAACTATGTGCGGTTACCTTCTGCGCCCGCAGCTCATGCTGTACTCAGTCTCCGGTCTTCTTCTCCCTTTCTTTACCTGGCAGTTCTGGGAATGAGTAAGAGGAAAGGGATGAGACACAGCCTCCTCCCTTATTAATGTCTTGTATTCAAATATTTTTTATTGCATCGGCCGATTCACAGCTCCTGGCCTTATCTCTTGGCCGGTAGCTACTAGGCCTACTCTCTCTCACGGCTCCAAGAACCTTATCGTGTGTGTGTGTGTGTGTGTGTGTGTGTGTGTGTGTGTGTGTGTGTGTGTGTGTGTGTGTGTGTGTGTGTGTGTGTGTGTGTGCGAACTCACCTAATTGTGGTTGCAGGGGTCGAGACTCAGCTCCTGGCCCAGCCTCTTCACTGATCGCTACTAGGTCCTCTGCTGCCTGAGCTTTGTCATAACTCGTCTTAAAGCTATGTATGGTTCCTGCCTCCACTACATCACTTGCTATGTGTGTGTGTGTGTGTGTGTGTGTGTGTGTGTGTGTGTGTGTGTGTGTGTGTGTGTGTGTGTGTGTGTGTGTGTATGTGTATGTGTATGTGTATGTGTGTGTGGATTTAATCCTCACATAATACAAAACCAGTTCTTCGCCCTGTCAGTTCCTCTGAGTATTTTGTATATCGTAATCATATTTCCTCGTGGTTCAACCATCTTCCAGGGTGGCGGGTTGAGCCACTATATTCTCCCCTAACAACACACCTCCTCAGCTCTGTGAGGTGTCTGCTTCTAAACCTTATCAACACTATTTCACACTTCTCAAGATCTTTAAGTAGATGGGGTTCTGATCTGAGAGGGTGAGGCAGTGGGTGAGCGAGGCAGTGGGTGAGCGAGGCAGTGGGTGAGCGAGGCAGTGGGTGAGCGAGGCAGTGGGTGGGTGAGTGACTGGGTGGGTGGCAGAAAAGATGGATGAGTGACAGACGGAGGAGGCCGCTGAAAGGATGTCAGTCTTGAATGAGTGAATGAGTGTGTGAGGTAACGTATAATGGTGTTGACGTCAGCTGTGTGTGTGTGTGTGTGTGTGTGTGTGTGTGTGTGTGTGTGTGTGTGTGTGTGTGTGTGTGTGTGTGTGTGTGTGTGTGTGTTTACTCACCTAGTTGTACTCACATATTTGTGGTTGCAGTGGTCGATTCACAGCTCCTGGCCCCGCCTCTTCAATGGCCGCTAGTAGCTACTGGGTCACTCTCCCCGCACCATGAGCTTTATCATACCTCTGCTTAAAGCTATGTATGGATCCTGCCTCCACTACATCGCTTCCCAAACTGTTCCACTTCCTGACAACTCTGTGTGTACAGGGTCCTGAACGATTCCTTACTAAGATGTCGGAATGCTGTTCTGAGGTTTGCTAGGTGCCAATATGCTGCAGCAGTTATTTGGTTGATGTGCGCCTCAGATGTGTGTGTTAGTTACCATTTTGTCCTAGGCACATGTCGATTAGACACTAGGCCTGGTGTGTGTGTGTGTACACACCTAATTGTACTCACCTAATTGTGGTTGCAGGGGTCGAGACTCAGCTCCTGGCCCCGCCTCTTCACTGATCGCTACTGTGTCCTCTCTCTCTCTGCTTCCTGAGCTTTGTCATACCTCTTCTTAAACTATGTATGGTTCCTGCCTCCACTACTTCACTTGCTAGGCTATTCCACTTGCTGACAACTCTATGACTGAAGAAATACTTCCTAACGTCCCTGTGACTCGTCTGAGTCTTCAGCTTCCAGTTGTGACACCTTGTTTCTGTGTCCCCTCTCTGGAACATCCTATCTCTGTCCACCTTGTCTATTCCCCGCAGTATCTTGTATGTCGTTATCTTGTCTCCCCTGACCCTTCTGTCCTCCAGTGTCGTCAGTCCGATTTCCCTTAACCTTTCCTCGTACGACATTCCCTTGAGCTCTGGGACTAGCCTTGTTGCAAACCTTTGTACTTTCTATAACTTCTTGACGTGCTTGACCAGGTGTGGGTTCCAGACTGGTGCTGCATACTCCAGTATGGGCCTAAAATACACAGTGTACAGTGTCTTGAACGATTCCTTATTAAGGTATCGGAACGCTATTCTCAGGTTTGCCAGGCGCCCGTATGCTGCAGCGGTTATTTGGTTGATGTGTGCCTCTGGTGATGTGCTCGGTATTATGGTCACCCCAAGGTCTTTCTCCCTGAGTGAGGTCTGTAGTCTTTGTCCACCTAGCCTATACTCTGTCTGGGGCCTTCTTTGCCCCTCCCCAATCTTCATGACTTTGCATTTGGCTGGATTGAATTCGAGAAGCCAGTTACTGGACCACATGTCCAGCCTGTCCAGGTCTCTTTGCAGTCCTGCCTCATCCTCGTCCGATTTAATTCTTCTCATCAACTTCACGTCATCTGCGAACAGGGACACTTCAGAGTCTATTCCTTCCATCATGTCGTTCACATATATCAAAAATAGCACTGGTCCTAGAACTGACCCCTGTGGAACCCCGCTCGTAACAGGCGCCCACTGTGATACCTCTTCACGTTCCATGACTCGTTGCTGCCTCCCTGTCAGGTATTCCCTTATCCATTGCAGTGCCCTCCCTTTTACATGCGCCTGATCCTCCAGCTTCTGCACTAATCTCTTGTGGGGAACTGTGTCAAAGGCCTTTCTGCAGTCTAGGAAAACGCAATCTACCCAACCCTCTCTCTCGTGTCTTACCTCTGTTACCTTGTCATAAAACTCCCATGCTGGTTTTCATTTATAATCTTGTTCCTTTCCAGGTGTTCGACCACTCTCCTGCTGATAATCTTCTCCATGACTTTGCACACAATACATGTCAGAGACACAGGTCTGTAGTTTAGTGCCTCGTTTCTGTTTCCTTTCTTAAATATGGGGACTACATTAGCTGTCTTCCATTTCTCAGGTAGTTGCCCAGTTTCAAGGGATGTGTTGAAGATTGTGGTTAGAGGCACGCACAGCATCTCTGCTCCTTCTCTAAGGACCCATAGGGAGATGTTGTCTGGTCCCATCGCCTTTGAGGTGTCAAGGTCACTTAAGAACTTCTTCACCTCCTCCTCAGTTGTTCGTATGTCATCCAACACTTGTTGGTATATTCCCTCTTGATGTTCCCTTCTGTGCTGTCTTCCCACAGCCCTTCCTGTCTCTACTGTAAAAACTTCCTTAAATCTCCTGTTCAGCTCCTCACATACCTCCTGATCATTTCTTGTGAGTTCTCCACCTTCTGTCCTTAATCTGATCACTTGGTCTTTGACTGTTGTCTTCCTCCTGATGTGGCTATACAACAGTTTCGGGTCAGTCTTGATTCTCGATGCTATGTCATTTTCATACTGTCGTTGGGCCTCCCTCCTTACCTGTGCGGACTCATTCCTGGCTCTGCTACTGATTTCCCTATTTTCGTGTGTTCTCTGCCTTCTGTACTTTTTCCATTCTCTATTGCATTTTGTTTTTACCTCCTTACACCGTCGGGTAAACCAGGGGCTCGTTCTGGTCTTTCCGTTGTTACTGTTGCCCTTGGGAATAAGCCTTTCCACTGCCTCCTTGCATTTTGTTGTTACATATTCCATCATTTCATTTACTGGCTTTCCTGCCAGTTGTCTGTCCCACTGGACCTCCCGCAGGAAGTTCTTCAACCCTATGTAGTCCCCTCTTTTATAGTCAGGCTTTTCCCATTCAACTCCTGTTATTCTCTCCACTTGCAGCTCTACTATGTATTCAAAGCACAGAACCACGTGGTCGCTAGCTCCTAGGGGACTCTCATACTTGATGTCCTCAATGTCTGAGCTGCCCAGGGTGAACACAAGGTCCAATCTTCCTGGTTCATCCTCCCCTCTCACTCTGGTAGTGTCCTTAACATGTTGGTGCATGAGGTTTTCCAGCACCACGTCCAACATTCTGGCTTTCCATGTTTCGGGACCCCCATGTGGCTCCAGGTTTTCCCAGTCGATCTCCCTGTGGTTGAAATCCCCCATAACCAGCAACTTTGCTCTGCTGGAGTGAGCTCTTCTTGCCACCTCAGCAAGTGTGTCCACCATTGCTCTGTTGCTCTCTTCATATTCCTCTCTTGGCCTGCAGTTCTGTGGTGGA
This sequence comes from Cherax quadricarinatus, assembly GCF_026875155.1. NCBI lineage: Eukaryota > Metazoa > Arthropoda > Malacostraca > Decapoda > Parastacidae > Cherax > Cherax quadricarinatus. Next base: position 50,626,111 of record NC_069405.1, read on the forward strand.
TTATACATCACTGCAATGACCACTTTGTGTTCCCCAGACTGAAGTGTACCTGCTATGTAGTCTCTTTCTCCCGTCTCATCTATGCCTTCCATTTTCTCGAATTTCCATTTGTTTTTTTACCAGCAGAGCAACCCCACCTCCCCCCCTGCCCCTTCTATCTTTCCTCATGATCTGGTATCCTGGTGGGAAGATTGCATCTGTTATTGTCTCTGTGAGTTTTGTTTCTGTAACTGCTATGATGTCTGGGGACTTCTCATTGATTCTTTCTTGCCATTCCTCATGTTTATTCGTTAATCCATCTGCATTTGTGTACCAAACCTTCAACTTCTGTTCTAATACTGTAACTGAGGTGCGGGGGGTGGAAACAGAGGGATCGGTGTGTGATGGTTGGTTTGGATTGTTCAGTTGCCTTGGGGGTGTCGTGGCTGGAGTCCTTCTGCAGGTGTTTCTGGGGGGTGTGCTTGTCCTTCCATTTGATCCTGGGTTATTCTGCTCTCCTTTTTCATTTCCTCCCATTTCTCCTTTCGTTTTCGAACTCTCTCTTTCATTGTCTGCCTTTCGTCCTATGTTCTGTCTCGATCGAGGTACACACTCCGGAACTCCTGCTTGCCTCTCAGCCGTGCTTTCTCCTGCAGGATCATGGTTCGGGTTGATTCTGCCTTGAAAATTACTTTGAAAGGCCGATTCCTTTTCTTTGTGAACTGCCCAATTCTCCGAAAATTTGCCACCTGGGTCATGTCCCCCTCGCCTATCACCTTCATGATATCTTCAATCGCTTTTTTCTCCTCCTGCTTTCTTTCATCATAAGTTTCCCCTTTAGCTTCGTCTAGCCCATAGACAAACACGGATCTGTGTGTGTGTGTGTGCGTGTGTGTGTGTGTGTGTGTGTGTGTGTGTGTGTGTGTGTGTGTGTGTGTGTGCGTGTGTGCGTGTGTGTGTGTGTGTGTGTGTGTGTGTGTGTGTGTGTGTGTGTGTGTGTGTGTGTGTGTGTGTGTGTGGTTGCGTGCGCGCGCGTGCATGTGTACTCACCTATTAAAGTTTGCTGGGGGTCAAATCTCAGTCCCTGGCCTCGCTTCTCAAGTTCCCATGACTGGCTTTGCAAGTTTCCTGCCTCGTAGGGCTTTGTCATACCTTTCCCCGAAACTGCGTATGGTTTTTCCTCCCGCTGCCTCTCCTCGGTGCTCACCTTAGATTTGAACTCCTTCGTCTTGATTATAAGAAGATACAAGACTTTATTCGTTACGTTGATGGCAAACTTAGTTACACTGATGGTATGACCAGTCTCGTCTGGGGTTATACAAGGTCAAGTGTCTTCCTACGATTCAAGCCTCTACGTACCACACACACATTTCAGATTTTAGTTTACCACTGCAACAGAGGCTCGTGTCGGCCAGCCGATCCTCCATCCTGCAGTGGCTCCTCACCCCTGCTATTCACCCCTGCTATTTACCCCTGCTGCCTTCATTCATGCTAATACGAGGGTAATTGAGCCAAAGTGACAGATGACGTGTATGAGGCTGATGGTATGATCTGTGAGCGTCGCGAAGGATGATTTGTAAAGTCGTAGCGACACAATTGTAAACAACTCAGTGATCGGAGAGTTCGTGCACTCAGGTGCAAGTTGCAAAGTATGTCGTGTTCAACGCAACGACGTTAAACACAGCAATGTTAAACGAAATAGCGTTCAGCACAACAACAATGTTAAACACAACAACATTGAACACAGTAACGTTAAACACAACGTTTAACACAACGTTAACACAACAAAGTTAAACACATCAACGTTAAATATAACAATGTTAAACACAATAACGTTCAACAAAACAACAACAACGTTTAATACAATAACGTTAAACATAATTACGTTAAACACAACAGCATCGGTAAACACAATAACAACAACGTGAAATATTATAAAGTTAAACACAACAGCAACAACAACAACAACAACGTTAAACATAACGTTAAACACAATAGCGTTAAACACTACAACAACAACATTAAACAGAGCAACGTTAAACACAACAAGAACGTTAAACACAATAACGTCAGTGACATAACCACATCCTGGAGCCTTAAAATAAATATCCCTTTTACAGGAGACACACAAACTTAGGACGACTTTTCGGTCTGACTTGGATCAGTGTGTTTGTAAATGTGGGATGAATGATCTGAAAAACCGACAAGTTGAAGATTGAGACCCCTCAAGGAAGGTTCCTTGATGTTGGTGAGGGGCTCTTGATTTAGGGAATTGGATCTGTGCTCCAGTTCCCCGAATTAAGCCTGAATGCCTTTCACATCCCCCCCCCCAGGCGCTGTATAATCCTCCGGGTTTAGCGCTTCCCCCTTGATTATAATAATAATAATGAAGACTGAGACACTTATACAACATATGGGAATCTTTATTCAGGAAACGTTTCGCCACACTGTGGCTTCATCAGTTCAATACAAAGTAGAAAGGCGTAAGGAGAGGAGGAGTTTGAGGCAATCAGTCCCTCAGCCTGGAGTCGATGTGTTCAGTCCATCAATCTTGTAGAATGTACAGTATAGGGCCGTAGGTTAGGTTAGGTTAGATTAGGTTAGGTTAGGTTAGGTTAGGTTAGGTTAGATTAGGTTAGGTTAGATTAGGTTAGGTTAGATTAGGTTAGGTTAGGTTAGGTTAGGTTAGGTCCGTCACGAAACACGAGAAATGTTTCCTGACGCGGGTCTGACGAGACCCCATTTTATCCCTGGACTGTTATCATATCTATGTGAAGAGCTAAACCCGCGTGTGAGTCATCCAGCGTAGGGAGAGGCGGAGGCTCGATCCTCCGTCCACTAACAAGTGACAGATGCACTATAACAACTGGTGGTGTTCTGGTACACAGGGATGATTGCAAAAAAACACTCGTTTCCGTCTTCGCTAAATTTTGTTAATTTCTTGTCACAAATCTATCAGTCACTGAGTGATGCAGCTTCTAAGGAAGATTTAGAACGCAGTACTTAAGCCAACTGGCACAGGCAGAGTGGCTTAAGTACTGCGTACTTTGATCCAGAGTATGTAGGTTCGAATCCTGCTGTGGACTGATAGATAATGTTTATTTATATATATATATATATATATAATATATATATATATATATATATATATATATATATTATATATATTATATATATTATATATATATATATATATATATATATATATATATATATATATATATATATATATATATATATTCTTAAATTGAATACTCGGCAGCAGCTGGAGGACGAAGTGACAGATCGAAATCAACCGAACAAGTTTATCTTCAGGTGTCACTTGTTATCTCGAGTTTCACCTCGTCGTCATTCCTCCTCTCATTATTGTTTTTTTAATATGTATCTATTACGGTTGTAATTTCCCTCTTTTCCTTATTCCTATCACCTTCCACTTTTCTTCTCCTCCTACTTTACCCCTTGTTTATTACACACACACACACACACACACACACACACACTTTCTGCATGTTCTTATTATATTTACCTTTTCTTCTTGGTTCCTGCCCCTCCCTCCACCCCTGGAGTGATCTCCGGTCTGGTGATAATAGGTTCGACAGGATGATCCTCATTTTCTGGCCCCACCGGGGTCGTCAAGGTGCTGTGCCACGACGCAGCAGCCACAGGGACCGTCCTCCCGTGCACTGGCCTCTCCAACTTGACCCTTGAGGGCCCGTCTCGTCCTGCTGCGTCATGTGTCTGTCTGGCACCGGCTCCTCTCCGGGGCCAGACTCTCTCCTTGTCATCTTGAAGCCATTTAAAGTCCTTCTTTTTTTAGTCTTTTTCTGGAGGTTGTAAAGTGGCTTGGTATCGCTCAATATCTCTTCCCCCCCCTTTCTATCGGGGGGAGGAGGGAGGGCGAAACGTCGACCTGGTATGTGCAGGAGGTTAGGTTAGGTAAAGTTTGTCAGGGAACAGTACAGGTGTTTCCTGAGGCGGATCTTAGTCATATGATGACCCGTAGCTGCAGCTTCTGGCCATCTGACCAACGCCTTCAGCTGGCTTACCTCTCTATCCCTTTAAAAATTAAGGTTATAATTATAACCTTTTAACCTTTTTTTCTGAGGAGCTCTCACTGGGACAACCTTTTAGTCTGTATTACATGTTTCCTTCGTTCATTGTGCCTTTTTTTTTTTTGAACATTATTTGGTATCCACCGTCATCGCATTTAAGTCATTCACAAGCCTGTGAATTTGTGAAATACATCGGGTTGAACAGGTGAACTGGGACAAAAATATGTAAATTCGTTTAGGAACGGCTGCCAGACATCGTAGACCCCAACAATGCGGGAGTGTGTGGGTAGAGTACACTGTGTGGGTATTGTATCTCAGAGTATTAGGAACACCCACAGTGTGCTGCTACTTTATTCTGTGTGTTATTAACATTGTGGGAACACCCACAGTGTGCTGTTGTTTTATTCTGTGTGTTATTAACATTGTGGGAACGCCCACAGTGTGCTGTTGTTTTATTCTGTGTGTTATTAACATTGTGGGAACACCCACAGTGTGCTGTTGTTTTATTCTGTGTGTTATTAACATTGTGGGAACGCCCACAGTGTGCTGCTGCTTTATTCTGTGTGTTATTAACATTGTGGGAACGCCCACAGTGTGCTGCTGCTTTATTCTGTGTGTTATTAACATTGTGGGAACACCCACAGTGTGCTGTTGTTTTATTCTGTGTGTTATTAACATTGTGGGAACACCCACAGTGTGCTGTTGTTTTATTCTGTGTGTTATTAACATTGTGGGAACACCCACAGTGTGCTGCTGCTTTATTCTGTGTGTTATTAACATTGTGGGAACGCCCACAGTGTGCTGCTGCTTTATTCTGTGTGTTATTAACATTGTGGGAACACCCACAGTGTGCTGTTGTTTTATTCTGTGTGTTTATTAACATTGTGGGAACACCCACAGTGTGCTGTTGTTTTATTCTGTGTGTTATTAACATTGTGGGAACACCCACAGTGTGCTGTTGTTTTATTCTGTGTGTTATTAACATTGTGGGAACACCCACAGTGTGCTGCTGCTTTATTCTGTGTGTTATTAACATTGTGGGAACACCCACAGTGTGCTGTTGTTTTATTCTGTGTGTTATTAACATTGTGGGAACACCCACAGTGTCTGCTGCTTTATTCTGTGTGTTATTAACATTGTGGGAACACCCACAGTGTGCTGCTACTTTATTCTGTGTGTTATTAACATTGTGGGAACGCTCACAGTGTGCTGCTGCTTTATTCTGTGTGTTATTAACATTGTGGGAACACCCACAGTGTGCTGCTACTTTATTCTGTGTGTTATTAACATTGTGGGAACACCCACAGTGTGCTGCTACTTTATTCTGTGTGTTATTAACATTGTGGGAACACCCACAGTGTGCTGCTGCTTTATTCTGTGTGTTATTAACATTGTGGGAACGCTCACAGTGTGCTGCTGCTTTATTCTGTGTGTTATTAACATTGTGGGAACACCCACAGTGTGCTGCTACTTTATTCTGTGTGTTATTAACATTGTGGGAACGCTCACAGTGTGCTGCTGCTTTATTCTGTGTGTTATTAACATTGTGGGAACACCCACAGTGTGCTGCTGCTTTATTCTGTGTGTTATTAACATTGTGGGAACACCCACAGTGTGCTGCTACTTTATTCTGTGTGTTATTAACATTGTGGGAACACCCACAGTGTGCTGCTGCTTTATTCTGTGTGTTATTAACATTGTGGGAACACCCACAGTGTGCTGCTACTTTATTCTGTGTGTTATTAACATTGTGGGAACGCCCACAGTGTGCTGTTGTTTTATTCTGTGTGTTATTAACATTGTGGGAACACCCACAGTGTGCTGCTACTTTATTCTGTGTGTTATTAACATTGTGGGAACACCCACAGTGTGCTGCTACTTTATTCTGTGTGTTATTAACATTGTGGGAACACCCACAGTGTGCTGCTGCTTTATTCTGTGTGTTATTAACATTGTGGGAACACCCACAGTGTGCTGCTACTTTATTCTGTGTGTTATTAACATTGTGGGAACACCCACAGTGTGCTGCTACTTTATTCTGTGTGTTATTAACATTGTGGGAACGCCCACAGTGTGCTGTTGTTTTATTCTGTGTGTTATTAACATTGTGGGAACACCCACAGTGTGCTGCTGCTTTATTCTGGGTAATATTAACATTGTGGGAACAAAAACTAACATATATTCCATCACTCAAGAAGGATTTTATACACGAAGTCAGGAATAATAATAATAATATTAATAATACAAAATAAGGAAGGAGACTTTTGGTCAAGTGTTGATGGTTGTAGTGGTCAGAACTGCTTGAGGTGTTACTGGCTAAGTAGGCTTGCATAGTGTAACATTGTTGCAGGTGTATGTAAGTGTGCCAAAAACGCAGGTGTGTGTGTGTGTGTGTGTGTGTGTGTGTGTGTGTGTGTGTGTGTGTGTGTGTGTGTGTGTACTCACCTACTTGTACTCACCTAGTTGAGGTTGCAGGGGTCGAGTCCTAGCTCCTGGCCCCACCTCTTCACTGGTCGCTACTAGGTCACTCTCTCTGAACCGTGAGGTTTATCATACCTTTGCTTAAAGCTATGTATGGAGCCTGCCTCCACTACATCGCTTCCCAAACTATTGCACTTCCTGACTACTCTGTGGCTGAAGAAATACTTCCTAACATCCCTGTGATTCATCTGTGTCTTCAACTTCCAACTGTGACCCCTTGTTACTGTGTCCAATCTCTGGAACATCCTGTCTTTGTCCACCTTGTCAATTCCTCTCAGTATTTTGTAAGTTGTTATCATGTCCCCCCTATCTCTCCTGTCCTCCAGTGTCGTCAGATCAATTTCCATTAACCTCTCCTCGTAGGACATACTCCTTAGCTCTGGGACTAGTCTTGTTGCAAACCTTTGCACTTTCTCTACTTTACGTGCTTGGCTAGGTGTGGGTTCCAAACTGGTGCCGCATACTCCAATATGGGCCTAACGTACACGGTGTACAGGGTCCTGAACGATTCCTTATTAAGATGTCGGAATGCTGTTCTGAGGTTTGCTAGGCGCCCATATGCTGCAGCCGTTATTTGGGTGATGTGCGCTTCAGGAGATGTGCCTGGTGTTATACTTACCCCAAGATCTTTTTCCTTGAGTGAGATTTGTAGTCTCTGGCCCCCTAGACTGTACTCCGTCTGCGGTCTTCTTTACCCTTCCCCAATCTTCATGACTTTGCACTTGGTGGGGTTGAACTCCAGGACTCAATTGCTGGACCAGGTCTGCAGCCTGTCCAGATCCCTTTGTAGTTCTGCCTGGTCTTCGATCGAATGAATTCTTTTCATCAACTTCACGTCATCTGCAAACAAGGACACTTTGGAGTCTATTCCTTCCGTCATGTCGTTCACAAATACCAGAAACAGCACTGGTCCTAGGACTGACCCATGTGGGACCCCGCTGGTCACAGGCGCCCACTCTGACACCTTGCCACGTACCATGACTCGCTGCTGCCTTCCTGACAAGTATTCCCTGATCCTTTGTAGTGCCTTCCCTGTTATCCCTGCTTGGTCCTCCAGTTTTTGCACTGCTCTCTTGTGTGGAACTGTGTCAAACGCCTTCTTGCAGTCCAAGAAAATGCAATCCACCCACCCCTCTCTCTCCTGTCTTACTGCTGTCACCCTGTCATAGAACTCCAGTAGGTTTGTGACACAGGATTTCCCGTCCCTGAAACCATGTTGGCTGCTGTTGATGAGATCATTCCTTTCTAGGTGTTCCACCACTCTTCTCCTGATAATCTTCTCCATGACTTTGCATACTATACATGTCAGTGACACTGGTCTGTAGTTTAGTGCTTCATGTCTGTCTCCTTTTTTAAAGATTGGGACTACATTTGCTGTCTTTCCTGCCTCAGGCAATCTCCCTGTTTCGATAGATGTATTGAATATTGTTGTTAGGGGTACACATAGCGCCACTGCTCCTTCTCTCAGGACCCATGGAGAGATGTTATCCGGTCCCATTGCCTTTGAGGTATCTAGCTCACTCAGAAGCCTCTTCACTTCTTCCTCGGTTGTGTGTACTGTGTCCAGCACTTGGTGGTGTACCCCACCTCTCCGTCTTTCTGGAGCCCCTTCTGTCTCCTCTGTGAACACTTCTTTGAATCTCTTGTTGAGTTCCTCACATACTTCACGGTCATTTCTTGTTGTCTCTCCTCCTTCCTCCCTTAATTTGTGCGTGTGTGTGCATGTGTGTATGTACTCACCTAATTGTGGCTGCAGGGGACGAGACTCAGCTCCTGGCCCCGCCTCTTTACTAAACGCTACTAGGTCCTCTCTCTCCCTGCTCCCTGAGCTTTATCATACCTCGTCTTAAAGCTATGTATGGTTCCTGCCGCCACTACATCACTCGCCAGACTGTTCCACTTCCTGACCACTCTATGACTGAAGAAATACTTCCTAACATCCCTGTGACTCATCTGAGTCTTCAACTTCCAAGAGTGACCCCTCGTTTCTGTGTCCCTTCTCTGGAACATCTTGTCTCTGTCCACCTTGTCTATTCCACGCATTATTTTGTATGTCGTTATCATGTCACTCCCAACCCTACTGTCCTCCAGTGTCGTCTGGCCGATTTCCCTTAATCTTTCTTCGTAGGACATTCCCCTTAACTCTGGAACTAACCTTGTCGCAAACCTTTACACTTTCTCTAATTTCTTAACGTGCTTGACCCGGTGTGGGTTCCAAACTGGTGCTGCATACTCCAGTATGGGCCTGACGTACCCGGTATAAAGTGTCTTGGAACTTTCCTTACTTAGGTATCGGAACGCTGTTCTCAGGTTTCCCAGGCGCCCATATGCTGTAGCAGTTATCTGGTTGATGCGTGCTTTCGGAGACGTGCTCGGTGTTATACTCACCCCAAGATCTTTCTTCTTGAGCGAGGTTTGCAGTCTTTGGCCACCTAGCCTATACTCTGTCTGCTGTCTTCTTTACCCTTCTCCGATCTTCATGACTTTGTATTTGGCAGGGTTGAATTCGAGAAACCAGTTGCTGGACCACGTGTCCAGCCTGTCAAGGTGTCTTTGAAGTCCTGCCTGATGCTAATCTGATTTAATTCTCCTCATTAACTTCACATCATCTGCGAACAGGGACACTTCTGAGTCTATCCCTTCCATCATGTCATTCACATATACCAAAAATAGCACTGGTCCTAGGACCGACCTCTGTGTGACCCCGCTCGTCATAGGTGCCTATTGTGATATCTCATCACGTACTATGACTCGCTGTTGCCTCCCTGTCAGGTATTCTCTGATCCCTTACAATGCCCTTTCCGTTATACGTGCCTGATCCTCTAGTTTCTGCACTAATCTCTTGTGAGGAACTGTGTCGAAGGCCTTCTTGCAGTCCAAGAAAATGCAATCAACCCACCCCTCTCTCTCGTGTCTTACTTCTGTAACTTTGTCATTAAACTCCAGAAGGTTTGTGACACAGGATTTGCCTTCCATGAATCCGTGCTGGTTGTCGTTTATAATCTTGTTCCATTCCAGATGCTCCACCACTCTCCTCTTGATAATCTTCTCCATGACTTTGCATATTATACACGTCAGTAATATTGGTCTGTAGTTTAGTGCCTTTTTTCTGTCTCCTCTTTTAAAGGAGACAGTGTGTGTGTGTGTGTGTGTGTGTGTGTGTGTGTGTGTGTGTGTGTGTGTGTGTGTGTGTGTGTGTGTGTGTGTGGTGGTGTTGTATGTGTGTGCGAGTGTGTGTGGGTGTGTGGTGTGGTGTGTGTGTGTGTGTGTGATTGTATGTGTGGTGTGTGGGGGTGTTTTGTGTGGTGTGTGTGTGTGGTGTGTGTTGTGTTGGTGTGTTGTGGGTGTGTGTGTGTGTGTGTGTGTGTGTGTGTGTGGTGCATGTGGATGTGTGTGCGTGTGTGTGTGTGGTGTGTGTGTGTGTGTGTTGTGTGTGTGTGTGTGTGTTGCGTGTGTGTGTTGTGGTGTGTGGTGGTGTGTGTGTGTGTGTGTGTGTGTGTGTGAGTGTTTTGTGGTGTGTGTGTTTGCAACAGGTGCAACGTGTCAAAGATATATTTGGTCTGCTAGTTTTTAAACTGCCTCTGCGATGTGTGAATAGAATGGGATTCTCACCCTAGACTGTGTTGTGTCTCAACCTCGTTGTACTCACATATTGTGGTTGCAGGGCTCGATAGCTAGACTGCTGCACCAGGCCTCTTCACGGGTCGCTACTAGGGTCACTCTTCCATTCCCAGCTCCATGAGCGTTTTTCATACCTCTTCGTAAAAGCTATGTATGGGCTCCTTCGTCAACTACATCACTTCCCAGACTATTCCACTCTGACAACTCTGTGATTGTCGAAATTCTCCTAACATCCCTGTGATTCATCTGAAGTCCGTCATTTTTGAATGTCTTTGAACCCTTTGTTGCTGGTGTCCAGTCACTGGAACTCCTGTCTCTGTCCACCTTGTCAAGTTCCTCTGAGCATTTTGTATGGGTCGGTTATCGATATTCCCCCCTATCTCTCCTGTCCCTCAATGGTCAGTCAGGTCGATTTCCTTAAGCCTGCGCCTCTTATGACATACCCCCTTTACTCCTGGGACTAGTCCTTGTTGCAAACTTTTTGGGGCACTTTCTCTTAGTTTCCTTGCGTGCTTGCTACGTGTAGGGTTCCAAACTGTGCTGTATACTCCATTATGGGCTAACAAACACGGTGAACAGGGTCCTGAACGATACCTTATTGAGATGGCAGAATTGCCTGTTCTTTGGGTGTGGGGGGGGCGTAGGGCACCATATGCTGCAAACGAGTTGATTTGGTTGATGTGCGCGTCAGGAGAAGTGCACGTGTATATGCACACCCGAAGATCCTTTTCCTTGAGTGAGGTTTGTAGGGTCTCTGGCCCCCCTAGAGCTGTAACTCAGCAGTCTTCTTTTTGCCCCTTCCTAATCTTCATGACTTTGCAACTTGGTGGGGTATGAGGACTCCCAAGAGCCAATTACGACCAGTCTGTAGCTTCCAGATCCCCTTTTGAGTAGTTCTGCCTTGTCCTCTCGACCGGAGTATTCTTCTCAACCACTTCACATCATCTGCAACAGGGACTCTTCAGAGTAGAGTCCTTCCTCATGTCGTTCACAAATACCAGAAACAGCACTGGTCCCTGTAGACTGACTCCCTGTGGGACCCGCTCGTTACCGGCGCCCACTCTGACACCTCGCCACGGTACCAAGACTTTTGAGTGTGTGGTGTGTGTGTGTGTGTGTGTGTGGTGCGGTTGGCCTTGTCCATGTTTTTTTTTTTAATTGCCCCATGGTTGGGGGGTAAACCCCTACGGGTCATATGACCCGTTTTGGGGGAATGGGTGTAAGCAGGATTTGACCCCGAGGGTGGATGGTGAATTCAATTTCACGGTTTCATGGATCAAAGAGCCCCCGCCTCACTAGACAACGAATGCCCCCCGTCCCACCGGACATCAAGTTTTCGTCCCCTCACCAAACCTTGAAAGAAATAGTATAAGAAACATCCTATAATCTTACATAATCTTTAAGTATATAATCTTATATAAATCACTATTCACACCAATTTTCTGGTGAAGTATATTACAGATGAACCTTAGTTAAGTGTTGTGGTGCTTGAGATTCACAATATGGCATCGGTTTTGTTTGACTGGCTCCCCTGGTTTTGTTAGACTGGCTCCCCTGGTTTTGTTAGACTGGCTCCCCTGGTTTTCTTAGACTGGCTCCCCTGGTTTTGTTAGACTGGCTCCGCCCGTGATTTGGTTTGACTTGGCTCCCCTGGTTTGGTTAGACTGGCTGCCTCTGGTTTTGTTAACTGGCTCCCCTGGTTTTTGTAGACTGGCTCCGCCTGGTTTTGTTAACTGGGCTCCCCTGTTGTTTGTAGAACTAGACTGCTCCCCTGGTTTTGTTTGTCTGGCTCCTCTGGTTTTGTTTGACTGGCTCCCTTGTTTTGTTAGACTGGGCTCCCCTGGTTTTTCTTAGACTGTGCTCCCCGGTTTTTTGTTATACTTCGCCCCTGGTTTGTTTTACTGGCTCCCTGGATTTTTGTGTTATAATAGCTCCCCTGGTTTTGTTTGACTGGCTCCCTGTTTTCTTAGACTTGCTCCCCTGTTTTGGTTAGACTTGGCTCCCCTGGTATTGTTTGACTTAGCCCCCTGGTTTTGTTAGACTGGCTTCCCCTGTTTGTTAGACTGGCTCCCCTGGTTTTGTTTGACTGACTGGCTCCTCTGGTTTTGTTGACTACTCCCCTGGTTTTTGTTAGACTTGGCTGGCCCGCTGGTTTTGTCATACTGGCTCCCCGGTTTTGTTAGACTGGGCCCCCTGGTTTTGTTAGACTGGCCCCCTGGTTTTTTTATTGAACTGGCTCCCCTGGTTTTTTGTGACTGGCTCCCCTGGTCTTTGTTTAGACTGACGCCCGCTGTTTTGTTTGACTGGCTCCCCTGGTTTTGTTTGACTGCCTCCCTGGTTTTGTTTGGACTGGCTCCTCTGGTTTGTTTGACTGCTCCGTCTGGTATTGTTTGACTGGCTCCATGGTTTTTGTTTGACTGGCTCCCCCGGGTTTTGTTAGACTGGCTGCCCCTGGTTACATACTATTGTTTGAACTGCTCCCCTGTGTTTGTTTGACCGCTCCTCTGGTTGTGTTTGGACTGGCTCCCTTGGTTTTGTTTGACTGGCCCTCCCCGAGGTGGTTTGTATTTACTGGCTCCCCTGGTTTTGGTTTTACTGGGCTCCCCTGGTTGTTGTTGACTGACCCCCTGGTTTTTGTTTGACTGGGCTCCCCCTTGGGTTTTGTTTACTGGCTCCTCTGGGTTTGGTTGACTGGCTCCCCTGGTTTTGTTTGACTGGCTCCCCTGGTTTTGTTAGACTGGCTCCCCTGGTTTTGTTTGACTGGCTCCCCTGGTTTTGTTTGACTGGCTCCCCTGGTTTTGTTTGACTGGCTCCTCTGGTTTTGTTTGACTGGCTCCCTTGGTTTTGTTTGACTGGCTCCCCCTGATTTTGTTGACTGGCTCCCCTGGTTTTGTTAGACTTGGCTCCGCTGGGTTTTATTGACTGGCTCCCACTGTAGTTTGTTTGACCGGCTCCGTCTGGTTTTGTTTGACTGGCCCCCTGGTTTTGTTTGGACTGGCTCCCCTGGTTTTTTGTTTTTGAATGGGCTCCCTGGTTTTGTTTTACTGTCTCCCCTTGGTTTTGTTTGACTGACTCCCCTGGTTTTGTTTGACTGGCTCCCTCTGGTTTTGTTTGACTGGCTCCTCTGGTTTTGTTTGACTGGCTCCCCTGGTTTTGTTTGACTGGCTCCTCTGGTTTTGTTTGACTGGCTCCTCTGGTTTTGTTTGACTGGCTCCTCAGTTTAGGGTTTGCTGGCTTCCTCTGTTTTGTTTTGACTGGCTCTGGACCTGCGGAGGCAGGTCCATGTCCCCCCCCCCGATTAGAGCCCAGTGACCCATCTCCATCTGGTCACCTCCACGTCAAGGAAGAGCACGACACCAGAAACGCCAGCAGCACAAGCTAGTCCAGGACCAACTCACACCCACCCACACCCACTCATGTAAATATCTAACGCTATTTTTAAAACCTACACAACGATTTATAGCCTCAATAACTGTACTCGGAAGTTCATTTCCAACTCATGCCAGTTGCCACAACCTCTATTACCAAACCAGTGGCTTTCCTATATCCCTATCCTGATTCTGGAAGTTGTCCAACTTGGAAACCGATTGCTGCGATTCTGTCTTGGCTGGAAATTTTCAGCACGCTATTTGACATCCCCTTTATTTATTCCCTCTTTTCCATTAATTACACCTCGATCATATCCCCGCCCTAATTCTAAGTTCTAAACGCCTTTTCGAGAGAGTGCAGATTCAGGGGCCTTCAGTCCTATCCTCATAGGGAAGGAGATTTTCTGGATACATGGGATCTCTTTGTCATCCATCCGTCTGTACGTTTTTCACAAGCATTTATATTCCCATTCTGTGTAATACGTACCAGACGTGAGGCAGCATAGTCTAAAAGGTGAGCCTAACCAAGGGATAAATATAGAGTTGAAAAGAACAACCTGAGGACTTCCTCTTATTGTATACTACTTAGACATGAAGCCAAAAATACTGTAGCTTTAATGCGAACACTAATGCAGCCTGTTGTCTTGGTTTTAGTTACTGCCAAACCCTAGAACTCCTAAATCCTTTTCGCAATCAGTAGTATTAAGATCCAACATTATTAGTTTATATGTGGCATGGTTAGTTAACTGTCCAACATTTTAGAACATTTTCAATTTGTCAAGTATGGTAAACTGCATCTTGCCACTTCCCGACCAATGCATCAGTCTATTCAAATCTCCTGGAGTGCTCTAGTGGTCCACATGTAGAATAATGTGGACGGCTATTTTGTGTCATCACAAATTTGCTTATGTCGCTATTTATTCCCTCATCGTATGGTCCGTTTATGTAATTGTAACAACAACGGGCCGCAACACTGACCCCTGAGGAAAACACCGGGTTGTGTGGACGTGCCCCCATTCTGATTTCTTCCCCATGTATGCAAACGTCTCTGCTGCCTATTTTGTCGAGCCAGGCCTCTACCCATGAAAAAATTTCTCCTCCTATCCCGTGTGCCTTTTAAGTTTCCTCAATAGCCTTGGTGGGGAATCTATCGAAACCCTTACTGAAGTCCATTAAAATATTATTCATTACCATGTTTTACTTTCCTCAAAACCTTAGGAAAAAAGTTAAAATTCGTAAACGGGAACGCCCCTTTGTAAAACCCTGTTGAGATTCATTAAACAATCGTGTCTACAAGATGCTACTTGCTTCGGGAATTATTGATTCCCCTAAATTTTCCCCCTAGGGGGAAGGGGTTATTGGGCATATTCGAACCAAGGACCTGTCCCTGCCTTGTAAAAAATATACTTTGCTATTTTTTCCCCTATCAGGGGCTATCCAGTTTGTAGTTATGTAAAAAGATTACCAAGGGTTTCTAAGTTCCTCTTTTCATTTCCCTTTTAAAACCCTTGCAAACAGTTTATCAAGGGCCTGGGATTTGTTAGGTTTTGTTTCCTTTTTTTCGGGGGACCTGTCACTAGTTACCGCAATCTAAAGTTTTTATTCCTTTTCTAATAATCTATTTTTTCAGAAATATGCTATATTTTCCCCGGGTGAAAATGGAGGAAGTAGGTATTTGGGAATTTTCCCCAAAACCCTTTTCACCCGTATCTCCCCGGGTTTTTTTTGATGGTCCCCTTGGGTTTTTTTGACTGGTCCTTATTTTTTTTGAGGGTCCCCGGGTTTTTTTTTTACTGGGTCCTCTGGTTTTTTTGATGGCTCCCTGATTTTGTTTGATCTCCCCCGGTTTTGTTCGAATGCTCCTCTGGGGTTTTTTTTTCTGGCTCCCCTGGTTTTGTTTTACTGGCTCCCTGGGTTTTTTTGACTGGTCCCCTGGTTTTGTTTGACTGGGTCCCCCTGGGTTTTGTTTGCTGGGGCCTCCCCCCGGTTTTGTTTTAGACTCCCGGGTTTTTTTGATGGGCCCCCTGGTTTTTTTTGATGGTCCTCTGTTTTTTTTTGAGGCTCCCCTTTGGTTTTTTTTTGATGGTCCCCTGGTTTTGTTTGACTATCCCCGATTTTGTTTTTATGGCTCCTTGGGGTTTTTTTTACTGGGTCCCCTGGTTTTTTTTGACTGGCCCCTTTGGTTTTTTTTTGATGGCTCCTCTGGTTTTTTGACTGGGCCCCCCTTTTTTTATTTGACTGGCTCTTTTTTTAGTTGTGGACTGCTCCTCTGTTTTTTTTGAACTGGCTGTACTCTGGTTTTATTGAGTTGGCTCCCCTGGTTATTTTTTTGACTGGCTCCCTTGTTTTTGTTTGACTGGCTCCTCTTTGTTTTTGTTTTGACATGCTCCTCTGTTTTGTTTTGACTGGCACCTCTGGGTTTTTTGTACGCTCCTCTTGGGTTTGTTTGACTGGCTCCTCTGGTGTTTGTTTGACTGGGCTCCACTGGGGGGGGGGGGACTGGCTCCTCTTGTTTGTTTGACTGGCCTCCTCTTGTTTTGTTAGACTCTCCTCTGGTTTGTTTGACGGGCTCCTCTGTTTAGTTTGACTGGCACCTACGGTTTGTTTTGACTGCTCCTCTGGTTTTGTTTGAACTGCTCCTCTGGTTTTATGTTGACTGGCCTTCGCTCTGGTTTTGTTTGACTGGCTATCCTCTGTTTTTTTTGTTTGACTGGCTCCTCTGTTTTGGTTTTGACTGGCCTCCTCTGGTTTTTGTTTTGAACTGGCTCCCTGGTTTTTGTTGACTGGCTCCTCTGGTTTTGTTGACTGGCTCCCTGGTTTGAAATAAAGTGTATAAAATACCGACACAATGGGAATATAAATCACATATGCAATATAATGTGATCCTTTATTGACAACGTTTCCCCGCCCACAACAGTGGTCTTTTCAATCACACACAGGATTCCCTGGGTGTATGTTTATGTATTGTATGTAGGGTATGTATGTATAATGTTACGCCAAGACGATCCCTGGCACGGTCCAATCTTGCGATGACCCGTCCTCTGTCTCCGAGGGAAGAAAGTTTCTACAATATGCACATATGCTGCTCAAGCACTCTATTGTTCAGTTCAACTGTCATCTCATAAAGCGACAACACCTATGTACTCCTAAACAATGGAGACACTAGCGAGAGGAGGAATTTTTATCACAGGTAAACAGCTTGTCTGGGTCGATTGACTCCCTGGTACACGATGTTGGCCGCAGTCATCTCTGAGTGTCCTCTTCGGAGAAGATCACTCCTAGTTGCCTGCGGAGTGTCTCAGTAACTTCGCACTCTCCAGAAGATAGTGTGTTTAGGGCCGCTGAACAACGTGCTGACAGTCCAGCACATCTCCCCCACAGCCCTTTGTCCTACCTTCACTTGGCTGTGGAAAAGCCCTAACAAGCCGACGGATAGGCGGTACAGCTGCGCTCTGGACCAGCTCGCATATGGAGGGTTCTCCCTGATTCGCTGCTCGGTACCACGTGTGAGAAATGGGGTATCCCCTTAAGACCTCCCCCGAAAAGTTTCATGGCTCAGGCAGCCACCATTTTTTGGTCTGTCGTAGCTGATTGGAACAGTATCCCAACATGTGGATAGTCGGTTGCTCCTTGGCTGCATCATCCTGCCCGCCCATTTTCCCCGGAGGCCAGCATGGCTGGGGATCCATTCAATGTCGATCAGATATCCTGAACTTCCTAAGGCTGTCATTATGCTCAGGATCGATGTGATTAGGTAACATTGTCCTTGTGGTTGAGGGATGGGATAGGGCAGTGATTGCAGAGGTGGAATCAACATGTATGAACAGTCGAGTCGATGTCGTAGGGCATTGACAATCCTGCGAATCGCCAAACCACTCAGCTTGAAGTGTTCGATGCGTGGTCAGGGAGTCCGCCACCTTGTGTGGGACCATTTGTGGTACAGGCCAGCAGATGCTCTCTTCCTTCAGAGTCGCCAGAACCAGCTGTGAAATACACCATACGAGCACATGTGGCCCGCCTCGCCGTGCCATGCACGCCCAGCATGATTGGTGAGGTGCCCTGACTGCAGAGACGCTAAGAGATGGGTAGCGCAATGGTGTCCAACATCGGCTGGATCTGGCGCCAGGGAGGTGGTGGATGTACCACAGCATCAGTAAGGTCACAACCCCCGTTTGACACAAGAGAGTTGTATAGCAGCACTATTTAGCCCAGCAGCCCACAAAAACAACGAATCCAAGTACCGTGAAGAGTGTGGGAATCTAGATCAATGGTTTGCCAATGTCCGGCCCCTTATTGGGGGTACCTTGCAGCCGTGGCAGAATCTGGCCACTTTGCGGCGTTTATGTATCTTACTCTGTCAGTCCAAGGAAGGTAAGCCGGGCCTCAGATCTGAGAACATACTGGGTTGGTCCAGATGGGGGCCCCAAGCATAGCTTCGATATCGTATCGGCCTGATTTGTACGACCCCACCCTTTGCCTGCTCTGCGGAGAAGAGATGTAGCTAACGCCGGTGCACCGTAGTCAATGAGCGAGCGTAAATAGCTTGTATATAGTACAAGCCGAATACATCTTTGCTTGCCCAATAGCACGGTGCCTCGTCATGCTCTCATGGCGATGAGTCTGAGTAGAGCACGTGACCTGGCCAAACTCGGCCTTTTTCTGAAAGGTCACTTTTATCAATGCATATTCCCCAAGTACAGATAGAACCTGTCCACTCAAGTGCTTATCCGGAATACGTAATCTATTCACAGGATACTGGTCCCTTGAACATCATTGCAAAGAGATTTCTCGGCCGAGAATCTTGAGGCCGAAGTTCCTTGGCAAGACTGCGTTAATTAGGTCCCAGAGCACTCTGAGCCTGTCGTTCTAAATGGGCCTTTCCCATTCTCTACGAGTGCCAGAGCATCACATAGCTGAGAGCTGTGTACCACTTATAAAGGGAAGGCTCACAAGTTCCTGCATAATGGAATGATAAACAAGGTAGGACTGACGCACCTCCTTGTGGCGTACAGTATTCCTCCAGTTTTTAAAGGAAGAGTAGTGTCCCCTGAAAGCGACATCAGGCCTTCCTGCTCCCTAAGGTAGGGAACTCATCCAAGCCAAGAGGCGTCCCTGATTCCCTCCGAGCTAAGTATGCCAAATTGCTGTTGGGTCAGGCTAGTTCAAATGCCTTTTCAAGTCGAGGCTTCCCCGGTTTTTTTGGACTGAACTGGCTCCCTTGGTTTTGTTTGACTGCTCCTCTGGTTTTGTTGACTGGCTCTCTGGTATCGTTTTGACTGCTCCCCTTGGTTTTGTTTGACCTGCTCCTCTGGTTATTGTTGACTGGCGCCTCAGTTTTGGAAATAAATGTAGAAAAATCGAACAATGGTAATATAAACACATATGCATATAATGTGATCCTTTATTGACAACGTTTTTCGCCCACACAGTGGGCTTTTTCAAGTCCACTAAACAGATCTCCCTGGGTGGAAGGTAACGCGAGTATTAGAGGTCCTGTTCAGAATGCGGAGGTCAGGTGGAGAAAGCTTCATCTGATGAGTACCGAGTGGGGTTATAAGAGGCCTGAAACTCTTGGTAGCTTGGAAGGAAGATTGGATAAGTTTTGTGAGCAGACCTTCTGCAGTGTTTCTTTCCATCCTATGCTCCTTATTGGGATAGCGATGAAGTAAGTTTCTTGGCAAGTGGTTCACTATGTTATAGAAGCAATTATTCTGGTTGAAGTTGACGGATATAGAGCTAACGATGATTCCAGTTTCTTCGTATTGTTGTTGTCTTCTGTGGCGATATGTCTTTAGATTTTCTGTATTTTATAGTGGTTTGTGATTAACGGATTTGTACACAGCATTCCTTGTAACGTCAGACCTGCTTGCGTATTGGTGTCTGAATACGTGTTTGGAGGTCCCATGATGTATCGTCCCACTTATAATTTGCTGCAGTCATTATACAAGGATTATGTATACCCCTGCAGAGGAGTGAAAGCTTTGACCTGTCAATTACTGGTAAATGTTAGCTTGATGTCGTGGTTGTTGGAGGTAGATACTTGGAATGAGGTAATATAGAAAAGATGTTGGAAACAAGTTTGGCAATGGGAGTTTGGTGGGGGACTATGTCAATCTCCTTCTTGCTGTGGATCTTCTCTGGGTGTGTTGAAGATGTTTAATGCTCTGCCGTCAGCAGTTCCTGATTGAAGTGACGAGGAAAGTGGCGTTATAGAAAAATTACTTGGTCAATTAAATATGCATTCTTCCTTTAAGAAACTCATTCTGCAGATTCTGATGCGCGCAGGAAGAAGCCTATAAAAACACCACGTTTAGTTTGTGTCGTGGTGAGAGTAGAACGGAGAAGATCGTTTTTGTTGTGGGTTTTTGCGATAGACGTGAAAACGAAGTTCCTGGTCAGCTTTGAAGAAGAACATCTTCCTTCAAGTGTGAACTGAATTGAGGGCTCGACTGGTTGAGCTTGTCGTGGAGAGCTTGAAACGTTGAAGCGTCTATGTATTTGAGGAGAAGTCCGTCAACATAACGAGCCAGTTTGACAGAGCTAAGGAATAAGTGGAGAAACGCCTCTTCTAGATGTTTCCATGCAATAGGTTTCGCCAGACCGCACTGTAGTGCGACCATGTTATCCAAACCCGTTTCCAACTAGCTTTTCCCAAATACCTCATTTCCACGTATCTACCGCCACACCCACGACCATCAAGGACATTTACAGTAAAGACAAGGACAAGCTTCCATCCTCATGCAGGGGTATACAAATCCCTTGTAAAAGAATGCACAAATTATAGTGGGCGAAACATCAAGGTACCTCCAAACACGTATTTCAAACACCACTACGCAATCAGGTCCAAACACGTATTTCAGAACTCCAATACGCACGCATCTGACGATACAAGGATGCCTGTGTACAACACCGTAATTCACACAACCACTTTAATACACTACAGAACTCAAGAGCTTATCGCACAGAAGACAACACTCAATACAGAAGAAATCCGGTATCATCGCTTAAACATCTATATCCGACAACTCAACCAGAATATGGCTTTCTAAACATACTGAACCACTTGCCAAGAAACTTCTACATGCTATCCCACATAAGAGCATAGGAATGGAAGAACACTGCAGAAGGTCTGCTCACAAACTTATCCAATCTCCCATCAAAGCTACCCAAGATTTTAGACTCTATAACCCACTAGTACATCATCAGATGCAGAATTCCCACCACCTGAACCTCAACACTCCGAACCATGACTATAAATACTCGCGTACCTTCCACCCCAGGGAGATCTTTTGTGACTTGAAAAAGCCCACTGTGTGGGCGAAACGTGTCATATAAAGGATCACATTAATACCGCATGTGTTTTATCTTCCCTTCTTTTATTGACTGCTCCCCTGTTTTTGTTTGACTGGCTCGGTTGTGTTGACTGCTTGTTGGTCTTTAAAATCAAATGGTATCGCCCCTGGAAAACTTAAAAGCTGTGAAAAAAACTATTGATCAGCAGAACTAACTTGCAAATCGGGGGGGTGCACGGGGAAATAGGTTTTTAGATCATGCATGAAGTCAAATCTTGAAATTACGTAATACACTCATTCTATATAACAAAGGATTAATCACCGTAAGTATAATTCAGATACCACTAATTACTTCCGTATGAAAACGTTTGTTTGTAAAATTTCCCTTCTGTGTTTGTCAATTAGGAAGTTTTGTTAAGTGAGCAATTGCAAGAAATGCAATATTGGTTACCATGTGCAATCATACACATTTCAAAGCTTCTATAAACAGCCGTCATCTCGCTGCGATAGTCCAGTCGCATTCGAAAAGAAGTCCATAGATGTCATTGCAGTAGACACGTTCTTCATCTTTGGGTGGAAGTAAGGAACGGAGTTCAACCCTGTCCCTTGTCCGAATAAGCTGTTATATTAACTCCTTGTTGTAGACAGTTTGTTTTTTTTTTCTTTTATCTGGAATGCTAAGAGTTCAGCATGTTTCCTTTGAATGCTCAGGTCACGCTCGGATCAATGAGTGTCTTGGAGAAAATTAGGGGTGTTGAAATCTTGATGTTTTCTCTTTGTTTTTGCAAAAAGTATTCGCCACAAATGTAGCAAAATACACTGGAATTGTTTAAGCAGACTCTTCGTGAAGAACGCATTATTATCTGGAGAAAAATAACATAATAAAGGCAACAATACTGTCAGGCGGTCGTTGTTGATACAGTTCCTGTCCTTAAATATTAAATCATATAAAAATAAAATTCTAATCCCTAGTAAAACTATCGGTATATACAAATTGTCCCAACATAAACACATATTCACGTTATGGCTAAGTTCCTGTTACTTGAGGGTCGCCTTGTAATATCTCACTGTCGCTTTCCAACCTCAGGATATATACCTTCAACGAAGCTTTTTTTTTGTTGACTAGTATAATCTTTATCTAATATAATTTTATATCGTGGTCAGCATGTCTCACACTGAGGGAAGTTAGACACTGAGGGAAGTTAGACGCTGAGGGAAGTTAGACACTGAGGGAAGTTAGACACTGAGGGAAGTTAGACACTGAGGGAAGTTAGACACTGAGGGAAGTTAGACGCTGAGGGAAGTTAGACACTGAGGGAAGTTAGACATTGAGGGAAGTTAGACACTGAGGGAACTTAGACACTGAGGGAAGTTAGACACTGAGGGAAGTTAGACACTGAGGGAAGTTAGACACTGAGGGAAGTTAGACACTGAGGGAAGTTAGACACGAGGGAAGTTAGACACTAGGGGAATTAGACATTGAGGAAGTTGGACACTGGGGGAAAATTAAAACCCCTGAGGGGAAGTTAGACAAATGAGGGAAGTTAGACGCTGAGGGAAAATTAGACACTGAGGGAAGTTAGACACTGAGGGAACTTAGACACTGAGGGAATTAGACACTGAGGAATTAGACACTGAGGAAGTTAGACGCTGAGGAACTTAGACACTGAGGAAGGTAGACACTGAGGGAATTAGAAAACTGAGGGAAGTTAGACACTGAGGGAAGTTAGACACTGAGGGAAGTTTTGACCTGAGGGAAGTTTAGACACTGAGGAAGTTAGACACTGAGGAAGATAGACACGAGGGGGGAAATTAGACACTGAGGGAAGTTAGACACTGAGGGAAGTTAGACACTGAGGAAGTTAGACACTGAGGGGAAATTTTGACACTGAGGAAGTTAGACACTGAGGGAAGTTAGACATTGAGGGAAGTTGGACACTGAGGGAACTTAGACACTGAGGGAAGTTAGACACTGAGGGAAGTTAGACGCTGAGGGAACTTAGACACTGAGGGAAGTTAACACGAGGGGAAATTAGACACTGAGGGGAAATTAGACACTGAGGGAAGTTAACACTGAGGGAAGTTAGACGCTGAGGAACTAGACACTGAGGGGAAGTTAGACACTGAGGGAAGTTAGACACTGAGGGAAGTTAGACACTGAGGGAACTTAGACACTGAGGGAAGTTAGACACTGAGGGAAGTTAGACACTGAGGGAAGTTAGACACTGAGGGAAGTTAGACATTGAGGGAAGTTGGACACTGAGGGAACTTAGACACTGAGGGAAGTTAGACACTGAGGGAAGTTAGACGCTGAGGGAACTTAGACAAATGAGGGAATTTGACACTGAGGGAACTTAGACACTGAGGGAAGTTAGACACTGAGGGAAGTTAGACACTGAGGGAAGTTAGACGCTGAGGGAACTTAGACACTGAGGGAAGTTAGACACTGAGGGAAGTTAGACACTGAGGGAAGTTAGACACTGAGGGAACTTAGACACTGAGGGAAGTTAACCCTGGGGGGAAGTTTGACACTGAGGGGAAAATAACACTGAGGGGAATTAGACACTGAGGGAAGTTAGACACTGAGGGGAAATTAGACACTGAGAAGTTTTGACACTGAGGCAACTTAGACACTGAGGGAACTTAGACACTGAGGAAGTTAGACACGAGGGAACTTAGACACTGAGGGGAAATTAGACACTGAGGGAACTTAGACACTGAGGGAAGTTAGACACTGAGGGAAGTTAGACACTGAGGGAACTTAGACACTGAGGGAAGTTAGACACTGAGGGAAGTTAGACACGAGGAACTTTGACACTGAGGGAAGTTAGACACTGAGGGAAGTTTGACACTGAGGGGAAATTAGACATTGAGGGGAAATTGGACCCCTGAGGGAACTTAGACACTGAGGGAAGTTAGAACTGAGGAAGTTAGACGCTGAGGAACTTAGACACTAGAGGAAGTTAGACACTGAGGGAAGTTAGACATTGAGGGAAGTTTGACACTGAGGGAACTTAGACACTGAGGGAAGTTAGACACTGAGGGAAGTTAGACGCTGAGGGGAACTTAGACACTGAGGGGAAATTTGACACGAGGGGAAATTAGACACTGAGGGAAGTTAGACACTGAGGGAAGTTAGACACTGAGGGAAGTTAGACGCTGAGGGAACTTAGACACTGAGGGAAGTTAGACACTGAGGGAAGTTAGACACTGAGGGAAGTTAGACACTGAGGGGAAATAGAAAACTGAGGAAGTTAGACACTGAGGAAGTTAGACACTGAGGGAACTTAGACACTGAGGGAAGTTAACACGAGGGAAGTTAGACACTGAGGAACTTAACACTGAGGGAATTTAGACACTGAGGGAACTTAGACACTGAGGAAGTTAGACACTGAGGGAAGTTAACACTGAGGGAACTTAGACACTGAGGAAGTTAGACACTGAGGGAAGTTAAAACACTGAGGGAACTTAGACACTGAGGGAAGTTAGACACTGAGGGAAGTTAGACACTGAGGGAAGTTAGACACTGAGGGAAGTTAGACACTGAGGGAACTTAGACACTGAGGGAAGTTAGACACTGAGGGAAGTTAGACACTGAGGGAACTTAGACACTGAGGGAAGTTAGGCACTGAGGGAAGTTAGACACTGAGGGAACTTAGACATTGAGGGAAGTTAGACGCTGAGGGAACTTAGACACTGAGGTAAGTTAGACACTGAGGGAAGTTGGACACTGAGGAACTTAGACACTGAGGAATTTAGACACTGAAGGGAAGTTAGACACTGAAAGGAAGTTAGACATTGAGGGGAAATTGGACACTGAGGGAACTTTGACACTAGGGAAGTTAGACACTGAGGAAGTTATGAGGCTGAGGAACTTAGACACTGAGGGGAAATTAGAAAACTGAGGAACTTAACACTGAGGCAACTTAGACACTGAGGAACTTAGACACTGAGGGAAGTTAGACGCTGAGGGAAGTTAGACGTTGAGGGAACTTAGACACTGAGGTAAGTTAGACACTGAGGGAAGTTGGACACTGAGGGAACTTAGACACTGAGGGAACTTAGACACTGAGGGAAGTTAGACACTGATGGAAGTTAGACATTGAGGGAAGTTGGACACTGAGGGAACTTAGACACTTAGGGAAGTTAGACACCCGAGGAAGTTAAAAGGCTGAGGGAACTTAGACACTGAGGGGAAATTAACCTGAGGGAACTTAGACACTGAGGGAAGTTAACGGGTGAGGGAAGTTAGACACTGAGGAAGTAGCACTGAGGGAACTTAGACACTGAAGGAATTAGATGCTGAGGGAACTTAGACGCTGAGGAATTAGACACTGAGGGAACTTAGATACTGAGGGAAGTTAGAAAAATGAGGGAACTTAGACACTGAGGGAATTAGACACTGAGGGAGCTAGACACTGAGGGAACTTAGAGACTGAGGGAACTTAGACACTGAGGAACTTAGATACTGAGGAACTTAGACACTGAGGGGAAAATTAGAAAACTGAGGGGAAATTAGACACTGAGGGAACTTAGACACTGAGGGAACTTAGACACTGAGGGAAGTTAAAACGCTGAGGGAAGTTTAGAACTGAGGGAAGTTAGACAATGAGGAAGTTAGACACTTAGGGAACTTAACACTGAGGGAAGTTAGACGCTGAGGAACATAGACACTGAGGAAGTTAGACACTGAGGGAACTTAGACACTGAGGGAAGTTAGACACTGAGGGGAAATTAAGACACTGAGGGAAGTTTAACATTGAGGAAGTTAGACGCTGAGGGAACTTAGACACTGAGGGAAGTTAGACACTAGGGAACCCTTAGACACTGAGGAAGTTAGACACTGAGGGAAGTTAAACACTGAGGAACTTAGACACTGAGGGGAAATTAGACACTGAGGGAACTTAGACACTGAGGAAGTTTTTACACTGAGGGAACTTAGACACTGGGGAAGTTAGACACTGGGGGGAATTAGACATTAGGGAAGTTGGACACTGAGGAACTTAGACACTGAGGGAAGTTAGACACGAGGAAGTTAGACGCTGAGGGAACTTAGACACTGAGGGAAGTACGACACTGAGGAACTTAGACACTGAGGAAGTTAGACACTGAGGGAAGTTAGACACTGAGGGAAGTTTTGGACGCTGAGGGAACTTAGACACTGAGGGAAGTTAGACACGGAGGGAAGTTTTGACACTGAGGGAAGTTAGACACTGAGGGAACTTAGACACTGAGGGAAGTTAACACTGAGGGGAATTAGACACTGAGGGAACTTAGACACTGAGGGAAGTTAGACACTGAGGAAGTTAAAACACTGAGGAACTTAGACCACTGAGGGAAGTTAGACACTGAGGGTAACATAACACTGAGGGGGCTTAGACACGAGGGGAAATTAGAAAAACTGAGGGGAAATTAGAAAACTGAGGGAAGTTAGACACTGAGGAACTTTGACACTGAGGGGAAATTAGACACTTTAGGAATTAGACACTGAGGGAACTTAAAACACTGAGGGAAGTTAGACACTGAGGGAAGTAGACACGAGGGAACTTTGACACTAGGGAAGTTAAAACACGAGGGAAGTTAGACACTGAGGGAAGTTTAACATTGAGGGAAATTTTGGGCACTGAGGGGAACTTAAGACACTGAGGGAAGTTAGACACTGAGGGAAGTTAGACGCTGAGGGAACCTTAGACACCTGAGGGAAGTTAGACACTGAGGGAAGTTAGACATGAAGAAGTTGGACACTGAGGAACTTAGACACTGAGGGAAGTTAGACACTGAGGGGAAATTAACGCTGAGGGAACTTAGACAATGAGGGAAGTTAGACACTGAGGAACTTAGACACTGAGGAAGTTAGACACTGGAGGAAGTTAGACACTGAGGGGAAATTAGACCTGAGAACTTAGACACTGAGGGGAAATTAGACACTGAGGGAAGTTAGACACTGAGGGAAGTAGACACTGAGGGGAAATTAGAACACTGAGGGAAGTTAGACACTGAGGGGGAAATTAACACTGAGGGAACTTAGACACTGAGGGAAAATTAGACACTGAGGGAATTTAGACACTGAGGGAACTTAGACACTGAGGGAAGTTAAAACACTGGGGGAAATTAACACTGAGGAAGTAGACACTGAGGAAGTTAGACACTGAGGGGAAATTAGACACGAGGGAAGTTTAAAACTGAGGGAAGTTAGACACTGAGGAACTTAGACACTGAGGAATTAGACACTGAGGGAAGTAGACACTGAGGAAGTTAGACACTGAGGAAGTTAGACACTGAGGGAACTTAGACACTGAGGGAAGTTAGACACTGAGGGAAGTTAGACACTGAGGGAACTTAGACACTGAGGGAAGTTAGACACTGAGGGGAAATTAACACTGAGGGAAGTTAGACATTGAGGGAAGTTGGACACTGAGGGGAACTTAGACACTGAGGGAAGTTTGACACTGAGGGGAAATTAGACATTGAGGGAAGTTGGACACGAGGGAACTTAGACACTGAGGGAAGTTAGACACTGAGGGAAGTTAGACGCTGAGGGAACTTAGACACTGAGGGAAGTTAGACACTGAGGGAACTTAGACACTGAGGGAAGTAAAACACTGAGGGAAGTTAGACACTGAGGGAAAATTAGACGCTGAGAACTTAGACACTGGAGGGAAGTTAGACACTGAGGAAGTTAGACACTGAGGAAGTTAGACACTGAGGGGAACTTAGACACTGAGGGAAGTTAGACACTGAGGGAAGTTAGACACTGAGGAACTTAGACACTGAGGGAAATTAGACACTGAGGAATTAGACACTGAGGGAACTTAGACACTGAGGGGAAATTAGACACTGAGGAACTTAGACACTGAGGGAAGTTAGACACTGAGGAATTTTGACACTGAGGGAACTTAGACACTGAGGGAAGTTAGACACTGAGGGAAGTTAACACTGAGGAACTTAACACTGAGGGAAGTTAAAACACTGAGGGAAGTTAAAACTGAGGGAAGTTAGACACTGAGGGAAGTTAGACACTGAGGGAACTTAGACACTGAGGGAAGTTAGACACTGAGGGAAGTTAGACACTGAGGGAAGTTAGACATTGAGGGAAGTTGGACACTGAGGGAACTTAGACACTGAGGGAAGTTAGACACTGAGGGAAGTTAGACATTGAGGGAAGTTGGACACTGAGGGAACTTAGACACTGAGGGAAGTTAGACACTGAGGGAAGTTAGACGCTGAGGGAACTTAGACACTGAGGGAAGTTAGACACTGAGGGAACTTAGACACTGAGGGAAGTTAGACACTGAGGGAAGTAGACACTGAGGAAGTTAACGCTGAGGGAACTTAGACACTGAGGAAGTTAGACACTGAGGAAGTTAGACACTGAGGGAAGTTAGACACTGAGGGAACTTAGACACTGAGGGAAGTTAGACACTGAGGGAAGTTAGACACTGAGGGAACTTAGACACTGAGGGAAGTTAGACACTGAGGGAAGTTAGACACTGAGGGAACTTAGACACTGAGGGAAGTTAGACACTGAGGGAACTTAGACACTGAGGGAAGTTTAACACTGAGGGAATTGACACTGAGGGGAAATTAGACACTGAGGGAAGTTAGAAAACTGAGGGAAGTTAGACACTGAGGGAACTTAGACACTGAGGGAAGTTAGACACTGAGGAATTAACACTGAGGGAAGTTAGACACTGAGGAAGTTAACACAGAGGAACTTAGACACTGAGGGAAGTTTGACACTGAGGGAATTAGACACGAGGGAACTTAGACACTGAGGGAAGTTAGACACCCGAGGAAGTTAGACACTGAGGAACTTAGACATTGAGGGAAGTTAGACCGCTGAGGGAACATAGACACTGAGGTAAGTTAGACACTGAGGGGAAATTGGACACGAGGGGAAATTAACACTGGGGGAATTTAGACACTGAGGAAGTTAGAACACTGATGGGAATTAGACATTGAGGGGAATTTTGGGCACTGAGGGAACTTAGACACTTAGGGAAGTTAGACACTGAGGGATTAAGGCTGAGGGAACTTAGACACTAGGAACTTAGACACTGAGGAAAATTAGACACTGAGGCAAATTAGACACTGAGGGAACTTAACACGAGGGAATTAGACGCTGAGGAAGTTAGACGCTGAGGAACTTAGACACTGAGGTAAGTTAGACACTGAGGGAAGTTGGACACTGAGGGAACTTAGACACTGAGGGAACTTAGACACTGAGGGAAGTTAGACACTGATGGAAGTTAGACATTGAGGGAATTGACACTGAGGGGAAATTAGACACTTAGGGAAGTTAGACACGGAGAAGTTAGAGGCTTTAGGGAACTTAGACACTGAGGGAACTTAGACACTGAGGGAACTTAGACACTGAGGGAAGTTAGACGCTGAGGGAAGTTAGACACTGAGGGAAGTTAGACACTGAGGGAACTTAGACACTGAAGGAAGTTAGATGCTGAGGAACTTTAAGCTGAGGGAAGTTGAAAACTGAGGGAACTTAGATACTGAGGAAAATTAGACAATGAGGGAACTTAGACACTGAGGAAGTTAGACATGAGGAACTTAGACACTGAGGGACTAAGAGGAGGGAACTTAGACACTGAGGGAACTTAGATACTGAGGGAACTTAGACACTGAGGGAACTTAGACACTGAGGGAACTTAGACACTGAGGGAACTTAGACACTGAGGGAACTTAGACACTGAGGGAAGTTAGACGCTGAGGGAAGTTAGACACTGAGGGAAGTTAGACAATAGGGAAGTTAGACACTTAGGAACTTAAGACACTGAGGAAGTTAACGCTGAGGGAACTTAGACACTGAGGGAAAATTAGACCCCTGAGGAACTTAGACACTGAGGGAAGTTAGACACTGAGGAACTTAGACACTGAGGGAAGTTAGACATTGAGGAAGTTAGACCCTGAGGGAACTTAGACACTGAGGAAGTTAGACACTGAGGAACTTAGACACTGAGGGAAGTTAGACACTGAGGGAAGTTAGACACTGAGGGAACTTAGACACTGAGGGAAGTTAGACACTGAGGGAACTTAGACACTGAGGGAAGTTAGACACTGAGGGAACTTAGACACTAGGGAAAATTAGACACTGAGGAACTTAGACACTGAGAGGGGAAATTAACCTGAGGGGAAATTAGACCTGAGGGAAGTTAGACACTGAGGGAAATTAGAACACTGAGGGAGGTTAGACACTGAGGGAAATTAGACACCGAGGGAAATTAGACACTAAGGGAAATTAGACACTGAGGGAGGTTAGACACTGAGGGAAGTTAGACACTGAGGGAGGTTAGACACTGAGGGAAATTAGACACCGAGGGAAATTAGACACTAAGGGAAATTAGACACTGAGGGAGGTTAGACATTGAGGGAAGTTGGACAGTGAGGGGAATTAGACACTGAGGGAAGTTAGACACTGAAGGAAGTTAGACAGTGAGGGAAATTAGACACTGAGGGATGTTAGACATTGAGGGAAGTTAGACACTGAGAGAAGTTAGACACTGAGGAAAGTTAGACACTGAGGAAAGTTAGACACTGAGGGAAGCTAGAAAGTGAGTGAAGCTAGATACTGAGGGAAATTAGACACTGGGGGAAGTTAGACACTGAGGGAAGTTAGATACTGAGGGAAGTTAGACGCTGAGGGAAGTTAGACGCTGAGGAAAGTTAGACACTGAGGGAAGTTAGACACTGAGGGAAATTAGACACTGAGGGAAGTTAGACAGTGAGGGAAGTTAGACACTGATGGAAGTTAGACATTGAGGGAAGTTAGACGCCGAGAGAAGTTAGACACTGATGGAAGCTAGACACTGTGAGTCTAATTCAAATTCAGATACAGGGAAGCATGTACAGCGAGGTGTAGACTGGTAGACAGTAACGATAACCAGGAAGTGAGCGAGGTGTAGACTGGTCGACTGCAACGACAACCAGGGAAATGAAAACGAGGTGTAGACGGTCACAGCAACGACAAACCAGAAGTGAGCGAGGTGTAAACTGGTCGACAGCAACGACAACCAGGAAGTGAGCGAGGTAAAACGGTCGACAGCAACGAAAAAACCAGGTAGTGAGCGAGGTGTAAACTGGTCGACAGCAACGACAACCAGGAAGTGAGCGAGGTGTAAACTGGTCGACAGCAACGACAACCAGGAAGTGAGCGAGGTATAAACTGGTCGACAGCAACGACCCCAAACCGAAGTGAGCGAGGTGTAAACTGGTTTGACAGCAACGACAACCAGTAGTGAGCGAGGTATAAACTGTCGACAGCAACGACAACCAGGAAGTGAGCGAGGTGTAAACTGGTCGACAGCAGCGACAACCAGGAAGTGAGCGAGGTATAAACTGGTCGACAGCAACGACAACCAGGAAGTGACGAGATGTTTGACTGGTTCGACAGCAACGACAACCAGGAAGTGAGCGAGGTGTAGACTGGTCGACAGCAACGACAACCAGGAAGTGAGCGAGGTGTAAACTGGTCGACAGCAACGACAACCAGGTAGTGAGCGGGTATTTAAACTGGTCGACAGCAACGACAACCAGGAAGTGAGCGAGGTGTAAACTGGTCGACAGCAACGACAACCAGGAAGTGAGCGAGGTATAAACTGGTCGACAGCAACGACAACCAGGAAGTGAGCGAGGTGTAAAAATGGTCGACAGCAACGACAACCAGGTATTTAGCGAGGTGTAAACGGTCGACAGCAACGACCAACCAGGAAGTGAGCGAGGTATAAACTGGTCGACCAAACAACCCCAACCAGGAAGTGAGCGAGGTGTAAACTGGTCGACAGCAACGACAACCAGGAAGTGAGCGAGGTATAAACTGGTCGACAGCAACGACAACCAGGAAGTGAGCGAGGTGTAAACTGGTCGACAGCAACGACAACCAGGGAAATGACGAGGTAAAACTGGTCGACAGCAACGACAACCAGGTAGTGAGCGAGGTATAAACTGGTCGACAGCAACGACAACCAGGAAGTGAGCGAGGTGTAAACTGGTCGACAGCAACGACAACCAGGAAGTGAGCGAGGTATAAACTGGTCGACAGCAACGACAACCAGGAAATGAGCGAGGTATAAACCCGGTCGACAGCAACGACAACCAGGAATGAGGCGAGGTATAAACTGGTCGACAGCAACGACAACCAGGAAGTGAGCGAGGTATAAAAATGGTCGACAGCAACGACCCAACCAGGAAGTGAGCGAGGTATAAACTGGTCGACAGCAACGACAACCAGGAAGTGAGCGAGGTATAAACTGGTCGACAGCAACGACAACCAGGAAGTCAATGAAAGTGACGTAGTAAGGACACGTACAGAATAATGGCGACGTTAACACAAGTCTTTAAGCATATGAATCGCTCAGTATCTCACAGTATCTCACAGTATCTCACAGTATCTCACAGTATCTCACAGTATCTCACAGTATCTCACAGTATCACAGTATCTCACAGTATCTCACAGTATCTCACAGTATCTCACAGTATCTCACAGTATCACAGTATCTCACAGTATCTCACAGTATCTCACAGTATCACAGTATCTCACAGTATCTCACAGTATCTCACAGATCTCACAGTATCACAGAACTCACAGATCTCACAGTATCTCCACATAACTCAAAAATCACATATCTCACAGTACTCACAATCTCACAGTATCCACATATCACAGTAAACTCACAATATCTCACAGTATCCAGTAACACAGAATCTCACATACTCCAGTATCCATATCACATACTCACGTATCACAGTACTCACAGTATCTCACAGTATCCACATTCACAGTATCTCACTACCACAGTATCCCGTATCTCACAGTAATCACAGTACTCACAGTACTCACATACACATACTCACATGTCTCACAGTAACTCACAGTAATCACAGACTCACAGTATCTCCCACAATCACAGTATCTCACAGTATCTCACAGTATCTCACAGTTTCACAGTATCTCACAGTATCTCACAATATCTCACAGTATCTCACAGTATCTCAGTATATCACAGTATATCACAGTATCTCACAGTATATCAAAGTATATCACAGTATCTCACAGTGTATCACAGTATCTTACAGTATCTCACAGTATATCACAGTATCTCACAGTATCTCACTGCATATCACAGTATCTCACCGTATATCACAGTATCTCCCCGTATATCACAGTATCTCACAGTATATCACAGTATCTCACAGTGTCTCACAGTATTTCACAGTATCACAGTATCTCACGGTATATCACAGAATATCACAGCATATCACAGTATCTCAGAGTATCTCACGGTATATCACAGTATATCACAGTATCTCACAGTGTATCACAGTATCTCACCGTATATCACAGTATCTCACAGTATATCACAGTATCTCACAGTATCTCACAGTGTATCACAGTATCTCACCGTACATCGCAGTATCTCACAGTATATCACAGTATCTCACAGTATATCACAGTATATCATAGTATCTCACCGTATATCACAGTATCTCACAGTATATCACAGTATCTCACCGTATATCACAGTATCTCACCGTATATCACAGTATCTCACAGTATATCACAGTATCTCACCGTATATCACAGTATCTCACAGTATATCACAGTATCTCACAGTATATCACAGTATATCACAGTATCTCACCGTATATCACAGTATATCACAGTATATCACAGTATATCACAGTATCTCACAGTATATCACAGTATGTCACAGTGTCTCACAGTATATCACAGTATATCACAGTATATCACAGTATATCACAGTATCTCACAGTATTTCACAGTATCACAGTATCTCACGGTATATCACAGAATATCACAGTATATCACAGTAACTCAGAGTATCTCACGGTATATCACAGTATATCACAGTATCTCACCGTATATCACAGTATCTCACCGTATATCACAGTATCTCACAGTATATCACAGTATCTCACAGTATCTCACAGTGTATCACAGTATCTCACCGTATATCACAGTATCTCACAGTATATCACAGTATCTCACAGTATATCACAGTATTCAATATCCTCACCGTATATCACAGTATCTCACATATACACAGTATCTCACGATATCACAGTAAACTCACCGCATATCACAGTATCTCACAGTATATCACAGTATCTCCCACCGTATATCACATACTCACAGTATATCACAACCCCAGTATCTCACAGTATATCACGTAATCACAGTAACTCCAAACCCTATATCACAGTATCTCCCCAGTATATCACAGTATATCACAGTATCTCACCGTATATCACAGTATATCACAGTATCTCACCGTATATCACAGTATATCACAGTATATCACAGTATATCACATATCTCACAGTATACACAGTAAAATCACAGTATATCACAGTATCTCACCGTATATCACAGTATCTCACCGTATATCACAGTATCTCACCGTATATCACAGTATATCACAGTATCTCACCGTATATCACAGTATCTCACCGTATATCACAGTATATCACAGTATCTCACCGTATATCACAGTATCTCACCGTATATCACAGTATATCACAGTATATCAGTGTATATAACGCAAGTTCAAATAAACATCCCCATAATATGATGTATGCACAATACGGTATACACAAAAATTATAGTGTATACAATTATATCTCCTACCCGAATGTGGGGTCATAAGCGAAAGGATGCTCCGCTTGAAACCTCCGAGGCAGTGAACCCGTGAAGTCACTTAGCATGTAGTTAAGAAGCCGTGCCAAGAGATGAGGTTCAATCCCCATTTGTTACAGTTAAGTAAGAACAATTTTAATTTTTATTGGCAACGGTGAAAGATTTTATTTACTGAGTATATCTTTGTTGGAAGAAGAATAGAGTGTTTTAAGGATCAACAATTTGTCTTTGTTTTAAGAAGGTGATAACTATATTGTGATAAATGAGATAATAAGATAAAATAAAGGAATCCCTTCAGAACAAACAGTAAATAAGATACTGAAAGACTATTTAAATCAGCTGGGTGGTTGTGTGGGTAACAACCAGGTGGTTGCTGGGTGGTTGTGTGGGTAACAACCAGGTGGTTGCTGGGTGGTTGTGTGGGTAACAACCAGGTGGTTGCTGGGTGGTTGTGTGGGTAGCAACCAGGTTGGGTTTCGGGTGGTGTGTGGGTAACAACCAGGTGGTTGCTGGTGGGTTGTGTGTGGGGAGCAACCAGTGGTTTCTGGTTTTTGTGTGGGTAGCAACAGGCCAGAGATTATAAGTAATAGAAGCAAAATATACATAAACGCGGGGCACCACCAGCGTAACACACACACCACACACACCACACACACACACACACACACACACACACACAGGACCCAGGAAAATAGAGATTAGTCGAAGAGCCAGAAACGAGAATGCACAGATAAGGAGGGAGGCCCAGCAACCGTAGAAAGCGACATTGCATCGAAGCCAAGTCAGACCCGAAGCTGTTGTATAGTCACATCAGGAGGAAGACAACAGTCAAAGACCAGGTAATCAGGCTGAAGAAGGAAGTTGGGGAGCTCACAAGATACGATCAAGAAGTATTATGGGAAGGCAATATGAGATTTAAGGAAGTATTTACAGTGAAGACAGAAAGGACTCCGGGAAGTCAAAATATCGGGATACACCAACAAGGAATATACCAACAAGTGCTGGATGTAATACACACAACCGAGGAGGAAGTGAAGAAGCTGCTAAGTGACCTTGATACCTCAAAGGCAGTAGGATCGGACAACATCTCTCCGTGAGTCCTCAGAGAAAGAGAAGAGACGCTATGTGCCACTAACAACAATTTTCAACACATCCATTGAAACTGAGCAACTACCTGAGTATATGAAAATGGCAAATGCAGTCCCCGTTTTTAAGAATTGAGACATACACGAGGCAATAAACTACAGACCAGTGTCACTGACATGTATAGTATGCAAAGTCATGGAGAAGATTATCAGGAGGAGAGTGGTGGAGCACCTGGAACGGAACAAGCTTATAAACGACAACCAACACAGATTCAGGGAAGAAAAATCCTGTATCACGAACCTACTGGAGTTTTATGACAAGGTAACGGAAGTAAGACACGAGAGAGACAGGGTAGGGAAATAGATTGCATTTTCATGGGCTGCAAGAAGACCTTCGACACAGTTCTTCACAAGAGGTTAATGCAAAAGCTAGAGGATCAGGCACACATAACAGGAAGGGCACTGCAATGGATCAGAGAATAGACCGGGAGGCAACAACGAGTCATGGTGCGTGACGAGGTGTCAGAGTGGGCGCCTGTGACGAGCGGGGTTCCACAGGGGTCAGTCCTAGAACCAGTGTGGGTTTTGGTTATGTGAATGACATGATGGAAGGGATAGACAGAAATGTCCCTGTTTGCAGATGATGTGAAGTTAATGAGGAGAATTAAATCGGATGAGGATGAGGCAGGACTACGAAGAGACCTGGTCCAGCAACTGGCTTCTTGAATTTAACCCCGCAAATGCAAAGTCACGAAGATCGGGGAAGGGCAAAGAAGACCGCAGACAGAGTACGGGCTAGGAGGCCAAAGACTCACTCATGGAAAAGAATCTTGGGGTGAGCATAATACCGAGCACATCTGAGGCGCACATCAACCAGATAACTGCTACAGCAGATAGGCGCCTGGCAAACCTGAGAATAGTGTTCCGATACCTCAGTAAGGAATCCTTCAAGACTCTGTACACCATGTACGTCAGGCCCATACTGGAGTATGCAGCACCAATTTGGAACCCACACCTGGTTAAGGACGTCTAGAAGTTAGTGCTAAGGTTTGCAGCAAGACTAGTTCCAGAGCTCAGGGAAATGCCCTGCGAAGAAAAGTTAAGTGAAATCGGCCTGACGACACTGGAGGACAGGAGGGTTAGGGGATACATGATAACGACATACACAGTACTGCGCAGAATAGACAAGGTGGGCAGAGACAGGATGTTCCAGAGATGGGACACAGCAACAAAGAGTCACAATTGGAAGTTGAAGATTCAGATGAGTCAAAGAGATGTTAGGAAGTATTTCTTTAGTCTTAGAGTTGTCAGGAATTGGAATAGTCTGGCAAGTGACGTAGTGGAGGCAGGAACCATACATAGTTTTAAGACTAGGTATGATAAAACTCATGGAGCAGAGAGAGAAAGGACCCAGTAGTGATCAGTGAATCAAAGATTTGTTAAATTATACCATGAATTAAGGAAATATCCTAGATTTCACCTTACAAAAGCAGACAAAGTAAATACGATAGCAATTATGAACAAGGTAGATTATAGGGAAAAAATGAACATGCT
The DNA here is from genome assembly GCF_026875155.1 of Cherax quadricarinatus. NCBI lineage: Eukaryota > Metazoa > Arthropoda > Malacostraca > Decapoda > Parastacidae > Cherax > Cherax quadricarinatus. The sequence continues at coordinate 50,663,212 of NC_069405.1, forward strand.
ATTATAAATTCTTAAATTAAATTTGTGTGTGAGATGTATTGACAAGTACAGCAAGTTCTGACTTTTTCTTTTTCTTCGGCAGGAACAAGTAAAAGAGGCCCTAGCGACTGGCTGCTGTGAGTGCCTAGTGAACAGCAGTAGCAACAGCAGCAGCAGACAGCACAGCACAACACACTTACCCCGCGTCACACACCCCGCCAGCCACCATAACAGACGAGAACCAGCCCCCACAGCCACCCTCCGTCATGGAAGGTGAAGAGAAGAACAAGAACAAGTCTGCTGGAGGTGGTGGAGGCGGGGGAGAGGGAGGAGGAGGAGGAGGAGGAGGCGTGGGCACGGAGATGACCCAATATGGTCTCAACGGTACCTCCCCGCAGACGCCCAACGATGCCAACCTGGTCACCTTCGAGGACGAGATGGCTCTCCGTGGTGCCTGGAGCAGTCACCTCGACTTTATCCTCTCGCTCGTCGGCAACGCTATCGGTATTGGCAACGTGTGGCGCTTCCCTTACCTCTGTTACAAGAACGGTGGTGGTGAGTACACTGATAGTGTTTGTTATTGTTTGTACTTACCTGTTCATTATTTCAGGAAGGTTTTCGTTGTTTCCCCGTCTTAAGCGTTTATTACAGGAGCTGAACTGTATTGGTAAAGATAATCTTCAGAGTTATGTAAATGATTTAGAGAACAAACAAGTTGAAGAATGAGACGCATGTCCAATATTTGGGAATCTTGACTGAGGAAATGTTGGACAAGTGTCTCATTCTACAGTCTTCAGTGTTTGTAGTTACAGAAGACAATTCTTTTAGTCACGGTTATCATTCTGTGTGAAGTCTGTTTTAATTTAACCACAGTTATCATAGAGCATTTATGTACATTAAATTCCATCATACTTGTCTCACTCCACTTGCTCAGTCTATTCAGGTCTTCCTGCAGGAATAAACAGTCATTCTTGCTACTTATTTTGCACAAAATTTTTGTAGTTTGTACTTTAGAGAATAGGTAAAAGGACACAAATGCAACTGATGCAATAATAAAATGTTACATTAGTTGCACATGTGTCCTCTTACCTAACAAAATGTCGGTAATCCTACCAAAATTATTACAGTTTAGAAATTAGAGTTTGGTGAAGAACTTAGTCAGGATGATAATAATTCATTCATTATTTTAGTTTTTGACTGATTTGTTTAACTTTGCCATACTGATTTCATATACAGAAATTTACTGCTCAAAAATCTGCTTGCTGGTTAACATTTCTTCACTTTTTATGTGTTGCACTGGTCGCCGTTGCCCAGCGGTGAGAGTGGCCCCTCTTATTGCTGAGGTTCAGGTAATAAACCCTGGAGATTAACATAACTTTTTATGTGTTTTATTTACTTTTCTCTATCGATTTTTTCCCGTAAATTCACAAAAACACTTGTCAGCGAGACAGTTACCTACGAGTAGTGAAATCCTGAAGATTCTCGTCTTCACATTGTTTATGTAGTCTCACATTATAATGTGCTATGTTTCAACTGGTGGCATGCTTTGTGTTTTTAATGTCCGCATTATCCACGTTGTCCTGTGTCGTGAACACTGCAGCTTAACGTTCATGATCACACATTTCCTCTTCCGTCCCGCCCAATGTTACAAAAAACGCGATTTCTATAAAGCTTAGAGATCTCCAGTGAATACTAGAAAGGACTGCCCTTCCAGCATCCAGCCTGTTACTGGGTGTTTGTAACAAGTAGTCAGTATCCTGGTCCAATTATCCATTAGAATTCAATAAGAATTAATAGTGCTTCAGGATTAAAACTGGTAGGCTACTAACTAGAGAAATTAAAATTTAATAAATTTATTAATTTAGTTGTCTAGGCGTATATTAAATTAAATTAAATTAAATTAATCACAGTAATCAAAATAATATTAATCACTTCTCTCGTGTACAGTATTATTGTTCTGAAAGCACATATCTCATTTATAAGTCTAAAGTACCGTCTGGTACATTAACATTTAATAATACAATATACAAATAAGTTTGTGTGTATGTGTGTAAGTGCTCTAAGTAGTTCGCTATGTCTCACGACTCGACTAGACTTAAACAAGTGACTGACAAAGTCCTCAAATAAACTAACTTCTTGACCAACTGGCAATCAGAACAGTCTGCTTGAACAATAAAAAGAATACTAAGCCCAATAGCAATATAACAAGCAACTGCGACACAGAATCAGGAACAAGGAGATAATATAACACACTAAGTAGGGACCATCAGCAGATCCTCCACAAAAGTCACAAAACTCCCATACTACTGAATCTTAGTTCAGCGTATAAGAAAATCCCCGACTGTGATAATACACAGATACCAGTACAAATTAGGTCAGAAGCTACAGCTCAGGACCTGAGTTGCTCAGAGTGTCTAAGCGACACACAACCTCAGTACAACGTCGAAAATCACTAAGTCTAGACAATGTTCTGTGAACAGAGTCCCACAGAACCTACAACAATAATGAGACAGAGACGATCTTCCAACAAGAGCCAGTAAGGGGAAGTTAGGCACTTGTCAGGAATACATCCAACCGCCAAGCGAGTCTAGACCAGACTGAATACTTCAGGCGAGGTGAGGACACCCCCCCTCGATCACGTGATAGCTCTGTGGACAGTTGCTGCCCAGCAACACCGAAGCCGGCAGAGTAACGAGCCACGAGCGATAATTACAGTAGTTAGACAATCAAGACTTGAACTATGAGCACATAATATATGAAGGTTACATCCTACCTAACAACATAACTAAGTCATATAATAATATAAAGCAATATATTTACGATTTAGCTATTATCGGAAATATAAGCAACACAAAATTATATGAAAAGGTAATATACATTAATTACATTTACATAATATACATCATATACTACATTGTAACCCATTCAGGGGTTGTAACACCCAATCAGTGTTTTGTTGTGTCTATGTCCTTCGATATGGTCTTCGTGTTCAAGTTATATAGCCTAGCAAGATTAGTCAGTCGATCATGACTCACGAAATCGTAATAACCCGATTGTACACTAACCACGGTACGGGTGGAGCTTGAACTCGCTTGGAGTTTTACGATTCACTTGCCGCAAGCTCACGCCCCATCCGTACAGTGGTTTAGTCAGTCGATGCTATCACCACCCCACAGTGAACCCCGGTACCGAACATACAAAAGGAAAATAGGAAGAAGTAGAAAGAGAGCCTATATGTTGTAGTTGGGTTACATTCGTCGGGAAACTAGACAATTGTTTCCTAACTCGGGTCCTAGTCATATGATGACTCGCCACTGAAGCTTTTGGTCACATGTATTGTAAATGGTTTGGAAAACCGACAAGTTGAATAATAAGACACTTGTGCAACATCTGGGACTCATTTTGGTCAAATAACCGAGGCTTTTCGTCGACTACTATTGTGTCTCAAACTCCTGCTGCAGGACTTTATGTACATGGTCTCTTCCCTCTTCTATATTACTCATCACTATGGTTGGACGCAATATTCAAGCATCATCACAAGCACAAACACTTCCATTTGTCTCGAAAACTAGTGCTTAATGTGCGCGTCGGAGTCCGTTTATGAAGTAAAGAAAGACCAGGGTGACAAGTCCCAGACCAGGGTGACAAGTCCCAGACCAGGGTGACAAGTCCCAGACCAAGGTGACAAGTCCCAGACCATGGTCTTGGACCAGCTGCGGTTTCACTGCTTATGTTTACATTCTGCACACTTTTACCCTTGATTTTAGGCAATTATGGAAGATACAAGTCTTAGATGCACACTTTCACAGGTTTACATTATAATTCTATTGTTGTCGTCTTTACAAGGTTTTGTGTATGTGTGTGTGTGTGTGTGTGTGTGTGTGTGTGTGTGTGTGTGTGTGTGTGTGTGTGTATGTGTGTGTGTATGTGTGTGTGTATGTGTGTGTGTGTACTCCTAATTGTGGTTGGAAGGGGCTCAGTTTCAACTTCTGGCCCCACCTCTCAAACTGACCACTTCTGTGTTCTCTCTCTCCTTGCTTTGTGATCCCTGTTATACCTGTTCTTAACGCTGACTACTCGGAAGGTGAAGAAATATTTCCTAACAACAGCGTGATTTATTCTCAGAATTTTTCACATCGTTACCATGTATTCCCTGGTCGTTCTGTCGTCTAATGTCACAAGTTTAGCTCCATGAACAGTCTCACTACAAACCTCTGCATTTGTTCTAGGTTCTAGACATGCATGATCAGGTAGGGGTTTAGTGCTGGTGCTGCATACTCCAGGAAGGACCTGACATGCGTCATGTATAATGTCGTCAATGGTGGGTAAAAGGACACATGTACAACTAATGCGACATTGTTACTGTCTCCACCACTGCCTCCATCACTCTCCACCACAGCTTCCGTCACTGTCTCCACCACTGTCTCCATCACTGTCACCACCACTCTCTCCACTACTGTCTCCACCACTGTCTCCACCACTATGTCCACCACTGTGTCCACCACTGTCTCCACCACTGCCTCTACCACTGCTTCCGCCACTGTTTCCACCACTTTCTCCACCACTGTCTCCACCACTGCCTCTACCACTGTCTCCATCACTATCTCCACCACTATCTCCACCTCTGTCTGCACCACTGTCTCCACCACTGTCACCACCACTGTCTCCACTACTGTCTCCACCTCTGCCTCTACCACTGCTTCCGCCACTGTCTGCACCACTGCCTCATCAAAGTCATTCTACTTTTCAACCACTTTGAAACTATAAAAATGTATGACCTTACATCCCTATATCTCAGCTGTGTGTTTAGCTTGCATGTGTCCCCTTGATTCTTGTCACTATCTGCCGTATCAACTCACCTTAAGATTATAAATATAGTAATTATGTCTCCCAGTATCCTTCTCTCTGCCAAGGTCGTCATGGTCATTTAGTTTAAATTCTCCTTATAGATCATCTCTCTTAATTCTGGTACTAGTTTGGTTGCCAAGCTTTGGATCTTTTCTGAGCTGCTGCGTGAGTTTTACCAGGTGTGGGCGCCATGCCAGGGCCGCTTGCTAGGTTTGCACTAACCTATCTTGTATGTTAGCTTCTGAAAGATAATTTTATTCTAGCTCTCAAATGCTATTCTGAAGTTTGTTAATTACACGTATGCTGCTGATGTGTGTGTGTGTGTGTGTGTGTGTGTACTCACCTAGTTGTACTCACCTAGTTGAGGTTGCAGGGGTCGAGTCCGAGCTCCTGGCCACGCCTCTTCACTGGTCGCTACTAGGTCACTCTCTCTGAACCGTGAGCTTTGTCATACCTCTGCTTAAAGCTATGTATGGATTCTGCCTCCACTACATCGCTTCCCAAACGATTCCACTTCCTGACTACTCTGTGACTGAAGAAATACTTCCTAACATCCCTGTGATTCATCTGTGTCTTCAGCTTCCAACTGTGTCCCCTTGTTACTGTGTCCAATCTCTGGAACATCCTGTCTTTGTCCACCTTGTCAATTCCTCTCAGTATTTTGTATGTCGTTATCATGCCCCCCCTATCTCTCCTGTCCTCCAGTGTCGTCAGGTTGATTTCCCTTAACCTCTCCTCGTAGGACATACCTCTTAGCTCTAGGACTAGTCTTGTTGCAAACCTTTGCACTTTCTCTAGTTTCTTTACGTGCTTGGCTAGGTGTGGGTTCCAAACTGGTGCCGCATACTCCAATATGGGCCTAACGTAGACGGTGTACAGGGTCCTGAATGATTCCTTATTTAGATGTCGCAATGCTGTTCTGAGGTTTGCTAGGCGCCCATATGCTGCAGCAGTTATTTGGTTGATGTTCGCTTCAGGAGATGTGCCTGGTATTATACTCACCCCAAGATCTTTTTCCTTGAGTGAGATTTGTAGTCTCTGGCCCCTTTGACTGTATTCCGTCTGTGGTCTTTTTTGCCCTTCCCCAATCTTCATGACATTGCACTTGGTGGGGTTGAACTCTAGGAGCCAATTGCTGGACCAGGTCTGCAGCCTGTCCAGATCCCTTTGTAGTTCTGCCTGGTCTTCGATCGAATGAATTCTTCTCATCAACTTCACGTCATCTGCAAACAGGGACACTTCGGAGTCTATTCCTTCCGTCATGTCGTTCACAAATACCAGAAACAGCACTGGTTCTAGGACTGACCCTTGTGGGACCCCGCTGGTCACAGGTGCCCACTCTGACACCTCGCCACGTACCATGACTAGCTGCTGTCTTCCTGACAAGTATTCCCTGATCCATTGTAGTGCCTTCCCTGTTATCCCTGCTTGGTCCTCCAGTTTTTGCACTGCTCTCTTGTGTGGAACTGTGTCAAACGCCTTCTTGCAGTCCAAGAAAATGCAATCCACCCACCTCTCTCTCTCTCCTGTCTTACTGCTGTCATCATGTCGTAGAACTCCAGTAGGTTTGTGGCACAGGATTTCCCGTCCCTGAAACCATGTTGGCTGCTGTTGATGAGATCATTCCTTTCTAGGTGTTCCACCACTCTTCTTCTGTGTGTACTCACCTAATTGTACTCACCTAATTGTGGTTGCAGGGGTCGAGACTCAGCTCCTGGCCCCGCCTCTTCACTGATCGCTACTGGATCCTCTCTCTCTCTGCTTCCTGAGCTTTGTCATACCTCTTCTTAAAACTATGTATGGTTCCTGCCTCCACTACTTCACTTGCTAGGCTATTCCACTTGCTGACAACTCTATGACTGAAGAAATACTTCCTAACGTCCCTGTGACTCGTCTGAGTCTTCAGCTTCCAGTTGTGACCCCTTGTCCCTGTGTCCCCTCTCTGGAACATCCTATCTCTGTCCACCTTGTCTATTCCCCGCAGTATCTTGTATGTCGTTATCATGTCTCCCCTGACCCTTCTGCACCACCTGCACCACTACCTGCATCACCACCCACCCTCATCACTGGTAGCTACTACGTTCATTATTTTTTGGCTTCGAGAGCCTTACTGTACCTCTTCTTAAAACTATGTATGGACCCTGCCTCTACTACATCATTCTCCTGGCTGTTCCATTTCCCTATTACTCTAAGAATGAAGAAATTCTTCCTGTCGTCCTGTGAGCCATCTGTGTTTTTAAATTCCATCTGTGCCTTCTTTTTCCTGTTTTCTGTCTCTCTAACAAACTGTCCCTGTCCACCCTATCAGTTCCTCTCAGCATTATGCACATTATTGTTGGATCAACCCTAGACCTTTCCTCCAGTGTCATCATGATGATTTCCCTCAGCTTCTTCTCAAACGACAAATTCCTTAGCTGCGGGACTAGTCTCATTACAAACCTCTGCACTTTCTCCAATTTACGGACACGCATGACCAGGCGTGGGTACCGTAGTGGTGCTGCGTACTCTAATATAGGCCTGACGTACACCGCATACAGTGTCGTGAGTGACTCCTTACTTAAATTTTTGAAAGGTAGTCTTAAATTTTCTGGACGCGCATTTGTTGCACCAGTTATTAAGCTGACGTGCATCTCAGGTGATATACTCGGTGCAGTGGTTACCCCAAGGTCCTTGTCCGTGAATGAGGTTTACTGTGTTTGCCTCTGGAGCCTATACTCCATCTGCGGTCTTTTTTGCTCTTTTTCAAACTTCATAACTTTTCACTTGGTGAGATTAAATTCCAGTAGCCATTTGTCAGACCAGACCTGTAGCCTGTCCAGAGTAATTTGTAGCCTTTCCTGGTTTTCGTCGGCTTGTATTCTCCACATTAGTTTGACTTCATCTGTGAATAGAAATACATCCGATTCTATCCCTTTCATCATGTCACTCATATATGTAAGAAACAGTACCGGTCCTAATACTGATCCTTGTGGAACCATTCGCCACATGCACCCATTTCGACACCTGTTCTGGGGCAACCATTCGTTGTTTTCCTTCATGTCAAATTTGCCTTGATCCTCTGTAGTACCTTCCCTGCTATTCCTGCCTACACCTCTCGCTCTTGAACCAGTAGGTTTGTGAGACAGAATTTACCATCTCTAAACTCGTGCTGGTTGTCACTTATGAACCCGGTCCTCTCTTGGTGCTCCACCACTCTTCTTGTCATCTTCACCCTTACCTTCCATACTATCCATGTCAGTAACACTGGTCCCTAGTTTAACGCTACCTGTCAATCTCCTTTCTTAAAGATTGGAAATACATTTGCTGTCTTCCACACCTCCGGCAGCTGCCCGGTGTCGATTGACTTGTTTAAGATTGTTGCTAGTGGCATACACAGTGCCTCTTCCCCCTCTCTCACGATCCACGGAGAGATATTGTGTGTGTGTACTCACCTATTTGTACTCACCTATTTGTGGTTGCAGGGGTCGAGTCCTAGCTCCTGGCCCCGCCTCTTCACCGGTTGCTACTAGACCCTCTCTCTCCCCGCTCCATGAGCTTTATCAAACCTCGTCTTAAAACTGTGTATGGTTCCTGCCTCCACTACGTCATTTTCTAGGCTATTCCACTGCCTTACAACTCTATGACTGAAGAAATACTTCCTACTATCTCTCTGACTCATTTGTGTCTTCAACTTGTGTGTGTGTGTGTGTGTGTGTGTGTGTGTGTGTGTGTGTGTGTGTGTGTGTGTGTGGAGGGAGGGAAGGACGCTTTATCATGGTGGGAGGCGATGCTAGACGACATTGTTGTGATTCATCATCACCTCTTTCCTCAATGCACGGTCTTTGTTGACGCTTAAGTGGACCTTAGTGAGTGTTCTCTCATGGTGTGAGTGTGTGTGTACTCACCTAGTTGAGGTTGCGGGGGTCGAGTCCGAGCTCCTGGCCCCGCCTCTTCACTGATCGCTACTAGGTCACTCTCCCTGAGCCGTGAGCTTTATCATACCTCTGCTTAAAGCTATGTATGGATCCTGCCTCCACTACATCGCTTCCCAAACTATTCCACTTACTGACTACTCTGTGGCTGAAGAAATACTTCCTAACATCCCTGTGATTCATCTGTGTCTTCAGCTTCCAACTGTGTCCCCTTGTTACTGTGTCCAATCTCTGGAACATCCTGTCTTGTGTGTGTGTGTGTGTGTGTGTGTGTGTGTGTGTGTGTGTGTGTGTGTGTGTGTGTTGTGTGTGTGTGTGGATGTTTGTGTGTGTGTGTGTGTGTGTGTGTGTGTGTGTGTGTGTGTGTGTTGTGTGGATGTGTGTATGTGTGTGTGTGTGTGTGTGTGTGTGGTGTGTGTGTGGTGTGTGTGTGTGTGTGTGTGTGTGTGTGTGTGTTGTGTGTGTGTGTGTGTGTGTGTGTGGGTGTGTGTGTGTGTGTGTGTGTGGGTGTGTGTGTGGGGGTACTCACCTACTCACCTAATTGTGATTGTAGGAGTCGAGACTCAGCCCCCGGCCCCGGCTCCTGGCCTGGTGTGTGTGTGTGTGTGTGTGTGTGTAGATGTTGATGGTGGGTGTTGATAGCTGGTATTTGCCAGTGATTGTTAGCATGTATGTATGTATGTATTTATCTCATATGTCCTCCAAATTTCCTCCCTTGCGTGAGAAAATGCACGTTCAAAACATATTATTTTCACTCTCGGTACTTTCAAATTAACCTAACCTAGCCTAACCTAACCTAACCTAGCCTAGCCTAACCTAACCTAACCTACCAGAGCTTAACCTAAGAGAGCTTCACAAATAGTTAAAGCCTGGCTGTACTTAGAGCGTGAAGAAATACGAGAAGGGTAATTTGTGTGACCTGACTGACTGTTGTGTGTGTTGACCTGCAGGATGAGTTGTGTATGTAGGATACGTCCAGCATGGAACAAGAGGGATTATCATACGTACGAGTTATTGTTCTCTCACTACTTGATCATTTATTGCTGTTGTTGTTAGCAGTGTGCAGGAGAACCTCCTCCTCCTCACATAAGCCTCCACTGCTTCCGTCTCTACCTCACAAAACACTTAATTACTCTCATCTGTATGAATCCTCCGGGTTTAGAGCTTCTTCATCAATACAATAACAACAATAATTTCTCACTCATCATAACTGAACCTCCACTCATCATACCTGAACCTCCACTCATCATACCTGAACCTCCATTCATCATACCTGAACCTCCATTCATCATACCTGAACCTCCATTCATCATACCTGAACCTCCATTCATCATACCTGAACCTCCATTCATCATACCTGAACCTCCATTCATCATACCTGAACCTCCATTCATCATACCTGAACCTCCATTCATCATACCTGAACCTCCATTCATCATACCTGAACCTCCACTCATCATACCTGAACCTCCATTCATCATACCTGAACCTCCATTCATCATACCTGAACCTCCATTCCATCATACCTGAACCTCCATTCATCATACCTGAACCTCCATTCATCATACCTAAACCTCCACTCATCATACGTGAACCTCCATCATAATACCTGAACCTCCATTTATCATACCTGAACCCCATCATCATACCTGAACCCCTCATCATACCTAACCTCCACCACCTGAACCCCACTCATCATACCTGAACCTCCACTCATCATACTGAACCCATCAAACCCCACCTGAACCTCCATTCATCATACCTGAACCTCCATTCATCATACCTGAACCTCCACTCATCATACCTGAACCCCCACCATCATACCTGAACCCACTCATCATAACCTGAACCTCCACTCATCATACCTGAACTCCACTCATCATACCTGAACCTCCATTCATCATACTGAACCCCACTCATCATACCTGAACCCCACTCATCATACCTGAACCTCCACTCATCATACCTGAACCTCCACTCATCATACCTGAACCCCCACTCATCATACCTGAACCCCACTCATCATACCTGAACCCCACTCTCATACTGAACTCCACTCATCATACCTGAACCCCCACTCATCATACCTGAACCCCCACTCATCATACCTGAACCTCCACTCATCATACCTGAACCTCCACTCATCATACCTGAACCTCCACTCATCATACCTGAACCCCTCCACTGTCCATCATACCTGAACCTCCACCATCATACCTGAACCCCACTCATCATACCTGAACCTCCCACTCATCATACCTGAACCTCCACTCATCTTACCTGAACCCACTCATCATACCTGAACCTCAACTCATCATACCTGAACCTCCACTCATCATACATGAACCTCCACTCATCATACCTGACCTCCACTCATCAACTAACCTTCACTCTCATACTGAACCCCCACTCATCATACTGAACCTCCATTCATCATACCTGAACCTCCATCATCATACCTGAACCCCTCTCACCCCCTCATCATACCTGAACCTCCATTCATCATACCTGAACCTCCACTCATCATACCTGAACCCACTCATCATACCTGAACCTCCCCTCATCCATACCTGAACCTCCACTCATCATACCTGAACCTCCACTCATCATACCTGAACCCCACACTCATCATACCTGAACCCCACTCATCATACATGAACCTCCACTCATCATACCTGAACTCCCCTCATCATACCTGAACCTCCATTCATCATACCTGAACCTCCACTCATCATACCTGAACCTCCACTCATCATACTGAACCTCCACTCATCCATACCTGAACCTCCACTCATCATACCTGAACCTCCACTCATCATACCTGAACCTCCATTCATCATACCTGAACCTCCACTCATACCTGAACCTCCATTCATCATACCTGAACTCCCACTCATCATACCTGAACCTTCACTCATCATACCTGAACCTCCACTCATCATACCTGAACCCCCATTCATCATACCTGAACCTCCACTCATCATATCTGAACCTCCATTCATCATACTTGAACCTCCACACATCATACCTGAACCTCCACTCATCATACCTGAACTCCACTCATCATACCTGAACCTCCACTCATCATACCTGAACCTCCACTCATCATACCTGAACCTCCATTCATCATACCTGAACCTCCCACTCAATCCTCATACCTGAACCCCACTCATCATACCTGAACCTCCACTCATCATACCTGAACCTCCACTCATCATACCTGAACCTCCACTCATCATACCTGAACCTCCATTCATCATACCTGAACCCCACTCATCATACCTGAACCTTCACTCATCATACCTGAACCTCCACTCATCATACCTGAACCTCCACTCATCATACCTGAACTCCACTCATCATACCTGAACCCCACTCATCATACCTGAACCCCCACTCATCATACTGAACCCCACTCATCATACCTGAACCCCACTCATCATACCTTAACCTCCACTCATCATACCTGAACCCCCACTCATCATCCTGAACCTCCACTCATCATACCTGAACCCCCACTCATCATACCTGACCCCACTCATCATACTGAACCCCCACTCATCATACCTGAACCCCACTCATCATACCTGAACCCCCACTCATCATACCTGAACCCCACTCATCATACCTGAACCCCCACTCATCATACCTGAACCTCCACTCATCATACCTGAACCCCACTCATCATACCTGTAACCCCCACTCATCATACCTGTAACCCCCACTCATCATACCTGAACCCCCACTCATCATACCTGAACCTCCACTCATCATACCTGAACCCCCACTCATCATACCTGAACCCCAAATCATCATACTGAACCCCCACTCATCATACCTGAACCCCACTCATCATACCTTAACCCCCACTCATCATACTGTAACCCCACTCATCATACCTGAACCCCACTCATCATACCTGAACCTCCACTCATCATACCTGAACCCCCACTCATCATACCTGTACCCCCACTCATCATACCTGAACCCCACTCATCATACCTGAACCCCCACTCATCATACCTTAACCCCACTCATCATACCTGAACCCCCACTCATCATACCTGAACCCCAAATCATCATACCTGTAACCCCACTCATCATACCTGATCCCCACTCATCATACCTGAACCCCCACTCATAATACCTGAACCCCACTCATCATACCTGAACCTCCACTCATCATACCTGAACCCCACTCATCATACCTGAACCCCCACTCATCATACTGTACCCCCACTCATCATACCTAACCCCCACTCATCATACCTGAACCCCCACTCATCATACCTAACCCCATCATCATACCTGAACCCCCACTCATCATACCTGAACCCCCACTCATCATACCTTAAACCCCACTCATCATACCTGTAATCCCCACTCATCATACCTGAACCCCACTCATCATACCTGTACCCCCACTCATCATACCTGAACCTCACTCATCATACCTGAACCCCACTCATCATACCTGAACCCCCACTCATCATACCTGAACCCCACTCATCATACCTTAACCCCCACTCATCATACCTGAACCCCCACTCATCATACCTGACCCCCACTTCATCATACCTTAACCCCCACACTCATCATACCTGTACCCCCACTCATCATACCCTTTAACATCCCCACTCATCATACCTGAACTCCCCACTCATCATACCTGTACCCTCACTCATCATACCTGAACCCCACTCATCATACCTGAACCCCACTCATCATACCTGAACCCCCACTCATCATACCTGAACCCCCACTCATCATACCTGAACCCCACTCATCATACCTGAACCCCCACTCATCATACCTGAACCCCCACTCTTTATACCTGAACCCCCACTCATCATACCTTAACCCCCACCCATCATACCTGAACCCCCACTCATCATACCTGAACCCCACTCATCATACCTGAACCTCCATCATCATACCTGAACCCCACTCATCATACCTGAACCCCCACTCATCATACCTGAACCCCCACTCATCATACCTGAACCCCCACTCATCATACCTGAACCCCCATCATCATTACCTGAACCCCCCCTCATCATACCTGTACCCCCACTCATCATACCTGAACCCCCACTCATCATACCTGAACCCCACTCATCATACCTAACCCCACTCATCATACCTGAACCCCACTCATCATACCTGAACCCCACTCATCATACCTGAACCCCACTCATCATTCCTGAACCCCCACTCATCATACCTGAACCCCACTCATCATACTTGAACCCCCACTCATCATACCTGAACCCCCACTCATCATACCTGAACCCCCATTCATCATACTGAACCCCACTCATCATACCTGTACCCCCACTCATCATACCTAAACCCCCACTCATCATACCTGAATCCCCACTCATCATACCTATACTCCACTATCATACCTGAACCCCCCTCATCATACCTGAACCCCACTCATCATACCTGAACCCCACTCATCATTCCTGAACCTCCACTCATCATACCTGAACCCCCACTCATCATACCTGAACCCCCACTCATCATATCTGAACCCTCCACTCATCATTTCCTGAACCCCCATCATCATACCTGCAACCCCCACTCATCATACCTGAACCCCCACTCATCATACCTGAACCCCCACTCATCATACCTGAACCCCACTCATCATTCCTGAACCCCACTCATCATACCTGAAACCCCCATCATCATACCTGAACCCCACTCATCGTACCTGAACCTCCCACTCATCATACCTGAACCCCCACTCATCATTCCTGAACCCCCATCATCATACCTGAACCCCCACTCATCATATCTGAACCTCCACTCATCATTCCTGAACCCCACTCATCATACTGAACCCCCACTCATCATACTGAACCCCACTCATCATACCTGAACCCCCACTCATCATACCTGCACCCCACTCATCATACCTGAACCCCACTCATCATACCTGAACCCCCATTCATCATACCTGAACCCCACTCATCATACCTGTAACCCCACTCATCATACCTGAACCCCCATCACCATCCTGAACCCCCACTTCATCATACCTGAACCCCCACTCATCATACCTGAACCTCCACTCATCATACCTGAACCCCCACTCATCATACCTGAACCTCCACTCATCATTCCTGAACCCCAACTCATCATACATGAATCCCCAAAACTTATTTCTCCCGAGGTTCTTTTTTTTCACACAACTCCATCTACTTCCCAGGAGCTAGACCAGGAGCCCAGGAGCTGCACAGTGCAGCTCACTCCAAGCCATTTCCAGCTCAACCATGTCATGAGCTGAGCTCCACCGTGCCTCTCCCTAGAACACTCCGTTTGTTCACTGTGTTCACTACCCAGTGATTGTGAACACTTTCGTATGTGTTCCCTCCCACCTGTGTTCATCTGAACTTAAGGTTCCAGCAGTGTGCTAGACTGAACACACTGCTAGAATAATATTATTGAGGGAATCCGGAGGAACAGATGGTAAGGGAGGGGGGAGTGGCCCCCTCTTTCTTGATAAGGTCCCACACGCAAGCCTTAGGTAATGGTAGTAGTGGTGGTAGTGGTAGCACTGGTGGTAGTGGTGGTAGTGGTGGTAACGGTAGTAGTGATGGTAATGGTGATAGTGGTGGTGGTGGTAGTAGTGGTAGTGGTGGCAGTGGTGGTAGTGGTTGTAGTGGTGGTATTGGTGGTAATGATAGTAGTGGTGGCAGTGGTGGCATTTGTGGTAATGGTAGTAGTGGTGATAGTGGTTGCAGTGGTTGAATTGGTGGCATTGGTAGTAATGGTGGTAGGTGGTGGTTAACGTAGTAGTGATGGTAATGGTGATAGTGGTGGTGGTGGTAGTGTGTAGTGGTGGCAGTGGTGGTAGTGGTTGTAGTGGTGGTATTGGTGGTAATGATAGTAGTGGTGGCAGTGGTGGCATTTGTGGTAATGGTAGTAGTGGTGATAGTGGTTGTAGTGGTTGAATTGGTGGTATTGGTGGGTAATGGTGGTAGTGGTGGTAGTGGTGGTATGGTTGGTAATAGTAAGTAATGGTGGTAGTGATGTGTGGTTTGTAGTGGTGGTATTGTGGTAATGATAGTAGTGGTGGCAGTGGTGGCATTTTGTGTAATGGTATGTGGTTGGTAGTGTGTTTGTATGGTTGAAGTGGTGGTATTGGTAGTAATGGTGGTAGTGGTCGGAGTGTGGTATTGGTGGTAATAGTAGTAATGGTGGTAGTGATGGTAGTGGTCGAATGTGTGGTATTGGTGGTAATGGTAGTAGTGATGGTAGGATGGTAGTGGTGGTAGTGGTGGTATTGGTGTTAATGGTAGTAGTGTGGTATTATGGTGGTATTGGTGGTAGTGGTGGTAATGTGGTAGACAGAGGTTTAGTTCGAGTGGTAATTGTGGTGGCTATGGTAGTAGTGGTGGTAATGGTGGGTACTGGTTAGTGGTGGTATGTGTGTGGGTTAGTGTCAGGGGACACATAGCGCCGGAGGTCAATGGTGGTTGACTAGTGGCTTGATGCTTAGTGTAGGTTCTTCCCTTACTTCCCGGCTTCTACTTACCCGACCCTTACTACTTCCGACCCTTCTACTTCCAGTCCTATCTTAATTCCCGACCCTCTACTTCCGACGCCTTACTTCCCGACCCTCTACTTCCCGACCCTATACTTCCCGACCCTCTACTTCCCGACCCTCTACTTCCAGATCTCTAACTTCCCGACGCTTACTTCCCGACCCTCTACTTCCCGACCCTTACTTCCAGGCTCTCTACTTCCCGACGCTATACTTCCCGACCCTCTACTTCCCGACCCTATACTTCCCGACCCTCTACTTCCCGACCCTCTACTTCCCGACCCTATACTTCCCGACCCTATACTTCCCGACCCTCTACTTCCCGACCTCTACTTCCCGACCCTCTAACTTCCCGACCTCTATACCTTCCCGACCCTCTACTTCCGATACTCACCTATCCGACCCTATACTTTTCCGACCCTCTACTTCCCGACCCTACTTCCCGACCCTCTACTTCCCGACCCTCTACTTCCCGACCCTCTACTTCCCGACCCTATACTTCCCGACCCTCTATTTCCCGACCCTCTACTTCCCGACCCTCTACTTCCCGACCTGTCGGTATTTTATACCAATTTAGTGTTCACTCTGTCAGACACTGCAGCACAAGGGTATCTTGGTACAGACCTGAAATCAACTTGGACAACTTCTACTAGTGTGAATGGCTGGATTTGAGAGGGACCTGACCTTCCAACGACTACATTCTTACCTCTACTTGCGGGCCTACATCTCACCTCCTGGAGTTATATAAGGCTCCATCCTTTTCTACTCCATATTGTTTCAGACTAATGGAACAATACTCTTCTCCAGACTGAGGGACTGACCACCTCAAAACTTCAAGGGTGATGGACTGATTACATCGTCTTCAAGTCAACTTTTCTGTACTCGACTGAAGAAGCCTACTGTGTAGGCGAAACGTTTCGAAATAAAGATACCTAACTGTTGCATATGTGTCTTACCTAACAACCTGTCGGTATTTCATTCCATTTTAGTGTTCGCTTCCCGACCCTCTACTTCCGACCCTCTACTTCCCGACTATCTACTTCCCGACCCTCTACTTCCCGTCCCTCTACTTCCCGACCCTCTACTTCCCGACCCTCTACTTCCCGGCCCTCTACTTCCCGACCCTCTACTTCCCTACTCTCTACTTCCCGACCCTCTACTTCCCGACCCTCTACTTCCCGACCCTCTACTTCCCGACCCTCTACTTCCCGACCCTCTACTTCCCGACCCTCTACTTCCCGACCTTCTACTTCCCGACCCTATACTTCCCGACCCTCTACTTCCCGACCATCTACCTCCCGACCCTCTACTTCTCGACCCTATACTTCCCGACCCTATACTTCCCGACCCTCTACTTCCCGACCCTATACTTCCCGACCCTATACTTCCCGACCCTCTACTTTCCGACCCTCTACTTCCCGACCCTATACTTCCCGACCCTTTACTTCCCGGTCCTCCACTTCCCGACCCTATAATTCCCGACCCTCTACTTCCCTACCCTCTACTTCCCGACCCTCTACTTCCCGACCCTCTACTTCCCGACCCTTTACTTCCCGACCCTAAAATCCCGACCCTCTACTTCCCGACCCTATAATTCCCGACCCTCTACTTCCCTACCCTCTACTTCCCGACCCTATACTTCCCGACCCTCTACTTCCGGACCCTTTATTTCCCGACTCTCTACTTCCCGACCCTCTACTTCCCTACCCTCTACTTCCCGACCCTCTACTTCCCGACCCTATAATTCCCGACCCTCTACTTCCCTACCCTCTACTTCCCGACCCTATACTCCCGACCCTCTACTTCCCGACCCTTTATTTCCCGACTCTCTACTTCCCGACCCTCTACTTCCCGACCCTCCACTTCCCGACCCTATACTTCCCGCCGTCTACTTCCCGACCCTCTACTTCCCGACCCACTACTTCCCGACCCTCTACTTCCCGACCCTTTATTTCCCGACTCTCTACTTCCCGACCCTCTACTTCCCGACCCTCTACTTCCCGACCCTATACTTCCCGGCCGTCTACTTCCCGACCCTCTACTTCCCGACCCACTACTTCCCGACCCTCTACTTCCCGACCCTTTATTTCCCGACTCTCTACTTCCCGACCCTCTACTTCCCGACCCTATAATTCCCGACCCTCTACTTCCCTACCCTCTACTTCCCGACCCTATAATTCCCGACCCTCTACTTCCCGACCCTATACTTCCCGACCCTCTACTTCCCGACCCACTACTTCCCGACCCTCTACTTCCCGACCCTTTATTTCCCGACTCTCTACTTCCCGACCCTCTACTTCCCGACCCTATAATTCCCCGACCCTTACTTCCCGACCCTTTACTTCCCGACCCCCTTTATCACTTCCCGACCCTCTCCTTCCCTACCCTCTACTTCCCGACCCTCTACTTCCCTACCCTCTACTTCCCGACAATCTACTTCCCTACCCTCTACACTTCCCCACCCTCTACTTCCCTACCCTCTACTTCCCGACCCTCTACTTCCCGACCGCTCTACTTCCCGACCCTATAATTCCCGACTCTCTACTTCCCGACCCTTACTTCCCGACCCTTACTTCCCGACCCTCTACTTCCCGACCCTTTACTTCCCGAACTCCCACCCATTCCCCCTTACCCCTTCCCGACCCTCTACTTCCCGACCCTTACTTCCCGACCCTTTTCCCTTCCCGACCCTCTACTTCCCGACCCTTTACTTCCCGACCCTATACTTCCCGACCCTCTACTTCCCGACCCTCTACTTCCCGACCCTTTACTTCCCGACCCTTTACTTCCCGACCCTCTACTTCCCGACCCTTTACTTCCCGACCCTATACTTCCCGACCCTCTACTTCCCGACCCTCTACTTCCCGACGCTTTACTTCCCGACCCTTTACTTCCGACCCTCTACTTCCCGACCCTCTACTTCCCGACCCTCTACTTCCCGACCCTCTACTTCCCGACCCTCTACTTCCCGACCCTCTACTTCCCGACCCTCTACTTCCCGACCCTCTACTTCCCGACCCTCTACTTCCCGACCCTCTACTTCCCGACCCTCTACTTCCCGACCCTCTACTTCCCGACCCTCTACTTCCCGACCCTCTACTTCCCGACTCTCTATTTCCCGACCCTCTACTTCCCGACCCTCTACTTCCCGACCCTCTATTTCCCGACCCTCTACTTCCCGACCCTCTACTTCCCGACCCTCTACTTCCCGACCCTCTACTTCCCGACCCTCTACTTCCCGACCCTCTACTTCCCGACCTCTCTATTTCCCGACCCTCTACTTCCCGACCCTCTATTCCCGACCCTCTACTTCCCGACCTCTACTTCCCGACCCTCTACTTCCCGACCCTCTACTTCCCGACCCTCACTTCAGACCCTATACTTCCCGACCCTAAACTTCCCGACCCTCTACTTCCCGACCCTCTCCTTCCGAACCCTCTACTTCCCGACCCTCTACTTCCCGACCCTAAACTTCCCGACCCTCTACTTCCCGACCCTCATACTTCAAGACCCTCTACTTCCGACCCTCTACTTCCCGACCCTAAACTTCCCGACCCTCTACTTCCAGACCTCTCTCCTTCCAACCCTCTTACTTCCCGACCCTCTACTTCCCGACCCTATGCTTCCCGACTCTCTACTTCCCGACCCTATACTTTCCGACCCTCTACTTCCAGACCCTCTACTTCCGCCCCTCTACTTCCCGACCCTCTACTTCCCGACCCTCTACTTCCAGGCCCTCTACTTTCCGACCCTCTACTTCCCGACCCTCTACTTCCTGACCCTGTACTTCCCGACCCTCTACTTCCCGACCCTCTACTTCCCGCCCCTCTACTTCCTGACCCTGTACTTCCCGACCCTCTACTTCCAGCCCTCTACTTTCCGACCCTCTACTTCCCGACCCTCTACTTCCTGACCCTGTACTTCCCGACCCTCTACTTCCCGACCCTCTACTTCCCGACCCTCTACTTCCTGACCCTGTACTTCCCGACCCTCTACTTCCCGACCCTCTACTTCCCGCCCCTCTACTTCCCAACCCTCTACTTCCCGACCCTATATTTCCCGATCCTATACTTCCCGACCCTCTACTTCAAGATCCTGTACTTCCAGACCCTCTACTTCCCGACCATCTACTTTCCGACCCTCTACTTCCCGAACCTCTACTTTCCGACCCTATACTTCCCGACCCTCTACTTCCCGACCCTCTGCTTCCAGACCCTCTACTTCCCGACCATCTACTTTCCGACCCTCTACTTCCCGAACCTCTACTTTCCGACCCTATACTTCCCGACCCTCTACTTCCCGACCCTCTGCTTCCAGACCCTATACTTCCCGACCCTCTACTTCCCGACCCTCTACTTCCAGACCCTCTACTTCCCGACCATCTACTTCCCGACCCTCTACTTCCAGACTATCTATTTTTTTCCTGCCCTTGATGCACAAACTATGACGAGATCTCTGGTAACAAGGAAGAGGAAGAAGAAGAAGAAGAAGAAGAAGAAGATGATGATGATGATCATGAGGAAAAGGAGGAGGACGAGGAAAACAAGAAGAGAAGGAGGAGGAGTAGGAGAAAGAGGAGGAGGTTCATTTCTGGTTCTTGTTTCCCAGTGTCGCTACTTTCGTTCCTTACCTACTTCCCAGCTTCCCGGCGGAGACCCCGAGTACTTACCATATCCCCCCCTTCTCCACTCCACCCTGACAGCTAACCTGCCTTCCCTCTGACAGCTAACCTACCTTCCCTTTGACAGCTAACCTGCCTTCCCTCTGACAGCTAACATGCCTTCCCTCTGAAAGCTAACCTGCCTTCCCTCTGACAGCTAACA
The DNA here is from genome assembly GCF_026875155.1 of Cherax quadricarinatus. Taxonomy (NCBI): domain Eukaryota; kingdom Metazoa; phylum Arthropoda; class Malacostraca; order Decapoda; family Parastacidae; genus Cherax; species Cherax quadricarinatus. Next base: position 50,684,328 of record NC_069405.1, read on the forward strand.
TGCCTTCCCTCTGACAGCTAACTGGCCTTCCCTCTGAAAGCTAACCTGCCTTCCCTCTGACAGCTAACCTGCCTTCCCTCTGACAGCTAACATGCCTTCCCTCTGACAGCTAACATGCCTTCCCTCTGACAGCTAACTGGCCTTCCCTCTGAAAGCTAACCTGCCTTCCCTCTGACAGCTAACCTGCCTTCCCTCTGACAGCTAACATGCCTTCCCTCTGACAGCTAACCTGCCTTCCCTCTGACAGCTAACATGCCTTCCCTCTGAAAGCTAACCTGCCTTCCCTCTGACAGCTAACATGCCTTCCCTCTGACAGCTAACTGGCCTTCCCTCTGAAAGCTAACCTGCCTTCCCTCTGACAGCTAACCTGCCTTCCCTCTGACAGCTAACCTGCCTTCCCTCTGACAGCTAACATGCCTTCCCTCTAACAGCTAACTGGCCTTCCCTCTGAAAGCTAACCTGCCTTCCCTCTGACAGCTAACCTGCCTTCCCTCTGACAGCTAACATGCCTTCCCTCTGACAGCTAACATGCCTTCCCTCTGAAAGCTAACCTGCCTTCCCTCTGACAGCTAACATGCCTTCCCTCTGACAGCTAACCTGCCTTCCCACTGACAGCTAACCTGCCTTCCCTCTGACAGCTAACATGCCTTCCCTCTGACAGCTAACCTGCCTTCCCTCTGACAGCTAACCTGCCTTCCCACTGACAGCTAACCTGCCTTCCCTCTGACAGCTAACATGCCTTCCCTCTGACAGCTAACCTGCCTTCCCTCTGACAGCTAACCTGCCTTCCCACTGACAGCTAACCTGCCTTCCCTCTGACAGCTAACCTGCCTTCCCTCTGACAGCTAACCTGCCTTCCCTCTGACAGCTAACATGCCTTCCCTCTGAAAGCTAACCTGCCTTCCCACTGACAGCTAACCTGCCTTCCCTCTGACAGCTAACCTGCCTTCCCTCTGACAGCTAACCTGCCTTCCCTCTGACAGCTAACCTGCCTTCCCTCTGACAGCTAACATGCCTTCCCTCTGAAAGCTAACCTGCCTTCCCTCTGACAGCTAACCTGCCTTCCCTCTGACAACTAACCTGCCTTCCCTCTGAAAGCTAAACTGCCTTCCCTCTGACAGCTAACCTGCCTTCCCTCTGACAGCTAACATGCCTTCCCTCTGAAAGCTAACCTGCCTTCCCACTGACAGCTAACCTGCCTTCCCTCTGACAGCTAACATGCCTTCCCTCTGACAGCTAACCTGCCTTCCCTCTGACAGCTAACCTGCCTTCCCTCTGACAGCTAACATGCCTTCCCTCTGAAAGCTAACCTGCCTTCCCTCTGACAGCTAACCTGCCTTCCCTCTGACAGCTAACCTGCCTTCCCTCTGACAGCTAACATGCCTTCCCTCTGAAAGCTAACCTGCCTTCCCTCTGACAGCTAACCTGCCTTCCCACTGACAGCTAACCTGCCTTCCCTCTGACAGCTAACCTGCCTTCCCTCTGACAGCTAATGCCTTCCCTCTGACAACTAACCTGCCTTCCCTCTGACAGCTAACCTGCCTTCTCACTGACAACTAACCTGCCTTCCCTCTGACAGCTAACCTGCCTTCCCTCTGACAGCTAACCTGCCTTCCCTCTGACAGCTAACATGCCTTCCCTCTGAAAGCTAACCTGCCTTCCCTCTGACAGCTAACCTGCCTTCCCTCTGACAGCTAACCTGCCTTCCCTCTGACAGCTAACATGCCTTCCCTCTGAAAGCTAACCTGCCTTCCCTCTGACAGCTAACCTGCCTTCCCTCTGACAACTAACCTGCCTTCCCTCTGACAGCTAACCTGCCTTCCCTCTGACAGCTAACCTGCCTTCCCTCTGACAGCTAACCTGCCTTCCCTCTGACAGCTAACATGCCTTCCCTCTGACAACTAACCTGCCTTCCCTCTGACAGCTAACCTGCCTTCCCTCTGACAGCTAACCTGCCTTCTCACTGACAACTAACCTGCCTTCCCTCTGACAGCTAACCTGCCTTCCCTCTGACAGCTAACCTGCCTTCCCTCTGACAGCTAACATGCCTTCCCTCTGAAAGCTAACCTGCCTTCCCTCTGACAGCTAACCTGCCTTCCCTCTGACAACTAACCTGCCTTCCCTCTGACAGCTAACATGCCTTCCCTCTGACAACTAACCTGCCTTCCCTCTGACGGCTAACCTGCCTTCCCTCTGACAGCTAACCTGCCTTCCCTCTGACAGCTAACATGCCTTCCCTCTGACAGCTAACCTGCCTTCCCTCTGACAGCTAACCTGCCTTCCCTCTGACAGCTAACCTGCCTTCCCTCTGACAGCTAACCTGCCTTCCCTCTGACAGCTAACATGCCTTCCCTCTGACAGCTAACCTGCCTTCCCTCTGACAGCTAACATGCCTTCCCTCTGACAGCTAACCTGCCTTCCCTCTGACAGCTAACATGCCTTCCCTCTGACAGCTAACATGCCTTCCTCTGACAGCTAACCTGCCTTCCCTCTGACAGCTAACCTGCCTTCCCTCTGACAGCTAACATGCCTTCCTCTGACAGCTAACCTGCCTTCCCTCTGACAGCTAACCTGCCTTCCCTCTGACAGCTAACCTGCCTTCCCTCTGACAGCTAACATGCCTTCCCTCTGACAGCTAACCTGCCTTCCCTCTGACAGCTAACCTGCCTTCCCTCTGACAACTAACCTGCCTTCCCTCTGACAGCTAACCTGCCTTCCCTCTGACAACTAACCTGCCTTCCCTCTGACAGCTAACATGCCTTCCCTCTGACAACTAACCTGCCTTCCCTCTGACAGCTAACCTGCCTTCCCTCTGACAGCTAACCTGCCTTCTCACTGACAACTAACCTGCCTTCCCTCTGACAGCTAACCTGCCTTCCCTCTGACAGCTAACCTGCCTTCCCTCTGACAGCTAACATGCCTTCCCTCTGAAAGCTAACCTGCCTTCCCTCTGACAGCTAACCTGCCTTCCCTCTGACAACTAACCTGCCTTCGCTCTGACAGCTAACATGCCTTCCCTCTGACAACTAACCTGCCTTCCCTCTGACAGCTAACCTGCCTTCCCTCTGACAACTAACCTGCCTTCCCTCTGACAGCTAACCTGCCTTCCCTCTGACAGCTAACCTGCCTTCCTCTGACAGCTAACCTGCCTTCCCTCTGACAGCTAACATGCCTTCCCTCTGACAACTAACCTGCCTTCCCTCTGACAGCTAACCTGCCTTCCCTCTGACAGCTAACCTGCCTTCTCACTGACAACTAACCTGCCTTCCCTCTGACAGCTAACCTGCCTTCCCTCTGACAGCTAACCTGCCTTCCCTCTGACAGCTAACATGCCTTCCCTCTGAAAGCTAACCTGCCTTCCCTCTGACAGCTAACCTGCCTTCCCTCTGACAACTAACCTGCCTTCCCTCTGACAGCTAACATGCCTTCCCTCTGACAACTAACCTGCCTTCCCTCTGACGGCTAACCTGCCTTCCCTCTGACAGCTAACCTGCCTTCCCTCTGACAGCTAACCTGCCTTCCCTCTGACAGCTAACCTGCCTTCCCTCTGACAGCTAACCTGCCTTCCCTCTGACAGCTAACCTGCCTTCCCTCTGACAGCTAACCTGCCTTCCCTCTGACAGCTAACATGCCTTCCCTCTGACAGCTAACCTGCCTTCCCTCTGACAGCTAACATGCCTTCCCTCTGACAGCTAACCTGCCTTCCCTCTGACAGCTAACATGCCTTCCCCCTGACAGCTAACATGCCTTCCCTCTGACAGCTAACCTGCCTTCCCTCTGACAGCTAACCTGCCTTCCCTCTGACAGCTAACATGCCTTCCCTCTGACAGCTAACCTGCCTTCCCTCTGACAGCTAACATGCCTTCCCTCTGACAGCTAACCTGCCTTCCCTCTGACAGCTAACATGCCTTCCCTCTGACAGCTAACATGCCTTCCCTCTGACAGCTAACCTGCCTTCCCGCTGACAGCTAACCTGCCTTCCCTCTGACAGCTAACATGCCTTCCCTCTGACAGCTAACCTGCCTTCCCTCTGACAGCTAACCTGCCTTCCCTCTGACAGCTAACCTGCCTTCCCTCTGACAGCTAACATGCCTTCCCTCTGACAGCTAACCTGCCTTCCCTCTGACAGCTAACCTGCCTTCCCTCTGACAACTAACCTGCCTTCCCTCTGACAGCTAACCTGCCTTCCCTCTGACAACTAACCTGCCTTCCCTCTGACAGCTAACATGCCTTCCCTCTGACAGCTAACCTGCCTTCCCTCTGACAGCTAACATGCCTTCCCTCTGACAGCTAACATGCCTTCCCTCTGACAGCTAACCTGCCTTCCCTCTGACAGCTAACCTGCCTTCCCTCTGACAGCTAACATGCCTTCCCTCTGACAGGTAACCTGCCTTCCCTCTGACAGCTAACCTGCCTTCCCTCTGACAGCTAACCTGCCTTCCCTCTGACAGCTAACATGCCTTCCCTCTGACAGCTAACCTGCCTTCCCTCTGACAGCTAACCTGCCTTCCCTCTGACAACTAACCTGCCTTCCCTCTGACAGCTAACCTGCCTTCCCTCTGACAACTAACCTGCCTTCCCTCTGACAGCTAACATGCCTTCCCTCTGACAACTAACCTGCCTTCCCTCTGACGGCTAACCTGCCTTCTCACTGACAGCTAACCTGCCTTCCCTCTGACAACTAACCTGCCTTCCCTCTGACAACTAACCTGCCTTCCCTCTGACAGCTAACCTGCCTTCCCTCTGACAGCTAACATGCCTTCCCTCTGACAGCTAACCTGCCTTCCCTCTGACAACTAACCTGCCTTCCCTCTGACAACTAACCTGCCTTCCCTCTGACAACTAACCTGCCTTCCCTCTGACAACTAACCTGCCTTCCCTCTGACAGCTAACATGCCTTCCCTCTGACAACTAACCTGCCTTCCCTCTGCCAGCTAACCTGCCTTCTCACTGACAACTAGCATATCTTCCCACTGACAGCTAACATACTTTTCCACTGCCTTTCACACACTTGCTCACGTCTGTTCATAACATATTTTAAGTTTACTGTCCGAGTATCCCACATTAATGTACTCATTAAAGTACTCATTAAGGTACTCATTAAGGTACTCATTAAGGTACTCATTAAGGTACTCATTAAGGTACTCATTAAGGTACTCATTAAGGTACTCATTTCGGGAGAACCTCAAAAGAGGTGCAGGTTAAGCACTCAAACATACACGCACAAACCAAACAGTTCCTGTCACACATACACGCAAACAGGCAAGCACATACAGGGACATAAACAAATATATATTGACAAATGTGTCTCGTGTTTACGCTGTGGAGGAACTGAGTCGACAGGAAGACCCGAACCAAATTTGACGGCGTTAAGACGTGGCCCGTAGCTATCGTCTGAGCGGTAGCACAAGAATTGCCGAGGCACGCGATAGGTCCAGGAGCTGCACCTCGTCGAAGCAATTGAGAGTGGTAATGCGGCGTCGACAGTGAGTTAAATTGGGGTTACGCCAAATGGCGTTTAAGTTGACTCTATAGAAAATAGAGTCATGATACAGAAGACAACGTTTCGCTCTGGTGAGCCTTATTAAGTTATGACGAACTTATACACTGAGCGAAAAGTTATGGTTCACCCTCCTCCCCCCAAAAAAAAACTTGTCTACAACGTGTATATTTCTCTACGAAGATTAAACACATAGTGTAATATATTACATACTGTCGGAACAATTACATACTGTCGGAACAATTACATACTGTCGGAACAATTACATACTGTCGGAACAATTACCGACAATATCTTAGACAAAAGACATGTAAAACTAATGCGACATTTTTATTGTGACAACGACGTTTTGTTCCTGTAGAGTGAAACGTTGCCTCAATAAAAATGTCGCATTGTATTTGTGTCCTTTTAACCTTGGAAGAAATTCTAGTTACTTAGTTAGTTTAATATGTTTATTATGTACCCCATACCCATCCTGTGGGCGGTAGTCACCACATACCCATCCTGTGGGCGGTAGTCACCACATACCCATCCTGTGGGCGGTAGTCACCACAAAACCCATCCTGTGGGCGGTAGTCACCACATACCCATCCTGTGGGCGGTAGTCACCACATACCCATCCTGTGGGCGGTAGTCACCACATACCCATCCTGTGGGCGGTAGTCACCACATACCCATCCTGTGGGCGGTAGTCACCCATACCCATCCTGTGGGCGGTAGTCACCCCATACCCATCCTGTGGGCGGTAGTCACCACAAAACCCATCCTGTGGGCGGTAGTCACCACATACCCATCCTGTGGGCGGTAGTCACCACATACCCATCCTGTGGGCGGTAGTCACCACATACCCATCCTGTGGGCGGTAGTCACCACATACCCATCCTGTGGGCGGTAGTCACAACATACCCATCCTGTGGGCGGTAGTCACCACATACCCATCCTGTGGGCGGTAGTCACCCCATACCCATCCTGTGGGCGGTAGTCACCCCATACCCATCCTGTGGGCGGTAGTCACCACATACCCATCCTGTGGGCGGTAGTCACCCATACCCATCCTGTGGGCGGTAGTCACCACATACCCATCCTGTGGGCGGTAGTCACCACATACCATCCTGTGGGCGGTAGTCACCACATTTCCCATCCTGTGGGCGGTAGTCACCACATACCCATCCTGTGGGCGGTAGTCACCCCATACCCATCCTGTGGGCGGTAGTCACCACATACCCATCCTGTGGGCGGTAGTCACCACATACCCATCCTGTGGGCGGTAGTCACCACATACCCATCCTGTGGGCGGTAGTCCACCACATACCCATCCTGTGGGCGGTAGTCACCACATACCCATCCTGTGGGCGGTAGTCAACCACATACCCATCCTGTGGGCGGTAGTCACCACATACCCATCCTGTGGGCGGTAGTCACCCACATACCCATCCTGTGGGCGGTAGTCACCACATACCCATCCTGTGGGCGGTAGTCACCACAACCCATCCTGTGGGCGGTAGTCACCCCATACCCATCCTGTGGGCGGTAGTCCCCCACATACCCATCCTGTGGGCGGTAGTCACCACATACCCATCCTTTTGGGCGGGAGTCACCACCATACCCATCCTGTGGCGGTAGTCACCACATACCCATCCTGTGGGCGGTAGTCACCACATACCCATCCTGTGGGCGGTAGTCACCCATACCCATCCTGTGGGCGGTAGTCACCACATACCCATCCTGTGGGCGGTAGTCACCACATACCCATCCTGTGGGCGTAGTCACCCATACCCATCCTGTGGGCGGTAGTCACCACATACCCATCCTGTGGGCGTAGTCACCACATACCCATCCTGTGGGCGGTAGTCACCACATACCCATCCTGTGGGTGGTAGTCACCACATACCCATCCTGTGGCGGTAGTCACCACATACCCATCCTGTGGGCGGTAGTCACCACATACCCATCCTGTGGGCGGTAGTCACCACATACCCATCCTGTGGGCGTAGTCACCACATACCCATCCTGTGGGCGGTAGTCACCACATACCCATCCTGTGGGCGGTAGTTCACCACATACCCATCCTGTGGCGGTAGTCACCACATACCCATCCTGTGGGCGGTAGTCACCCCATACCCATCCTGTGGCGGTAGCCACCATACCCATCCTGTGGGCGGGAGTCACCCCATACCCATCCTGTGGGCGGTAGTCACCCCATACCCATCCTGTGGGCGGTAGTCACCAAATACCCATCCTGTGGGCGGTAGTCACCACATACCCATCCTGTGGGCGGTAGTCACCCCATACCCATCCTGTGGGCGGTAGTCACCACATACCCATCCTGTGGGCGGTAGTCACCACATACCCATCCTGTGGGCGGTAGTCACCCATACCCATCCTGTGGGCGGTAGTCACCACATACCCATCCTGTGGGCGGTAGTCACCACATACCCATCCTGTGGGCGGTAAATCACCACATACCCATCCTGTGGGTGGTAGTCACCCATACCCATCCTGTGGGCGGTAGTCACCACATTTCCCATCCTGTGGGCGGTAGTCACCACATACCCATCCTGTGGGCGGTAGTCACCCCATACCCATCCTGTGGGCGGTAGTCACCACATACCCATCCTGTGGGCGGTAGTCACCACATACCCATCCTGTGGGCGGTAGTCACCACATACCCATCCTGTGGGCGGTAGTCACCACATACCCATCCTGTGGGCGGTAGTCACCACATACCCATCCTGTGGGCGGTAGTCACCACATACCCATCCTGTGGGCGGTAGTCACCACATACCCATCCTGTGGGCGGTAGTCACCACATACCCATCCTGTGGGCGGTAGTCACCACATACCCATCCTGTGGGTGGGAGTCACCACAAAACCCATCCTGTGGGCGGTAGTCACCACATACCCATCCTGTGGCGGTAGTCACCACATAAACCCACCTGTGGGCGGTAGTCACCACCCTACCCATGCTGTGGGCGGTAGTCACCACATACCCATCCTGTGGGCGGTAGTCACCACATACCCATCCTGTGGGCGGTAGTCACCACATACCCATCCTGTGGGCGGTAGCCACCACATACCCATCCTGTGGGCGGTAGTCACCACATACCCATCCTGTGGGCGGTAGTCACCACATACCCATCCTGTGGGCGGTAGTCCACACATACCCATCCTGTGGGCGGTAGTCACCACATACCATCCTGTGGGCGGTAGTCACCACATACCCATCCTGTGGGCGGTAGTCACCCATACCCATCCTGTGGGCGGTAGTCACCACATACCCATCCTGTGGGCGGTAGTCACCACATACCCATCCTGTGGCGGTAGTCACCACATACCCATCCTGTGGGCGGTAGTCACCACATACCCATCCTGTGGGCGGTAGTCACCACATACCCATCCTGTGGGCGGTATTCACCACATACCCATCCTGTGGGCGGTAGTCACCACATACCCATCCTGTGGGCGGTAGTCACCACATACCCATCCTGTGGGCGGTAGTCACCACATACCCATCCTGGGGGGCGGTAGTCACCACATCCCATCCTGTGGGCGGTAGTCACCACATACCCATCCTGTGGGCGGTAGTCACCACATACCCATCCTGTGGGCGGTAGTCACCCACATACCCATCCTGTGGGCGGTAGTCACCACATACCCATCCTGTGGGCGGTAGTCACCACATACCCATCCTGTGGGCGGTAGTCACCGCATAACCCATCCTGTGGCGGTAGTCACCACATACCCATCCTGTGGGCGGTAGTCACCACATTCCCATCCTGTGGGCGGTAGTCACCACATACCCATCCTGTGGGCGGTAGTCACCACATACCCATCCTGGGGCGGTAGTCACCACATACCCATCCTGTGGGCGGTAGTCACCACATACCCATCCTGTGGGCGGTAGTCACCACATACCCATCCTGTGGGCGGTAGTCACCACATAAACCCATCCTGTGGGCGGTAGTCACCACATACCCATCCTGTGGGCGGTAGTCACCACATACCATCCTGTGGGCGGTAGTCACCACATACCCATCCTGTGGGCGGTAGTCACCACATACCCATCCTGTGGGCGGTAGTCACCCCATACCCATCCTGTGGGCGGTAGTCACCACATTCCCATCCTGTGGGCGGTAGTTTACCACATACCCATCCTGTGGGCGGTAGTCACCACATACCCATCCTTTGGGCGGTAGTCACCACATACCCATCCTGTGGGTGGTATTCACCACATACCCATCCTGTGGGTGGTATTCACCACATACCCATCCTGTGGGCGGTAGTCACCACATACCCATCCTGTGGGCGGTAGTCACCACATACCCATCCTGTGGGCGGTAGTCACCACATACCCATCCTGTGGGCGGTAGTCACCACATACCCATCCTGTGGGCGGTAGTCACCACATACCCATCCTGTGGGCGGTAGTCACCACATACCCATCCTGTGGGCGGTAGTCACCACATACCCATCCTGTGGGCGGTAGTCACCACATACCCATCCTGTGGGCGGTAGTCACCACATACCCATCCTGTGGGCGGTAGTTCACCACATACCCCATCCTGTGGGCGGTAGTCACCACATTCCCATCCTGTGGGCGGTAGTCACCACATACCCATCCTGTGGGCGGTAGTCACCACATACCCATCCTGTGGGCGGTAGTCACCACATACCCATCCTGTGGGCGGTAGTCACCACATACCCATCCTGTGGGCGGTAGTCACCACATACCCATCCTGTGGGCGGTAGTCACCACATACCCATCCTGTGGGCGGTAGTCACCACATACCCATCCTGTGGGCGGTAGTCACCACATACCCATCCTGTGGGCGGTAGTCACCACATACCCATCCTGTGGCGGTAGTCACCACATACCCATCCTGTGGGCGGTTTTTCACCACATACCCATCCTGTGGGCGGTAGTCACCACATACCCATCCTGTGGGCGGTAGTCACCACATACCCATCCTGTGGGCGTAGTCACCACATACCCATCCTGTGGGCGGTAGTCACCACATACCCATCCTGTGGGCGGTAGTCACCACATACCCATCCTGTGGGCGGTACCCATCCTGTGGGCGGTAGTCACCACATACCCATCCTGTGGGCGGTAGTCACCACATACCCATCCTGTGGGCGGTAGTCACCACATACCCATCCTGTGGCGGTAGTCACCACATACCCATCCTGTGGGCGGTAGTCACCACATAAACCCCTCCTGTGGGCGGTAGTCACCACATACCCATCCTGTGGGCGTAGTCACCACATACCCATCCTGTGGGCGGTAGTCACACATACCCATCCTGTGGGCGGTAGTCACCACATACCCATCCTGTGGGCGGTAGTCACCTCATACCCATCCTGTGGGCGGTAGTCACCACATACCCATCCTGTGGGCGGTAGTCAACACATACCCATCCTGTGGGCGGTAGTCACCACATACCCATCCTGTGGGCGGTAGTCACCACATACCCATC
>NC_069405.1:50697804-50825304 GCF_026875155.1 Cherax quadricarinatus
GAGCTGGTGTTGGGGACATTGTCAACAGGCTGGATAATATAATGTCAGGTAATGGGAACAAGCCCATTATCTGTCTCAGTGCTGGTGGAAATGATATTGGGAAGGGTAGGAGAGAAGAGCTGCTAGATAAGTACAGGTCAGCTATAGATTTTCATTAAGTCTAAGGGAGGGATCCCAGTCATAGTAGCATCTTGCCTAGAAGGGGAGTAGGAAATGAATGGTTGTCTAGGGCAATGGTGTAAATTGCTGGCTAGACAGATACTGCAAGGAACTTGCAATCCCATTCATTGACAACTGGAACAACTTTTATGGCAAACATGATATGTATGCAAGGGATGGGGTACATCTCTCTGGGGCAGGGGTGGTAGCACTTGCAGACTCGATTGAGAAGGCCATTGGTGAAATGCCTATGATTTTAAAACTGATGGAAGATAGAGGTATGGGTGTGTGTGGGAAACAAGCAGATTGCAACACTAGGGTTGGAAACAGTAAATGTATAAAAGGCATTCAGCATGAAGTTATAAATAAAGACAATAGATCAGGTCAGCAAACAAAGGGGGACAGCAGAGGGCAGCAAGGGACTAGCTCCCTTAAGGTTTACTATACTAATAGCAGGAGTGTAAGAAATAAGATAGATGAGCTAAGATTAATTGCAAGTGCAGGAAACATAGATATTATTGCTATAACAGAGACCTGGCTCAATCTGAAAGATAGAGAGAGTGCCCTCTGAATGTCACATACAAGGCTATAAATTATTCCACACTGACAGGGTCAATAGGAAAGGTGGTGGAGTAGCGATGTATGTCAGAGACAATTTAAATTGTTGTGTTAGACAAGATATTAAATTAGAAGCGTCAGCCACTGAATCTGTTTGGTTACAGCTTCTCGAGGGCCGAGAAAAACTAATTTTGGGTGTGATTTACAGGGCCCCAAATCTTGATAGGGAGTGCAGTAAACTTCTATGGACGAAATTTGTAAGGCATCTACATACGAAAATGTTGTGCTAATGGGAGATTTCAACTATAGACAGATTGACTGGAGCAATTTGACAGGAAATTTAGAGTCAGGTGACTTTCTTGATCCAATCCAGGATTGTTTTTTAAAACAGTTTGTGACAGAGCCAACTAGGGGAAATAACCTCCTTGACTTGGTTCTTGCCAGTAGGGAAACACTAATTAATAATCTTGAGGTTAATGATGAGCTTGGGAAAGTGATCACAAATCACTCAGTTTTATATATCATGGAATTCCCCTAATAATGGCAATCAAGTCTCCGTCCCTGACTTTCGCTTGGCTGATTTCATAGGACTGAAAAATTACTTAGGTGGCTGAACTGGAATGACCTGACTAAGGGTCAGGTAGGTGGTGATGGTTGCCGAATATGATGCTTTCCAGGCATAGTTCTAGCTGCTCAGTCCAAATTATGTTCCAAATAGGGAAATCAGATCAAACAAAAATGATCCTAAATGGATGAACAATAGATTAAAATATCTGATTGGTCAAAAGAGAGGCATATATAGGCAAATCAAAAGAGGAGAGGGGCAATTAAGAAATCGATATATTCAGTTAAAGAGAGAAATAAAAAGGGGAATTAGAAAAGCAAAAAGAGATTATGAGGTTAAAGTTGCAAGAGAATCGAAGACTAACCCAAAAGGATTCTTTCAGGTATACAGAAGTAAGATCAGGGACAAGATAGGCCCACTCAGAAGTTCCTCGGGTCAGCTCACTGACAGGATAAGGAAATGTGCAAATTTTTAACACATACTTCCTCTCAGTTTTTACACAGGAGGATACCAGCGATATTCCAGTAATGATAAATTATGTAGAACAGGACGATAATAAACTGTGCACGATTAGGGTCACAAGTGACATGGTCCTTAGGCAAATAGATAAATTAAAACCTAGCAAATCCCCAGGCCCCGATGAACTGTATGCAAGGGTTCTAAAGGAATGTAAAGAGGAGCTTAGCACACCTTTGGCTAATCTTTTCAACATATCACTACAAACTGGCATGGTGCCAGATAAGTGGAGAATGGCAAATGTGATACCTATTTTCAAAACAGGTGACAGGTCCTTAGCTTCGAACTATAGACCAATAAGCCTAACCTCCATAGTGGGAAAATTATGGAATCAATAATTGCCGAGGCAGTTCGTAGCCACCTTGAAAAGCATAAATTAATCAACGAATCTCAGCATGGTTTTACAAAGGGGCGTTTCCTGCCTTACGAATTTATTAACTTTTTTCACTAAGGTATTTGAGGAGGTAGATCATGGAAATGAATATGATATTGTGATATGGACTTCAGTAAGGCTTTTGACAGGGTCCCACATCAGAGACTATGAAGAAAATTAAAGCACATGGAATAGGAGGAGAAATTTTTTTCCTGGATAGAGGCATGATTGACAAATAGGCAGCAGGAGTTTGCATAAATGGGGAGAAATCAGAGTGGGGAAGCGTCACGACGGTGTTCCACAGGGTCAGTGTTGGGCCCCTGCAGTTCACAATCTACATAAACGACATAGATGAGGGCATAAAGAGCGACATGGGCAAGTTTCCCGATGACACCAAAATAGGCCGTCGAATTCATTCTGACGAGGACATTGGAGCACTCCAGGAAGATTTGAATAGACTGATGCAGTGGTCGGAGAAGTGGCAGATGCAGTTAATATAGACAAATGCAAAGTTCTAAATGTTGGACAGGACAATAACCAGGGCCACATATAAACTAAATAATGTAGATCTTAATATTACGGATTGCGAAAAAGATTTAGGAGTTCTGGTTAGCAGTAATCTGAAACCAAGACAACAGTGCATAAGTGTTCGCAATAAAGCTAATAGAATCCTTGGCTTCAATCAAGAAGCTAAATAATAGGATCCTCAGGTTGTTCTTCAACTCTATACATCCTTGGTTAGGCCTCATTTAGATTATGCTGCACAGTTTTGGTCACCGTAACAGAATGGATATAAATTCTCTGGAAAATGTACAAAGGAGGATGACAAAGTTGATCCAATGTATCAGAAACCTTCCCTATGAGGATAGACTAAGGGCCCTGAATCTGCACTCTCTAGAAAGACGTAGAATTAGGGGGGATATGATTGAGGTGTATAAATGGAAGACAGGAATAAATAAAGGGATGTAAATAGTGTGCTGAAAATATCTAGCCTAGACAGGACTCGCAGCAAGGTTTTAAGTTGGAAAAAATCAGATTCAGGAAGGATAAGGAAAGTACTGGTTTGGTAATAGGGGTTGTGGATGAGTGGGAAAAAACTCCCGAGTACAGTGATAGAGGCCAGAACGTTGTGTAGCTTTAAAAATAGGTTGGATAAATACATGAGTGGGTGTGGGTGGGTGTGAGTTGGACCTGATAGCTTGTGCTACCAGGTCGGTTGCCGTGTTCCTCCCTTAAGTCAATGTGACCTGACCTGACTAGGTTGGGTGCATTGGCTTAAGCCGGTAGGAGACTTGGACCTGCCTCGCATGGGCCAGTAGGCCTTCTGCAGTGTTCCTTCGTTCTTATGTTCTTATGTTCTTATGTTCTTATGTGGTAATGCTTTATTTACAGCTAGCAAAGTCAGGGTATTTCTCCAGAATGGTCAGCAATATACCACTGTGGATAAAATACTTTGCCATTTCAAATTCTTGGGTATTTGTGAAAAACTTCAACCTAAACTCTTAAGATTGTTCTCATTCTTGAACTTCAAGGTGCAATGTGTGTGTGTGTGTGTGTGTGTGTGTGTGTGTGTGTGTGTGTGTGTGTGTGTGGTTCCTGGTACATCAACGAGCAGTACAAATACCCGTAGTTATTTGTAGCGTCGTGGCAGCCGGCCGGTAGCAACATTAATGTCTATTGTCTTGCAAGAACCGGATGGACGAACCGGCATACAGCCGGCGTGGATGAAGACAAGCTGCAGCCCCAGGCTTTTACTGGAAGAACACCCCAAGAGCATCGCTCTTGGGGTGTCTGATGGATTTGGCCAAATTACAGAGTATTCCCGCTCTATAATAACAGTATTCAGTAGTCTCAGATTGATGTCTTGATCACATATTTATGAAAATACTTGTAGCCATAATTTTTGAAGGGGTGGAGGGGTAAGCTAGCGGAAGGCCTCGGTCAGATGACCAAAAGCTCCAGCTGTGTGCCATCATAAGACTAAGACCCGCGTCAGGAAACACTTGTCCTGTTTCCTGACGAACCTTACCTAACTAGGCAGAAGACTTCCCTGTTCAACTCATCGTACAAATGATTTACCATTTGTGACGAAACACACGCTCGTGGTGGAATAACACGTCAGCTCTGCCAGACGAAAACAAAAATAGATTTATGTACGTTAACCTAGACTAGCCTATCTGAGACTAACCTATCTGAGAAGGGCAAGTATATTATAATTTCTGGTCGAGAGAGCAGATATGCACGACAGACAATTCGCATAAAATGGGGGGCCATAGTCATAATAAGAGAACACTGTGTCAACATCCGTGGCCCAAGAAATCTGTTATCAACAGATATCAAAAGTTTTTCTTGAAGGAAAGTAGATGTTTCCAAGCAGAAACTGGATCGCTGAGTGATCTATGTGTCACCACAGCCAGATTTTGATGGCCTTGCAGGCCTGCGTGCCACTAGCAGCAACAGACTGATTGATCAAATAATCAGCGTGGTAACCTGCCTCAACTTGGGCTACGAGGGCATAAAAATCCTCGGAATCTCTTACAGGTAAGTCACAGGTAAGTAGTTGTGCGCATACTGGTGTCTACCTGGAGTCGATTCCAGGGGTCACCGCCCCCGCAGCCCGGTCCCAGGCCAGGCGTCCCGGTTACTGATCTGACTGACCAGGCTGTTAATACTAGACGCACGCAGTCCAATGTATGCATCATAGCCTGGCTGATCAGGAACTGACCTGAGGAATTTTTCGTTTCTTCTTGAAGACAGCCAGGGGTCTGTTGGGTATCTACATCCAGAATTTTGCAGGTGTAAATTATGATATATCTTGCTGACCTACGTTCCAAGGAATACAGCTCAAGATAATCAAGTGTTGTCGGTAGTTTAGATGTTTGACTGAACGCATTTATAGGAGTGAGGGTTCTCTCTGAGTTCTCTAGTCTTTATTTTTCCTATCTTGAAGGGGGTCTTCAGTATATATTAATATTCCAGCCTAGAGAGAACGAGTGACTTAAAGAACATCATCACTGGCTCACTGTCTCTTGCGGTGAATGTTTTAGTTATCCAACTTATCGTTGTTCTCACCGCTGCCATGATAACATTGTGATCTTTGAACGTAAGTCTCTGCGACTTTGTCACTACCAAGTCCCTCACACTCAACTTCCGCACTACTGGATGATTTTAATGTTATTTTGTACTCCGTTTGTCTTTAATTTTTCAACTTTTCCAAAGCGAGTAAATTAAATTTATCATCTTCGAAAATCATATTGCCGTCAGTGGTCCAATGGAAGACTTGGTTTGTATCAGCTTGAAGGCTCGCTGTGTCCTCAATGAACGCCACTCATGCAAATTTTAGTATCGTCTGCAAAGGATGATACGGTGCCATGATTTATGTCCCTGTCTGTTATCAGATATAAGAGTGAAAAGAAGTGGGGTGGGTACCGTGCCTACAGCACATGACATTTCTCTGTTGTTGCTATCATTTCATTCTATTTACTATTATCGCTTGGGTTCTAATTGTTAAGAAGTTGAATATCCTTCTACCTACTTTTCCAGTTATTCATTTTGGTTGCACTTGTCGAAGGCTCTTGTAAAGTTGGTGTACATTACATATGCATTTTGCTTGTCTTCCAGTGAAACCAAAACCATGTCGTAATGATCTAGCAATTGCGACAGGCAGGAACCACCTGCTGTAAACACATGATGCTCTGGTTATGGAGTTGTTGTGATTCCATATGATTAGCAGTCTTGCTTCTTAATATCCTTTCCAAGATTTTGATAACGTGGCGTTTTTTGCAGTTGCTTTACTGTCACGCTAGTGGAGAGGGGCCATTTGAGTGTTTTTTTTTTTTTTTTTTTTTTTAAGTCTGGGATAACACCTGTGTCCAAGCTCCTTCTCCAAGAAATATGTAAGGCTTGAGGTAATCGTTTCTTGAAATTATTAACGAAAAAAGAGTTCCATGAGTCTGGGGCTGAGGGGCAGAGTGGCCAGGTGGATACACTATTTCTCAGTATTGTGGGTATCTGGGGGATTCATGTAGTTGCTGCGGGTATTGAGTGGATGGTTGAGCCACAAAGTGATATACACTATAAACTTAATGGAGAACATCAAGTCTTGAAATTCTCTCAGGTCCATTATTCATGTAAATAACCTGCCATGAGGTCCATCTGGAAAGTAAATCTTGTTGGCCCCCTAAGACACAAGCTACATTATTCAGATGTTTTATTTTTATTTATTTATTTTTTTTTTTTTTTTTTTTTTTTTTTGGGGGGGGGGGGGTAAATCACCGTCTGAATAGTTAAAGTGGCTGGAACAATTAACCACGGAGACGTAAACACCATGTTCTGAACCTGTGAGAGGTCACTCTCACCAGAAGAAGAAGAAGAAGAAGAAGAAGAAGAAGAAGAAGAAAACTGAAGAAGAAGTTTTGGTTCGAGTTATTAATATCCCTGGATAACCCGGGAAAGTGAAGCAATGTGATTTATTTCCAGTGAGGACCGCCAGTGCCCTTCCTCAAGATATAACCTACATTATCCCAGTAACACTCTGGTAGGTACCTACATACATTCTTCAGGATGAACAGGGATAACAGGTGTGAGGGGGAGACTTGCCCATATATCCTACCTCGCCCGGGACTCAACCCTCGCGGTTGTGAACCAGTCTTTTTACCACTGAGCTACAGGGTACCTGAAGGTGGGATGGATGAAGATGATGCTTTTAAAAACGGAAGAGTTTAGGGAAAAGCGCAAGTCGATCAACCGATACCGTGATTGTGTATCCCAAATCTGCTATGAACCCCGTGGGTTCATCCAGCACCTGGGAAGTGGATCGTAAGCCAGATCTAACCTAAGGGAAATGAGCCGTTCACCTGCATCCATAAAGAATGATCGTCTCCCTCTGAAGCTCCTGTAGCTGCTGAGCCCTTGACAACATCCTCATTGCCCTACTGAGGGCTCTCTTTGGACTCAGGGTGACAGATATCAGCACTACGCTTAAGCCGCAGTCTATGTGATGGAATATGACTGGGAAAACATAGTAATCGTCCCCAGGTGTGACTTTCACATACAGTAGTGCAGCGGCACACTGCTAATGTATTCAGTAATCCTCAATAAATAACATAGTTTGTGCACAGGAGGCTTGATGAGCCGTGTGTGTGTGTGTGTGTGTGTGTGTGTGTGTGTGTGTGTGTGTGTGTGTGTGTGTGTGTGTGTGTGTGTGTGTGTGTGTGTGTGGCGCTGTATTCCAGTAACGAGAAACCAATACTGAGGAAGGTTAGTTTAAACGGAAAATACTGATGTACTTCATCAGTGGCATCTGAGTGCCTCGCTTCTCAGCCTGCCTCGCTTCTCAGCCTGCCTCACTTCTCAGCCTGCCTCGCTTCTCAGCCTGCCTCACTTCTCAGCCTGCCTCGCTTCTCAGCCTGCCTCACTTCTCAGCCTGCCTCGCTTCTCAGCCTGCCTCACTTCTCAGCCTGCCTTGCTTCTCAGCCTGCCTCACTTCTCAGCCTGCCTCACTTCTCAGCCTGCCTCACTTCTCAGCCTGCCTTGCTTCTCAGTCTGCATTGCCTCTCAGCCTGCATTGCCTCTCAGCCTGCATTGCCTCTCAGCTTGCCTCATCTTTCAGTCTGCCTCACTTCTCAGCCTGCCTTGCTTCTCAGCCTGCCTTGGTTCTAGGCCTGCCTCGCCTCTCAGCCTGCCTCGCCTCTCAGCCTGCCTCGCTTCTCACCCTGCCTCGTCTCTCACCCTGCCTTGCTTCTCTGCCTGCCTCACTTCTAAGCCTGCCTCACTTCTTAGCCTGCCTTGCCTCTCAGCCTGCCTCACTTTTCAGCCTGTCTCGTCTCTCAGCCTGCCTCGCTTCTCAGCCTGCCTCACTTCCCAGCCTGTCTCGTCTCTCAGCCTGCCTTGCTTCTCAGCCTGCCTCACTTCTCAGCCTGCTTTGCTTCTCAGCCTACCTCGCCTCTCAGCCTGCCTCACTTCTCAGTCTGCCTTGCTTCTCAGCCTGCCTTGCTTCTCAGCCTGCCTTGCTTCTAGGCCTGCATTGCCTCTCAGCCTGCCTCACCTTTTATTCTGCCATGCTTCTCACCCTGCCTCGTCACTCAGCCTGCCTTGCTTCTCAGCCTGCCTTGCTTCTCAGCCTGCCTTGCTTCTCAGCCTGCCTCACTTCTTAGTCTGCCTTGCCTCTCAGCCTGCCTCACTTCTCAGCCTGTCTCGTCTCTCAACTTGCCTCGCTTCTCAGCCTGCCTCACTTCTCAGCCTGCTTCACTTCTCAGCCTACCTCGCCTCTCAGCCTGCCTTACTTCTCAGCCTGCCTCACTTCTCAGCCTGCCTTGCTTCTCAGCTTGCCTTGCTTCTAGGCCTGCATTGCCTCTCAGCCTGCCTCACCTTTTATTCTGCCTCGCTTTTCACCCTGCCTCATCTCTCACCCTGCCTTGCTTCTCAGCCTGCCTCGCTTCTCAGCCTGCCTCAATTCTTAGCCTGCCTTGCCTCTCAGCCTGCCTCACTTCTCAGCCTGCTTCGCTTCTCAGCCTGCATCGTTTTTTAGCCTGCCTGGCTTCTCAGCCTGCCTTGCCTTTCAGCCTGCCTCACCTCTCAGCCTGCCTCGCCTCTCAGCCTGCCTCGTCTCTCAGCCTGCCTCGCTTCTCAGCCTGCCTCGCCTCTCAGCCTGCCTCACTTTTCAGCCTGCCTCACTTCTCAGCCTGCTTTGCCTCTCAGCCTGCCTTGCCTCTTGGTCTGCCCCGCCTCTCAGCCTGCCTCACTTCTTAGCCTGCATTGCTTCTAAGCCTGCCTCGATTCTCAGCCTGCCTCACTTTTCAGCTTGCATTGCTTCTCAGCCTGCCTCGCTTCTAAGCCTGCCTTGCCTCTCAGCCTGCCTTGCTTTTCAGCCTGCCTTGCTTCTCAGCCTGCCTCGCTTTTCAGCCTGCCTCACTTCTCAGCCTGCCTCACTTCTCAGCCTGCCTTGCTTCTCAGCCTGCCTTGCTTCTCAGCCTGCCTCGCCTATCAGCCTGCCTAGCTTTTCAGCCTGCCTCGCCTCTCAGCCTGCCTCACTTCTTAGCCTGCATTGCTTCTCAGCCTGCCTCATTTCTCAGCCTGCCTCACCTCTCAGCCTGACTCACCTCTCAGCCTGCCTCGATTCTCAGCCTGCCTCACTTCACAGCCTGCATTGCTTCTCAGCCTGCCTCGCATCTAAGCCTGCCTTGCCTCTCAGCCTGCCTCGCTTCTCAGCCTGCCTCGCCTCTCAGCCTGCCTCGCTTTTCAGCCTGCCTCGCCTCTCAGCCTGCCTCACTTCTTAGCCTGCATTGCTTCTCAGCCTGCCTCATTTCTCAGCCTGCCTCGCCTCTAAGCCTGCCTCACCTCTCAGCCTGCCTCGATTCTCAGCCTGCCTCACTTCACAGCCTGCACTGCTTCTCAGCCTGCCTCACTTCTAAGCCTGCCTTGACTCTCAGCCTGCCTCACTTCTCAGCCTGCCTCGCCTCTCAGTCTGCCTCACTTCTCAGCTTGCCTTACTTCTTCAGTCTGCCTCACTTCTCAGCCTGCCCATCCGCCTCGCTCTAGCCTGCCTCACTCCAGCCTGCCTCACTTCTCAGCCTGCCTCACTTCTCAGCCTGCCTCACTTCTCAGCCTGCCTCACTTCTCAGCCTGCCTCACTTCTCAGCCTGCCTCACTTCTCAGCCTGCCTCGCCTCTCAGCCTGCCTTGCTTTCAGCTGCTACCTCAGCTTCCTTCTCAGCTGCCTCACTTCTCAGCCTGCCTCGTCTCTCAGCCTGCCTCGTCCTCTCAGCCTGCCTCGTCTCTCAGCCTGCCCTGCGTCTCTCAGCCTGCTCTTCTCCCTGCGTCCTCTCAGCCTGCCTCGTCTCTCAGCCTGCCTCGTGCTTGCTACAGCCTGCCTTAACTGTTCCACCTACCACTCAGCCTGCCTTGCTTCTCAGCATAAAGAGTAACCTGATGCATTAATGTTGTCCTTTAAGAAACCATACCACGGGTGGGGAAAGAACTCGCGATTAGAGAGTCATAAAACTCCAGACCGACGCTTTAACCACTGGGCCAGCTGGCTATAACAAGATTCGTCCAACTATATATATTTATCCACCATAGGAAAGTTAGAATAGACACCACTGTGACCTATGCTAACCTTCCTATGATGTATAAATATACCTAGGTGGACGAATCTTATTGTAGCCAGTTGGCCCAATAGCTAGCGCGTCGGTCTGTAGTTTTATGACTGACCGCGGGTTCTATTCCCACCCGTGGTATGGTTTGTTTGCAATCGTGTCATTACGATTTCGCTTGTTTGAGAAACAAGCGAAATCGGTGTTTTGAGAAACGTATCGTACTTGCTTAATAACCAGCCATGAATGACAAGACACACTGACAATGCTGTCAGTCATGAACACGGTCATGCTGTCAGCCATGAACACGGTCATGCTGTCAGCCTTGGACACGGTCATGCTGTCAGTCTTGAACACGGTCATGCTGTCAGCCTTGAACACGGTCATGCTGTCAGTCTTGAACACGGACATGTTGTCAGTCATGAATACGGTCATGCTGTCAGTCTTGAACACGGTCATGCTGTCAGCCTTGAACACGGTCATGCTGTCAGCCTTGAACACGGTCATGCTGTCAGCCTTGGACACGGTCATGCTGTCAGTCTTGTAAACACGGTCATGTGTCAGCCTTGAACACGGTCTGCTGTCAGCCTGAACACGGTCATGCTGTCAGCCTTGAACACGGTCATGCTGTCAGCCTTGAACACGGTCATGCTGTCAGTCTTGAACACGGTCATGTTGTCAGTCATGAATACGGTCATGCTGTCAGCTTTGAACACCGTCATGCTGTCTGTCATGAATACGGTCATGCTGTCAGCCTTAAAGTAATTTTCAGGATGTGACAGCATACAGTGTGCATGTGACAGAATTCAGTGTGTAACAACATACAGTATGAGTGACAGCCTACAGTGTGAGTGACAGCATACAGTGTGAGTGACAGCCTACAGTGAGGGTGACAGCATACAGTGTGAGTGACAGCATACAGTGTGAGTGGCAGCATGCAGTGTGAGGGACAGCATACAGTGTGAGTGACAGCATACAGTGTAAGCGACAGCATACAGTGTGACAGCATACAGTGTGACAGCATACAGTGTGACATCATACAGTGGGAGTGACAGCATACAGTGTGACAGCATACAGTGTGTCAACATACAGTGTGAGTGACAGCATACAGTGTAAGTGACAGCATACAGTGTGAGTGACAGCATACAGTGTGAGTGACAGCATACAGTGTGAGTGACAGCATACAGTGTAAGTGACAGCATACAGTGTGAGTGACAGCATACAGTGTGAGTGACAGCATACAGTGTGAGTGACAGCATACAATGTGAGTGACAACATACAGTGTAAGCGACAGCATACAGTGTGTCAACATACAGTGTGAGTGACAGCATACAGTGTGTCAACATACAGTGTGAGTGACAGCATACAGTGTGTCAACATACAGTGTGAGTGACAGCATACAGTGTGTCAACATACAGTGTGAGTGACAACATACAGTGTAAGCGACAGCATACAGTGTGACAGCATACAGTGTGTCAACATACAGTGTGAGTGACAGCATACAGTGTGAGTGACAGCATACAGTGTGAGTGACAGCATACAGTGTAAGTGACAGCATACAGTGTGAGTGACAGCATACAGTGTGAGTGACAGCATACAGTGTGAGTGACAGCATACAGTGTGAGTGACAACATACAGTGTAAGCGACAGCATACAGTGTGACAGCATACAGTGTGTCAACATACAGTGTGAGTGACAGCATACAGTGTAATGTTGACAGCATACAGTGTGAGTGACAGCATACAGTGTGGTGACAGCATACAGTGTAGTGACAGCATACAGTGTGAGTGACAGCATACAGTGTAATCGTGGACAGCATACAGTGTGTAGTGACAGCATGCATAGTGTGAGTGACAGCATACAGTGTGAGTGACAGCATACAGTGTAATGACAGGATACAGATGTGAGTGACATAACAGTGTGAGTGACAGCATACGTGTGTGTGAGGCGTAGTGTACAGCATACAGTGTAAGCGACAGCATACAGTGTGACAGCATACAGTGGGAGTAACAGCATACAGTGTGACAGCATACAGTGTGTCAACATACAGTGTGAGTGACAGCATACAGTGTGACAGCATACAGTGTAAAGTCGATCAGCATACAGTTGTGACAGCATACAGTGTGTCAACATACAGTGTGAGTGATACAGGGACATACAGTGTGTGACAGCATACAGTGTGTCAACATACAGTGAGTGTAGTGACAGCATACAGTGTGACAGCATACAGTGTGTCAACATACAGTGTGAGTGACAGTATACAGTGCAAGTGACAGCATACAGTGTAAGTGACAGCATACAGTGTGAGTGACAGCATACAGTGTGAGTGACAGCATACAGTGTGAGTGACAGCATACAGTGTGAGTGACAGCATACAGTGTAAGTGACAGCATACAGTGTGAGTGACAGCTATATGTGTGAGTGACAGCATACAGTGTGAGTGACAGCATACAGTGTGAGTGACAGCATACAGTGTAAGCGACAGCATACAGTGTGACAGCATACAGTGGGAGTGACAGCATACAGTGTGACAGCATACAGTGTGACAGCATACAGTGTGAGTCAACATACAGTGTGAGTGACAGCATACGGTGTGTCAACATACAGTGTGAGTGACAGCATACGGTGTGTCAACATACAGTGTGACAGCATAGAGTGAGTGACAGCATACAGTGTGTCAACATACAGTGTGACAGCATAGAGTGAGTGACAGCATACGGTGTGTCAACATACAGTGTGACAGCATACAGTGTGAGTGACTGCATACGGTGTGTCAACATACAGTGTGAGTGACAGCATACGGTGTGTCAACATACAGTGTGAGTGACAGCATACAGTGTGTGTGACAGCATACAGTGTGACAGCATACAGTGTGACAGCATACAGTGTGACAGCATATAGTGTGACAGCATACAGTGTGAGTGACAGCATACAGTGTGACAGCATACAGTGTGAGTGACAGCATACAGCGTGAGTGACAGCATACAGTGTGACAGCATACAGTGAGACAGCATACAGTGTGAGTGACAGCATACAGTGTGACAGCATACAGTGAGACAGCATACAGTGTGACAGCATACAGTGTGAATGACAGCATACAGTGTGACAGCATACAGTGTGAGTGACAGCATACAGTGTGACAGCATACAGTGAGACAGCATACAGTGAGACAGCATACAGTGAGACAGCATACAGTGTGAATGACAGCATACAGTGTGACAGCATACAGTGAGACAGCATACAGTGTGAGTGACAGCATACAGTGTGACAGCATACAGTGTGACAGCAGTGTGACAGCATACAGTGTGACAGCATACAGTGTGACAGCATACAGTGAGACAGCATACAGTGTGAGTGACAGCATACAGTGTGACAGCATACAGTGGTGACAGCATACAGTGTGACAGCATACAGTGTGAGTGACAGCATACAGTGTGACAGCATACAGTGTGACAGCATACAGTGTGACAGCATACAGTGTGAGTGACAGCATACAGTGTGACAGCATACAGTGTGACAGCATACAGTGTGACAGCATACAGTGTGACAGCATACAGTGTGACAGCATACAGTGTGACAGACATACAGCATCTTAGGAAAAATAATGTAACAGTCTTTGTGTACTTTTCCCCTCTCTCATCTAATATTATGTTGCTAATGTTACTTTCGTTAATAATTAAAGCGAAAATATAATTCTTTATAGTATTAGTTGACTTATATCTTCAGCTACATTTATAGGCAGGGTGTAACACACAACAAACTACACTCTGTGATCACAAATTTGAGTTACGATTGGCTACTTCTAAAAGACCCGGGCCGGGAGAATACCGGCGAATAAATAATAATAAAAAAAAAAAAAGATTGGCTACCTGCGCTGCTGGCGGAACTACTTGCTATCTTGTTTGATTTCTGGAGTGAGTTTCAGAGCCAGGACTCCTGGTCTCACACCAACACCGTCTCCTCTGTATTCTGTCTGGGAGAACGTTGTTCTCCTCTGTTTGTGTCATGTAGACTCAGATTTCTGGTAGAGCTTGTATTTATTGGTGAGCCGGGATTGCATCTCGTTCTCTGTGCAACTCTGTGCACAGAGTCTTATTGAGAATTGGTGATTTCTGACATTTTCTGAAGTTGGCTGGTGTGGGAAACTCGCTGTGTTTGAGATCTCGAGTCTAACTCTGGCCTACAGTACCTTGTAGATAAATGGTTCAGAGAACCGACAAGTTGATAAATTAAACACATGTGCAACAGTTGGATACGTTTTTTTTTTTTGTGAAAACGTTTGGCCACGCAGTGGCTTCATCAGTCCAATATGAAGAAGAATGGTGGAGATCAAAAGGATCTTCACTATTCTTCTTTGTACTGGGCTGATAAAGCCAGTGTGTGGCAAACGTTTCCACAATAAATGTACCTAAGTGATACACATGCCACATGAGTCTAATTTCTTCAGTACCTTGTGCTGACTGACATCTACACACTGTCGTAGTCGGAGCTTCAAAGTTGACGAACCCAGGTTCAGGATTTTTTTTTTTGCCTTGTATGGATGACTTATCGCTTGTCCTTAGTTAGAATCGTTGCTTGGCTGACGCTGTGCTGCTCACAGCTACTCTGTACATTTTGCTGTGGCGGCGAACTGGTCGCTTTGCTGTTCAAGCAAGCTGTTCTTAATTCTTCTCTGGGTCAAAGTTTAGTATATTTAGGGATTTGCTTCATTAGTAAGGTTCTAAATCGAGTCTAACCGAGCACACTACACACACACACACACACACACACACACACACACACACCACACACACACACACCACCACCACACAACACACACACACACACACACACACACACAACATCACGCACACATACACACACACACACACACACACACACACACACACACACACACACACACACACACACAACACACACAAACACACACCAACACATAGATATCAGCATGAATAGCCAGCAATGACTGTGTGGAGCAGGAACATACATGTTTAAGGCAGTCATGATAAGCTATGGCAGGGAGGGCCTGTAGCAATCAGCGAAGAGCGGCCAGAGCGTACTCGACCCTGCAACCACACAAGTGGTACACAGTGAGTGTATGTGTCGAGTGGGGTTCCACAAGGGTCAGTCATAGGTCCGGTGCTGTTTCTTATATAAGAACATAAGAAAGAAGGAACACTGCAGCAGGTTACTGACCCATGCGGAGCAGGTCCATGTCAAACCCCCGGCTTAGACTAATGGCCCACCCAGTCAGGCCACCTCCACTTAAGGAAGGAGCAAGGCACCTGACCCAGTAGCACCAGCAAGTCAGGTCCAACTCACACCCACCCACACCCACTCATGTATTTTTCTAACCTATTTTTCAAACTACACAACATCTTAGTTTCTATGACGGTACTCGGGAGTTTGTTCCACTCATCCACAACTCTATTACCAAACCAGTGCTTTCCTATATCCTTCCTGAATCTGAAATTTTCCAGCTTAAAACCATTGCTGCGAGTCCTGTCTAGCCTAGATATTTTTAGCACGCTACTTACATTCCTATTTTCCATTTATACACCTCAATCATATCCCCCTAATTCTACGCCTTTCTAGAGAAGGGATAGTCATATCGTTTAAATGGCTCCTGGAGTTTAACCTCAGCAAGTGCAGAGTTATGAAGCTTGGGGAAGGACAAAAGAGACCGCAGACGGAGTACGGCCTAAGAGGTCAGAGGCTGCGAAACTCACTCAAGGCAAAGGTTCTTGGGTGAGTATCATACCGAGCACGTCTCCTGAGACGCACATCGACCAAATAACTGCTTTAGCATATGGGTGCCTGGCAAACCTGAGAACAGCGTTTAGACATCTAAGTAAGGAATCATTCACCACACTGTACACCGTTTACGTTGAGGCCCATATTGGAGTATGCAGCACCAGTATGGAACCCACACTTTGGTCAAACACGTCAAGAAATTAGAGAATGTGCCAAAGATTTGCAACAAGACTAGTCCCGGAGCTGAAGGGTTTGTTCTACGAGAATAGGTTAAGAGAACTCAACATGACAACACTGAAAGATAGGAGGGACAGGGGAGACATGATAACAACATATAAAATACTGAGAGAAATTGATAAGGTGGACAGGGACAGGATGTTCCAGAGATATGAAACAGCAACAAGGGGTCACAATCGGAAGCTAAAAACTCAGATGAATCACAGGGATGTTAAGAAGTATTTCTTCAGTCACAGAGCTCCAGTTGGACCCCATCATTCTTTCACCGATTTTGGCCCTCGTCCAGTGTCAATAATGTTGTCTGTAGTACCTTTGTAATGTCTGTTACATGTTTTTTTTTTTTTTTTTTTTTTTTTTTTTTTTTTTTTTTTTTTTGTGTGTGTGTGTGTGTGTGTGTGTGTGTGTGTGTGTGTGTGTGTGTGTGTGTACTCATCTAATTCACCTAATTGTGGTTGCAGGGGTCGAGACTCAGCTCCTGGCCCCTCCTCTTCACTGATCGCTACTACGTCCTCTCCCTCTCTGCTTCCTGAGCTTTGTCATACCTCTTCTTAAAACTATGTATGGTTCCTGCCTCCACTACTTCACTTGCTAGGCTATTCCACTTCCTGACGACTCTATGACGGAAGAAATGCTTCCTAACGTCCCTGTGACTCGTCTGAGTCTTCAGCTTCCAGTTGTGACCCCTTGTTTCTGTGTCCCCTCTCTGGAACATCCTGTCTCTGTCCACCTTGTCTATTCCCCGCAGTATCTTGTATGTTGTTATCATGTCTCCCCTGACCCTTCTGTCCTCCAGTGTAGTCAGTCCGATTTCCCTCAACCTTTCCTCGTACGACATTCCCCTGAGCTCTGGTTGCAAACCTTTGTACTTTCTCTAACTTCTTGACGTGCTTGACCAGGTGTGGGTTCCAGACTGGTGCTGCATACTCCAGTATGGGCCCAACATACACAGTGTACAGTGTCTTGAACCAGGCGCCCGTATGCTGCAGCAGTTATTTGGTTGATGTGTGCCTCCGGTGACTTGCTCGATGTTATGGTCACCCCAAGGTCTTTCTCCCTGAGTGAGGTCTGTGGTCTTTGTCCACCTAGCCTATACTCTGTCTGCGGTCTTCTTTGCCCCTCCCCAATCTTCATGGCTTTGCATTTGGCAGGGTTAAATTCGAGAAGCCAGTTTCTGGACCACATGTCCAGCCTGTCCAGGTCTCTTTGCAGTCCTGCCTCATCCTCATCCGATTTAATTCTTCTCATCAGCTTCACATCATCTGCGAATAGGGACGCTTCAGAGTCTATTCCTTCCATCATGTCGTTCGCATATATCGTCACAGGCGCCCACTGTGATACCTCTTCACGTACCATGACTCGTTGTTGCCTCCCTGTCAGGTATTCCCTGATCCATTGCAGTGCCCTCCCTGTTATATGCGCCTGATCCTCCAGCTTCTGCACTAATCTCTTGTGAGGAACTGTGCCAAAGGTCTTCCTGCAGTCCAGGAAAATGCAATCAACCCATCCCTCTCTCTCGTGTCTTACTTCTGTTACCTTGTCATAAAACTCCAGAAGGTTTGTGACACAGAATTTGCCTTCCATGAACCCATGCTGGTTTTCATTTATAATCTTGTTCCGTTCCAGGTGCTCCACCACTCTCCTCCTGATAATCTTCTCCATAACTTTGCATGATCTGCACGGAGTTGCTGAACACCACAAATGAGGTAGTTGAAGTTCTATCAATAAAGACTGAGAACCAAAACCTAGTCATTGTGGTTGTATACAAGCCACCAGATGCAACCTCACAACAGTTCAAGGAACAGCTATTGAAAATGGATTACTGTTTGGAAAACCTTCCAGCTCCATCCCCAAACATCTTACTGCTTGGTGATTTGAACCTAAGGCATACAAAATGGAAGAATGTAGCAAATAATGTTATAGCTGAAACAATCCCCGGAGGTAGCGCAGATGAAAGGTCACACACACATGAGCTACTAAGTCTCTGCGAAAAACAACCTTAAGCCAGCAGATAGTGGAGCCAACAAGACTAGAAAACACACTTGACCTTATCTTCACAAATAATGAGACCTGATAAGAGACATAAGAATATAAAAAAAACATAATTCCGATCACAACCTAATCGAAGTCCAGACGTACATGCATAGGGGTCCTGATCAGCAGAATGCATGTACCTGTGAAGGTGTCTTCACAAAATGCAACTTCAACAAAGAACATCAACTGGGACCAGGTAAACCATGTCCTAAACGAAACATGTTGGGAAGATGTCTTAAATGACATGGATCCAAACCAGTGCCTTAAAAAGGATCAACTTCCTGGTAGCCGAAGCATGTTCTAGGCATATTCCCTAAGAAAGAAGAAGAGCAGGAGTAAACTGGAAAGAGAAAGACGCTCCCTCTAAGAAGACGACGAAGAGTCACTGAGCTCCTCAGGAGTGCTAGAATATCTGATACACGAAAGGAGGCGCTGACCAGGGAAGTGGAAACTATCGAACTTAAGTTAAATGACTCTTACAGGAACCAGGAGAGGCAGGAGGAGCTTAAAGCTATTAGTGAAATTGAAAGAAATTCAAAATATTTCTTTTCATATGCCAAAAACAAGGCAAATACCACATCTAGTATCGGGCCCTTACTCAGACAGGATGGGACTTACACAGATGACAAGGAAATGAGTAAAATATGAAATCCCAGTACGACTCTGTGTTTAGTGAACCACTAATCGGTCTGAGGATCGACGACCCAAATGATTTCTTCATGTGATGAATGGTTTTGAAAACCGACAAGTTAAAGAATTGAGACACCTATGCAACACATGGGAATCTTTATTGAAGAAACGTTTCGCCACACAGTGGCTTCATCAGTCAATACAAAGTAGAAATGGGTAAGGAGAGTAGAAGTATGAGGTAATCAGTCCCTCAACCTGGATTCGATGTGTTCAGTCCATCACTTACTACAAGAGTGATGGACTGAACACATCGAATCCAGGTTGAGGGACTGATTACCTCATACTTCTACTCTCCTTACCCATTTCTACTTTGTATTGGACTGATGAAGCCACTGTGTGGCGAAACGTTTCTTCAATAAAGATTCCCATGTGTTGCATAAGTGTCTCATTTCTTCATGAATGAGCCTCAAAACTCCATAAATGTATGCCAGATTTCTGACATTACCCTAACTCCGATAGATTTCGAAAAAGCCATTGACAACATGCCTATGCACTCAGCCCCGGGCCCAGACTCGTGGAACTCTGTTTTCACTAAGAACTGCAAGAAACCCCTCTCGTGTGCCCTAAGTACACTATGGAGGAGGAGCTTGGACATGGGTGAAATTCCACAGTCACTTAAAACAACGGATATATCCCCACTCCATAAAGGTGGCAGCAAAGCATTAGCTAAGAACTATAGACCAATAGCTCTGACGTCCCACATCATAAAATTTTTTGAAAGAGTGCTAAGAAGCAGGATTGCAAATCACCTGGATTCCCAAAATCTGCACAATCCAGGGCAACATGGGTTCAGGGGAGGTCGCTCCTGCCTCTCACAACTACTGGATCACTATGACATGGCCTTGGATGCACTGGAAGAAAATCAGAATGCGGATGTAATATACACAGACTTTGCAAAAGCATTTGACAAATGCGATCATGACGTAATAGCCCATAAAATACGTGCTAAAGGAATAACTGGGAAAGTGGGGAGATGGATCTTCAACTTCCTAACAAATCGAACACAAAGAGTAGTGGTCAACAGAGTTAAATCGGAGGCTGCCATAGTGAAGAGCTCTGTTCCACAAGGCACAGTACTCGCCCCATCTTATTCCTTATCCTCATATCAGACATAGACAGAGATATACACCACAGCACCGTATCATCCTTTGCGGATGATACTAGGATCTGCATGAGGCTGTCATCTGCTGAGGACGCGGTTAACCTCCAAGAAGATATAAACAAAGTTTTCCAGTGGGCAACGGTAAACAATATGATGTTCAATGAGGACAAATTCCAACTACTCCGTTATGGAAAACTGAAGGAGATAATAACTAGAACAGAGTATACTACTGACTCCGGCCATACAATAGAGCGGAAAAATAATGTAAGGGATCTGGGAGTAGTAATGTCTGAGGATCTCACTTTCAAGGATCACAACAGTGCCACGATCGCACGTGCAAAGAAAATGATAGGATGGATAATGAGAACTTTCAAAACGAGAGATGCCAAGCCAATGATGATCCTTTTCAAATCACTTGTTCTCTCTAGGCTGGAATACTGCTGTACATTAACATCTCCATTCAAAGCAGGTGAAATCGCAGATCTAGAGAGTGTACAGAGATCCTTTACTGCACGTATAAGTTCTGTCAAGCACCTTAACTACTGGGAACGCTTGGAAGCACTTGACTTGTACTCGTTGGAACGCAGGAGGGAGAGATATATCATAATCTACACTTGGAAAATCTTGGAAGGAATGGTCTCAAATCTGCACACAGAAATCACTCCCTACGAAAGTAAAAGACTGGGCAGGCGATGCAAAAATGCCGCCAATAAATAGTAGGTGCGCCATTGGTACACTAAGGGAAAACACCATAAGTGTCCGGGGCCCAAAACTGTTCAACAGCCTCCCATCAAGCATTAGGGGAATTGCCAATAAGCCCCTGGCTGCCTTCAAGAGAGAGCTGGAGAGATACCTAAAGTCAGTGCCGGATCAGCCGGGCTGTGGCTCGTACGTTGGACTGCGTGCGGCCAGCAGTAACAGCCTAGTTGATCGGGCCCTGGTCCATCGGGAGGCCTGGTCATGGACCGGGCCGCGGGGGCGTTGATCCCCGGAATAACCTCCGGGTACTATACATGTCAGAGACACAGGTCAGTAGTTTAGTGCCTCGTTTCTGTTTCTTTTCTTAAATATGGGGACTACATTTGCTGTCTTCCATTTCTCAGGTAGTTGCCCAGTTTCAAGGGATGTGTTGAAGATTGTGGTTAGGGGCACGCACAGCATCTCTGCTCCTTCTCTAAGGACCCACGGGGAGATGTTGTCCGGTCCCATCGGCTTTGAGGTATCAAGGTCACTTAGCAGCTTCTGCACCTCCTCCTCGGTTATTCGTATGTCATCCAACACTTGTTGGTATATTCCCTCTTGATGTTCCCTTCTGTGCTGTCTTCCCAGAGCCCTTCCTGTCTCTGGAGTTTACCTGGAGAGAGTTCCGGGGGTCAACGCCCCCGCGGCCCGGTCTGTGACCAGGCCTCTTGGTGGATCAGAGCCTGATCAACCAGGCTGTTACTGCTGGCTGCACGCAAACCAACGTACGAGCCACAGCCCGGCTGTAAAAACTTCCTTAAATCTCCTGTTTAGCTCCTCACATACCTCCTGATCATTTCTTGTGAGTTCTCCACCTTCTGTCCTCAGTCTGATCACCTGGTCTTTGACTGTTGTCTTCCTCCTGATGTGGCTATACAACAGTTTCGGGTCAGTCTTGACTTTCGATGCTATGTTATTTTCAAACTGTCGCTGGGCCTCCCTCCTTACCTGTGCATACTCGTTCCTGGCTCTGCGACTAATCTCCCTATTTTCATACCTTCTGTACTTTTCCCATTCTCTATTGCACTTTGTTTTTGCTTCCTTACAACGTCCGGTAAACCAGGGGCTCGTTCTGGTCTTCCCATTGTTTCTGTTGCCCTTGGGAATAAACCTTTCCACTGCCTCCTTGCATTTTGTTGTTACATATTCCATCATTTCATTTATTGGCTTTCCTGTCAGTTCTCTGTCCCACGGAACCTCCTGCAGGAAGTTCCTCAAACCTATGTAGTCCCCTCTTTTATAGTCTGGCTTTTCCCATTCAACTCCTGTTACTCTCTCCACTTGCAACTCTACTATGTATTCAAAGCACAGAACCACGTGGTCACTAGCTCCTAGGGGACTTTCATATGTGATGTCCTCAATGTCTGAACTGCTCAGGGTGAACACAAGGTCCAATCTTGCTGGTTCATCCTCCCCTCTCACTCTGGTAGTGTCCTTAACATGTCGGTGCATGAGGTTTTCCAGCACCACATCCATCATCTTGGCTCTCCATGTTTCGGGGCCCCCATGTGGCTCCAGGTTTTCCCAGTCAGTCTCCCTGTGGTTGAAATCAACCATAACCAGCAACTTTGCTCTGCTGGAGTGAGCTCTTCTTGCCACCTCAGCAAGTGTGCGTGTGTGTGTGTGTGTGTGTGTGTGTGTGTGTGTGTGTGTGTGTGTGTGTGTGTGTGTGTGTGTGTGTGTGTGTGTGTGTGTGTGTGTGTGTGTGCTTGGGAACCGTTGGTCACGGACATCTCTTCTAGTGTTTTATTAGTCAGGAAACAATGTCTCTTGACAATGGCCTTTGTGTCAAATGATGACTAGTTTACTAGGCTACCTGGGTTAGGCTTTATGCCTCTGTAAGAAAGCTCAGACTCTCTACCCAGTTGTATCCTGAGATGAAAGTCGATTTCTTTCATTTATGATAGTTACATAGTGGCTACAAAAAGTAGTTACGTTTCCTTGTCATATTCCATCACACAGGATGGGTTTTACCCAACGACTCTCTCGACTGGTAACTCACTCTGCTTGCATACTGAGTATCCATGGTTCTATTTCCGGCACGGGTGGAAACGTTGGGTATGTTTCCTTTCCACCTGCTGCCCCTGTTCACCTAACAGTAAGTAATTACCTAGGTGTTAGTCAACTGTTGTGGGTCGCATCCCAGAAAAATCAAAGTTGATGGGTTTCCCTGTCATATTCCGTCACACAGAATAATCATAATAATGTTTTTTTTTACATCAGATGATGAAGTCTGTCACAGTGGCAGAAGCGAAGGTGTGATCTTGTAGAAATGGTGGGAGAGACGGAGGAGAGGCTGGAGGGTAGTAGTTGTTTGTACAGTTTTAACCTACCTTACTATTCAGTGCAGGTAGTGCAGAATTTCATTTATCATGCTATACTTTTCTACGAACACTGTTGTCCATAAGTCAGTGTACATTCAATCACTGCCTCTGGTTTGATTGAACTAAGAAGTTGTTAGATGTATTGTAAATTAATATTCAAAGATCTGAGTCAGGATGACAACTTCTTAGGGATCAACTCTTGTCATAGAGAACCGTCAAATTATATATATATTATATATATATATATTATATATATATATATTATATATATATATATATATATATATATATATATATATATATATATATATATATATATATATGTCGTGCCGAATATGTAAAACTGGTCAATTAGCAAGAACTCATTTAAAATTAAGTCCTTTCTAAAATTTTCTCTTATACGTTTAAAGATATATTTTTTTCATTAATGCTGATGCAAAAATTTATAATTTGGTACAAAAGAATCTTAGAAAACTACCTAACCTTATTATAATAAGAACAATTTATTTTAGCCTAATCCAACTAAATTATTTTTAGATTTGTTTACAATAATTTAATACTAAACAAACACAGTGAAATATATTTTTTTCGTTAGGTTCAGAATGATTTTGGCGAAATTATTGCATTTACAAATTTTCACTTGTCCTATATGGCAAGATGAACGTTGCTATTTAAGCCAGGATCGCAAGTTCTGCCTATTCGGCACGATATATAATATATATATATATATATATATATATATATATATATATATTATATATATATATATATATATATATATATTATATATATAATAATATATAAAGTCATTATATCAAGTTGAAAAGGAAAGCGGTGCAATGATTATCCCACTGCCCAGTGACGGGCAGGGCAGGACAGTACAAGGAAATTTGAGCACTGAGAGAGAGTTGGAGAGAGAGAGACAGGGGGGGATGTGATCAGCTCACAGGGACGGGCAAGACAGGACAGGGATGAGGAAAGCAGGGCATGGCAGGGAATGGTATGGCAGGACAGGGCATGGCAGGGCAGAGGGCGGGGAAGGATGGGCACTGAGAGAGAGGAAGGAAGGGGGAGGTGGTCAGCACACAGAGACGGGATACAACCATTAGCCAGTACCATGAGCGGACCGGGGCTGTCACTCACACTCAAATGTATATCGTCCACCCAGCCTCAAACTCTCTCTTTACCCAGTCTGAGATTGTCGAGCTGTCTTAAGATGTAAGATTGTGGAGCTGTCTTCAGATTTATGGTTGTCACATTTGAGTCCTGATTGCCTTGTAGCTGTGATCTTGCTATTCAATGAACCTATTATACTAATTCCAGTCTCCTTGGCACACAACACAGCCACTTTAAGCATTCCATTTGTACCTGATCTCACAATACAAGGGTTGATGCGACTACCAGGTTAGATAGACCTATAGTATACATTAATAAGCACTAAGCCACTTCCTAGGGTGGCCCTAAACCTATTCTGTTTCAAACTACCTACATATGAACCAGGTAACTGGAGTTTACTGGAGGGTATGGAGATGAATACATCAATAATAATCGTAAAAAAGCCTTTTCTCTCTTCATTATTATTATTATTATTATTATTATTATTATTATTATTATTATTTTTATTATTATTATTATTATTATTGTTATTGTTATTATTATTATTGTTATTGTTATTATTATTATTATTATTATTATTATTATTATTATTGTTATTATTATTATTATTATTATTGTTATTGTTATTATTATTATTATTATTATTATTATTATTATTATTATTTTTTTATTATTATTATTATATTATTATTATCAACATCTCAGTGGGGAAGTGGAACAAAATTCTTCCTCCGTAAGCCATGCGTATCGTAAGAGGCAACTAAAATGCCGGGAGCAAGGGGCTAGTAACCCCTTCTGCTGTATACGCTACTAAATTTAAAAGGAGAAACTTTCGTTTTTCGTTTTGGGCCACCCTGTCTCGGTGGGATACTGCTGGTGCGTTGAAAGATTATTATTATTATTATTATTATTATTATTATTATTATTATTAAAAAAACACAACATAGTCACAGTTACAAACTAAAGGGATTACACATCCATCACAGGAAGGCACAACAGGGTAACAATTATGAATTACATAACAGGGGAAAATCATTATAACTACATACACTTTCAACACTGGCCACAGGTGTACTTAAGGGGAGTCCGTGATGGACCAGAGCCACACCTCGACCTACAGACTTGAAGCATGCTGAGTGTTGGGGACGAGTCCTGACCGAGGCTCTGAGAGCAAATGCAATGATGATGATGATGATGATGATGATGATGATGATGATGATGATGATGATGATGATGATGATGATGATGATGATGATGATGATGATGATGATGATGATGATGATGATGATGATGATCATATATTATGAGAACGATGATTTTCCAGATGGAAAATGATGGCTCAGAGAGGATGTGTTTAGTCCAGTATATTCGCTCAGCTAAAAACAGCCCAATGACTTTTCCAAAGGGCGAAATGACAGGCACCCAATGAAGAAGGAGGCCAGTTGGTCCCCTTAACTCACAGGCTAAGGGGGTATCGCCTACAGCCCAATAATGACAGGAGCAGCCCTATGACATGACAGGGGCAGCCCTATAACATGACAGGGGCAGCCCTATGACATGACAGGGGCAGCCCTATGACATGACAAGGGCAGCCCTATGATATGACAGGGGATCATTTAGGTCTCAAGTTTCATGTACTTTGGTGGGGGCAGCCGTATGATAAGTGCACGGTGTGTATTCTACAGTACAAGTAGTTTAGAAGTTAGCTACAATAGTCTCAGATGTCCTGTGGCGGAACACAGTACGTCGTCTTGGGTTCAAGTGATGTCTTCAGTCTAATGTGTATGATGCTGACAGTCATCTCAACATCCACAAACTCCTCTGCTATCTTCCCCACTCACACAGAGCAACAGAAGTGTTGGTGGAGTAGAAGTCAGTGTTGAGTCTGGTGTGTGAGGCTCAGTGTTGTCGCTGGTATGAGGCTTTCAACTCTCAAACACTTCGGCTTCATTGGAGTCACTCCCGGTGCTCGGGTTGTGGTCCGAGCGCTGAGGTGGCTAGGACCACTGACAATGTAAGCTGTCAGTGGTCCTATAAGCACCCAACAAGCAGAAGACTGAGTGACTCGAAAGGTTCTCCGGAGGTTCTGCTGTGTTCTGTGCACTGGTAAATGCTCCTCTTTTTATCCCGTCCCTGCTCTACTCTCGTATATATACTGGCTCCCTTACCTTCGTGTGCTAGTGTGTGGCTGGTTAATGGTTCAAGTCGGACCGAAACGTCGTCAGAAAGTTTCTCTTTCCTTTGTGTGTTGAGGTTCCAGCCGTCGAGCCTCCAACACTCGTTGCGCCGAATGACCCACACGGGTTTAGCGCTTCGCTTCATCATCACAAGCCCTACGTGTAATTCTGTGGTGTTGTCTTCCTTGTGCCTCAAACTTCGTACGTTAGTTGTGTTTCCCTCACACGGCTTCATATTTACAACGAAAAAGTATATTTAGCAATTTGTTTCTGGAGTTCACTCTTTCCATCGTGCGAGATGTATTTGTTGTTGTAGTTGTTGTTGTTGTTGTTGTTGTTGTTGTTGTTGTTGTTGTTGTTGTTGTTGTTGTTGTTGTTGTTGTTCTACTTTCAACTTGTACTTCTTCGTTTACCTCTGCTTCCTGTTCCCTCTCATTAACTCTCTCACTCTCTCTCTCTCCGCCTCCTTCCTTCCCTCCTCCTTCCTTCCTTCTACAATATTCTTCACAATCACAACAGCACATTGATCCTTCACACTGGCCGTCATCTGCAACTCTCGTTTTCCTTACCATTGTTTGCCTCACATTTGTTTGGTTGTTGTTTATAGCAAGAACACGTTCGTTCGTTTGCTTATAGCACTAGCTGTTTATAGGGAACCAAAGGCTACTAGCACATTGTTTGTTTGCGTATGTTTGTGTGTGTGTGTGTGTTGTGTGTGTGTGTGTGTGTGTGTGTGTATGTGTGTGTGTGTGTGTGTGCTCACCTATTTGTACTCACCTATTTGTGGTTGCAGGGGTCGATTCACAGCTCCTGGCCCCGCCTCTTCGCTGATTGCTACTAGGTCCTCTCTCTCCCTGCCCCATGAGCTCTATCATACCTCGCCTTAAAACTATGTATGGTTCCCGCCTCCACTACGTCACTTTCTAGGCTATTCCACGGCCTGACTACTCTATGACTGAAGAAATACTTCCTAACATCCCTTTGATTCATCTGAGTCTTCAACATTCCAATTGTGACCTCTTGTGTCTGTGTCCCTTCTCTGGAGCATCCGTCTTTGTCCACCTTGTCTATTCCCGCAAGTATTTTTTTAGGGCCCCCGGTTTTTCCATGTCCCCCCCCCCTTGGACCCCCTTTTTTGTCCTCCGTGTCGTCAGGCCGATTTCCCTAAACCCCTTTCTTCGTGGACAACCCCCGTAGTTTGGGGGAACTAGCTTTTTCCCAAACCCTTTGCACTTTCTCAAATTTTTTACGGGGCTTGACTAGGTTTTGGGTTCCCAAAAAGGGTTTGCTGCATACTCCAGTAGGGCCCGGGGACGTAAAGGTTTATACAGGTCTTAAAAATCCTTACTGAGGAAATCGGAACGCTTTTGGGAGGTTTGCCAGGCGCCCATATGTTTTGCAGCGTTATTTTAATTGATGGGGCCCTCGGAGATATCTCGGTGTTTTTACCCCACCCCCAGATTTTTTCCTTGAGTGAGGTTTGCGGGTTTTTGGGCCCATCTAAACTATTTGTGTCTGCGGTCTTTTTGTTTTTCCCCCAAAATCTTAATGCCCTTTGCTTTTGGGCGGGGTTAAAATTTAAAGGAGCCAGTTGCGGACCGGCTTTTACCCTGCCCAAAGGTCTCTTTGTGGGTCCTCCCTGACCCTCACCCGATTTGATTTTTCTAAATTTAATTTCGCATCATCTCCCCAAAACCAAAAAAATTTGAGTCTATCCTTCCGTTATGTCGTTCAATATCCCCAAAACAGACGGGGTCCAGGCCCCGGGCCCCTGTGGAACCCCGCTTGTCACAGGGGGCCCCACTCTGACCCTCGTCGGTCCCAGATTCGTTGTTGCCTCCCTTTTTAAGGTTTCTTTTAATCCATTGCATTTCCCTTTTCCCTGTTATTTTGTGCCTGACCCCTCTAGCTTTTGCAGAAACCCTCTTGTGGGGAAAATTTGTTTTAAAGGGCCCCTTCTTGCGCCCAAAAAAAAACCCCCCCCCGATCCCCCCCTCTCTCTTTGCTTACTTCTGTCACCTTTTTCATAAAATCTAGGAGGTTTGTGACACGGGTTTTTCCTTCCGGGAAACCCGTGCTGGTTGTAAAAATTTTACACTTGTTTTTTTCCCAGGTGCCCCCCCCCACTTCCTCCTGATGATTTTTCTCCATGACCTTGCATATATACATTTAGTGAAAAGGGTTCTGTGGGTTTTAGTGCCTCATGTCTGTCTCCCTTTTAAAAAGGGGGAATACATTTCCCTTTTTTCCTTTCCCTCGGGGAGTTCCCCAGTTTCAAATGATGTGTTGAAGTCTTTTTTTAAATGTTTAAAAATTTTACTCTCCCTTCCCTTTTTAAAGGACCCATGGAGAGATGTTGTCTGGCCCCCCACCGCCTTTGAGGTGTAAGTTCCCCCAAACCCAGCTTTTTTAAACCTCCTCCTTGGTTATAGTACCTCTTTCCAAGCACTTGCGGGTTTTGGGGCCCCCCCTGTTTGTTTTAGGGAAAAGGCCCTACTGGTTTCCACTCAAAATCCCTTTTTAAAAATCTTGTGTTGAGCTCCTGACATACCTTTTGGGTTTCGTTTCTTGTAAAATTTCCCCATCACCCTTCCTCAGTTGATTACCTGGTCCTTGACTGTTGTTTTCCTCCTGTTTGGTGTAAAAAGCTTCGGGTCAGTTTTTTACTTTTGATGCTATTTCATTTTCATTTTGTTTTTGAGCCCCCCTTTTTATCTTTTGATTTTTCTTTCTGGTCTTGGCTGTTTTTTTTCCTTTTTTTTTCCGGATTTCTCTGTCTTCTGTCCCTTTTCCCCATTTTTTGTCACCTAGTTTTTGCCCCCCCCTTCCCCTTTGGGTAAAACCAGGACTCGTTCTGTTTTTCCCCCATTATTTCTGTTTCCCTTGGGAAAAAACCCTTCCTTGCCCCCTTGCATTTTGTTGTACAGTCCTCATTTCTTTTTACTGGTTTTCCTGTCATTTCCCCTCCCCCAAGGGAAGGGCTTGAAGGAATTTTCCTCTTTCCCTTGGAGCCCCCCTTTTTTTGGGGGGTTTTTTTCCCCACCCTATTCCTGTACTCTCTCCACTTGGAGTCAACTATGTAGTCGAAACACAGAAAACCAAAATGAATTTACTAGCTCCCAGGGGCCTTTCATACATGAAACCCCCGATGTCCGAAAATACTCATGGTTTAATAAAGGTTTCCCGCCTTGCTGGTTCATCCTCTTTCCCCTCTCTCTGGTAGTGTTTTTTAACATGTTGATGCATGAGGTTTTCCCGTACCAAACCCCCCATCTTGGCCCCTCCTTTTTTTGGGACCCCCTGGGGCTCCCCCCGGTTTTCCCAGTCAAAATTTCCCCCCTTTGGGGGATTGAAAAACACCCATAACTAGTAACTTTGCTCCCCCCATGTGTGCTCCCCTGGCACCTCGGCTTGTGTGCGATCTTGCCCCTGTTGCTCTCATGTATTTTCTCTTTTCCCCCTGCAGTTTTTGGGTGGGGTTTTACTTTTCTGCAATTTCACCTTATGTCCCTCAGAATGGAATTTTTTTACTAAGTTAAATTTCCCCTTTTGCCCGTGCCATCCCTTCCCTTCCTTTTCTCAAAATCCCCACCCCCCCCCCCCCCCCCCCCCGGTTTTTTAAATGGCAGTGCAACTCCCCTCCCCCTCTCCTCCCTTTTCTTTCCCGAGGATTTTTGGGATCCGGATGGAAAAATTGAAACTGTTAAATTTTTCTGGTGAGTTTTTTTTTCTGTGGTGCTATTATGTTTTGGGGATGTTTTCCCTTTTATTTTTTCTGCCCCTCCTCATACTTGTTTGTTATTTTCCCTCTGCATTTGTATACCACACCTTCAACTTCTTTTTAAGCTGTGGTCTTGGGAGGTTTTATTGGGGCTGGGGGGAAATGGGGACCTGGTAAGGAAAAATATGGGTTGTTGCTGGGGGGGTGGAGTTTGTAATGTATTTGGGGGGGGGCCCCCCCCCCGGTTTTGGCATGGTGTTTTTTATTTAGGGGTGTTTGGGTTTCACTGGGTTGACCTGGTTGGGAGGGCCCTTTTATAGGAAGTTGTGAGGGGGGGCTGTATTTGATCTTCTTCCTGGGTTTTGGGATCTCCTGTCTGTCTTCTCCATCCCCCCTCTTTCCCCCTTTCGCCTTTGTACCATCTCCTTTTCAGTTTGCCTTTCTTCTTGGTTTGTTTGCGGTTTTGAGATACACCTTCCTGTATGCCGGATTTTCCCCTTTTTTTTGCTTTTCCTGCAGGACCTGGTCCGAGTGCCCTTTGCCCGGGAAAATCACTTTCCCCTGGCCGGGGTTTTTTTTTTACAAAAAACCCCCCATTCTCCAAAAAATTTTTCCCGCTGGGGGCATGTCGTCCCTTTTCCCAATTTCTTTCATGATGCTTTCAAATTTCTTTTTTTTTCCCCCCTTTTTTTTGCTTAAAATGTTTCCCCTTAAAATTCCTGGGGGGCCCATACACAAAAAAATGACCTTTACCCCTTTTATTTCCCACTGGTATCCCTGGGGTATCCCCTCATTTAATTTGGTTTCCTGCCTCAGCTTTTCCTTTTTTCAGTTTCACTGGCTAATGTACTTGGGCCCCAGTGGCCCGTTTATTTTCCCTTCTGGCTTTTCCCTTTGGGCTTGTTGTTTTCTGTTAGGGCCCCCACATAAAAACTTTGCTCTTTTTTTACTAAAGTCTCCCTTTTATTGAGCTTTCCCCCTGCAGTTGTGCCCCTTTTTCCCTACAGTTCCCCCTTTTTTGTGGTTGAGGTAGCAGGGGTTTTCTGTTGTCAATCCCCAAAAAGTTCTTTAGTTTTTAGGTGTTTTAGATTTTTTTGTTCCTCTTCTAAACTCTGTATTTCCCAGGGCCCCTGCCCGCTTTTTCATGCACCCCCCCACTTTCCCGCTTTTTCCCGGGCTATCCCCTCTTCCATTCTAAAAAAAGTTCTTCAGTTTCTTTTTTCCCCTTTATGGGTCCCTTTTTTTTGAGCTCTGCGGGGCCCAAACTCCCTTTTCAAACCCTTCCCCCTCCTGTCCCTTGGTTTTTCTTGTTGCTCTCTGAAACCCATTTTTTTTTTTATCCTGATTGCCCCAGATGGGGAAACCTATGTAGTTCTGTAAAGTTAGGTTTAGTAGTGTGTATGTCAGAGTGTGGGGGGGAGGAGTGGGGAACTGTGGTTTGGGAGAGGAGTGGGAGGGGGGGGGGGGGGGGGGGATGGGGGGGGGGGGTGTGAATGAGGGAGGGGGGGATCGGGGGAAGAAGTGAATGTGGGTGGTGAGGGGGGGGAGTTTTATGTGAGAGTAATGTTTTACTCACCTAGTTGTACTCACCTAGTTGAGGTTGCAGGGTCGAGTCCGAGCTCCTGGCCCCGCCTTTTTCACTGATCGCTACTAGGTCACTCTCCTGAGCGTGAGCTTTATCTTTACCTCTGCTTAAAGCTATGTATGGATCCTGCCTCCACTACATCCTTCCCAAACTATTCCACTTACTGACTACTCTGTGGCTGAAGAAATACTTCCTAACATCCCTTTTGATTCTTCTGTGTCTTCAGCTTCCCAAACTGTGCCCCCTTGTTACTGTGTCCAATCTCTGGAACATCCTGTCTTTGTCCACCTTGTCAATTCCTCTCAGTATTTGTAGTCGTTATAAATGTCCCCCTATCTCTCCTGTCCTCCAGTGTCGTCAGGTTGATTTCCCTTAACCTCTCCTCGTAGGACATACCTCTTAGCTCTGGACTAGTCTTGTTGCAAACCTTGGCACTTTCTCTAGTTTCTTCATGTGCTTGGCTAGGTGTGGGTTCCAAACGGGTGCCGCATACTCCAATATGGGCCTAACGTACACGGTGTACAGGGTCCTGAATGATTCCTTATTAAGATGTCGGAATGCTGTTCTGAGGTTTGCTAGGTGCCCATATGCTGCAGCGTTATTTGGTTGATGTGTGCTTCAGGAGATGTGCCTGGTGTTATACTCACCCAAGATCTTTTTTCTTGAGTGAGGTTTGTAGTCTCTGGCCCCCTAGACTGTACTCCGTCTGCGGCCTTCTTTGCCCTTCCCCAATCTTCATGACTTTGCACTTGGTGGGATTGAACTCCAGGAGCCAATTGCTGGACCAGGTCTGCAGCCTGTCCAGATCCCTTTGTAGTTCTGCCTGGTCTTCGATCGAGTGAATTCTTCTCATCAACTTCACGTCATCTGCAAACAGGGACACCTCAGAGTCTATTCCTTCCGTCATGTCGTTCACAAATACCAGAAACAGCACTGGTCCTAGGACTGACCCTGTGGGACCCCGCTGGTCCACGGGTGCCCACTCTGACACCTCGCCACGTACCAGACTCGTGCTGTTTCCTGACAAGTATTCCCTGATCCATTTGTAGTGCCTTCCCTGTTTCCCTGCGGGTTTCCCCAGTTTTTGCACCAATCTTTGTGTGGAAACTGTTAAAAGCTTCTTGCAGTCCAAGGAAAATGCAATCCACCCACCCCTCTCCCCTTCTTGCCCCTTACTGCTGTCCCCATGTCATGAATCCAAAGTAGTTTTTGTGACACAGGATTTCCGTCCCGGAAACCATGTTGGCTGCTGTTGATGAGATCGTTCCTTTCTAGGTGTTCCCCACTCTTCTCCTGATAATCTTCTCCATGTTTTGCATACTTATACATGTCAGTGGACACTGGTCTTGTTTAATGCTTCATGTCTGTCCCCCTTTTTTAAAGATTGGGACTACATTTGCTGTCTTCCATGCCTCAGGCCAATCTCCTTTTCGTTTAGATGTATTGAATATTGTTGTTAGGGGTACACTAGCGCCTCTGCTCCCTCTTCAAAACCCATGGGGAGATGTTATTGGCCCATTGCCTTTGAGGTATCTAGCTCACTCAGAAGCCTCTTCACTTCTTCTCGGTTGTGTGCACTGTGTCCACACTTGGTGGTGTGCCCCCCCCTCTCCGTCTTCTGGAGTCCCCTTTTGTCTCCTCTGTGAACACTTCTTTGAATCTCTTGTTGAGTTCTTTTACATATTCACGGTCATTTTTTGTTGTCTCTCCTCCCTTTCCCTTTTTTTTGCCCGATTACCTGGTTCCTTGATGTTGTTTTCCTCTGAATGTGGCTGTACAACAGTTTCGGGGTCAGATTTGGCTTTCGCTGCTATGTCATTTTTCATTTTTGTCTTTGGCCTCCCTTTTTTTATCTGTGCATATTCGTTTCTGGCTCTTACGGCTGTTCTCCTTATTCTCCTGGGTCCTTTGCCTTCTATATTTCTTCCCTTCCCTAGCACACTTGGTTTTTGCCTCCTGCACTTTGGGTAAACCATGGGCTCATCCTGGCCCTTTTTTATTATTCCTGTTACCCTTGGGTACAAACCTCTCCTCAGCCTCCTTGCATTTTGTTTTCTACATATTCCATCATCTCATTAACTGGCTTCCTGCCAGTTCTCTGTCCCACTTAACCCGTTCAGGTAGGGTTTCCCCATTCCTGTGTAGTCCCCTTTCTTTTAGTTTGGCTTCATTCGTCCTGCCCTTTCCCGCTTCTC
Source organism: Cherax quadricarinatus (assembly GCF_026875155.1). Classification (NCBI taxonomy): domain Eukaryota; kingdom Metazoa; phylum Arthropoda; class Malacostraca; order Decapoda; family Parastacidae; genus Cherax; species Cherax quadricarinatus. The sequence goes on from NC_069405.1 coordinate 50,731,741, forward strand.
TCCTCCACTTGTAGGGTCTACTGTGTATTCGAAGCTTAAAACCACATGGTCACTGGCCCCAAGGGGTCTTTCATATGTGATGTCCTCGATATCTGCACTACTAAAGGGGAATACTAAGTCCAGCCTTGCTGGTTCATCCCCTCCTCTCTCTCTTGTAGTGTCCCTTAGTGTTGGCACATGAAGTTTTCCCGTACCCCCATCATTTAGCCCCCCCATGTATTTGGCCCCCCTGTGGTCCAAGTTTCCCAATCGATTCCTTGTGGTTAAAGTTTACCCTGACAGGGCTTTTCCCGTGATGAGCCTTCTGGCCACTCTAGCCAGTGTGTCAACCCGCTCTATTGCTCCGTGTATCTTGCCTTGGGCCCCCTTTCTGTTTGTGGTGGGTTAACATCACCCCTATTACCCTTTGGGCCCTCCAGAGTGAAGTGTTCCCGTATTTAACCCATTTTTCTTTTTTCCGCTGTTCCCTCTCCCAGTTCATAAAAATTCCCAAAGGTTTTTTGGGATCAAAATGCCACTCCCCCCCCCCCCCTTGTTCCCTCGGGTTTTTCCTCGGGGTTTTGGTATCCCTTTTGGAAAGATGGAAATTTTTTATCATACCTGTAAGTTGGGTTTTTCGGGTTTTTGGGGAGCTATGAGGGTTGTGTTGTGTTGTAGGGTTTTTGTGTGTATTTTGTGGGTTATATGTGTGGTAGGGTTTTGTATGTGTGGTGAAAGGTTTTTGTGTGTGTGTGTGTGTATGTATGGTGGTATGTGTGTGGGGTATGGGGGTGTGTTGTGTGTGTGTGTATTTTGGGGTGTGTATGTATGTGTATGTGTATGTGTTTTGGGGTGTAGGGTATATGTTTTGTATGTGTGTGTGTGGTTGTGTTTTGGTGAAAGTGTGTGTTGTATGTGTGTGTATGTTTTGTATGTGTGTGTGTAGGTGTGTTGTGTATGTTTTGTATGGGGGGGGTTTTTGTGGGGAGTTATTTTTTAATCCCATCCCAGAAATTTTCGGGGTTTTAAAAAAAGCGAAAAATTTGCTACTGGGGGTTAAAAAGCTTCAAAAAATTTGTCTGCCCTTGTGTTTTGTGTGTGTGTGAGGGGGGGGAGGGTTTTAGGGGGGGGGGTTTAGACCCGTTATACCTCTTTGTTCTGTTTTTCCTAAAAATTGCTACACTCTTCGTTATTGCCCCTTTCTGGTTTTTTAAGTATAAAATTTATTCCCTGTTTTTAAATTTATCCTTGTTCACGTTTAGAGGGGCCCTTCCCTAGTTTAAGTTTTCGTACTACAAATTAACTACTGAATAGTTTGGCAGGGTGAGTGCCCAGTATCAAAACAGTGATGAAAGGGCCCAAACCAAGCCAACCCGGGAAAACATGAAAACCCCAAAATTTTATAGGTGTTTGGGCGGGGGGGGTTAACGGCGTGACAAGTTGCCAGATGCTGATGACGTAGTTTGTCGTACGTAGCTTTAAAAACCCTATTTTTGGGGGGGTCCTTCATCCGTGATTGATTATAAAAACATGTGATCATACCTCCCTCGTTCCCCACCAAAATTTCCCCTTTTCAATTATGTAGTATTTCACTTTTACATTATATACATTCACTTTATATTTATAATTTGGGACAAATTTTCGTGACTTTACTGCCCTTTAGGCCCCACCGCGGCCCAGTAGACCAAAAAGTTTGGAAAAATTTTTGGGTAATGGGTTTAAATTTTAGGCTTTCTACGACTTTTTCTAAAATAATTAAATTTAGTTATCACTCGTATTTTTGCCCCCACTGGGGCCCATTTTCACTACCACTGTTTTCTGTTTGCAGTTTATGGGACCCTTAAAAAACACTAGGATTCTCGGAGCCTTGGGGTGCCCACCCTCTGCACCCCCGGACCCACGCGGGGGCGTTTTGTGTGTGTGTGTGTTTTTACAAACACAGTGTTTGTGCCCAAAATGATTTGTTTTTTTGCAATAAAGAATTGTTTTTTCTGTGTGGCCGGGGAAAAAATCTTTTAAAAGTTCTGTTGTTGACCCCCAAAAAGCTATTTCTTGCTTCCTCAGTCAGTTTTCTTGATTTCTTGTTTGTTTGTCTGGTTGGTTGGTTGAAAAGTTGTTTGGTTGTCAGGTTGATTGGTTGGTTGAGTGACTGACTTTCATATAATCTATACACCACCATTCAAGGATACTGAATCTGCAAATATTGAGATTATAATGGGATATACACCACTCTAAGTATATATATACATTACCACTCTTAGAGTATACACATCAAAACAGCTTGGTTGGTTAATGGGGGTTTAAAGAATATCGACTGCACGAGAGTCATTAAGGTTGCATGTAACCTGCTCACCACCAGACATGAATACTTTAACCCCTAAAATATGGATTTAATAAATATATATATATATAAATATATATAATATATATATATATATATATATATAGATATATATATATATATATATATATTATATGATATAGAGAGAGGAGAGAGAGGAGAGAGAGAGAGAGAGAAAAGAGAGGGGAGAGAGAGAGAGAGAGAGAGAGAGAAATACACCCCTGAAGGTATATATCTCGTGATCAAGGCACAGACCGGACCACGGGGGCATTGACCCCCGAAACTCTGTCCAGGTATATTCCAGAAATATATACTTATATATTTCTCTGTTCTTCTTCGTTTGTTTCTCTCTCAAACTGGTATAGCATTTTCTTGATCATCTGAAATATTTTGTTTCATTTAACCCATTAATTCCTTCTCGGTGGGCAATTTTTAATTTATTTCTTAATGCGTGTCCTGTGTATAAAAATGTGAGTCAGTCTGTTAAGCAAAAATATTTCCAACCTCCCTATATAAAAGTTTAAAAATACTCACCTGAACATGACAGTCTTCTGAAAGAAATGTTGGAACATTGTTGTGGTGGAGGATAACGAGCGTACTGTGGTGTGTGTGTGTGTGTGTGTGTGTGTGCCATTGTGACCCCTATGTGTGCGGTGTGTCGGCTCGTCTGGCCTGCTCTTGTCATGTGGTGTGTTCTCGTTGTTGTTTGAGTTGTGTTACTGTGTCTGTAATATGTGTGTGTGATACCTATCTATCGGTACAGGAACAGAGCTATGCTAGCGGTGCATCGTCTTCAGTAATATTTGTTGTTGCTTCTTCTTGTGACTCGGGTCGTGGATCTATCACTCTAGTATGAGAAACATTTGTCCTTTCTTCGACTCTATTTTACTTTAATTTGGAACTCTGGCCACTTGTTGCCCCTGTTGTTTCTTGTTTTTCTTATTGTAGATACTAAAGAGTCTTCTTTATCTGTTCTTTCATATTCTTTTTGCAATCTCTGATGGTTGGATATCATATATTCCTTCCTTTCTATTCCTCACCTTGTTTTTTTCTGCTCTCATTACCTGTTTTCTTGCTCTCTTATCTTCTCTGAATATCTATATCATCTTCACCTGAATATTTCAGGCTTGATCTATCACGTGTTCTAAACAGCATTTTTAACACATATCCATTCATATATTCGAAGGCTTTAGCTCGCTAGCATAGCAAATGCATTTCCGATAACTTTCCTTTATATGATGTTAGGCTCGATAATTTATCTTTCGTTAATAATACTCGTAGATCCTCCCTCCTTTTCTCTCTCTCTCTCTCTCTCTTCTCTTCTCTCTCTCTTCTGCTTTTTCTTTCGTTTTAACTCTTCCTCCCTCTTCTCTCTCTCTCTCTCTCTCTCTCTCTCTCTCTCATGTTTTCTATATTTTGAAACTCAGTTTGCATTCTTCACATGGCCTGATTCCTATGCCTTCCATTTATATTATGTTATTTATCCATATGAGATTTCATCATCCATCTGTCACTCCATCTGTTCAACTTATCCAGATCTTCCTGTAGTATTTTACGGCCGTTATTACTGTAATTTTTTATCGGTTTTGCATCCGCATATTCAGTCCTGCAGGTGTTTCTCTCTTCCGGTACGTTCAACACGGACCGAAACGTGTATATGGTCCAGGAAGGACCGAAAATATCTTCTAAATTTTCCTCTCCAATTTGTGGGTCAAATGTGAATTGTTCCAGCTATGGTATTGTGACTTGTATACACCTTTAATATTTTTTTTTGACTAATTGTTGTGGGTTGCAGGTGCCTTCCTGATCCCGTACATGCTGACGGTGTTGTGCTGCGGGGTACCTACTTTCTTTCTGGAGGTGTCCATGGGGCAGTTCCTGGGCACTGGCGGCCTCACTGTCTGGCGAATTTCTCCCATTTTTAAAGGTAAGTTACTCCAAGTATAATGTTTCTCTCTCTCTCTCTCTCCTGTTCCACACTGTCCTCACATGCCTCTTTTTTATACACATTTCCTGTTGCCTCCCAGCAAATACTGAAGTCTCACTCCTCATTCCTCATCCAATTTGCTCTTTCTACCAGCCATCATGATATCAAATCATTCTGCCCACTTTCTTCCCGTCCCTGTTCTCCTCTTTTCTTCATTCCTGTTTTATTTACCATTTTCACTTGCTCTAACCTCCACACAGTCAAGCGATAATGTTTTCAAGTGTAATTTTAGTTTTTTCAGGTGATATAGACAGGTGATGGAAGGACTTTACTCACCAATTTGTGGTAGCAAGGGTCGAGTCATAGCTCCTGGCTCCTGTGTGTGTGTGTGTACTCACCTAGTTGTGGTTGCAGGGGTCGATTCACAGCTCCTGGCCCCGCTACTAGGTCACTCTTCCTGCTCCATGAGCTTTATCATACATCTTCTTAAAGCTATGTATCGATCCTGCCTCCACTACATCACTTCCTAGACTATTCCGCTTCCTGACAACTCTATGACTGAAAAAATACTTCCTAACATCCCTGTGATTCATCTGAGTCTTCAACTTCCATCTGTAACCCCTTGTTGCTGTGTCCCATCTCTGGAACATTCTGTCTCTGTTTACCTTGTCGATTCCTCTCAGTATTTTATATGTCGTTATCATAACCCCCTATATTTCCTGTCTTCCAGTGTCGTCAGGTTGATTTCCCTTAACCTCTCCTCGTAGGACATACACCTTAGCTCCGGGACTAGTCTTGTTGCAAATTGTTTCAGTTTCTCTAGCTTCCTTATATGCTTGGCTAGGTGTGGAGTTCCAAACTAGTGCTGTATACTCCAATATGGGCCTAACGTACACGGTGTACAGGGTCCTGAACGATTCCTTATTAAGATGTCGGAATGCTGTTCTGAGGTTTGCTAGGCGCCATATGCTGCAGCAGTTATTTGGTTGATGTGTGCCTCAGGAGATGTACCTGGTGTTATACTCACCCCAAGATCCTTTTCCTTGAGTGAGGTTTGTAGTCTCTGGTCCCCTAGACTGTACTCCGTCTGCGGTCTTCTTTGTCATTTCACAATCTTAATGGCTTTACATCTGGTGGAGTTGAACTCCAGGAGCCAGTTGCTGGACCAGGCCTGCAGCCTGTCCACAGCCCTTTGTAGCTCTGCCTGGTCCTCCTCCGATTGAATTCTTCTCATCAACTTCACATCACCTGCAAACAGGGACACTGTGGAGTCTTTTCCTTCCGTCATGTGGTTCACAAATACCAGAAACAGCACCAGTTCTATGACTGACCCCTGTGGAACCCCACTCGTTACAGGTGCCCACTCTGACATCTCACCACGCACCATGACTCGCTGTTGTCTTCCTGACAGGTATTCCCTTATCCATTGTAGTGCCTTCCCTGTTATCCCTGCCTGGTCCTCCAGTTTTTGCACTAATCTCTTGTGTGGAACTGTGTCACATGCCTTCTTAAAGTCCAAAAAATGCAGTCTACCCACCCCTCTCTCTCTTGTCTTATTGCTGTCACCATGTTATAGAACTCCAGTAGGTTTGTGACACAGGATTTCCCGTCCCTGAGCCCGTGTTGGCTGTCATTGATAAGCACGTTCCTTTCTAGGTGCTCCACCGCTCTTCTGATAATCTTCTCCATGACTTTGCATACTATACATGTTAGTGACAACGGTCTGTAGTTTAATGCTTCATGTCTATCTCCTTTTTTTAAAAAAATGGGACTACATTTGTTATCTTCCATACTTCAGGTAGTCTCCCTGTTTCGATAGATGTGTTGAAGATTGTTGTTAGTGGTACACATAGCACCTCTGCTCCCTCTCTCAGGACCCATGGAGAGATGTTATCGCACCCCATCTCCTTTGAGGTATCTAGCTCGCTTTGCAGCCTCTTCACTTCGTCCTCGATTGTATGTATTGTGTCCAACCCCGCCTTTCCGTCTTTCTGAAGGCCCTTCTGTCTCTGTGAACACTTCTTTGAATCTCATGTTGAGCTCCTCACATGCTTCGCTGTCGTTTCTTGTGATCTCCCTCCTTCCTTCCTCAGCCTAATTATCTGGTTCTTGACTGTTGTTTTCCTCCTGATGTGGCTGTACAACAGCTTCGGTCAGATTTGGCTTTCGCTGCTATGTCATTCTCACACTGTCGTTGGGCCTCCCTTCTTACCGTGCATATTCATTTCTGGCTCTACGACTGCTCTCCTTATTCTCCTGGGTCCTTCACCTTCTTTACTTCTATACTGTGTGTTTGTATCTGTTTGTTTATGCTATTAAACAAGTCACTTAAAGGCCTCTAAAAAGCGTTTGCTTGCGAGTTAATGCCTGGCAAGGTTCAGAAAGCTAAAAAAAAAAAAAAAAAAAAAAAAAAAACATTTTAAACGTGTCGTATGAAGCCGGGTTGCCCAGCCTCGTCCAGTAAATCCTGGTGGTAATTTCCCGTAGACTTAATAATGGTCCATTCATTCTCACCAACCAACACCAGTGTCATGTATCGTTACCTTATGCTGTCATGTATCGTTACCTTATACTGTCATGTATCGTTACCTCACACTGTCATGTATCGTTACCTTATACTGTCATGTATCGTTACCTCACACTGTCATGTATCGTTACCTCACACTGTCATGTATCGTTACCTTATGCTGTCATGTATCGTTACCTTATACTGTCATGTATCGTTACCTCACACTGTCATGTATCGTTACCTTATACTGTCATGTATCGTTACCTCACACTGTCATGTATCGTTACCTCATACTGTCATGTATCGTTACCTCATACTGTCATGTATCGTTACCTCACACTGTCATGTATCGTTATTTCACACTGTCATGTATCGTTACCTCACACTGTCATGTATCGTTACCTCACACTGTCATGTATCGTTACCTTATAATGTCATGTATCGTTACCTCACACTGTCATGTATCGTTACCTTATAATGTCATGTATCGTTACCTCACACTGTCATGTATCGCTACCTTATAATGTCATGTATCGTTACCTCACACTGTCATGTATCGTTACCTCACACTGTCATGTATCGTTACCTCACACTGTCATGTACCGCTACCTCACACTGTGAGGAAAACCTTATAATATCCCTCGCACGTACCCCTCGCAGACATTCCCTCTCAGGTATCCCTCGTAGGTAGTGCAAGAGAGGTGGAGGAGTGAGTGGGGTATATATATACATACATACCATATTATGTAATAAAATATTCCTATTAGTAAAAAAAAATAAATATGAAAAGATGGGGTGGTAGGGGAAGTGGAATATTCAAACGGCTTCAGGAAGAAATCCAAATATTTTTCCTTGAAGCCTTTTTATCCACTTCTCCGAGGCTATGGGTCCCACAATTTACACCAGAGGTGGACCCCTAATATATATATATATATATTTATATATATATATTATATATATATATATATATATATATATATATATATATAAATATATATATATATATATATATATTATATAGAGAGAGAGAGAGAGAGAGAGGAGAGAGAGAGAATTAGTTTCATAATTGGCAGTGATGGGTCTGCAGGTTTCAGAAGTGTTCTTGCACTGTACTAAAACAATTTATAGCAACGATGTGGGATGTCTAGGATTGTTGGAAGTGGTAGTGATGGTGGTGGTGGTGGTGGTGGGGTGGGTGGTGGTTGGTGGTGGTGGTGGTGGTGGTGGTTGGTTGTGGTGGTGGTGGTGGTGGTGGTGGTGGTTGTGGTGGTGGTGGTGGTGGTGGTGGTGGTGGTTGGTGGTGGTGTGTGGTGTGTGGTGGTGGTGGTGGTGGTGGTGGTGGTTGGTTGTGGTGTGTGGTGGTGGTGGTAGTGATGGTGGTGGTGGTGGTGGTAGTGATGGTGGTGGTGGTTGGTGGTGGTGGTTGGTTGTGGTGGTGGTGGTGGGTTGGTTGTGGTGGTGGTTGTGGCGGTGGTGGTGGTTGTGGTGGTGGGTGGTTGGTGGTGGTTGGTGGTGGTGGTGGTGGTGGTGGTGGGTGGTGGTGGTGGTGGTGGTGGTGGTGGTGGTTGGTTGTGGTGGTGGTGGTGGGTTGGTTGTGGTGGTGGTTGTGGCGGTGGTGGTGGTTGTGGTGGTGGTGGTGGTGGTGGTGGTGGTGGTTGGTAGTGGTGGTGGTTGTGGTGTGGTCGTGGTAGTGTGGTGGTGGTGTGGTGGGTGGTTGGTTGGTGGTGGGTGGTTGGTTGGTTGTGGTGGTGGTGGGGGTTTGGTGGTGGTTGTGGTGGTGGTGGGGGTGGTGTGGTGGTGGTTGTGGTGGTTGTGGGGTGGTTGGTGGTGGTGGTTGGGGGGTTTGGGGGTGGTGGGGTGGTTGTGGTGTGGTGGTGTGGGGTGGTTGGTGTGTGGTGGTGGTTGTGCGTGGTGGTGGTGGGTGGTGGTGGTGGTGGTGGTGTGGTGGTCGTGGGTTGGTGGTGGTGGTGGTAGTGGTGGTGGTGTGGTGGGGTGTGGTGGTGGTGGTGGTGGTGTGGTGGTGGTGGGTTTGGTGGTTGTGGTTGTGGTGTGGTGGTGGTGTGGTGGTGGTGGTTGGTGGTGGTGGTGGTGGGTGTGTGGTGGTTGGTGGTTGTGGTGGTGGTGGTGGTGGTGTGGTGGTGTGGTTTGTGGTGGTTGTGGTGGTGGTTGGTGGTGGTGGTGTGTGGTGGTGGTGTGTGGTGGTGGTGGTGGTTGTGGTGGTGTTGTGGGTGTGTTGGTGTGTTGTGGTGGTGGTGGTGGTTGGTTGTGGTGGTGGTGGTGGTGGTGGTGTGTGATGGTGGTGGTGGTGTGGTAGTAGTGGTGGTGGTGGTGGTGGTAGTGGTGGTGGTTGGTGGTGGTGGTGTGGTGATTGTGTTGGTAGTAGTAGTATGTGGTTAGTGGTGGTGGTTTGTGGTGGTGGTGTAGTGTGGGTGGTGGGGCGTGTGGTGGATGTTATGGTCTAGTGTGGTATTTAGGTAGTGTTAGATGGTAGTGGTGGTGTTGTGGTGGCAGTGGTGGTGGTAATGGTGGTGGTGGCTGTGGTGATTGTGTTGGTAGTAGTATTTTTTTAGTGGGGGTTTTTTTAATTTTAGTGGTGATGGAGGTTTTTAGTGGTGGTGGTGGTGATTGTGGTAGTGGTGGGGGTCGTTGTGGTGGATTTTTATGACAACTTCTAGTGTGGTTTTAACGACCAGTTCCAATATGATTTTAACGACCAGGTCTAGTGTGATTTCAACGACCAGTTCCAGTATTGTTTTAACGATCAATCTATGCTGGAATACTGCTGTACACTAACGCCCCCTTCAAGGGTGGCGACATTGCACACCTAAGTACGATAAGTCACCTAAACTACTGGAACGGTTGAAGGTCCTTGATCTGTATTCCCTCGAACGCAGGCGAGAGAGATACATGATAATATACACTTGGAAGGTCCTGGAGGGATTGGTACCAAACCTGCACACGAAAATCACTCCATATGAAAGCAAAAGACTCGGCAGGAGATGCAACATTTCCCGATGAAAAGCAGGGGCGCCACGAGTACACTGAGAGACAACACAATAAGTGTCCGGGGCCCAAGACTGTTCAATTGCCTCCCAGCATACAATAGGGGGATTACCAATAGACCCCTGGCTGTCTTCAAGAATGCATTGGACAGGTACCTAAAGTCAGTACCTGACCAACCGGGTTGTGGTTCGTACGTCAGCTTGCGTGCTGCCAGCAGTAACAGCCTGGTTGATCAGACCCTGATCCACCATGAGGCCTGGTCTCAGACCGGGCCGCGGGGGCGTTGACCCCCGAAACCCTCTCCAGGTAAACTCCAGGTAGTGTGGTTTTAACCACCAGGTCTAGTGTGGTTTTAACGACAGGTCTAGTGTGGTTTTAACCAGGTCTAGTTGGTTTTAACCACCCGGGCTAGTGTGGTTTTAACCAGCAGGTCTAGTGTGGTTTTAACGACAGGTCTAGTGTGGTTTTAACCACCAGGTCTAGTATGGTTTTAACCACCAGGTCTAGTGTGGTTTTAACGACAGGTCTAGTGTGGTTTTAACCACCAGGTCTAGTATGGTTTTAACCACCAGGTCTAGTTGGTTTTAACACAGGTCTAGTTGGTTTAAAGAAGTCTAGTGTGGTTTTTTAAACCCCCAGGTCTAGTTGGTTTTAACGAAGGTCTAGTTGGTTTTAACCACCAGGTCTAGTATGGTTTTAACCACCAGGTCTAGTGTGGTTTTAACGACAGGTCTAGTATGGTTTTAACGACAGGTCTAGTGTGGTTTTAACGACAGGTCTAGTATGGTTTTAACGACAGGTCTAGTATGGTTTTAACGACAGGTCTAGCATGGTTTTAACGACAGGTCTAGTGTGGTTTTAACCACCAGGTCTAGCATGGTTTTAACCGCCCGGTCTAGTGTTTGGTTTTTTAACACCCGTCTAGTGTGGTTTTAACGACAGGTCTAGTGGGTTTTACACCAGGTCTAGATGGTTTTAACGACAGGTCTAGTGTTTTAACAAGGTCTATGTTTTAACCATCAGGGAACAGGTCTAGTGTGGTTTTAACGACAGGTCTAGTGTGGTTTTAACGACAGGTCTGTGTGGTTTTTAAACCACCCGGTCCCAGTGGGTTTTAACCACCAGGTCTAGCATGGTTTTAACGACAGGTCTAGTGTGGTTTTAACGACAGGTCTAGTGTGGTTTTAACGACAGGTCTAGTGTGGTTTTAACCACCAGGTCTAGCATGGTTTTAACGACAGGTCTAGTGTGGTTTTAACGACAGGTCTAGTGTGGTTTTAATGACAGGTCTAGTATGGTTTTAACGACAGGTTTAGTGTGGTTTTAACCACCAGGTCTAGCATGGTTTTAACGACAGGTCTAGTGTGGTTTTAACCACCAGGTCTAGCATGGTTTTAACGACAGGTCTAGTGTGGTTTTAACGACAGGTCTAGTATGGTTTTAACGACAGGTCTAGTGTGGTTTTAACCACCAGGTCTAGCATGGTTTTAACGACAGGTCTAGTGTGGTTTCAACGACTAGTCACTGCTCAGTCATTCCAATTAACGCACATTTCTTGCAGGTGTTCTCACGTTACCTGCAGCTCCAGGATGGTACTGACGAGCAGGTGTTGTTGTTTCTTGCAGGTGTTGGCTACGGAGCGGCGGTCATGTCAGTCTGGCTTAACATCTACTACATCATCGTCTTAGCCTGGGGTCTTTTCTACTTCTTCATGTCTCTCACCTCCCGTAAGTCATGTTAAGTCATGTTCTCATCCTCTATTGCAGTCTGGTTGCTGCTGCTGCTGCTGCAGCAGCAGCAGCAGCAGAGAGATGTGCGTCTTCAGAGTTTAGGTTAATCCATGTTCGAAAGGTTAAGTCTAATCGGTTTTAAACCCAACTAACAAACTAAGTAACAAACTAGCAAACTATCAAACAAACTAACAAATTAACTAACAAGGTAACACGCTAACAAACTAACAAGCTAACAAGCTAACACAAAGTGTTTACCAGATGCCTCCCTTCTAGACGACAAAGAGGAGAAGAGACGAGAGAGAGAGAGAGGAGAGAGAGAGAGAAGAGAGAGAGAGAGAGAGAGAGAGAGAGAGAGAGACTCCTGTTTCCTGTTACCTTCCATACGACAGGAGGGAGGGGGAGAGAGAGAGATTCCTGTCTCCTGTTATTTTTTCAGACTACAGGAGGGAGAGAGAGAGAGAGAGAGAGAGAGAGAGAGAGAGAGAGAGAGAGAGAGAGAGAGAGAGAGAGAGAGAGAGAGAGAGAGAGAGAGAGAGAGAGAGAGAGAGAGATTCCTGTCTCCTGTTACCTTCCAGACGACTTGGATTTCCTCTACCTCGTTACCTAATGCCACTAACAACCTCTGTGGCATTTACTCTCACACTCTGAGAGACTGTTTATAATGTTTGTTTTGGCCCCATACGGTTTTAGGGCTTCCCAACAATGATAATAATATAATTCCTCCAAACACTATTTCTTCTTAATTAATTACAGGGCCAAACTGAAGCATATGTCTCGCAGGTATCTTTTTCTCGGTGGTAAGCAGATTGCTCTCAAAGTGTAACACTTTGTTGTGGGGGTGAAAACGTGCGAAAACCAGCGTTAAGAACAAGACTTTAGTGTTGACAGTTTTGTTTATGGCTGTCTTTATCAAGTCAGCGGCTACAAGATTCATCTGAGACGTGTTTTCAGTCAACAGATGACTAGTTGTGTGGTGCCGCTGGTCTTGCTACATCACAATGTACAGAGGGGAAAAGCGGTTTGTTTACCGCGCACCCATATACATCCTGGGGATGACAGTGGCTGGTTTACTGTGTACCCACTGTGGGAAATATAATACAACCAAAATATAAACCAGGAACCTATGGAAACCCACAGTAATTCCTACATCCAAATCCATCCTGAGGATAGTAGTGGCTGGTTTATTGTACATTCATACTAATCCTGAGGATGGAAAATGAGACACTTGTTCAGCATTTGGGAATCTTTATTGAGGCAAACATTTTGCCAGCCAGAGGATTCTTCAGTCCAATACAGAGAAGAACGGTGGAAGATGAGGAGTTTGAGGTAATCAGTCCCTCAGTCTAGATCCCATGTGCTCAGTTCATAAATCTTGAGAAAAGTTCAGCATATGATGGGAGCAGTGATTTATTCTTCAACTCGTCGGTTTTCCAAATCATTAACATCAAATCCTGAGGATGGCAGCGCACGAGTTAAGGTGATACACAGAGGCGTGGGAACTAGGCCACAAAAACAACTCATAGGAGTACCCGTTAGCTATGGATTATTTAGAATGTGTTTCATTTTTTCTGCTACAAGCAAATTTAGGATATAGTTGCTCAAAATTTCCTGCATTCTATTTTTCCCTAATTATGTTCATTTAGATATCATACAGGTTAGTGTACTGTCTATCTCTATATTCCTCAATAAATGGACAATCAAGTACATGGTGTTCAAGAAAGTTATCATTGTCTGAGTATATAGGAGACAGGCGGAAACACTTGTAACCGAGCCCATGCCTGGCTGCCACACCATCCGTCAAGTCTGTTTACACTAAGTTCCTTTATAAATGCTCAGCAATGGTAGCAAGCAGCACCGAAATACAAGGTTATGGTTGCCGTTACAGCAGTAGAGGAGCAACGGGAGGATTATGTCTGGAATGCCATTAGTCAGGTATTGTTGTATTACTATCACTGGTTTGGTTCCGCCCAGTAATGTTTCTGGAAGAAGAGAAACACTGCTACTTAGTTCTCTCCTGTGGTGTTCAGACACTTCATTTCCGCAAACTCTTAAGAGTTTCCTGCAGTGTCTGCTTCCTTCTTTAATGACCAACTTAGTATATTCCAATTCACGACAGGGAAGTCTTTATTGCACTGAATTCAGCATTAGTTATAAATGGTATGTATATATACTAGTCATACTGTATCTGTGTTCGTGAATCGTTGTGTTAGAGTGATATGACATTAGCTCTCAATAGTCTGTTGCACCTATACAGGGAATAGTGTAGAGGTTCAGGTGGGTATCCCTGTCACTGTGAGTAGATGTTTCAGTGTTTACACTAATAGCTTTAAAACCCTGGAAAAACATTCAGTTATATTTAGCGTAACTGTGTGGATGATAGTGCTTGTGGTGTTACCTGTCGGAAGGATGATCCTTCTATCTGTTTCACTTGTGGGGATTATTACAGTTTGTTGTAGGTGAAGCATCTGAGGGGGATTAGCAAGAGGAGTCAAGAGCATGGATGTGCTTGTTACTCACACAACACAAGCAATTCAAGAGCATGGATGTCCTTGTTACTCACACAACACAAACGATACCATTAGACTTCCTGGTCATAACTTGGTATAACGCCATGTTTGTTCATAAAGAGGAAAAACAAGAGAGAAATGCTGAATCAATCACAAGAGATGCGAGACTTACAGAATACAAGTAATGACTAACTGCACCTCTTGCGACGCTGCTACTGCCTGCAGACGAACCAGCGACTGTAATGCGAGGAGCACACGTATCAACACCCGTTACTTAACACCTACACCACGTACGGTATATCCTGCGACTCTGGGAGACAGGGAGCCGACTCACAAAGCAAAGACGTTATTGTTAAAAACAACGTTTCTGTGAAGGGTTTTGTCAATTCATGATTTGATAGAGCTTTCCTTGAGCAAAACGTTGTCTTGATCAGGCTTATTCAGCTCTAGTTGTCTTGGAAACTACCTGTTCCACATCCTCTTTCCTGCTGTGGCAAGATACGGCAGCTAGTGAGTGTGTTAGTGCCGCTAACACTGACTTAATGAAGCGCATGCTGGTTCCTAGTGCTGACTTCTCAGTAGTATAATTCGTAAACCTCACCAGCAACCAGTTTTGATGGATAACTGAGCTCGTGTGTGTGTGTGTGTGTGTGTGTGTGTGTGTGTGTGTGTGTGTTACATTTCTATAAGCATTTTTCAGCATTTTTAATTAATTTTGAATATATAAGATGCTTTTAGATTCTTGTTTAGATTATTAACTGTCACTGAATGTTAATGTTCCAGCTTTCACTGTGACCTCTCATTAACACTGTGACCTCTCATTAACACTGTGACCTCTCATTAACACTGTGACCTCATAATACTGTGATCTGTGTTATAACACTGTGATCTCTCATTAACACTGTGACCTCTCATTAACACTGTGACCTCATAATACTGTGATCTGTCATTATAACACTGTGATCTCTCATTAACACTGTGACCTCTCATTATAATACTGTGACCCCTGATAACACTGTAACCTAGCATTATAATACTGTGACCTTTCATTATAATACTGTGACCCCTGATAACACTGTAACCTAGCATTATAATACTGTGACCTCTGATAAAACTGTGACCTATCATTATAATACTGTGACCTCTCATTAACACTGTGACTTCTCATAACACTGTGACATCTCATTAATACTGTGACCTCTCATTAATACTGTGACCTCTCATGACACTGTGGCCTTTCATAACACTGTGACCTCTCATAATACTGTGATTTGTCATAACACTGTGACCTCTCATAACACTATGACCCATCATAACATTGTGACCTCTCATTACACTGACATCAGATAACACTGTGACCTCTTATTAACACTGTGACCTATCATTATAACACTGTGACCTATCGTTATAACACTGTGACCTTTTATAATACTGTGATCTATCATTATAACACTGTGACCTCTCTTTATAACACTGTGACCCCTCATTAACACTGTGACTTACCATTATAATACTGTGACCTCTCATAGCACTGTGACCTATCATTATAACACTGACCTTTCATAACAGTGTGATCTACATAATAACACTGTGACCTATCATTATAACACCGTGACCTCTCATAACACTATGATCTCTCGTAACACTGTGACCTCACATTATAACATTGCGACCTCTCATTATAGCACTATGACCTCTCATTGTTATGATCTTTCATAACACTGACCTCTCATAACACTGTGACCTCACATTATAACACTGTGACCTATCCTTATAGCACTATGACCTCTCAATATAACACTGCCTTCTCATTATAGCACTGTGACCTCTCATTATAACACTGTGACCTCTCATTATAGCACTGTGATCTCTTATTATAGCACTGTGACTTCTCATTTAGCAGTGTGACTCTATTACAACACGTGACTTCTCATATAATGTGACTTCATAACAGTGTGACCTCTCATAACAGTGTGACCTCTCATAACAGTGTGACCTCTCATAACAGTGTGACCTCTCATTATATCACTTCTTGATCTAGCTATGTTTCTCCCTAGTGAGTGAATGTGTACGTTCGTGTCAGTATGGTATAATGTGTTACTTCTGCTGCTGCTGGTGCTGCTGCTGCTGCTGCTGCTGCTGCTGCTGCTGCTGCTGCTGCTGCTGCTGCTGCTGCTGCTGCTACTACTACTACTGCTGCTTCTGCTGCTGCTTATGCTTATACTTTTGCTGCTGCTGCTTGCTGCTGCTGCTGCTGCTGCTGCTGCTGCTGCTGGTGTTGCTGCTGCTTCTGCTGCTGCTGTACTAACTACTACTACTACTATACTGCTTCTGCTGCTGCTTATGCTTATACTTTTGCTGCTGCTGTTGCTGTTGCTGTTGCTGCTGTTCCTGCTGCTGTTATTGCTGCTGCTTCTGCTTCTGCTATGTGCTAAAGCAAACTTTCTTTTTTTTCCTCTCACTCCATCACTTGTGACTTTTTCCAAGTCTACACTGGAAGTAAGTATCTTTCTTGTTCTTCTTTCCTGCCTCCTTAATTAAAACATCACATGAGGCTGAGTCATAACTCATGGCAGCTAGTTGTGTAAGACACAAGTCATGGCAGCTAGTTGTGTAAGACACAAGTCATGGCAGCTAGTTGTGTAAGACACAAGTCATGGCAGCTAGTTGTGTAAGACACAAGTCATGGCAGCTAGTTGTGTAAGACACAAATCATGGTAGCTAGTTGTGTAAGACACAAGTCATGGCAGCTAGTTGTGTAAGACACAAGTCATGGCAGCTAGTTGTGTAAGACACAAATCATGGTAGCTAGTTGTGTAAGACACAAGTCATGGCAGCTAGTTGTGTAAGACACAAGTCATGGCAGTAGTTGTGTAAGACACAAATCATGGTAGCTAGTTTGTAAGACACAAGTCATGGCAGCTAGTTGTATAAGACACAATCATGGCAGCTGTTGTGTAAGACACAAATCATGGTAGCTAGTTGTGTAAGACACAAGTCATGGCAGCTAGTTGTATAAGACACAAGTCATGGCAGCTAGTTGTGTAAGACACAAGCCATGGCAGCTAGTTCTGTAAGACACAAGCCATGGCAGCTAGTTGTATAAGACACAAATCATGGCAGCTAGTTGTGTAAGACACAAGTCATGGCAGCTAGTTGTGTAAGACACAAATCATGGTAGCTAGTTGTGTAAGACACAAGTCATGGCAGCTAGTTCTGTAAGACACAAGCCATGGCAGCTAGTTGTATAAGACACAAGTCATGGCAGCTGGTTGTGTAAGACACAAATCATGGCAGCTAGTTCTGTAAGACACAAGTCATGGCAGCTAGTTCTGTAAGACACAAGTCGTGGCAGCTAGTTCTGTAAGACACAAGTCATGGCAGCTAGTTGTGTAAGACACAAGTC
Source organism: Cherax quadricarinatus (assembly GCF_026875155.1). Lineage (NCBI taxonomy): Eukaryota > Metazoa > Arthropoda > Malacostraca > Decapoda > Parastacidae > Cherax > Cherax quadricarinatus. The sequence continues at coordinate 50,749,146 of NC_069405.1, forward strand.
ATGGCAGCTAGTTCTGTATGATACAAGTTATGGCAGCTAGTTCTGTAAGACACAAGTCATGGCAGCTAGTTCTGTAAGACACAAGTCATGGCAGCTAGTTGTGTAAGATACAAGTCATGGCAGCTAGTTGTGTAAGAGACGAGTCATGCCGGCTAGTTCTGTAAGATACAAGTCATGGCAGTTAGTTCAGTAAGACATGAGCCATGGCAGCTAGTTCTGTAAGATACAAGTCATGGCAGCTAGTTCTGTAAGATACAAGTCATGGCAGCTAGTTCTGTAAGACACGAGTCATGGCAGCTAGTTCAGTAAGACACAAGTCATGGCAGCTAGTTCAGTAAGACACAAGTCATGGCAGCTAGTTCAGTAAGACACAAGTCATGGCAGCTAGTTCAGTAAGACACAAGTCATGGCAGCTAGTTCAGTAAGACATGAGCCATGGCAGCTAGTTCTGTAAGACACAAATCATGGCAGTTCTGTAAGACTCATAACACATTACCTCATCCTTCACTGCCGTCGTATATCTCTGCATCTAATCAAATAATAATAAAAAAAATACTGCAAATGGACAATTCGTGATATGCAAATAAAATCTCACAAACATCAATACCAAAATGGCGTCATCAGAGTTGGAGTGTCCTCAGGTGTCCGAAGAAACATGTAAGCCAAAAAAGACTCGCATCCTTCTGTTTTTTTTTTTTTTAAGTTTCCCATAAATATGGGAGTGTACTGAGACTTCGACAGGTGGGATTACCACCTGTCGAAGCCTCTGCACGACAGCAGCCAGGTGCGTCCCACGGTGGGACGCACCTGGCTGCTGTCTTGTGCATCTATAAGTCCTGTCTGTCTATCAGCGAGCACGCAGAATTTACCTTCCGGGTCATCACCGTTCTAACGCCCCTTACTTTATCTTCCCTCCTCGCCGACGGCCCCACCTTTGACACAGACTCCCTCTTTGACGTTCTGATAGCAACAGATTTGTTACACTAACTTTGATAATTATACTTTAGCACTGCTCATCGACTTTACTAACTCTACCTGTGTTATACTCTCCACCCTCACTAGTCTCTGATCAAGTATATTAAAGCTCTAGCACGTCCTACCCTTGTGGTCTTAGCGCTTAGTTATGATTATAATAATATTAATGTAAGTGGTGTCGTGTAGCTGCTGATACAGAGGAATCTATGTCTCTATGTCGTGGTAACTGCATTACAGCTTAACACCTGTCATCCTGTTGTTCAGTCACGGCCACTGACTCGTCCGTGGGGAATGGGCACGGACCGTCCACTACAGCAGTAACAGTCTGGTTGATCAGACCCTGATCCGCCACGAGGCCTGGTCTCAGACTGCGCCGTGGGGACGTTGACCCTGGAAACCCTCACCAGGTATACTCCAGGTATACAATCCACGTCAGCAGTTGACGTTCTTACGGTCTGGTGATGCTACAGTAAAGGGTGCGCGCGACGTGTGTGCGCGACGTCGCCGCGCACACACGTCGCCGCACACACACGTCGCCGCGCACACACGTCGCCGAGCACATACGTCGCCGCGCACACACGTCGCCGCGCACACACATCGCCGCGCACACACGTCGCCGCGCACACACGTCGCGCTCTTTACCTGTCCGCCCTCTTACGGGAACCTTATTTACACATTTTCAAAAGTATATTTCGAATTTACCCGCATTTGCAGTAATATTCCGAAAAAATTGAGAAAGTTGCCATGATTTATGTCACGGAGCCGCGTACTAAATCTTACCTCAGACATTACTATCCAAACACACACACACACACACACACACACACACACACACACACACACACACAAATATATTTACCATTTTTTTAAGTGAAGAAAAATCATGGGGATGGGTAGGATGGGTTGTGGGATAGACAGGAAAATAGGTGGGATAGATCAGCCAGAGGGGTGAAGAGATAGGTGTTAAGTAGGTGTCTTGTGTCACCTACTGAGCGGTAGATACATACCTAGTAGTTACGTTCACTCATCACAAAGGCGAAGAGCTCTTGATCCAGGGAACCCGAGCCACCCCTGCAACTTTCTTGGATCAAACCTGGTTGCATCGCCCTTATCTTTTTTCCCCAAGGCCCTGGGTAATACCTACGGGTTTAGCGCTTCCTCACAACTTTATCAGTAGTAATTATAAAAATGATAATAATAAATAATATTAATAATAAAATACTACTACTACTGCTAATAATAATAATAATAATAATAATAATAATAATAATAATAATAATAATAATAATAATAATAATTAATAATAATAATAATAATAATTATATAATAAATATAATAATAATAATAATTCCCCTCCAGGTCCTATCATCACCCTCCAAGTCCTAGTCATTGCTCTACCTTCCCCTCTAGATCCACTCATTTTCCCCTCTTGACCCGCCCTTCCCTCTCTACCGACACCCTGGAATCACTACTAATCTCAACCCTCTTCTCACCCTCCGTCGCCGCCCCTGGCGCCAGAGTTGCCGTGGGGGTCGTGTGACAACTGGTGGAACACTGCCACCTGTGTGTCGCCCTACGCCCGTAGTGACCTGGAGTGCTGGGAGGAGTCCTTCAACACCACGGCCAACCAGTCGTTCTGCAGGGTGGGCAACCTCTCCCGGGTCCACGTCCTTAATATCACCGACCCTGTCAAGGAGTTCTGGGAGTAAGTCATGAATGTCGTTCATCCTCTAAAGTGAGTCTTGAATGTCGTTCATCCTCTAAGAGTGAGTCTTAAATGTCGCTCATCCTCTAAGAGTGAATCTTGAATGTCGTTCATCCTCTAAAGCAGTGGTTCCCAAACTGGGGGGTAATGGAGAGGTGACAGAAAAAAAGTTGTGAATTCTGAAAATCAAGAAAACAATGCGGTACCCGGTATGAGGATTATTGTTAACTTTGTCTTAGTATATAAAGTTGTAAAGTAAACCTATTATAAGTAAGTAATAAAGTTAAACCAAATAACAATAAACATCAAAAACTAATATACAGTATTAGAAAAGAAGAAATATATAGCTAAGTGTGTGGAAACCCAAAAGTATTTTAACAAGTATGCTTCAGGACAAAAGTCACTCAGTAGCCCAGATCGACCTGTCCAGTACGTGTCACTCACTTCCTGAGGCTGCCTCTATTTCACACTGTCAGTTTATCTGTGAGCATCAGCCGAGGTAGACATAAGCTGGTATGTATGTGTACTGCCCTGTGCAGTATATAGTTAGTATTTACCCACTGTTACTGTGAATTTGTAGCTATTATTAATTTTATATATAATGTATGTGTGGTTCTTACGTTTTCAATGGTTTTGCTAGGATTAGCAGAGTATGCGAGGCTGTATACGTTCACGTTTAGCCATATATATCAATAATAACAACATTTTGTGAAAGGGGTAACATGCTTTATGTGGCATGTTAAATTGGGTAACAAGCTGAAAAAGTTTGGGAACCACTGCGAGTCTAAAGTGAGTCTTGAATGTAGTTCATCCTCTAAGAGTGAATCTTGAATGTCGTTCATCCTCTAAGAGTGAGTCTCAACATCAGTTCTCAACATGTATGTAACATCACAAACTTACGAGAAATGTTCCACAGTATTTTCTCCTTCATGAGGCTTTTCAAGCCTTTTTTTTTTTTAGGGAGGTGCAGAATTTTTCCTCACCGAAACTGAGATACGTTCCTGTACCTTCATTAATATTGACTTTGTGTGTGTATGTGTTTCTCACGTTATCCTAGTTATGCAAGAATCGCTAACAAGCGATATAATAAATAAAACAACCACAGAGGGAGTTGAATAATAGCTCTAGGTCTTTCGTGCTGCAATCAACACATCATCAGGAGCTTTCAAAGCTGCAGAAGTGAGGAAAAGATCTCAGCAGATTCGTTACGAGGAACGCTTGTTAAGCAAGCGTCCCTCGGAACGAATCTGCTGAGATATCTTCCTCATTTCTGCAACTTTGCAAGCTCCTGACGATGTGTTGATTTCAGCACGAAAGGCCTAGAGCTATTATTCATTTCCCTCTGTGGTTGTTTTGCACTATCCTAGTTATAAGGCTCATTCAAGTGTATCACTACTCTCTTAGTGGCTTGATGATGGTCCAGGAAGGACCGAAAAGTCTTGTCTTACATTTCCAGTTTGTGGGTCAGTTGTGATTTGAAACTATGTATTTATTTTAAACAGTACAGCATCACCGTAGTCACTCTCTACACTCGGCAGTCAGTCTCTGTACTAACAACATTCATGACTCCTAGAGGAACCAACAGGTTATTTTCATTCACAATATTCCTCCTTCCCTCGTGTACACAGTAAATAATCAAAACTCCCCTTCATATAAGATTGAATTTTCACTCGTAATTAAGTGCTAAGATCATGAGAGTAAACTGGGTTAACTAGCAGGAGGGACGGAGGTAATGGTAAATCAATTGCATGTGTGTTTTGCATGCGTGTAGAGGATGGAGTTGCAAGTGTTGCCTTTGCTCCCACAGAAAACGGGCGCTTCAGATTTCGGAAGGCATTGATCACCCTGGCACCGTACGCTGGGACCTGGCACTCACTCTCCTCGTAGCCTGGATCCTTTGCTACTTCTGCATCTGGAAGGGAGTCAAATGGACTGGAAAGGTGAGTCGACCTGCAGCGAAGTTCCTCGTAGAGTTCGTGTGTGGTGTGTGTGCGTGTGTGTGTGTGTGTGTGTGTGTGTGTGTGAGCTACCAGTAACACACTAGTTCAGGGGTACCTACCTCCAAGTCTCCTATACACCCAACGTATGGTATAAGTCAGTCACGTTCAATGACCCTTGATTTTCGAAGTGTCTCTCTTTCTCTCTCAGAACTCTGGTGCATTAGAAATAACAGGAATATATAATTGTGATCAGGATTTAACGAGTTTTTTTTTCTCTCGTGAGCAGAGTGTCTGGTTATATTGATTTCGAGTGCAATAAAAAGGGGAAAAAAAATAGTTATTCATGGGCGAGCATATGGTGGTGATTAACCAGTGTGTCTGGTCCTGAGATGGTGTGTTGATGCTAGATGTATTGATTAAGACCTTTGGCACCAAAAGAGGAGTGGCACATCAATCAAGCCAGGTTTTTTCTCGGGTGGGGGGGGGTTGACATGATTGATGGTTACCTCACTTGACGCTCACACGCTTCACAAGTTACCAGTCAATCTGCAGAAATTGCCATACACGCTAAACACGTTGCCATGCAGGTTGAACACGCTGCCACACACGCTACGCAGGTTGTCATACACGCTACACAAGCTGCGACACACGCCAAACACGCTGCCATACACGCTACGCAGGTTGCCATACACGCTTCTCATAGTATAAGCCAAATTTCATGGCAAAATTATATCGCAATAGATAAGCTCAACTGACTATAATTCGTCAGAGAGAGAGAGAGAGAGAGAGAGAGAGAGAGAGAGAGAGAGAGAGAGAGAGAGAGAGAAGAGAGAGAAAGAAAGAGAACGAGAGGTCTAGGCAGTGTGTTTAGTGTGCAACACTGACAGCAACACTGTACTACTACCTTGCGTAGTAACTCCCTTCATTGACTCGCAGCACTGGGCGGGGGGATGTTCTGACACAGTGGGTGTCACTTCCCACTGCTCTGCCACCCACTTGAACACCACTCAGAGGCTTATATTCATTATATGTGTGCTTAAGAGGTTTATGTATATTTATACAAATAACGGTCTTGTGCTTTTTGTTATTTATGTTTATTATTTTTTACTCAACAACGCTTCGTTAGATTGCATTCCCGTGTTCCTCTGACAAGGCTTCACGTTACTCAACACATTCCAGTGTTCCCACGCTTCATACAAGGCTGCACGTTACTCAACACATTCCAGTGTTCCCACGCTGCATACAAGGCTTCACGTTACTCAACACATTCCAGTGTTCCCACGCTTCATACAAGGCTGCACGTTACTCAACACATTCCAGTGTTCCCACGCTTCATACAAGCTGCACGTCCTCAGCACGTTTTACTCAACACATTCCAGTGTTCCCACGCTTCATACAAGGCTGCACGTTAACTCAAACACATTCCAGTGTTCCCACGCTGCATACAAGGCTTCACGTTACTCAACACATTCCAGTGTTCCCACGCTTCATACAAGGCTGCACGTTACTCAACACATTCCAGTGTTCCCACGCTTCATACAAGGCTGCACGTTACTCAACACATTCCAGTGTTCCCACACTGCATACAAGGCTTCACGTTACTCAACATCATTCCAGTGTTCCCACGCTGCATACAAGGCTCACGTTACTCAACACATTCCAGTGTTCCCACGCTTCATACAGGCTTCACGTTACTAACACATTCCAGTGTTCCCACGCTTCATACAAGGCTGCACGTTACTCAACACATTCCAGTGTTTCCACGCTTCATACAAGGCTTCACGTTACTCAACACATTCCAGTGTTCCCACGCTTCATACAAGGCTTCACGTTACTCAACACATTCCAGTGTTCCCACGCTTCATACAAGGCTTCACGTTACTCAACACATTCCAGTGTTCCCACGCTTCATACAAGGCTGCACGTTACTCAACACATTCCAGTGTTCCACGCTTCATACAAGGCTGCACGTTACTCAACACATTCCAGTGTTCCCACGCTTCATACAAGGCTGCACGTTACTCAACACATTCCAGTGTTCCCACGCTTCATACAAGGCCTCACGTTTACTCAACACATTCCAGTGTTCCCACGCTGCATACAAGGCTTCACGTTACTCAACACATTCCAGTGTTCCCACGCTTCATACAAGGCTGCACGTTACTCAACACATTCCAGTGTTCCCACGCTTCATACAAGGCTGCACGTTACTCAACACATTCCAGTGTTTCCACGCTTCATACAAGGCTGCACGTACTCAACACATTCCAGTGTTCCCACGCTTCATACAAGGCTGCACGTTACTCAACACATTCCAGTGTTTCCACGCTTCATACAAGGCTGCACGTTACTCAACACATTCCAGTGTTCCCACGCTTCATACAAGGCTGCACGTTACTCAACACATTCCCAGTGTTTCCCACGCTTCATACAAGGCTGCACGTTACTCAACACATTCCAGTGTTCCCACGCTTCATACAAGGCTGCACGTTACTCAACACATTCCAGTGTTCCCACGCTGCATACAAGGCTTCACGTTACTCAACACATTCCAGTGTTCCCACGCTTCATACAAGGCTGCACGTTACTCAACACATTCCAGTGTTCCCACGCTTCATACAAGGCTGCACGTTACTCAACACATTCCAGTGTTCCCACGCTTCATACAAGGCTTCACGTTACTCAACACATTCCAGTGTTTCCACGCTTCATACAAGGCTGCACGTTATCAACACATTCCAGTGTTTCCACGCTTCATACAAGGCTTGCACGTTACTCAACACATTCCAGTGTTTCCACGCTTCATACAAGGCTTCACGTTACTCAACACATTCCAGTGTTTCACGCTTCATACAAGGCTGCACGTTATCAACACATTCAGTGTTTCCACGCTTCATACAAGCTGCACGTTACTCAACACATTCCAGTGTTTTCCACGCTTCATACAAGGCTTCACGTTACTCAACACATTCCAGTGTTTCCACGCTTCATACAAGGCTGCACGTTACTCAACACATTCCAGTGTTTCCACGCTTCATACAAGGCTGCACGTTACTCAACACATTCCAGTGTTTCCACGCTTCATACAAGGCTTGCACGTACTCAACACATTCCAGTGTTTCCCACGCTTATACAAGGCTGCACGTTACTCAACACATTCCAGTGTTTCCACGCTTCATACAAGGCTGCACGTTACTCAACACATTCCAGTGTTTCCACGCTTCATACAAGGCTTCACGTTACTCAACACATTCAGTGTTTCCACGCTTCATACAGGCTTCACGTTACTCAACACATTCCAGTGTTTCCACGCTTCATACAAGGCTTCACGTTACTCAACACATTCCAGTGTTTCCACGCTTCATACAAGGCTTCACGTTACTCAACACATTCCAGTGTTTCCACGCTTCATACAAGGCTTCACGTTACTCAACACATTCCAGTGTTCCCACGCTTCATACAAGGCTGCACGTTACTTAACACATTCCAGTGTTCCCACGCTTCATACAAGGCTTCACGTTACTCAACACATTCCAGTGTTTCCACGCTTCATACAAGGCTTCACGTTACTCAACACATTCCGGTGTTCATCTGTCTTCACTCATGGCTTCACGTTATTCAACACTGGTTTCTGAAGCTTGTGTTTCTTATGAATGTAAGGAATGGAAATGGTGAGGTATAGATAGTTTGTACTGGTGAAGTGTGCTGTGTGTACTGGTAGTGTGTACTGAGAGTGTGTACTGGTAATATGTACTGAGAATTGATACTGTTCGTATGTAGTGGTGGTGTGTAATAGTGATGTGTACCGGTAATGTGTACTGTTAACATGTAGTGGTGTGTACTGGTAGTGTGTAGTGTTCGTATGTACTGGTGATGTGCACTGGTCGTGTGTACTGTTTGTATGTAGTGGTGTGTACTGGTAGCGTATACTGTTCGTATGTAGTGGTGGTGTGTACTAGTAGTGTACTGGTAGTGTTTACCGTTCGTATGTAGTGGTGATGTGTACTGGTAGTGTGTACTGATGGTGCATACTGGTAGTGTGTACTGGTGGTGTGTAATGTTCGTATGTAGTGGTGGTGTGTACTGGTAGTGTGTACTGTTCGATTGCTCCCATGTACACCGGTGCACGGGATATGCTGAACACCGTGTTCTCCAACAGGTTGTGTACTTCACAGCACTCTTCCCGTACCTGCTGATGTTTATCCTGTTCATCCGAGGCGTGACTCTTCCCGGCGCCATGACTGGAATTCGCTACTACCTCATCCCCGATATCGACAAACTGAAGGATATCACGGTAAGTACTCAGTAACGTACTCAGGAACGTAACAACAAGCAACATGGGGCCTATTGGCCCACGCTAGGCAAGCCTAACTCATTCATGTTTCCGGCCCCTATGCAGGGTTACAACGGAACAGATAAAAAAAATGACACGGACGTAAGAGGAAAAAAATGACTCACACTGATTTGGTCAACAGGTGTGGGTGGAGGCAGTGTCGCAGGTGTTCTGGTCCTATGCACTTGTCCTGGGCTCCCTCATCGCTCTGGGTTCCTACAACAAATTTGATAATAACTGCTACCGGTGAGTGGAACCCAAACACCTACAGTGTCCACGATAGTAAATTCAAATTCAAAAAACTATTTCTTTGCAGTAAAATATAGTAAAGCACAAAGGAAGCTACTAGCATGCAAGAGCGTAACACTCACAGTGTCCACGATATTGAGTGAAAATACCCGAAGCGCCCACGATGCTAATTCTAAACACTCTTACTGTCCACAACACTAAATCCAAACACTCTTACTATCACAATAGAATAAGTAAACACTTACTGTCAACAACATAAACGCACAAACATCTATTACAGGGTTACTAGGAAATTAAAATAAAAATTAGGGTTAGGAAAAAAAGAGTGGGGATAACTATTGGCCCAAAAATTAAAAATTAAAAACCACTACAAAGTGACATAGTGCCTGATAAGTGGAAAATGGCAAAGGCAATATTTAATTACAAGGCAGGTGACAGGTCCTTGGCTTCGAACTATAGACCAATAAGCCTTACCTCCATAGTGGGAAAATTTATGGAATCAATAATTGCCGAAGCAATTCGTAGCCATCTTGATAGGCACAGATTGATTAATGAATCTCAGCACGGTTTTACAAAGGGGCGTTCCTGTCTTACGAATTTACTAACTTTTTTCATTAAGATGTTTGAGGAGGTAGATCATGGTAATGAATATGATATTGTGTATATGGACTTCAGTAAGGCTTTCGATAGACTTCCACACCAGAGGCTACTGAGGAAACTTAAGGCACACGGAATAGGAGAAATTTTTTCCTGGGCAGAGGCATGGTTGACAAATAGGCAGCAGAGAGTTTGCATAAATGGGGAGAAATCAGAATGGGGGCACGTCACAACCGGTGTTCCTCAGGGGTCAGTGTTGGGCCCGTTGTTGTTCACAATTTACATAAACGACATAGATGAGGGAATAAATAGCGACATAAGCAAATTTGCTGATGACACCAAAATAGGCCGTCCAATTCATTCTAATGAGGACACTAGAGCACTCCAGGATGATTTGAATAGACTGTTGGAGTGGTCGGAGAAGTGGCAGATGCAGTTTATTAAAGATTGAGACACTTATGCAACATATGGTTTTTTAAACCATTCCTCACATGTAGTTTATTATAGACAAATGTAAAGTTCTAAATATTGGACAGGAAAATAACCATGCCACATATAAACTAAATAATGTAGATCTTAATATTACTGATTGCGAAAAGGATTTGGGAGTTCTGGTTAGCAGTAATCTAAAACCAAGACAACAGTGCATAAGTGTTCGCAATAAAGCTAACAGAATTCTTGGCTTCATATCAAGAAGTATAAATAATAGAAGTCATCAGGTTGTTCTTCAACTCTGTACATCCTTGGTTAGGCCTCATTTAGATTATGCTGCACAGTTCTGGTCACCGCATTAGAGAATGGATATAAATGCACTGGAAAACGTACGGAGGAAGATGACAAAGATGATCCCGCGTACCAGAAATCTTCCTTGTGAAAACAGACTGAGGAGGGCCCTGAATCTGCACTCTCCGGAAAGGCGTAGAATTAGGGATGATATGATTGAGGTGTATAAATGGAAGACAGGAATAAATAAAGGGGATGTAAATAGCGTGCTAAAAATATCTAGCCAAGACAGGACTCCCAGCAATGGTTTTAAGTTAGAAAAATTCAGATACAAGAAGGATATAGGAAAGTACTGGTTTGGTAATAGAGTTGTGGATGAGTGGAACAAACTCTCGAGTACCGTCATAGAAGCTAAAACGTTGTGTAGTTTGAAAAATAGGTTAGATATAAATACATGAGTGGGTGTGGGTGGGTGTGAGTTGGACCTGACTAGCTTGCGCTACTAGGTCAGATGCCGTGCTCCTTCCTTAAGTGGATGTGACCTGGACCCGACTAGGTTGGGTCAGTGGCATAAGCCGGTAGGCGGCTTGGACCTGCCTCCCATGGGCCAGTCGGCCTGGTGTAGTGCTCCTTCTTTCTTATGTTCTTATGCACAACACTAGACACACTTTTACTATCCACACTACTGAATACACTCTTACTATCCACACTACTGAATACACTCTTATTATCCACAACACTGAATACACGCTCTTACTATTCACACTACTGAATCTAAACACTATTACTATCCACAACAATGAAGATAAACACTCTCAGTGCCAACAACTTTGAATCCAACACTACTACCACGGTAGCCAACTAAAAGAATAGCGTTTCGGAAGAAAAGCTTGTGGTAGACATTTCTCTCTGTGTAGAGCTTTGTCAAGTTATGTTTCGCTCTGTGTAGAGCTTTGTCAAGTTATGTTTCGCCCTGTGTAGAGCTTTATCAGGGCATGACAGAGCATAGTCAACAACTTGCATCTACGTAGACTTCAGAGTTTCCTTGAGTTAACCTTCTGTGTGTTGTATTAAGGGTAACTGCTTAAAAGTTATCCCTATTTTTTTTTGTCAGCTTTTGTGGAAGTTATATGTGAAATTTTCATTCATGTATTGTAAATAATAATAATAATAATAATAATAATAATAATAATAATAATAAAATAATAATAATAATATTATTATTATTATTATTATATTATTATTATTATATTATTATTATTATTATTATTATTATTATTATTATTATTATATTAAGAGCTAAACTCATAGGAATAAATACATCACCTGGTTGGTGAATATAATGAGGTTTGATCGGAGGAAGAGGAGGATAAATTCAGTTCCTCGAATCAAGAGCACTTGTTTAGGGGCCGCTCACACTGAGGCCTCTTCCAAAGTCAGACAGCTGACAGAAATGTTTTCATACACAATCACTCATGTCGGAGTGTGCTTGTCCCAATGTCATCATTAAGGAGGGCTCTTGATCCAAGTGATTGAATCAAGCTGATTAGCCTCCCTTTCTCATCCCCTTCTCAGGTGATGATTGTGAGCCCTCTAACGGTTTGCACTTGGAATCTTTTGTTTGTACATGGGCTCGTGCACCTGATTTCATGTCACGGCGCAGCGCGAACGTTCCGCTGCGTATAGCTCATAGATTCAAATTCAGAGGAAATATAGATGAGCTGATGTGTAGCCTATGTCTCTGTCACGGCTCTGCCTGTCTGTACTGCTGTGTTGCCTCATTGTGACGTGCACCTGTGTTGCGTCATTGTGATTTGCACCTGTGTTGCGTCATTGTGACGTGCACCTGTGTTGCGTCATTGTGACGCGCACCTGTTTTCCGTCATTGTGACGTGCACCTGTGTTCCCTCATTGTGACGTGCACATGTGTTGCGTCATTGTGACGTGCGCCTGTGTTGCGTCATTGTAACGTGTATGTGTGTTGCCTCATTGTGATGTGCATCTGTGTTGCCTCATTGTGACGTGCACCTGTGTTGCCTCATTGTGACGTGCACGTGTTGCGTCATTGTGACGTGCGCCTGTATTGCGTCATTGTAACGTGTATGTGCGTTGCCTCATTGTGACGTGCACCTGTGTTCCCTCATTGTGACGTGCACATGTGTTCCATCATTGTGACGTGCGCCTGTGTTGCGTCATTGTAACGTGTATGTGTGTTGCTTCATTGTGACGTACACTTGTGTTGCATCATTGTGACGTGCACCTGTTTTGCAGCGACTCTCTCATCCTGTGCACCATCAACTCGTGCACCTCCTTCTTCGCCGGCTTCGTCATCTTCTCGGTGGTAGGCTTCATGGCAGAGCAACAGCAGAAGGAAGTGGCAGACGTGGCCGCGTCAGGTGAGTCCTCACACACACACACACACACACACACACACACACACAGATTGGTCAGTCTTATTCATATATTGTACACGGTGTGTGAAGCAGATACAGTAGTAACGTTTACGTGTACACAACAGAGTACACAAATAACCTGCACATGGGAGGGAAAAGCTTATGTATTGTATATTGTTCCAGTATTGTGCCTTTTATTTTTTTGGTTCTTTACAAGAGAGAGAGAGAGAGTACAGGTCATGATGTACTCACAGGTCCCGGCCTGGCCTTCCTGGCTTATCCGTCAGCAGTACTGCAGCTGCCTGTGTCGCCGCTCTGGTCTGCACTCTTCTTCCTCATGTTTCTTATGCTGGGACTCGACTCTCAGGTAAGTTCACCTCACCTTCCGCTAAGCTCGCTTCATCTTCCACTAAGCTCGCCTCACCTTCCGCTAAGCTCGCCTCACCTTCCGCTAAGCTCGCCTCACCTTCCGCTAAGCTCGACTCACCTCCGCTAAGTTCCGGCCACCTTCACCCACCAATAACTACAGTACTTGTCACACATCTGTTTATCATCCAGGCTGAGTGACCGTGCGGGCTTTCTTATGTCCCGCATCGGCTTTCTTCAGGTAGATGGACTTACATATATATATAATGAACTCACATTGTTACACATTCCGGGTGAGTTTATCTTAGATGCTGTAGTATACTACCTCTAGTTACTTCTAAGGCTGCTTATATCAAGCGAATTACTTCAAATAACACGCCGAAACTCGCTAGTCTATCAGATAATAATTTTAGATATTTGTAGATTTTAAAACTGGATTCCGTTCATGAACTGTCTTCACAGACTCCCGTTCATGGACTGTCTTCACAGACTCCCGTTCATGGACTGTCTTCACAGACTCCCGTTCATGGACTGTCTTCACAGACTCCCGTTCATGGACTGTCTTCACAGGCTTACGTTCATGAACTGTCTTCACTGACTTACGTTTATGAATTGTCTTCACTGACTTACGTTCATGAACTGACTTATGTTCATGAACTGCCTTCACTGACTCCCGTTCATGGACTGTCTTCGCAGACTTACGTTCATGAACTGTCTTCACAGACATATAATGGTATTTTTTGTCAAGTCTTATATACAAATTCTTGGGTTTGTATTCCACTTGAAGGCAAATTTAATTGGATGTTTAAAGAATTGAATTATTTCTAAATGACAAATATGCAGTTAGCTGTTACCCTCTAATTTCCTTTTAAAATAGCTTTGGTATCACTGATTTTCATATAGAGTAGTGTAGCAACACTGCTGGTGTTCCCACCGTGTAACTATCACACAGCCTAGTCTAGCAGCACACTTCTGGTGCTCCCACTGTGTAACTATCATATAGCCAGTGTAGCAGTACACTGTTGGTGTTCCCACTTTGTAACAATCATACAGCCTAGTGTATCAGCACTCTGCTGATGTTCCCACTGTGTAACTATCACACAGCCTAGTGCAGCAACACACTGCTGGTGTTCCCACTGTGTAACTATCACGCAACCTAGTGTAGCAACACACTGCTGGTGTTCCCACTGTGTAACTATCACACAGCCTAGTGCAGCAACACACTGCTGGTGTTCCCACTGTGTAACTATCACACAACCTAGTGCAGCAACACACTGCTGATGTTCCCACTGTGTAACTATCACACAACCTAGTGCAGCAACACACTGTTGGTGTTCCCACTTTGTAACAATCATACAGCCTAGTGTATCAGCACTCCGCTGATGTTCCCACTGTGTAACTATCACACAACCTAGTGCAGCAACACACTGTTGGTGTTCCCACTTTGTAGCAATCATACAGCCTAGTGTATCAGCACTCCGCTGATGTTCCCACTGTGTAACTATCACACAGCCTAGTGCAGCAACACACTGCTGGTGTTCCCACTGTGTAACTATCACACAACCTAGTGTAGCAACACACTGCTGGTGTTCCCACTGTGTAACTATCACACAGCCTAGTGCAGCAACACACTGCTGGTGTTCCCACTGTGTAACTATCACACAACCTAGTGCAGCAACACACTGCTGATGTTCCCACTGTGTAACTATCACACAGCCTAGTGCAGCAACACACTGCTGGTGTTCCCACTGTGTAACTATCACACAACCTAGTGCAGCAACACACTGCTGATGTTCCCACTGTGTAACTATCACACACCTAGTGCAGCAACACACTGCTGGTGTTCCCACTGTGTAACTATCACACAGCCTAGTGCAGCAACACACTGCTGGTTGTCCACTAGTTAACATATCACACAGCCTAGTGCAGCAACACACTGCTGGTGTTCCCACTGTGTAACTATCACACAGCCTAGTGCAGCAACACACTGCTGGTGTGTCCACTATGTAACAATCACACAGCCTAGTGCAGCAACACACTGCTGGTGTTCCCACTGTGTAACTATCACACAGCCTAGTGCAGCAACACACTGCTGGTGCATCCACTATGTAACAATCACACAGCCTAGTGCAGCAACACACTGCTGGTGTTCCCACTGTGTAACTATCACACAGCCTAGTGCAGCAACACACTGCTGGTGTTCCCACTGTGTAACTATCACACAGCCTAGTGCAGCAACACACTGCTGGTGTTCCCACTGTGTAACTATCACACAGCCTAGTGCAGCAACACACTGCTGGTGTGTCCACTATGTAACAATCACGCAGCCTAGTGCAGCAACACACTGCTGGTGTTCCCACTGTGTAACTATCACACTGCCTAGTGCAGCAACACACTGCTGGTGTTCCCACTGTGTAATTATCACACAGCCTAGTGCAGCAACACACTGCTGGTGTGTCCACTATGTAACATATCACACAGCCTAGTGCAGCAACACACTGCTGGTGTTCCCACTGTGTAACTATCACACAGCCTAGTGCAGCAACACACTGCTGGTGTTCCCACTGTGTAACCACACAACCTAGTGCAGCAACACACTGCTGATGTTTCCACTGTGTAACTATCACACAACCTAGTGCAGCAACACACTGCTGGTGTTCCCACTGTGTAACTATCACACAGCCTAGTGCAGCAACACACTGCTGGTGTGTCCACTATGTAACAATCACACAGCCTAGTGCAGCAACACACTGCTGGTGTTCCCACTGTGTAACTATCACACAGCCTAGTGCAGCAACACACTGCTGGTGTTCCCACTTGTAACTATCACACAGCCTAGTGCAGCAACACACTGCTGGTGTTCCCACTGTGTAACTATCACACAGCCTAGTGCAGCAACACACTGCTGGTGTTCCCACTGTGTAGCTATCACACAGCCTAGTGCAGCAACACACTGCTGGTGTGTCCACTATGCAACAATCACACAGCCTAGTGCAGCAACACACTGCTGGTGTTCCCACTGTGTAACTATCACACAGCCTAGTGCAGCAACACACTGCTGGTGTTCCCACTGTGTAACTATCACACAGCCTAGTGCAGCAACACACTGCTGGTGTGTCCATTATGTAACAATCACACAGTCCTAGTTGCAGCAACACACTGCTGGTGTCCCACTGTGTAACTATACCATCCTAGTGCAGCAACAACTGCTGGTGTTCCCACTTTGTAACTACACACAGCTAGTGCAGCAACACACTGCTGTGTGTCCACTATGTAACACAATCACAACAGCCTAGTCAGCAACACACTGCTATGTTCCCACTGTGTAACTATCACACAGCCTAGTGCAGGGCAACACACTGCTGGTGTCCCACTGTAGTAACTATCACCAACCTAGTGTATGCAACACTACTTGCTGGAGTTCCCACTGTTTAACTATCACACAGCCATTTGCAGCAACACACTGTGTTCCCACTTGTACATCACACACCTAGTGCAGCAACACACTGCTGATTTTCCCTACATGTGTAACTATCACACACACAACCCTAGTGCAGCAACACACTGTTGGTGTTCCCACTTTGTAACAATCATACAGCCTATGATCAGCACTACCGCTGATGTTCCACACGTTAACTATCACACAACCTAGTGCAGCAACACACTTGGTTCCCACTTGTAACAAATCAAACAGCCAGTGTATCAGCACTCCGCTGAATGTTATCCACTGTGTTACTATCCACAGCTTATTTCAGCAACACACTCTGGATGTTCCCACTGTTAAACTATCAACGCAACTAGATGTACTGCAACACACTAGCTGGTAGTTCCACAATCTTGTAACTATCACGATAACCTAGCCTAGTGCAAGCAACACACTGCTGGTGTTCCCACTGTGTAACTATCACACACCTAGGCAGCAACACACTGCAGATGTTCCCATGTGTAACTACTATCAACAAACCATAGTGCCATAGCAACAAACCCTGCTGTGTATTCCCACTGTGTAACCACCAACCTATGCAGTCAACACCTGCTGAATGTTCCCACTGGTTAACTAATCACACATCAACCGTCAGCAACACACTGGTCTGGTGATCCCACTTGTGAACACACACACAGCCTAGTGCAGCAACACACACTGCTGGTGTGCCACATTAACAATCACACAGCCTCAGCAACACACAGCTGGTGTCCCACTGTGTAACATACACACAGCCTAGTGCAGAACACACTGCGTGTTCCACATGTAACATCACACAGCCAGTGCGCAACACACTGCTGGATTCCCACTGTGTACACATATCCACACACCAGTGGCAGCTACACACTGCTGTGTTCCACTGAGTAACAATCACACTCACCTAGTGCAGCAACACACTCTGGTGCATCCACTATGTAACAATCACACACACCATGCACGCACACACACACTGTTTACCCACGTGTAAACTAACACACAGCCTAGTGCACAACACCACAGCTGGTTTCCCACTGTGTAACTATACACACACCTAGTAGCAGCAACACACATGTGTCCACAAACAATCCACGCAGCCTAGTGCAGCAACACACCCTGCTGGTGTTCCCAACTGTGTAACTATCACACGCCAGTGCAGCAACACACTGCTGTTCCCACTGTTAATTATCACACATTATGTAGCAAACACTGCTAGGTGTGTCCACTATGAAACAATCACACAGCCATAGTGCAGCAAACACACTGCTAGTGTTCCACTGAGTAACTATCACACAGCCTAGTGCAGCACACACTGCTGGGTTTCCGTAACTGTGTAACCAACACAACCTATGCAGCAACACACGCTGAATGTTTCCACTGTGTCTATCACACAACTAGTGTCAGCAACACACGCCTGATGTTCCCACTGTGTAACTATCACACAGCCAGTGCACAACCACGCTGGTGTGTCCACTATGGTAACAATCACACAGCTAGTGCAGCAACACACTGCTGGGTTCCCACTGTGTAACTACTCACACAGCCTATGCCAGGAACACACTGCGGTGTGTCCACTATGTAACAATCACAAGCCAAGTGCACAACACAACTCTCGTGTTCCCACGTGATGTAACTATCAACAGCCTAGTGCAGCAACAACACTGCTGGTGTTCCCACTGTTAGCTATCACAGTACAGCTATTGCAGCCAAACACACTGCTGGTGTTCCACTATGCAACAATCAACACAGCCAGTTGCAGCAACACACTGCTGGTTCCACTGTGTAACTTATCACACAGCCTAGTGCAACAACACAACTGCAGGTGTCCCACTTGTAACTAATCACACATGCCTAGTGCAGCAACACACTGCTGTGTTCCATTATTAACAATCACACAGCCAAGTGCAGCAACACACTGCTGGTGTTCCCACTGTGTAACTATCACACAGCCTAGTGCAGCAACACACTGCTGGTGTTCCCACTGTGTAACTATCACACAGCCTAGTGCAGCAACAACACTCTGGTGTCCCACTGTGTAATATCAAACAAAAGCCTAGTGCACTAAACAACACTGCGGGTTCCCAAAACTGGAACATACAGCAAGCCTAGTGCAGCAACACCTGCGTGTTCCCACAGTATAACTACACACAGCCTAGAGCAGCAACACACTGTTGGTGTTCCCCACTGTGTAACTAATCACACAGCCTAGTGCAGCAACACACTGCTGTGTTTCCCACTGTGTAAAACTTCCACGCCTAAGTGCAGCAACCACACTGCTGGTGTTCCCACTGCGTAACTATCACACAGTCTAGTGCAGCAACACACTGCTGGTGTTCCCAGTGTATAACTATCACACAACCTAGTGCAGCAACAGTTAGTTAGTTTAATATGTTTATTATGCACCCCATACCCATACCTGTGGCGTAGTCAAAAGATTACAGAGTGTACATAATTCGTTCAGGACTTGGACTCCAAAGTTACTATAGCTGAGTCAAGTTACAGAATAATGAATCACCAATTACAAAGGTAATGAACCACAATTTACAAAGGTAATAGAACTCCAGTAGTCTATCAAATCATGAAAATTAATCAAAGGTATTTACAGATTACAAAACGTACAATGGGTCCAAAGACTTGGTCCCAATGGAATTTGATAGCAGAACTAGGTACAAAGGTAATGATCTCCAAGTTACAAAGGTAATAATTCATGTAAGAATGGTACTTACGTTTATAACATGGGCTACCAATCATGAACAAATTATAGCAGCAATGAGCCAATTCATCACTATCCACACTCTTCCGCAGCCAACATGTCAATGAGTTATTGGTGCGTAATTTGATTTTATATACACAACACTACCACACACACCACACACAACCACACACACAACACACATAGCACCACACCAACCACACACAACACACACCACACAACACACAAACTCATACACACACACACCACAAATTATTTAGTCCATTTAAATTGCCTACATTATTTTAGCTTTAAAGAGCTACTTAGCTTATATTTTTTAACATTTGTTAAAATAATCAAGTGAAATTTTTGGCTTAAATATTACTTTTCTTATAATTAATTCAACTATAGATTCACAAAAAAACTTAAAATAACAAGCATTGATCCGATACCACCTCTTATCTAATGACTTAAAAGAATCAACAGTAACTGAATTACTACCAGCCCAAAACAAAGCACTTCTCAGAGCCAACAACAACATAACTATCTTAACTACAATATAGATCTTAAAGCAAACATTACATGACCATAGCATACTAAATCCCTGCCATGCCCGTATGTCCAATCATTACTCCACCGAAACCTGCTAAAGCCTTAACTACAGATGTCTATGCCATTCCGTTACACAGCCATACACAACTGTAGGCCAACCCAAAAAGGGGTGGCACAGCTATTATACTACTCAGACCAACTAGAATGTATCACTAAAAAAATCGCACAAGGGATGAACATGGGAATAATATAGCTAAATTCAAATCCAAATACCTACAAAAAACCTCTCACAGGATAAACTCTACAGAGTAAACCCCATCAAACATTACCGTTTAGTCAAAACCTAGAAGTTGATAACTGACAGGTGACTTCCCAAATAAACTCCTACAAGACCAAGACCCACATTTACTGAATTCACAAACACAATGAGAACTGCATGTTCCAACCAAGTAACAAAACCTACAAGATTACAGGACTAGTTTTTCCCTACTAACAAAATCTGAACCAACACCATATCCCCCTTTAAGATCAGGGTATCACATAATACCACAGACCATACCCTACCTTCCTCATAACAACCTTTGGCAAATTACCCCTAACACTACGAAGCACTTCAGACTCACAATGAGGCAGCTTCAATAACTTCACAGCAGCAGTGACAAACATGACTGGCACACTGACTTGAAATCTATACAATATTGACGAATGTATAATAATTTCTAAAAAGACCCAAACCTCTATAACAAGCACTGCCCTAAAAAACTAAACAGGATGACTGCGAAGAGACTGAACAGTCCCTGGCTAACACCCAGCATCCCAATCCTAAATACAAAGCACCTATACAAAACAATCAGAATGGGTCACATAACCAGAGACCAACAAAACGTTACTCGTCAATCCTAACCAGCCTACTAAACAGCAAACAGACTCAATGATTTCCCCCCTCCACTATAGGAAAAAACCTTGCAATAAAATCCCAACCAGTACCCACCCAATGACTCCTCACTGCAACTACCCGAACACACTGTTCCTAGCCCGACTAACCAACTGAAGTCTCCCTTATTATCAACGCAACTAAAAAAAAAGACAGGAGATTTAAATACCTTTCCCCCCAACATTACAAAAAAGCGTTTTCAAGTCTATCACCAATTATTGAACACTTTAACAAATCCATTTAATCCCTCTACCATTCCTACAGTTCTCAAAAACAGGTTCACCCCCATCCATAAAGGAGGAGACCACACAGACTTGAATAACTATAGGCCAATATCCAACTTACACCCTCTCTCTAAAACTTTGAAAAATTAAAACCATAACGTATCTATTCCTACCTCACTCCCACAACATACTCAACCCTGTCAATTTGGGTTCCAGCCTAATAAAAATCTATGATGTTTTTCCACATTCAAAAAACAATTTAACAGCAATAGGAAAAAGAAGTCCCACTGGGGATCTTTTTGACTTACGTAAACTTTTGATAGTTGACCACGACTTCCCCACATAAAATTGTCCACACTATGGTAAAAAGAGGGGACTCCCTCAACTACCTCAAGTCTTACCTCAGCAACAGAAGCCAATATTTTGTGCACAAATGGGGCAAACCCTCTTCCGCACAGCCAATAACAGTTGGTGTCCCACAGGAAGTGTCCTAGCCCTCTTCTCTTTCTCATATACATAAATGACCTACCAAATGCATCGCAACTACTCAAACCCACACATTTGCAGATGACACTACATACGTCTACTCTCACCCGAGCCCAGTCATGCTAGCCAATACTGTAAATACCGAATTACAGAAAATTTCAACCTGGATGAGGACCAACAAACTTACTCTAAACATTGACAAAACCTACTACATTCAGTTTGGTAACAGAGCTACAGATATGTCTTTTAACATAATGATAGGTGGATCACCTATCACAAAACTCACAGAGGGAAAATTCTTAGGAATCCACCTTGATAATAGACTCAAATTTCAAACACATATACAACATATTTCCAAAAAAATTTCCAAGACTGTAGGCATACTATCGAAGATACGGTACTATGTTCCACAGTCAGTCCTCCTGGCCCTGTATCACTCACTTATTTACCCCTATCTCACCTATGAATTTGTGCATGGGGCTCAACAACAATAAACCATCTCAGACCACTAATCACCCAACAAAATGCTGCAGTCAGAATGATAACAAATTCCCACTACAGACAGCACACTCCACCAAATAAATTCCAAAACTCTAAACCTTACTCACACTACAAAACATCCATAACTTCATTACGCACCTACTACCTACAAAGAACACTAAATCTGACATAAAACCCTCCCCTCAAACATCTCCTTACCAACGACAACACAACACAGTGAACCAAAAACACAAGGCACAGATCACTCTTTTATGTTCCTCGATGACCATCACACAAGCCTATGCAAAAACCAATGCACATAAAAGCCCTAAATCTGGAACTCATTACCTTTTAGAAAAATAAAAGAAACACTGTCTGTTTATAAATTCAATCTCTTCTCTAAAAATCACTACTCACCACACAACTACATAAATACTGAATTATTGTATCTCATAAATTATATAACATAGAATTTATCTCATTATGTGATCTCATAAATGTCAACCTTGACCGCATAACAAAACTGTTGAATACTATTTAACCTTTATATACCTAACAGAATACACCATTCTAGTGATTACACAGCAAACACAGTAAATAAGCCATATAGAACCTGTATCCTTAATAATACACATTTGTACTAAATTGTTATCTGTTTTTACAAATATATCACGCATATGATCATTGAGTTATTTAATCATAAGTTTAATTTTAAGCCTGCCCATAATGCCTCAGCATACAAGGTGCTTTGGCATTGATGCACTTTAAAAATTGTATTTCTTGTACTTCTCCTTATCACATGGTTCAAAATAAATAAATAAATAAACAAGTGCATGACAACACACTGCTGTGTTCCCACTATGTAAATATCGACACAGCCTAGTGTAGCAACACACTGTATGTTTCCCACTATTAACTATCACCAGCCAAGTGCAGCAACACACTGCTGGTGTTTCCCACAGTGTAACTATCACGACAGCCTAGTGCAGCAACCACAACAGCTGGTGTTCCCACTGTGTAAACTATCACACAGCCTAGTGCAAGCAACACACTGCTGTGAGTCCCACTATGAACAATCACATCAGCTATGAGCCACACACTGCTGTGTTACCCACTATGATAACGACACACAGCCCTATGTAGCAACACACTGGTAGTGTTCCCACTGTGTAATCATATCACAGCAGCCTGTGCAGCAACACACTGCTGGTGTTCCCACGTGTAACTATCACACAGCCTAGTGCAGCAACACACTGCTGGTGTGGTCCACTATGTAACTATCACACAGCCTAGTCAGGCAACACACTGCTGTGTGTTCCCACTATGTAACTATCACACAGCCCTAGTGTAGCAACACACTGCTGTGGTGTGCCCCGACTGTGTAACTAACACACAGCCTAGCGCAGCAACACACTGCTGGTGTGCCCACTGTGTAACTATCACACAGCCTAGTGCAGCAACACACTGCTGTGTTCCCCACCTAATAACCATCACTCAAGTCCTAGTGCAGCAACACACTGGCTAGGGATGTTTTCCCACTATGTTAACTACCACACAGCCAAGTGCAGCAACACAACAGCTGGTTTCCCACTATTAACTATCACACACGAGCCTAGTGTAGCAACGACACAGTATGTTCCCCAACAATGTAACTATCACACATGCCCAGTGCAGACAGACACTGCTGGTGTTTCCCACTATGTAACAATCACGACAGCCTAGTAGTAGCAACACACTGCTGTTGTTTTCCACTAATGTAACTAATCACACAGCCAAGTGTACAACACACTTGGTAGTGTTTCACCTACCATGTAAACTATCACACAGCTGAAGTGCAGCAGCACACTTCTGTTGTCCACTATGTAACTATCAACACAGCCTGTGTAGCAACACATTGGTAGTGTTTCCCACTATGTAACATCACACAGCCTAGTGCGTGGCAGTAACACCCTGCTGGGGTTTTCCCACTATGGTAACTAATCACACAGCCATAGTGCAGCAGCACACTGCTGGTGTTTTTCCCACTGTTAACTATCACAACAGCCAGTGCAGCAACATACTGCGGAGTTCCACTGAAGTAACAATCACACAGTCCTAGTGCATGCAACACACAAGGAAGTGTTTCCCACTTGTAACCTATCACACAGCCTAGTGTAGCAGCACACGTGCTGTGTGTTCCCACTGCGTAACTATCACACAGTCTAGTGCAGCAAACCACTGCTGGGTTCCCGGTGTATAACTATCACAACAACCTAGTGCAGCAACAGTTTAGTAAGTATTCATATAATTTATTATGCACCCCTCATACCCATCCGGATGGGCGGTATCAAAAGATTACAAGAGGTACATAATGGGTGCCAGTGACTGGCCTCAAAGTTTTGTTTTATAGCTGAGCCATGTTAACAGGAGGTAATTGAATTCAACTGATTTTACAAAAGGTAATGAACTCACAATTTCAAAGAGTCTAATGAACTCCAGGTAGATCTAGTTGCACAATCATGAACAATTTACAAAGGTCATTTACAGATTTACAGAGGACAAGGCAATGGGTCCATGGACCTGGGCCCCAAATTTTGATGGCTGAACAAGGTACAAGTTAATGAAAACCACAAGTTACAAAGTAATGAATACTGAAGAATGTTTACTTACGTATTATACATGGCAACAATCATGAAGCAAATTTTAGAGTAATGAGCAAATTCACACTCCACACCGCCACAACTGTACAGTGGAGTTTATTAGGTGTGCAAATATTGAATGATTGAGTCACACACACACAAACACACATAACCAAATACATACAACACACACACACAAACCACACACACACTCAAACACACACACACACACACACCACACACACACACACACACACACACACACACACACACACACACACACACACACACACACAAACTCATACACACACACGCACACACACTCATAGCAGCAACACACTGCTGGTGTTCCCACTGTGTAACTATCACACAGCCTAGTGTAGCAACACACTGGTAGTGTTCGCACTATGTAACTATCACACAGCCTAAGCACACTGCTGGTGTTCCCACTGTGTAACTATCACACAGCCTAGTGCAGCAACACACTGCTGGTGTTCCCACTGTGTAACTATCACACAGCCTAGTGCAGCAACACACTGCTGGTGTTCCCACTGTTAACAATCACACAGCCTAGTACAGCAACTCACTGCTGGTATTCCACTGTGTAACTATCACACAGCCGTGCAGCAACAACACTGCTAGGTGTTCCCACTGGTGTAACTATCCACAACCTAGTGAGGCAGCAACACACATGCTGGTGTTCCCACCTGTGATAACTTATCCACATCATCCTAGTGCAGCAAATCACTAGCTGGTGTTCCCACTGTGTAACTATCACACAGCTCTAGTGCAGCACACACTGCTGGTGAATCGCCACTGTGTAACTAACACAACAACCTAGTGCAGCAACCCACTGCTGTGTTGCCCACTGTGGCAACTATCACACAACCAAGTGCAGCAAACACTGCAGGTGTCCCACTGGTAACTTCATCCTAGTTCAGCAACACCACTGCCGTGTTCCCCACTGTGTAAACTATCACACAGCCTAGTGCAGCAAACACACTTGCTGTGTTCAGCCACTGTATAACAATCAACATAGCCTAGTGCAGTCAAACACTGTGTAGAATGTTCCCACGTGTAACTATCACACAACCTAGTGCAGCAATCACTTGCTGGTGTTCCCACTGTGTTAACTAACACACAGCCTAGTGCAGCAACACACTGCTGGAGGTTCCCACTGTGTAACTCATCACACAACTAGTGCAGCAAGTCACTGCTTTGTGTTTCCCACTGTGTAACTAACACACAGCCTAGTGCAGCAACACACTGCTGGGTTCCCACTGTAAATATCACACAGCCTAGTGCAAGCAATCACTGAGCTGGTGTTCCACTGTGTATCTACACACAAACCTAGTGCAGCAACGCAACTGGTGGTGTTTCCACTGTGTAACTATCACACAGCCTAGTGCAGCAACACACTGCTGGGGTTCCCCCACTGTGTAAACCTATCACACAGCCTAGTGCAGGCAACACACTGCTGATGAGTCCACATTATGTAACAATCACACAGTGCCTAAAGTTCCAGCAACCAACACAGCTGGTGAGTCCACTATGTAACTACACACAACCAAGTGCAGCAACACATCTGCTGTGTTCCCACCTGTGTAACAAACGACACAGCCTAGTGCAGCAACACACTGCTGGTGATTCCCACTGTTTAACTATCACACAGCCTTGTGCAGCAACACACGGCTGGTGTTCCCACTGTGTAACAATCACACAGCTAGTGCAGCAACACACTGCTGTGTTCCTCACTAGTGCAACTATCACCCATCCTAGAGTGTGCAGCAACACACTGCTGTGTAACCCACTGTGGTAACACTCACAGCAGCCTAGTACAGCAACTCACTGCTGGTATTCCACTAGTGGTAACCTATCAAACAGCCTAGTGCAGCAACCACTGCTGGTGTCCCACTGTGTAACTATCACACAACCTAGTCAGTAAAAGACAACACAGCTGCTGGGTGTCCCACTTGTGTAACTAACACACAGCCTAAGTGCAGCACATCACTCATGGTGTTCCCACTGTGTAACTATCACAACACCTAGTGCAGCAACACACTGCTGGTGTTCCCACTGTGTAACTATCCAACCTAGTGCAGCAACCACTGCTGGTGTTACCCACGTGCAACTATCAACACAAACCAAGTGAGCAGAACACACTGCTGGTGGTTCCCACATTGTAACTATTGAGCCTCGTATCAGCAACACACTGGCTGTGTTACCCACTGTGTAACTAACACACATCCAAGGTTGCAGCAACACACTGCTGTGTTCCCACTGTATAACGTATCACAAAGCCTAGTGCAGCAACACACTGCTTATTTTCCCACAGTGTAACTAATCACACAACCTAGTGCAGCAAGTCACAGCTCAGGTGTCCCCACTGTGTAACTATCACACAGCCTAGTGCAGCAACATACTGCTGGTTGTTCCGTCACTGTGTAACTATCACACAGCCTAGTGCAGCAACACACTGCTGGTGTTCCCACTGTGTACTATCACACACCTAGTGCATCAAGTCACTGCTTGTGTTCCACTGTGTAACTATCATCACATCCCTAGTGCAGCAACACACTGCTGGTGTATCCCTACTGTGTAACTATCACACAGCCGAAGTGCAGAAAGTAACTGCTGGTGTTCCCACTGTGTAACTATCACACAACCTAGTGCAGCAACAGTTAGTTAGTTTAATATATTTATTATGCACCCCATACCCATCCTGTGGGCGGTAGTCAAAAGAATTAAAGAGGTACATAATGGGTCCAGTGACTGGCCCAAAGTTTTTGATAGCAGAGCTGTTACCAGAGGTAATGAATTCATCATATTACAAAGTAATGAACTCACACTTTACAAAGGTATTGACTCCAGGTAGATCTCTAGTCACACATCATGAACAAGTTACAAAGGTAATTACAGATTACAGAGGTACACAATGGTTCCAGGACCGGCCCCAAAGTTTGAATGGCTGAACTAGGTACAAGGTAATGAATTCACAAGTACAAAGGTAATTGAATACGGTAAGAATGTGTTACTACGTTATATACATGCTTACAAACATGAACAAATATAGAGTAATGAGAATTCACACTTCCACACCCCGATCAACAACTTGTATTGAGTTAAATGGCAAATATGATTGTTGAATTCACACACACACAAAGACCACCTTAAACAAATTCATACACACACACACACAAACACACACACACACACACACACACACACACTACACACACACACACACACACAGCACACACACACACACACACACACACACACACACACACACACAAACTCATACACACACACGCAACCCACATCTCCATTAGCAGCCACACACTGCTGTTTCCCAACTGTGTAAAACTATCACACAGCCTAGTGAAGCAAACACACTGGTAGAGGTTCGCACTAGTACTATCACACAGCCTAAGCACGTAACACTGCTGGTGTTCCCACTGTGAAACTATCACACACCTAGTGCAGCAACACACTGCTGGACCCACTGTTGTAACTAACACACAGCCCTATTGCAGCAACACACTGCTGGTGATCCCACTGGTGTAACTATCACACAATCCTAGGTTACAGCAAACTCACTGCTGTTATTCCCCACTTTGTGTAACTATCACACAGCCTATGCAGGCAACACACTGCTGAGCTCCCACTGTGTAACTATCACACAGCCTAGTGCAGGCAAATCCTGCTGGTGGCAACCCCACTGATTAACTATCACACAGCCTAGTGCAGCAACACACTGCTGGAGTCCCACTGTGTTAACTATCACACAACCTAGTGCACCACACACTGCTGGTGATTCCCCCGTGGTATATTTATGGGTGGGGGGCGCCCAACTATCACATCACCTAGTGCAGCAACACACTGCTGGTGTTCCCACACTGTGTAACTATCAGCACAAGTTCAGCAACACACTGCCGTGTTCCCACTGTGTAACTATCACAGCAGCCTAGTGCAGCAACACACTGCTGGTGTTTCACCAAAACGTAATAACATCACATAGCCTAGTGCAGCAACACACTGCTGATGTACCCCCTGTTAACTATCACACAACCTATGTGAAGCAAGGTCATCTGCCGGTGATCCCACTGAGTAACTATCACACAGCCTAGTGCAGCAACACACTGCTGGTGAGTTCGCCACTGTGTAACTATCACAGAACCTACGTCAGCAAGTCACTGCTTGTTTTCCCACTGTGTAACTATCACGACTTGCCCTAGTGCAGCAACACAACTGCTGTGTACCCACTGAGTCACTATCACAACAGCCATGCAGCAAGTCACTGCTTGTGTTTCCCCACTGTGTAACTATCCACAACCTATGGCAGCAACGCCGTGCTGGTGTTCCCCTGTGTAACTATCACACAGTCTTAGTGCAGCGCAACACACGCTGGTGTTCCCACTGTGTAACTATCACACACCCTAGTAACAGCAACACACTGCTGGTGTGGTCCACTATGTAACAATCACACAGCCAGTGCAGCAAACAATCACACTGCTGTGTGTCCACTATGTAACTATCACACAACCTAGTGCAGCAACACACTGCTGTTGTTCCCTACGTGTAACTATCACACGGCCTAGTGCAAGCAACACTCCAGCCTGGTTGTTCCCACTGTGTAACTATCACACAGCCAAGTGCAAGCAACACACTGTGCTGGTGTTCCCACTGTGTAACTATCAACAACAGCCTAGTGCAAGCAACCCACTGCTTGGTGTTTCCCACATGTGTCAACAATCACACAGCCTAAATGCAGCAACACACTGCTTGGTGTTTCCCACTGTGTAACTCTCACACAGTCCTAGTACAGCAACTCACCTGCTGGGTATACTCCCCACTGTGTAACTATCAACACAGCCTAGTGCCTGCAACACACTGCTGTGTTTCCCACCTGTGTAACTATCACACAACCTATTGCAGCAACACACTGCTGGTGGTTCCCACTGGGTAACTATCACACAGAGGGCCTTAGTGCAGCAAATCACTGCTGCGTTCCACTGTGTTAACATATCACACAGCCAGTGCAGCAACACACAGCAGTGTTCGCCACTGTGAACTATCACACACCCTAGTATGCAGCAACACACTGCTGGTGTTCCCACTGTGCCACTATCACACAACCTAGTGCAAGCAACACACTGCTGGTGTTCCCACTGTGTAACTAACAGCCTAGTTCAGCCACACACTGCTGGTGTTCCACATGTGTACAATCACACAGCCGTAGTGCAGCAACACCAGCTGCAGGTGTTCCCACTGTCTAAACTATCACAATAGCCTAGTTGCAGCAAACTTTTCAACTGCTGATGTTCCCACTGTGTAACCTATCACACAACCTAGTGCAGCAAGTCACTGCTTGGTGTATCCCACTGTTGTACCTATCACACAGCCCTATGCCAGCAAACATACTGCTGGTGTCCCACTGTGTAACTTATCACGCATGCCTAGTGAGCAGTCAACACGACTGCTGGTGTTCCCACTGTGTAACACTCACACAACTATGCAGCAAGCACTGCTTGTGTTCCCCACTTGTAAGCTACACACAGCCGTATGCACAACACACAGCTGGTGTTCCACTGTGTACCTATCAACACAGCCTAGTGCAGCAAGTCACTGCTGGTGTTTCCCTAATGTTGTAACTATCCACAACCTAGGTAGCAGCAACGCACTTCTGGTGGGGTATTTGTTCCCACTGTGTAACCACACAGCCTAGTGCAGCAACACACTGCTGGTGTTCCCACTGTGTAACTATCACACAGCCTAGTGCAGCAACACACTGCTGGTGTGTCCATTATGTAACAATCACAAAGCCTAGTGCAGCAAGTCACTGCTGGTGTTCCCACTGTGTAACTATCACACAACCTAGTTCAGCAACGACACTGCTGGTGTTCCCACTGTGTAACTATCACACAGCCTAGTGCAGCAACACACTGCTGATGTTTCCGGCTCAGCTAAACAAAAATATATATAACTTTGTTATGTGTGAAGAGATAAGTAAAATACTTGAACAAAAAAATAGAAATGATTTTGTCTTTAAAATTTCTAACCAACGAATCTTGACATGACAAAAGTTTTCTGGCTTCTAACAATAGACTTTATATAACATAGATAAGCTATCCCGTGCTTTTGTTTACCACTCTACATATATACTTCTTTGCAAAGCTGTGTTTGAAGATACATCTGTATGTGGTAGAGTATAGAGGATTCGTCACATAGGACTAGGTAAGAAAAATGAAGTTATCCTCATAAGCTATAGAGATAGGATATGAAGGCAGGATGTAAAGGTGTAGTAACGTTGTATTTGTTCACAATTTCTGGCACTATAGAAGGCTTTCGTCACGGCTGTGTCAGTACGAGTCTGGCCCAAGTACCTGCGTAAGAATAAAGAGGTCTTCATTGCCGTCACTGTATGCGTTCATATCCTGGTGGGCCTGTCCTGCGTCACGGAGTTGAGTTGCTGTCAATACTTGGTAGGCCTTTCTGCGTCACAGCCAGAGATGAATGGAAGTGATAATATCTAACTGTCATATATAATATTAATATATATATAGCTATATATATATATATATATATTAACACAGACTCTGGCTGCAGGAGACTCGAACCTACGAGCCTTGGAACAAGTACGCAGTGCTTACATTCTATCCTACCCCCACTGGAACCAATACCTTGGAGTACCATCTTGCGCAGACTTTGATACAAGGCAGCCCAGCTTTCAGTAGAAGGCTTACAGGCTTTTCATCTCATCCCCTGGCATGCATCACCCTTACTAGAGTTATTACCAATGCAAGAATTCGCAAGAGCAAGCGACATATACACAAACACTGATCTTCCTGGCTGAAGGAAACTCGAACCTACACCTTGGAACAAGGTATCGCAGTGTTTTACCAAAGTACTCACACAGCTCTTTTGCGAATTCCTTGCATTGTTAATATCTCTAAGTAAGGTGGATTGCAACGCAGGGATGAAATGATAAGCTGGTAAGCCTTCTCCGAAAGCTAGCTGCCCTGGATCAAAGTCTAGCGCAAGCCTAGGGCTCCAAGGTATTGGTCCAGTGTGGGAAGATTAGTAAAGCACATGCAATACCATGTTCCAAGGTTCGTAGAGTTCGAGTCTCCCTTCAGCCAGAGATCTGTGTTTTGTGGTAAATTTCGCGCTGCTCTTTGCGAATTCCTTGTATGTATTATATATATATATATAAATATATAAATATATAAAATATATATATATAGATAGTATATAGTATATAAATAAAATTAAAATATATATTATATATACAATAACACACTGTGCGGCTACCTGAGGAATTACGAACCCGTGTTCTTTTGCGACCCGCCTCATCAAGAACGGAAAAAAAGTATAAAAAAAAAAATAACGACCGTTTTAACCACTGAACGCATCACTCCTACAATGGTGGATTGATGGTATCCACTGTTAAGAAATTCGTGTTTTTGACTTGCTTCCCACGAGGATGGATCAAACAATAACACGGGTTCGATCCTCCGGTAGGCGCAGTGTGTTATGTTTAAAAACCACTTTATCGTGGTTGCTTAATTTATATAATGCAAAAGTGATAAGCCAAGTTCTTCAGAAAATTAAAAAAAAAAGCTCTAAAGAAAGTCCGTGAGTCATTCGGCTCATCCAGAGGCCCTTCTCAGCGAGATACTTAAGAGATATTCAATATTATCTTCTGCATTCCATTTTCTCTCCAAGTGTTTTCCACTTTCGTCGATCAGGAAAAAAAAAGCAGACGTGAAGACAAGCAGTAAGCAACTAAGGGAAAACGTAACAGACAGAAGGAAAGCAAAAGCAAAACGTGAAGGACAAGCAGTAGCAGACTAAGGACAACATAAGCGGGACATAAAGGACAAGCAGTAAGCAGACTGAAGGACAAGGGGAAAAGCAGACATAAGGACAAGCAGAAGCAACAAAAGGACAAGCAGAAAGCAACGTGAAGGACAGCAGTAGCAACAAAAGGGGCAGCATAAGCAACAGAAGGACAAGCAGAAACAACAGAAGGACAAGAAAACAACTGAAGGAAAGCAGTAAGCGACAAAAGGGACAAGCAGTAAGCAGACATAAGGACAAGCATAAGCAACAAAGGACAAGCATAACGACATGAAGGACAACAGTAAGCAGACATGAAGGAAAACAGTAAGCAGACATGAAGGAAAAAGCATAAGCAACAGAAGGACAAGATAAGCAGACTGAAGAAAAAGCAAAAGCAACATAAAGGAAAAGGGGAAGCAGACTAAGGAAAAGCAAAGCAACATAAGGGACAAGCATAAGCAACGTGAAGGCAAGCATAAGCAGACATAAGGACAAGCAGAACAAATAAAGGGAAAACATTAACAACAAAGGACAACAAAAGCAAACATGAAGGACAAGCATAAGCAACGAAGGAAAAGCAGTAAGCAACGTAAGGGACAACAAAGAAGCAGACAAAAAGCAACAACCAAAAATAAAGTCAAACAACTAGACAAAATTCTTAAAAAAAAAGAATTTTTTCGCTCCGAGAATTATTTTTTGCTTGAAAAGCTGTGATTGAGCAAAACACTGTTTTAAAAAAAGGGTTACTGAGTAAGCTGTTGACAACATAAAAAAAACAAGCCTTAAAGTGGGGACAAAACAGGCTCCAAACGAAAAGGACTAGGCGGCAAAACGGGGACAACTAGGCCCACATACCCGCACATGGGAAATGAAACTTAGACGATTTTTTCTTCCATTTGACTTACGCTCCATGTGGGGACCGGAACGCCACCTAATTTTTCACCTCCTAGGCGGATTTGTATATTGTCCCATCAGGTATTGTCCTTTTTATTCTTAACAACGTCGGTTTGAAGACTAAAAGACCGAATCCGAGGAGAATGTACTTTTTCCAGGTTCTGGGGCCCATCATTAACACTTTTGTCTTCGCGGGGGACATGTACGTGCCCGGTGCTGGGCCAACATTAACCGTTCTTGTATTTCGCGGGGGCAGTACGTGTTCCGGGTTCTGAGGCCTCTTTAACACCCCTTACACTTCGCAGGGAGGCTTTAGGGTTTTCCGGTGTGGGGCCAACTTAACACGTTCTTGTATTTCGCGGGAAGAAAACGTAAGCTTTTTAACTGCTGTGACCAAAAATTAACCTTTCTGTATTTCGCAGGAGGCATACTGTTCCAGTGCGGACCCTCGCACCTGGGGAATGTGTCTCATCCCCTGATCTTCTTCGATGTGTGGCCATCAGCTGGGCTACGGTGCTAACCGGGGTACAAAACGCAAGGGATGATCGCACAACCATTCTTCGGGGGGGAAGCCTCGGGGATGTTCACACTCCGCTATCGCTTCGTGAGTTTCAGATCTTTTTGGGTTCTGAAAAAAAAGAGTAGCAAATCAAAGGGAGATGGGCGTGGCCTAAGCCACATTGATGTAATTCTAAATCAGACTATGTAAATATAATTATATGTAAGTGTAGTAGATATGACTTTGTCAATTTTACAATCTTCAAAATGAGCTTTAAAAGGCTATATTTGATCGAACATTGACCATTAGAGACTTACTTCAAACTTACAGTTTATGTTGACCATTTAGATACTTTTTTTTGCTGGCAAACAGGGAAGTATCTAAAGAGACCTGCCCTTTTTTTGTCTTGATGGGATTTGAACCTGGCCCTTACTGACATGACCAATTTATTTTTAATTTTAAATTATTATTTTTAATTATTAAATTATTATTATTATTATATTATTATTATTAAAAAACAAGCTCAAACAGTACCAAATTTTTGACCCAGAGCACGATTCAAAAAACAAGACGACTGATACTGCCTACTAGTTGAAAGAAAAGAGATGGTCACTCGTTTACAGGCTAAGACTTTTACCCCACTCAATCTTTCAGAGCCCACCCCTATCTAAATATTTTCCCCCACCCCACCAGAATAAATCAGCAGTTGTAAAGACACTTTTGATCAGAAAGGACGGTGGTTGTGGAAAGGATTCTTCATTATAAAATTGCCAGGAGCTTTTTCCCAGGGGCCCCTTAGGCTTAGGGCAGCTCTCTGTTCTTACGAAATACATCGTTGCACACAAAGAATACTTTCGCTTACTGAGAGATTTTAATATAAATTAATTTTCATAAAAAAACCCAAGATAACGGGTTAAAATCGAACATTTAATTGAATCTAATCCAGGGGGTTAAAAGTGTTATCTTCCTTTTTGCAGTGTAATTCATGTTAAATTGAATCAGTGGGCGCCCCCAAAATACGGGGCTACAAATTTTTCCGATGGGGCCCCATTTCATCGGCTGCTAATGGCACTGTCCTCATGACTTGTATCCCAGGATACGCCTCTATAAAATTCTCCCCTCCCCACCCGGCACCTGGAAGGAGGTCAACACACGCAGCGTCTCCTTCACCCCCCACAAAAAGGGCGAAGAAAAAAATTTTTTTGCATAACAATCTTTTTTTGGGGGGCAACGTTCGCTTTGTAGATTTAGTCGAGCTAGGACTTGATAAAGCTCTGTAAGGGGAACCCTTTTGCCCCACAAAAACCTGTTTGAAACTGTGTATTATTTTTAAATAATATCCGCGATAACCCCCTGACTTTTAAATACATCAACATTTAATGATTTTTTTTTAAGTGACCACTGTTTCACATAACCACGTTTATATTAAAATCGGAAAACAATGAACCCGTGGAATTATGCGTGCCAAAAAAAGTGGCCGACGTTAGCGGGAGGAGATCGGAAATTAAGTCATCACCAGGGCGAAACAAAGGAAGAAAAAATTTAGTTAGCATTTTAAAGGGAGACAGCAAAGAGTCGTGTCCCTAAACAATATCTCGGGATTTCCTACTCTATTTCCAAAAAGATATTCTACTCTTGCTTCGCCCAGCAGTCATAGCATCTCCTTACTCTTCTCCCTAGATCCCAGTTGGGGGGGGAACTTTACCACTTTGCATCCCCTTTTGACTTACACGATGACTACGCAAACTGTAAAGATCAAACCAAGAAATGGAAACCTTTTGATGATTAAACAAGTTTGCCTTGCAACTGTTGTTCAGGACACGGGAAGTAAAATTTCAACACCAATTGCACGAAAGAAGCATTAAATTGTTGTGTGTCACGATGAGCGAAGCAGAAACTACACACTACAGAAGCCACACTACTCTTACACTAAAGGGGTTTACTGTTACTCATCTCCTGCCCTAAAGGGGCAAGAATCAGATTCCAAAAAAACGACAAGATTCTGACGTCTAAAAACACCTCTAAACTCAATCATCCTCGAACGCAAAATATTTGGGGCACTTTGACGCAAAAAAATTTCCCAAAATGCAACGTCCATGATCAGGTCCCCTTTTAAACCGACGTCAACAGGGTTGCCACGCACTGAACAAGGTTTTGCTTCTACTACACTACATCAGCCCTACCTACATTAAAACAGAGAGATATCACACATCCAACATTGCGGAACTTTTTTTCTACCACACACCACCAAAGCAGTCCAGTAAAAACAAGAATTCTGCACACATGTGGTATGAGGGACACCCCCTTCATTCCTGCACCGCGCTGCTCCAAACACAACCAGGTGCTTAAACTCAAGAGTAATGATCCCCTACACGGCAGCAAAATGTCCTACAAAAAAGAATTTTAGAAAAAACCAAGATGCAGCAAAAAAAAAACCTACTCAAAAACCCAAACAAAACACAATTGAAAAAATACAACAGACCTACAAAATTACTTCAAGAAACTCCCCGCCTCCACCACCACCACTACATCACCCCCAACATGGACTAACGAAGATTCCACTGTCACATACCTCTATGCAAAACAGGCTGTCCCTGGATCATTTTAACTCAAACCATCACGAGTTTTGCATTAAACAACAGCTTCATTAATTTCCAGCATCTCCACCTTCTAAAAATTCCTCAAATTAAACCCCCCAAAAACAAAATACCCAAACTCTTCGCAAAATTCCTCAACACCCCACCAACTAGTGACGTCAATCTAAAACGACCAATGAAAACCCACCGCCACC
Organism: Cherax quadricarinatus; assembly: GCF_026875155.1. Classification (NCBI taxonomy): domain Eukaryota; kingdom Metazoa; phylum Arthropoda; class Malacostraca; order Decapoda; family Parastacidae; genus Cherax; species Cherax quadricarinatus. Next base: position 50,785,902 of record NC_069405.1, read on the forward strand.
CCCTTTCCCCTTAAACCCAAACCCAAATCAAAGCCTTCCCACCAGAACACTTCTAATTCGTCTAGAAGTTGAAAACAAAAGCAACCCCCAACTTCCCTCTACTCCACCACCGCCTCTCTACTTAGGTCACGTCATTACCTAACACCTAGTTAAACACAAAGGCCCCTATTCTACACACGGGCGTACCCTGCAAGCATGACTCCCCCTAAATACCAACACCCCAAGAAAAACCTGATCGTCCAAAGCGAAGAAAGCCCTTTCCCTCCTAAAACCCAAATACTCCCACCAACCCCAAACCAACAATACACACAGCCTCCCATAAGTGTGATACAACTCTCCCAAAAAAAATTTTACCGCACTGTAAAGGTTTAAGACCATAACCAGCTCATCCTGCTTGCTGCCTTTTGACACTCCCGCTCCACCGCTGCCTTCGCCACCTCTCCTATGAGCCAAAAAACAATGACTCAGTCAACCCCCCCCTATCTAAATCTCCCGTACTTTTTTATCACTTCCCAAAATGTTGGGGCCCCTTTCCTTGATTCCCTCTTTTCCCCCCCCAAAACCATCCTTTTCCCGTTATTTCCCTCCTTCCCTATCCTTTTTCCCTTCCCTCTTACGACAGATCTCGCGCCTCGTTCGATTCGGGCTCTATTCTGCAACACGCAAGCCCTGATGCGTTTTGATGCAACACGAAAGACCAGACTATTACAACTCCCACCGTGGTTATTTGCAATTTTTCGCCGTTTGTATTATTGCATAAAAGTAACTAAAGTGGGGGAAAATCAATGACCAAGAAGGGTACTTTTAACGTACAGGCATCAGGATGAAGGACACAAAAATTGTCAAAGAGCATTATTAGAGAGTAAAAAAACCACGTGTCAAACTTCCGATTGAGTCTAACCGATACACACACTTACGCACCTATATTATTGATACTTGAAGTCGGGGCCGGATCACCACTTGGGGTCGTACGTTGGGCTACGGGGGTCATAGTAACACCTGGGTTTATCAGGCCCCCCATCCAAACCGGGGGGCCTGGGCGTAGACGGGGCCGCTGGGAAAGGGTTTATCCCCGGGAATAACCCCAGGTAGACTCCCGACTACTTTTTCTACACTTTTCACATAAAGTATCAGATGGGACATATTCTTAGGGGAAACATAAATCTCTTGAAGACACCAAAGAAAACTGGAAACCAACACTGGGTCCTCCCACTTTCCTTTTCACTCTCTAAATTTAAAAAATATTTCGACATAAAAGAAGATAAGAAATAAATGGGGTTAAGAGAAGATTTCAGCCACGGGTGTGGTTTGAAGACGCGCCGCAATATTGTTAAGGGGGAAATGAGGGAGATAAGAAGAGAGTTCTAGGGGCCCCGCCTCTGAAGGAGACCCCCTCTTTAAGGAGACCACCTCTTAAGGGGAACCCCCTCTTTAAAGAGACCCCCCTCAAGAACAAGACCAACCCCCTGGAAATGTGTCAGCATTTTAGGAGGAACACTAGAAAAACAACAGGTTTATTAGACCATTGTAGTCGTACAAGCTATTTTCACGTCTTTTCAAAAGATTAGATAATAAAATGACAGAAAAACCCTTCTAGGCTATTGGGCCCTTACGGTTTAGCATAACCAAGGAATTTAAAAACAATAATTAAGCATTAATATGGAAATTTTAGGAATTTTTTTGGATTTGTGTGTAGTAAAGAAAAATAAGAATTGTTTAAAGAAAACTAAGAGTATTAACGCTTTGCAATTTCATAACAATCTACATAAGACACAGACCGGAAATTAATTGATCTGTATATTTCGACCCGTTTTAGGGGTCCCCCTTTAGCAGGGGAACGAAAAAGACAACTTAATCTCTATTTTTTTTTCTCCATGTAATTATAAATTTAAACATGAATAAAATTCATTAAAACAGCGGGGGAGAGTTGAACAGTTTGGTCATTTAAGAGAAAGGTTTGGGAAAGAGGGCGAACAAATCCAAGGGGACATGGGAAAGGTGTTTTAGGAGTCTCAGGAAGGATTGGGGGCGTAGTTAAGGGCCCAATGATAAACTTTTACATCCGTAGGTGTGTAGCATTGGGTCATAGTGGGTAGAACCCAATTTTTGGGTAAAGAATGTGTTGGGACAAAATTTAAAATTTTTTATAGGGTTCGGAGATACTTTTTTCCAGACTGGATTTGGAGGGGGGAATGGGGGCCTGAACTCTGAAAATGTTGGAATGTTTTAGTTCAGGGGCCATTTTAACTAAACCACACACTTCCCCCAACCAGCTGTTCAATGTGGGTTTTCCTTTTTTTGGTTACCGTACCTTAATGGGAAACGTTTTAGCTAAAAACTTGTATCATATTGCATGTAAATTAAAATAACTTTTCTCCTTTTTATATTTTTACTAATTAAATGTTTTGATTCATTCATTAATCTTTTTAAAACGTTATGTTTCTCAAGCTTTTTGCGCGTTCAGAGTAAGGCGGTAATTTAGTTTTTTCTTTGCAGAGATAATAGCCCTCACCGCCAAAATTGACTTAAATAGTTTTAAGAACAAATAAGAAGCGCAGCTTAGAGGGCCCCCGCTGTGTAAGCTCCAGTTGTCTATGTGGACCTGCAACCCAAAATCCACCCCTCCACCACACCCCAACATCCACCCCCCACGCTGCGCCAAAATCCACCTCCTCCATGCAGCAACATCCCCACCACCACACACACAGTGTGTTTTTCAAAGGAACCACAGTGGTGTTTCAGACTTTAAGGGGGGGAATAACGCCAGCCCCCGTGTTCAACACCTCTGACTATTTCCCCCGAAGCCGGTAATAGTAAAAGCCTCTGACGCCAACCGGGCAGGTAAATCAGGGCAGATGATTACAGCTGTAATCAGTAAAACAATTCATGAATTTAAAACCTTTTTTAAAGCGATTTAAATATTGTCAAATATTTTTTAAAAAAATTTCCCAAAATTTGTCATTTTCGTATGTTTTTGATTAATACCTTTTTCAAGGAGAACTCAAAACTAACTATTTACAACGGCAAATTGTGGCTTTGATTTTTACGAACAGGAAGAAGCGAACTGAAAACAAATGAAAACCCACAAGTGCTTATTTAAAGACCTTTAAACAAGAAAAGCCTTTTTTCAAGACGTCGCACACGTTTGACTTTTATCGCGTACAGAGAAAATTTAAAATAAACACACTTTTAAAAGGGTGGATTTTTGTCTGTGTGAATGACTTTTTATTTGACAAAAGCACCAGTTAGCTCGCATTAAAAAGGATCTTTCCCCCGTTAAATAAAGTCTTTGAAATGTACGTAAAAGAGCAGTCAAAAAAAAAAAAAAAAATTACGTACCCCAGAGGTTTCGAACCTTATCTGGGGGTTACAAGTGCATGTTGCTGTGTTTCTCTGGCAACACGCAAAACCCCCTGGTCAGAGCCTAACACGTATAGCTCACGTAAAAATTATGGACAATCTATGGTTTTTTTGGACCCAGTTTATGGTGTAAGGGGGTGTCTTGTCTAGATTTTGGTTACACTCATGATGTCTGACACTTCAGTAATTTGTAAGTCAGGGGGAGGACTTCAGCACCACAACGGAAAACCCTAATAAATTTTTTTTTTTGAAGTCTGTGCTAACATAATTGCTTAAGGCTTTTATTACCTTTAAAACATAAGGATGTTTTACGATGTTAAATTTTCACAGGGGGTGGAAGATTATATCGATCTTCAGGTGACGCCCTCTAACACGAATTAATTTCGAGAATTTTAAATAAATTTTTAAAAAAATGTTTAAAATAAATTTTTTTAGGCATTGCAAATTTTGCAAAGATCCTCAGTATACTTGAAATCAATTTTCTTTGATTTAAATTTTAAAATTACAGCACAGTGCGGTTTTTCAGCAGCTCTTAGACCAGTAATGAAATATTGTGTTTGTAAAACTTCGGACCTCCAGCATACGTTCCTCTATGGCACTATATACATGTTAATATTTAGTAGACACCTGTGACTGCACTCTAGACCTCTTAACAGTCCTTAGTGACTGACCTTTTTCTGATGAAAAAATTGACATTTTTTAATAATAAATATAAAGATGTCCTTCCATTGTAGATTTTGGGTGGGGAGTCTGTTTTAAGATAGATACTAAAAAATTTGTTAAGCAGTTGCAAAATGTAAAGACAAGCACCATTGGGGAAGAATTTTAAAATGGACTGCTAAGGAAAATATCAATTGCAAAATCTATAAGATTAATGTGTGAAGGGGTTTCAGATTTTCTTCCTATTTTAGAACCCAAACTTTTAAAAGTCAAAAAGATAGATAACAATAAAGTCTGATGAGAAGTCCTTAATCATAACATAAGAAAGTCTGTAAAAAAGGGTGTTTGCTTTTTATGGACCAAGGGATTCCATGCCCCTAGGTCTTCCAAATTAACAATTTTAGGTGGGTTGAAAGGGCGTAATATGGGTTGACGTTTTTAGTGAATAAAATTATATGGGCGTTTAATTTTCTTGTATTGAAGTCGTTTGTCAAATAATTTAAATTTAAAACTTTTTCAGTAGTAAATATGGGGGGCTTTTTGCGTTGTCTTCCATGTTGTTGGCCTGCCACAAGAACACAGTAAATGTATGCAAGCAATAACATCACTGTTTTTTTTCATTATCCCCCTTTTGTCTACCATTTCTTCAAACTCCCCAAAATTCAGACCTGGTGACACCTCATAAAAACCTCTCTGTCGTTGTTGAATGCTGTTTGCTGTCGTCTTTAATTACACACTATGATTTGGGGACTTTCTGTTATCCCGTTTTTTTCCAATGAAACGTCATTTTTGAACCTGGATCACAAATGCCAATAAGAGACGGTTTTCTCGGGGTCTTGCGGGTTTCCCCCCCATTCATTATCCCTCACCAGACAGAGACGAGTAAAGAGTGAGACATGCCTTGCTCTGGCTCCGCACTCTAATTCTTCAATGTCTTTTTCTGATTGGCTAAAACTGAGCAAGTTTTCTTTTGTAAATTATATATATTACATCCAAATGCAAAGTAATGAATGTATGTATTGCTAGTAAGTTGAATTGTGTACGTGTTATATAACTACTTTAAGATCATGTTTTGCACCGACTCGTTGAAAAATATTAAATATCTATTATATCTTAATATTTTAGTATATAAGAATATTTTTTTTCTTAATTGTGAGTGCTTGGACTCTGTTGTAAACCTTTGATGTTAGGATCTACGTGTACAGAAGTATATGTAAATTATTTGTCAAAATGGAAATTTAATACTTTTAATGTTGTGATTTACATAATCGTGTATCTTGAACACAGGTAACATCAATGTGAGTACAAAGTTCAATGTTCCATAAAATAGTTTTCTTTTTTTGACTCTTGTACAGGTAGAAACTCAAGGTGAGTGTTACGAAAAGGACTCTCAAACCTACAATATGGTCAGCAAACATGTACTACATCTTTTCTTGGGGGGCGATTAAGCCACTCTCCCTTTTTTCCCCTCATGATTTCGGTGAATCTTCATTGTAGGTCATTTTAAATCATCGTCTCGTAGTCGTGTTGTAAAATAACTCTTTAATAAAGGAACTGTCTGAAGTACTCAATTTTGTCCTCTACGGGCTTGGGGACGCTTCTCTCTGTATCTTTCTTATTGAATCTCGCTCACCTGAAGCCTGGGACGCTAAGTATGTTATAAAGACATTCAGTTACTTTAAACAACCATTCATACATATTACATATGAACATTTTTAATCATAAATGTATCTGAGTAGCTAAACACACATACACACAGAGTATACACGAGCAAGTACACATTAGTCACTTTCATACAGAGATACACACAAGTAGATGTGTAACAGTCACTTCTGCACACAATATTGCAACACATACACACACAGTATTGCAACACATACACAAGGTGGAACATCCACATACAATATTGCAACGCAAACACACACAAGGTGGAAGGTCTACACACAATATTGCAGCACATACACACCCACACACACACACACACACACGAGGTGGATCATCCACACACACAATACTGCAACACACACACACACAGAAACACACAAGATGGAGCACCCACGCACAATATTGCAACCCCTATTGCGCCCCTTCTATATGGTTCTCTTTTTTTCACCACGAGGCCTGGTCTCAGACCGAGACGCGGGGGCGTTGACCCCCGAAACCCTCTCCAGGTATACTCCAGGTATACACACACACACACACACACACACACACACACACACACACACAAGGTGGTGCATCCAGCAATTACAGCTGTAAACAGAGACTTCTCTATTGGACTTCTCTATTGAACATCAATTTGTACACGAGGATTACATCTCGTTCATTCCTTACTTTCTGTGGCTTTACCATATCTGATTAAGTACATGAAGATGTAATACTTAATCTTTGAAATAAAAACATAAAAAAACAATTATCGTTGTTTTGCTTTAAACCAAGAAAATCAATACGATGTTTAAAATAGGTCAAAAGTTCAATGAGGTGGTTAACGATATCGTCATACAGGGAGGTCATACACACGGTGTATGACCTCTATGTGTATATATGCTGAGAGTTTATTCCTAAATTTAGGGATGTCACCTATTCACTGGTGGTGAATAGGTGACATGCAGCCTAAATAGCTCTTTGTGTAGTCGATAGGCTATAAACCCAATTAATAAAAAATCTCTGATTTATCCAAAATTTCTTGAGTTATAAACTGATCACTTACAAGGTCACGAACCAGCTGTCAGCTAGCACCCAGGTGCTTGCTTACTGCTAGGTGAACACGGACAACAGGTGTAAAGAACCACTTACTAGGTCACGAACCAGCTGTCAGCTAGCACCCAGGTGCTTGCTTACTGCTAGGTGAACACGGACAACAGGTGCAAAGAGCCACTTACAAGGTCACGAACCAGAGTTTTCCAAGATAAAGAAATAAAGGCGTTACGTGCAGAGAATCTTTATTTACAAAGACGTTTCGTTCTAAGTAAAGCTTTGATGATGCTCTATTTGGAGCGAAACGTCGTGTATATATAAAGGCATTAATTAAAACAATGAAAAACAATATTAGAGCAGAATCGCCTATAATATAATACAAGTATAATGCAGCATTAGAAAGTTACAACAGCATAGAATTAGAAAGTTACAACAGCATAGAATTAGAAAGTTACAACAGCATAGAATTAGAAAGTTACAACAGCATAGAATTAGAAAGTTACAACAGCATAGAATTAGAAAGTTACAACAGCATAGAATTAGAAAGTTACAACAGCATAGAATTACAAAGTTACAAAAGCATAGAATTAGAAAGTTACAACAGCATAGAATTAGAAAGTTACAACAGCATAGAATTAGAAAGTTACAACTGCATAGAATTAGAAAGTTACAACAGCATAGAATTAGAAAGTTACAACAGCATAGAATTAGAAAGTTACAACAGCATAGAATTAGAAAGTTACGACAGCATAGAATTAGAAAGTTACAACAGCATAGAATTAGAAAGTTACAACAGCATAGTATTAGAAAGTTACAACAGCATAGAATTAGAAAGTTACAACAGCATAGAATTAGAAAGTTACAACAGCATAGAATTAGAAAGTTACAACTGCATAGTATTAGAAAGTTACAACAGCATAGTATTAGAAAGTTACAACAGCATAGAATTAGAAAGTTACAACAGCATAGTATTAGAAAGTTACAACAGCATAGTATTAGAAAGTTACAACAGAATAGAATTAGAAAGTTACAACAGCATAGTATTAGAAAGTTACAACAGCATAGTATTAGAAAGTTACAACAGCAATAGAATTAGAAAGTTACAACTGCATAGTATTAGAAAAGTTACAACAGCATAGTATTAGAAAGTTACAACAGCATAGAATTAGAAAGTTACAACATGCATAGTATTAGAAAGTTACAACAGCATAGTATTAGAAAGTTACAACAGAATAGAATTAGAAAGTTACAACAGCATAGAATTAGAAAGTTACAACAGCATAGAATTACAAAGTTACAAAAGCATAGAATTAGAAAGTTACAACAGCATAGAATTAGAAAGTTACAACAGCATAGAATAGAAAGTTACAACTGCATAGAATTAGAAAGTTACAACAGCATAGAATTAGAAAGTTACAACAGCATAGAATTAGAAAGTTACAACAGCATAGATTAGAAAGTTACGACAGCATAGAATTAGAAAGTTACAACAGCATAGAATTAGAAAGTTACAACAGCATAGTATTAGAAAGTTACAACAGCATAGAATTAGAAAGTTACAACAGCATAGAATTAGAAAGTTACAACAGCATAGAATTAGAAAGTTACAACTGCATAGTATTAGAAAGTTACAACAGCATAGATTTAGAAAGTTACAACAGCATAGAATTAGAAAGTTACAACAGCATAGTATTAGAAAGTTACAACAGCATAGTATTAGAAAGTTACAACAGAATAGAATTAGAAAGTTACAACAGCATAGTATTAGAAAGTTACAACAGCATAGTATTAGAAAGTTACAACAGCATAGAATTAGAAAGTTACAACTGCATAGTATTAAGAAAGTTACAACAGCATAGTATTAGAAAGTTACAACAGCATAGAATTAGAAAGTTACAACAGCATAGTATTAGAAAGTTACAACAGCATAGTATTAGAAAGTTACAACAGCATAGAATTAGAAAGTTACAACAGCATAGAATTAGAAAGTTAACAACAGCATAGTATTAGAAAGTTACAACAGCATAGTATTAGAAAGTTACAACAGCATAGAATTAGAAAGTTACAACAGCATAGTATTAGAAAGTTACAACAGCATAGTATTAGAAAGTTTACAACAGCATAGTATAGAAAGTTACAACAGCATAGAATTAGAAAGTTACAACTGCATAGTATTAGAAAGTTACAACAGCATAGTATTAGAAAGATTACAACTGCATAGAATTAGAAAGTTACAACAGCATAGTATTAGAAAGTTACAACAGCATAGTATTAGAAAGTTACAACAGCATAGAATTAGAAAGTTACAACAGCATAGTATTAGAAAGTTACAACAGCATAGTATTAGAAAGTTACAACAGCATAGAATTAGAAAGTTACAACAGCATAGTATTAGAAAGTTACAACAGCATAGTATTAGAAAGTTACAACAGCATAGTATTAGAAAGTTACAACAGCATAGTATTAGAAAGTTACAACAGCATAGAATTAGAAAGTTACAACTGCATAGTATTAGAAAGTTACAACAGCATAGTATTAGAAAGTTACAACAGCATAGAATTAGAAAGTTACAACAGCATAGTATTAGAAAGTTACAACAGCACAACATAAGAAAGTTTCAACAGCACAACATTAGAAAGTTTTAATAGCACAATGTTAGAAAGTTTTAACAGCACAACATTAGAAAGTTTTAAAGGCACAACATTAGAAAGTTTTAACAGCACAATGTTAGAAAGTTTCAACAGCACAACATTAGAAAGTTTTAACAGCACAATGTTAGAAAGTTTTAACAGCACAACATTAGAAAGTTTTAACGGCACAACATTAGAAAGTTTTAACAGCACAATGTTAGAAAGTTTCAACAGCACAACATTAGAAAGTTTTAATGGCACAATGTTAGAAAGTTTCAACAGCACAACATTAGAAAGTTTTAACAGCACAATGTTAGAAAGTTTCAACAGCACATTAGAAAGTTTTAACAGCACAATGTTAGAAAGTTTCAACAGCACAACATTAGAAAGTTTTAAACGGCACAACATTAGAAAGTTTTAACAGCACAATGTTAGAAAGTTTCAACAGCACAGCATTAGAAAGTTTTAACAGCACAACATTAGAAAGTTTCAACAGCACAACATTAGAAAGTTTCAACAGTACAGTATTAGAAAGTTTCAACAGCACAACATTAGAAAGTTTCAACAGTACAGTATTAGAAAGTTTCAACAGTACAGTATTAAAAGTTTCAACAGCACAACATTAGAAAGTTTCAACAGCACAACATTAGAAAGTTTCAACAGCACAACATTAGAAAGTTTCAACAGTATAGTATTAGAAAGTTTCAACAGTACAGTATTAGAAAAGTTTCAACAGTACAGTATTAGAAAGTTTCAACAGCACAACATTAGAAAGTTTCAACAGCACAACATTAGAAAGTTTCAACAGCACAACATTAGAAAGTTTCAACAGTATAGTATTAGAAAGTTTCAACAGTACAGTATTAGAAAGTTTCAACAGCACAACATTAGAAAGTTTCAACAGCACAATATTAGAAAGTTTCAACAGTACAGTATTAGAAAGTTTCAACAGTACAGTATTAGAAAGTTTCAACAGTACAGTATTAGAAAGTTTCAACAGCACAACATTAGAAAGTTTTAACAGTACAGTATTACAGTATTAGAAAGTTTCAACAGCACAATATTAGAAAGTTTTAACAGCACAATGTTAGAAAGTTTTAACAGCACAACATTAGAAAGTTTTAACGGCACAACATTAGAAAGTTTTAACAGCACAATGTTAGAAAGTTTCAACAGCACAACATTAGAAAGTTTTAATGGCACAATGTTAGAAAGTTTCAACAGCACAACATTAGAAAGTTTTAACAGCACAATGTTAGAAAGTTTCAACAGCACAACATTAGAAAGTTTTAACAGCACAATGTTAGAAAGTTTCAACAGCACAACATTAGAAAGTTTTAACGGCACAACATTAGAAAGTTTTAACAGCACAATGTTAGAAAGTTTCAACAGCACAGCATTAGAAAGTTTTAACAGCACAACATTAGAAAGTTTCAACAGCACAACATTAGAAAGTTTCAACAGTACAGTATTAGAAAGTTTCAACAGCACAACATTAGAAAGTTTCAACAGTACAGTATTAGAAAGTTTCAACAGTACAGTATTAGAAAGTTTCAACAGCACAACATTAGAAAGTTTCAACAGCACAACATTAGAAAGTTTCAACAGCACAACATTAGAAAGTTTCAACAGTATAGTATTAGAAAGTTTCAACAGTACAGTATTAGAAAGTTTCAACAGTACAGTATTAGAAAGTTTCAACAGCACAACATTAGAAAGTTTCAACAGCACAACATTAGAAAGTTTCAACAGCACAACATTAGAAAGTTTCAACAGTATAGTATTAGAAAGTTTCAACAGTACAGTATTAGAAAGTTTCAACAGCACAACATTAGAAAGTTTCAACAGCACAATATTAGAAAGTTTCAACAGTACAGTATTAGAAAGTTTCAACAGTACAGTATTAGAAAGTTTCAACAGTACAGTATTAGAAAGTTTCAACAGCACAACATTAGAAAGTTTTAACAGTACAGTATTACAGTATTAGAAAGTTTCAACAGCACAATATTAGAAAGTTTCAACAGTACAGTATTAGAAAGTTTCAACAGCACAACATTAGAAAGTTTTAACAGTACAGTATTACAGTATTAGAAAGTTTCAACAGCACAACATTAGAAAGTTTTAACGGCACAACATTAGAAAGTTTTAACAGCACAATGTTAGAAAGTTTCAACAGCACAGCATTAGAAAGTTTTAACAGCACAACATTAGAAAGTTTCAACAGCACAACATTAGAAAGTTTCAACAGTACAGTATTAGAAAGTTTCAACAGCACAACATTAGAAAGTTTCAACAGTACAGTATTAGAAAGTTTCAACAGCACAACATTAGAAAGTTTCAACAGTACAGTATTAGAAAGTTTCAACAGCACAACATTAGAAAGTTTCAACAGCACAACATTAGAAAGTTTCAACAGCACAACATTAGAAAGTTTCAACAGTATAGTATTAGAAAGTTTCAACAGTACAGTATTAGAAAGTTTCAACAGTACAGTATTAGAAAGTTTCAACAGCACAACATTAGAAAGTTTCAACAGCACAACATTAGAAAGTTTCAACAGCACAACATTAGAAAGTTTCAACAGTATAGTATTAGAAAGTTTCAACAGTACAGTATTAGAAAGTTTCAACAGCACAACATTGGAAAGTTTCAACAGCACAACATTAGAAAGTTTCAACAGCACAACATTAGAAAGTTTCAACAGTATAGTATTAGAAAGTTTCAACAGTACAGTATTAGAAAGTTTCAACAGCACAACATTAGAAAGTTTCAACAGCACAATATTAGAAAGTTTCAACAGTACAGTATTAGAAAGTTTCAACAGTACAGTATTAGAAAGTTTCAACAGTACAGTATTAGAAAGTTTCAACAGCACAACATTAGAAAGTTTTAACAGTACAGTATTACAGTATTAGAAAGTTTCAACAGCACAATATTAGAAAGTTTCAACAGTACAGTATTAGAAAGTTTCAACAGCACAACATTAGAAAGTTTCAACAGTACAGTATTAGAAAGTTTCAACAGCACAACATTAGAAAGTTTAAACAGTACAGTATTAGAAAGTTTCAACAGCACAACATTGGAAAGTTTCAACAGCACAACGTTAGAAAGTTTCAACAGTACAGTATTAGAAAGTTTCAACAGTACAGTATTAGAAAGTTTCAACAGCACAACATTGGAAAGTTTCAACAGCACAACATTAGAAAGTTTCAACAGTACAGTATTAGAAAGTTTCAACAGCACACTTAGCTCTCTCTTTTACACTTAGCTTTCTCCATTTCACATTTAGCCTTTACTTTTTTAGACTTAGCTTTCTTTTTCAAACTTTACTGCCATTTTCGCACTTGGCTTCTCTTTTATCCATTTACTTTCTTTTTCACACTTGGCTTTCTCTGTTTCACTCTTAGCTTCATTTTCCACTAAATTAGCTTTCTCTTTTTCACACCGAGCTTCTCTTTTTTTCACAGCTTATCTTTTTTCACACTTAGCTTTCTCTTTTCACTAGTTTTCTCTTTTTCACTTAGCTTTCTCTTTTCACACGTTAAGTTTCTATTTCACATATTAACCTTCCAAGCTTACATAATAACTCACGGAGTGGGGGGGGGGGGATCTCTGATGCTCTTCATGGCTCAATTCAAGGAGTTGGAGTTCCTTCAGTTCCTCGCATCAAGATATTGACAAACCTCTCGTTCCCCAAGGCACTGACGGCCCCTAGGTTTAGTGCTTCCCCATGATTATAATGATCTCTTCTTCCCCATCTCGAAGCATCCCCCTTCCCCATGAGCACGGATGGCCCACTAGGTTTAGCGCCCTTTTTGGGGGGGTTATTCGCAAGACCCACAATGTTTGACAACCCCAAGTACACTACTACCACTAGTGAAGAAAGGGAAGCAGTTCCAAGGGCGTGTCCAGTGCCTGCACCCGTCCGGGGTTACATACGGTGCTTAGGTTGTAGCTGAAGGCGCTACCAATCGACCACGAGTCACCACACGGGGGGAGGGGTATGACCTCGACATCTGACGAATGTGTGTGTGAACAGGCGAAATCGTTCTCAGCATTAACGTCTCATAAACACTGTGGTTATTCTGTATCTTATAATTTTCAGAGTGATCCGCTGAACCCACAGGGTAATACAGCGCCTTGGGGAACGGCGAAACGTATCTGTAGTCCATGTACTGTATCTAGGACTACTTGTGTGCTATATATACGAACCCTGCCCACACTTCCTCTGATAGTTTACAAGCCTTTGGGGAGAGGCGGCGGCTGGAACCAACAGTCTGGCCAATCAGACAAGCAAACCGAGATGCCTGACTGGGACCCGACCAGGTGAGGCATGACCCTCCCCTCTCCTCCGAAGGCGGGAGAGGAGCTATAAATCGTCCATGCAACCACATATAGGTCATACACACGCACACACTGCACAAGTTATAAAGCATCGATCTCGACTATTCAGTCGTCACACGCCACAAAAACACACATTCCCTGCATGCCTGAACACAGACTCCCGTTGTCCACACAAATTCCTCCTCACCGTGCCTTTACCTTCTCTACTTACAGTCACTAAGCTACGTAATAACTAAGCTACGTATTCACTCAGACTTTTTGCGCTCCTGTGGCTTTCTTGATTCGACAGAGATTATACACACTGGTGACTCGAGAAAAATCCTGATTGGAGAAGTGTCAAACACTACTAGGCTACATATTCACTAGGCTACATATTTACTAGGCTACATATTTACTAGGCTACATATTCACTAGGCTACATATTTACTAGGCTACATATTCACTAGGCTACATATTCAATAGGCTACATATTTACTAGGCTACATATTTACTAGGCTACATATTCACTAGGCTACATATTTACTAGGCTACATATTTACTAGGCTACATATTCACTAGGCTACATATTCACTAGACTACATATTTACTAGGCTACATATTTACTAGGCTACATATTCACTAGGCTACATATTCACTAGGCTACATATTCACTAGGCTACATACTTACTAGGCTACATATTTACTAGGCTACATATCACTAGGCTACAATATTCACTAGCTACATATTCAACTAGGCTACATACTTCAGGCTACATATTTACTAGGCTACATATTTACTAGGCTGCATATTCACCAGGCTACATATTTACTAGGCTACATATTTACTAGGCTACATATTTACTAGGCTACATATTCACTAGGCTACATATTTACTAGGCTACATACTTACTAGGCTACATATTCACTAGGCTACATATTACTAGGCTACATATTCACTAGGCTACATATTTACTATGCTACATATTTACTATGCTGCATATTCACTAGGCTACATATTCACTAGGCTATATATTTACTAGGCTACATATCTACTAGGCTACATATTTACTAGGCTACATATTCACTAGGCTACATATTTACTAGGCTACATATTTACTAGGCTGCATATTCACTAGGCTACATATTCACTAGGCTACATATTCACTAAGCTACATATTTACTAGGCTACATATTTACTAGGCTACATATTTACTAGGCTACATATTTACATAGGCTACATATTCACTAGGCTACATATTTACTAGGCTACATATTTACTAGGCTACATATTACTAGGCTACATATTTACTAGGCTACATATTCCTAGGCTACATATTTACTAGGCTACATATTTACTAGGCTACATATTCACTAGGCTACATATTCACTAGGCTACATATTTACTAGGCTACATATTTACTAGGCTACATATTCACTAGGCTACATATTTACTAGGCTACATATTTACTAGGCTACATATTTACTAGGCTACATATTTACTAGGCTACATATTTACTAAACTACATATTCACTAGGCTACATATTCAATAGGCTACATATTCACTAGGCTACATATTCACTAGGCTACATATTTACTAGGCTACATATTCACTAGGCTACATATTTACTAGGCTATATATTCAATAGGCTACATATTCACTAGGCTACATATTCACTAGGCTACATATTCACTAGGCTACATATTTACTAGGCTATATATTCATAGGCTACATATTCACTAGGCTACATATTCACTAGGCTACATATTCACTAGGCTGCATATTCACTAGGCTACATATTCACTAGGCTACATATTCACTAGGCTACATATTCACTAGGCTACATATTCACTAGGCTACATATTCACTAGGCTACATATTCACTAGGCTACATATTTACTAGGCTACATATTTACTAGGCTACATATTTACTAGGCTACATATTTACTAGGCTACATATTCACTAGGCTACATATTTACTAGGCTACATATTTACTAGGCTACATATTTACTAGGCTACATATTTACTAGGCTACATATTCACTAGGCTACATATTTACTAGGCTACATATTTACTAGGCTACATATTCACTAGGCTACATATTCACTAGGCTACATATTTACTAGGCTACATATTTACTAGGCTACATATTCACTAGGCTACATATTTACTAGGCTACATATTTACTAGGCTACATATTTACTAGGCTACATATTTACTAGGCTACATATTTACTAAACTACATATTCACTAGGCTACATATTCAATAGGCTACATATTCACTAGGCTACATATTCACTAGGCTACATATTTACTAGGCTACATATTCACTAGGCTACATATTTACTAGGCTATATATTCAATAGGCTACATATTCACTAGGCTACATATTCACTAGGCTACATATTCACTAGGCTACATATTTACTAGGCTATATATTCGCTAGGCTACATATTCACTAGGCTACATATTCACTAGCTACATATTCACAGGCTGCATATTCACTAGGCTACATATTCACTAGCTACATATTTCACTAGGCTACATATTCACTAGGTTACATATTCACTAGGCTACATATTCACTAGGCTACATATTCACTAGGCTACATATTTACTAGGCTACATATTTACTAGGCTACATATTTACTAGGCTACATATTTACTAGACTACATATTCACTAGGCTACATATTCACTAGGCTACATATTCACTAGGCTACATATTTACTAGGCTACATATTTACTAGGCTACATATTACTAGGCTACATATTTACTAGGCTACATATTTACTGGCTACATACATATTTACTAGGCTACATATTCACTATGCCACATATTCACTAGGCTACATATTACTAGGCTACATATTTACTAGGCTACATATTTACTAGGCTACATATTTACTAGGCTACATATTTACTAGACTACATATTCACTAGGCTACATATTCACTAGGCAACATATTCACTAGGCTACTTATTCACTAGCCTACATATTTACTAGGCTACATATTCACTAGGCTACATGTTTACTAGGCTATATATTCAATCGGCTACATATTCACTAGGCTACATATTCACTAGGCTACATATTCACTAGGCTACATATTCACTAGGCTACATATTCACTAGGCTACATATTCACTAGGCTACATATTTACTAGGCTACATATTCACTAGGCTACATATTTACTAGGCTATATATTCGCTAGGCTACATATTCACTAGGCTACATATTCACTAGGCTACATATTCACTAGGCTACATATTCACTAGGCTACATATTCACTAGGCTACATATTCACTAGGCTACATATTCACTAGGCTACATATTTACTAGGCTACATATTCACTAGGCTACATATTCACTAGGCTACATATTCAATAGGCTACATATTTACTAGGCTACATATTCATTACACTACATATTTACTAGGCTACATATTTACTAGGCTACATATTCACTAGGCTACATATTCACTAGGCTACATATTCACTAGGCTACATATTCACTAGGCTACATATTTACTAGGCTACATATTTACTAGGCTACATATTTACTAGGCTACATATTTACTAGGCTTCATATTTACTAGGCTACATATTTACTAGGCTACATATTTACTAGGCTACATATTTACTAGGCTACATATTTACTAGGCTACATATTTACTAGGCTACATATCACTAGGCTAACATATCACTAGGCTAATATTTACTAGGCTACATATTTACTAGGCTACATATTTACTAGGCTACATATTTATTAGGCTACATATTTACTAGGCTACATATTTACTAGGCTACATATTTACTAGGCTACATATTTACTAGGCTACATATTACTAGGCTACATATTTACTAGGCTACATATTTACTAGGCTACATATTTACTAGGCTACATATTACTAGGCTACATATTTACTAGGCTACATATTTACTAGGCTACATATTTACTAGGCTACATATTTACTAGGCTACATATTTACTAGGCTACATATTACTAGGCTACATATTTACTAGGCTACATATTTACTAGGCTACATATTTACTAGGCTACATATTTACTAGGCTACATATTCACTAGGCTACATATTCAATAGGCTACATATTTACTAGGCTACATATTCATTACACTACATATTTACTAGGCTACATATTTACTAGGCTACATATTCACTAGGCTACATATTCACTAGGCTACATATTCACTAGGCTACATATTCACTAGGCTACATATTTACTAGGCTACATATTTACTAGGCTACATATTTACTAGGCTACATATTTACTAGGCTTCATATTTACTAGGCTACATATTTACTAGGCTACATATTTCTAGGCTACATATTTACTAGGCTGCATATTACTAGCTACATTTTTACTAGGCTACATATTCACTAGGCTACATATTCACTAGCTACATATAGGCTACATATTTACTAGGCTACATATTTACTAGCTACATATATAGGCTACATATTTTACTAGGCTACATATTTACTAGCTACATATTTACTAGGCTACATATTTACTAGGCTACATATTTAGGCTACATATTACTAGCTACATATTTTACTAGGCTACATATTTACTAGGCTACATATTTACTAGGCTACATATTTACTAGGCTACATATTTACTAGGCTACATATTTACTAGGCTACATATTTACTAGGCTACATATTTACTAAGGCTACATATTTACTAGCTACATATTTACTAGGCTACATATTTACTAGGCTACATATTTACTAGGCTACATATTTACTAGGCTACATATTTACTAGGCTACTCAGTCAAAACAGACAACAATCGTCCTCGTGTTGGACGTCACATATACATCCTTCAAGATGTTCACTTTCATACTTCTGAAGAGCTGCCTTTCCTTGGATCAAAAACCTGATTTTTTTTACCCCCTCCCCATTTACTGTATGCGTTGTTTGAGACCCCTCCCTGCGGGTTTAGGGCTTCCCCTGCAGTGTAAGCAGTACACTCTGGAGCATTCACCGGAACACAGGAAGGAAAGTCTTCGATGATGTGTTTCCGGTCAGAGATAAAAAAAAAAGATTGTGACGCACTTCCACTCAAAGTTAAGACGCACCACAGTCACCAGACACTGTGGTGACGCAGGTCACACCAAACACTGGTGACGCAGTCACACCAGACACTGTGGTGACGCAGGTCACACCAGACACTGTGGTGATGCAAGTCACACCAGACACTGGTGACGCAGGTCACACCAGACACTGTGGTGACGCAGGTCATACCAGACACTGTGGTGACGCAGGTCACACCAGACACTGTGGTGACGCAGGTCACACCAGACACTGGTGACGCAGGTCATACCAGACACTGTGGTGACGCAGGTCACACCAGACACTGGTGACGCAGGTCATACCAGACACTGTGGTGACGCAGGTCACACCAGACACTGGTGATGCAAGTCACACCAGACACTGGTGACGCAGGTCACACCAGACACTGTGGTGTTGCAAGTCACACCAGACACTGGTGACGCAGGTCATACCAGACACTGTGGTGACGCAGGTCACACCAGACACTGGTGACGCAGGTCACACTAGACACTGTGGTGACGCAGGTCACACCAGACGCCCTGATGGTGACCGTATCTAAATACAAAAAAATCCATTTCATTTATTTATGGGATAGGATAACTATTCCCAAGTAATAATAACTGCAGCTCTGCTGGAAGGTAACCTGTGAAGCTGCCGTAACTGCTGGGATACTTGACGATATTTATATCGTCCTACTGAAGCCTGCCAGCTCAAGCTGACACTACTGAAATCTCCCAGCTCAGGCTGACATTACTGAAATCCCCCAGCTCAGGCTGACATTACTGAAATCCCACAGCTCAGGCTGACATTACTGAAATCTCCCAGCTCAGGCTGACACTACTGAAATCTCCCAGCTCAGGCTGACATTACTGAAATCTCCCAGCTCAGGCTGACACTACTGAAATCTCCCAGCTCAGGCTGACATTACTGAAATCCCCCAGCTCAGGCTGACATTACTGAAATCCCACAGCTCAGGCTGACATTACTGAAATCTCCCAGCTCAGGCTGACACTACTGAAATCTCCCAGCTCAGGCTGACATTACTGAAATCTCCCAGCTCAGGCTGACACTACTGAAATCTCCCAGCTCAGGCTGACATTACTGAAATCCCCCAGCTCAGGCTGACATTACTGAAATCTCCCAGCTCAGGCTGAAACTACTGAAATCTCCCAGCTCAGGCTGACATTACTGAAATCTCCCAGCTCAGGCTGACACTACTGAAATCTCCCAGCTCAGGCTGACATTACTGAAATCTCCCAGCTCAGGCTGACACTACTGAAATCCCCCAGCACAGGCGGACACTACTGAAATCTCCCAGCTCAGGCTGACACTACTGAAATCTCCCAGCTCAGGCTGACACTACTGAAATCTCCCAGCACAGGCTGACACTACTGAAATCTCCCAGCTCAGGCTGACACTACTGAAATCTCCCAGCTCAGGCTGACACTACTGAAATCTTCCAGCTCAGACTGACACTACTGAAATCTCCCAGCTCAGGCTGACACTACTGAAATCTCCCCGCTCAGGCTGACACTACTGAAATCTCCCAGCTCAGGCTGACACTACTGAAATCCCCCAGCTCAGGCTGACACTACTGAAATCTCCCCGCTCAGGCTGACACTACTGAAATCTCCCAGCTCAGGCTGACACTACTGAAATCCCCCAGCTCAGGCTGACACTACTGAAATCCCCCAGCTCAGGCTGACACTACTGAAATCTCCCAGCTCAGGCTGAAACTACTGAAATCTCCCAGCTCAGGCTGACACTACTGAAATCTCCCAGCTCAGGCTGACACTACTGATATCCCCAGCTCAGGCTGACACTACTGATATCCCCCAGCTCAGGCTGACACTACTGATATCCCCCAGCTCAGGCTGACACTGGAGTTTACCTGGAGAGAGTTCCGGGGGTCAACGCCCCCGCGGCCCGGTCTGAGACCAGGCCTCCTGGTGGATCACAGCCTGATCAACCAGGCTGTTGCTGCTGGCTGCACGCAAACCAACATACGAGCTACAGCCCGGCTGATCCGGAACTGACTTTAGGTGCTTGTCCAGTGCCAGCTTGAAGACTGCCAGGGGTCTGTTGGTAATCCCCCTTATGTGTGCTGGGAGGCAGTTGAACAGTCTCGGGCCCCTGACACTTATTGTATGGTCTCTTAACGTGCTAGTGACACCCTGCTTTTCATTGGGGGGATGGTGCATCGTCTGCCAAGTCTTTTGCTTTCGTAATGAGTGATTTTCGTGTGCAAGTTCGGTACTAGTCCCTCTAGGATTTCCAGGTGTAATATAATCATATATCTCTCCCTCCTGCGTTCCAGGGAATACAGGTTTAGGAACCTCAAGCGCTCCCAATAATTGAGGTGTTTTATCTCCGTTATGCGCGCCGTGAAAGTTCTCTGTACATTTTCTAGGTCGGCAATTTCACCTGCCTTGAAAGGTGCTGTTAGTGTGCAGCAATATTCCAGCCTAGATAGAACAAGTGACCTGAAGAGTGTCCATCATGGGCTTGGCCTCCCTAGTTTTGAAGGTTCTCATTATCCATCCTGTCATTTTTCTAGCAGATGCGATTGATACAATGTTATGGTCCTTGAAGGTGAGATCCTCCGACATGATCACTCCCAGGTCTTTGACGTTGGTGTTTCGCTCTATTTTGTGGCCCGAATTTGTTTTGTACTCTGATGACGATTTAATTTCCTCATGTTTACCATATCTGAGTAATTGAAATTTCTCATCGTTGAACTTCATATTGTTTTCTGCAGCCCACTGAAAGATTTGGTTGATGTCTGCCTGAGCTTTGCAGTGTCTGCAATGGAAGACACTGTCATGCAGATTCGGGTGTCATCTGCAAAGGAAGACACGGTGCTGTGGCTGACATCCTTGTCTATGTCGGATATAAGGATGAGGAACAAGATGGGAGCGAGTACTGTGCTTTGTGGAACAGAGCTTTTCACCGTAGCTGCCTCGGACTTTACTCTGTTGACGACTACTCTCTGTGTTCTGTTAGTGAGGAAATTATAGATCCATCGACCGACTTTTCCTGTTATTCCTTTAGCACGCATTTTGTGCGCTATTACGCCATGGTCACACTTGTCGAAGGCTTTTGCAAAGTCTGTATATATTACATCTGCATTCTTTTTGTCTTCTAGTGCATTTAGGACCTGATATCCCCCAGCTCAGGCTGACACTACTGATATCCCCCAGCTCAGGCTGACACAATTACGCATTATGTATGAACATCATCCCGTATATTGGAACATGATAGTCAAATATTTTTATTTTTGTTGTAGTTTCTAGTGTAACTATCATATGAAAGAAGGTATCAGCACACTGCTGATGTTTCCAATTTTGCTAAATAAAAGAGAAACTGAACCACTGGTGGTGGTGAGGCAGTCACACCAGCCCAGTCTGGCTGCTTCACACTGAACCACTTGTGGTGGTGAGGCAGTCACACCAGCCCAGTCTGGCTGCTTCACACTGAACCACTTGTGGTGGTGAGGCAGTCACACCAGCCCAGTCTGTCTGCTTCACTCTACATCCACCTTCTTGAAAGATACATGTACTACTAGCAGGACTGGAATCATTTAATTAATGGTACATAATACTGACTGGTCCATGAGTAAGACATATGTGCAACTGTTGAGTGCAGTTATTGTGGAAACGTTTCGCCTGCGCTACAGGCATTTTTTTTTTTTTTGTAGAATATAGAGGTGACTAAATATTGGAGACAGCAGGAGCAGTGGTGAAGTATAGATGAGGGGGATCAGTCCCCCAGCTGCCTTGAAGAAGCGATTTTGAGTTGGTCAGTAACACCTCAGCTTTGAGATGTGCTCAGTTACTGTTATGAATGAAAAGAAGCTGACTGTCATAGACTAGATGAAGTGCAGGAAATGAGGAAGAGGCTGAAGAAATATGGCGTAAATTTAAGAATGCATTGCTAGTGTTCAGCAGAGGTTTATGAGTCTAGGAAGGTGAAATGATGAGGTGAAGTGGGTAGTAAGGGAGAAAAAAATTGCATACGAGCGATTTTTGTAATGTAAAATGATAGAAAGAAGAAGGAGGTTAAAAAAAAAAAAGTGAGGGAGTGCAGAAGAACCACTGAGTCCACATCAACAAATTTTGCTGAGAATCATTGAAGCTGTTTTATAGAGAGATCAATAAGGTGGAGAGGCCTGGGGAGAGACCAGTTGAACCTAGCAGTTATAAACGAAAAGGGAGAATAGATAGATGTTAGGTGGAGGTACTGGAAGGTTGAAAATGATATTGTAACGAGTTGTTGAATGTTAGTGATGAAGGGGAGGTAGTGATTTCATGATTGGGGCAGGGGAAGATAACATTGTATAGGAGCAATGAGGAGTCTGGGTTGCACGTGCGGAAAGTGCGTGAGTAGAATGAAAAAGGGGAAAGCGAATGGGTTAGATGGGATTAAGACAAGAGATGATAAAGGAAGCTAGGAATATGGTGTTGAGTGGTTTGTGTGTTTTTTCAACATAAGTATGAAAGAAGAGAAGGTACCAAAAGATTAGCAGAGAACACGCATAAGTCTCTTAAATGAGGAAAAAGGGAACAAGGGAGAATATAATAATTAGAGGAGGATAAGCCTGTTGAGTATACCAGGTAAAGTTTACGGTAGAATTATTAGTGAAAGGTCTAGGGGTAAAAAGAGCAAAATTACAGAGAAGACGGGGGATTTAGGAAGATTAGGGGATGTGTAGACCAAGTGTTTATACTGAGACATGTAAGCGAGCAGATCTTAGATAAACGTAAAGAGGTGTTTGTTAAACTAATGAATTTAGAAAAGGAATGTGATAGGATGGATAGGGAAGCCATGTGGCAGAAACTGTAAATGTTTAGAATAAGAGGTAGCAAGTTAAGAGGAGCTTTTAGGCAGAGAGATTGAGGCTCAAGTTAGGGTAAATAGGAGGAAGGATTATTTCCCAGTGAAAGTAGAACTTATTTATTTATTTATTTATTTATTTAATGTCTTTGCAAACAGTACATTGAGATTGTGTATATACAATAGTGGGTTGCAATGTAAAGAGAGCCTCTATTATGCCTAGGCATTATGGCCATTATAGACACACACACACACACACACACACACACACACACACACACACACACACACACACACACACACACACACACACACACACACACACACACACACACACACACACATATATATATATATATATATATATATATATATATATATATATATAATATATATATTATATAATATATATATAATATATATACATATATATATATATATATATATATATATATAAAATATATATATATATAGAGAGAGAGAGAGAGAGAGAGAGAGAGAGAGAGAGAGAGAGAGAGAGAGAGGAGAGAGAGAGAGAGAGAGAGAGAGAGAGGAAGAGAGAGAGAGAGGAAGAGAGAGAGGAGAGAAAGAGAGAGAGAGAGAGAGAGAGAGAGAGAGAGAGAGAGAGGAGAGAGAGAGAGGAGAGAGAGAGAGAGAGAGAGAGAGAGAGAGAGAAAGAGAGAGAGAGAGAGAGAGAGAGAGAGAGAGAGAGAGAGAGAGAGAGAGAGAGAGAGAGAGAGAGAGAGAGAGAGAGAGAGAGAGAGAGAGGTAATGCTGGTGCAGTAGTAAGAGTAGTAAGGATGAATGGGAGGATGTTGGCACCTGGAGAAGAAGTTGATATCCTTGGGGTGAAATTTGACTCCAAACTAACCATGAAGAACCATGTTGTAAATCTTGCAAACAAGGCAGCCAGGAAGCTTACAGCACTTCGCCGTATCTCCCATCTGCTTGACAGTAGGGGTTGCAAGATCCTGTACGAGGCACAAGTACGCTCGCACCTTGAGTATGCTCCACTTTCTTGGTTTGCCTGCCCCCCCCCTCTCATCTGCGACTGCTTGACAGAGTAGAGAACAGAGCAAGACGTCTCATCTCTCGCCTGGACCCATCCTGGATAGATCTGTCATTTCAGCAGAGCCTTCAACATAGGAGGGATGTGGGTGGCCCTTACTGTTATGTACAAGGCCAATATTGTCAAAATACCACACTTGGATCCACTTCGAGGACAGCGTGAAACAAGCTTTTATGCCACAAGACGGGCAGAAAGCAGCAACTTCACTCTGGCTGTACCCTTCTCCAGAACATCACTCCATCTGAGATCATACATACCCAGGATGACTCGAGTATGGAACACATTCGTACAGGATAATGATGTCAACGAGATAAAGTCAGTTGATCAAATGAAAATGCTGGCCAGAGATGGCTCCAACTTCATCCTGTTTCCTACTTGATAAGATACCTGGAGTTTACCTGGAGAGAGTTTCGGGGGTCAACGCCCCCGCGGCCCGGTCTGTGACCAGGCCTCCTGGTGGATCAGCGCCTGATCAACCAGGCTGTTGCTGCTGGCTGCACGCAAACCAACGTACGAGCCACAGCCCGGCTGATCAGGAACTGACTTTAGGTGCTTGTCCAGTGCCAGCTTGAAGACTGCCAGGGGTCTGTTGGTAATCCCCCTTATGTGTGCTGGGAGGCAGTTGAACAGTCTCGGGCCCCTGACACTTATTGTATGGTCTCTTAACGTGCTAGTGACACCCCTGCTTTTCATTGGGGGGATGGTGCATCGTCTGCCAAGTCTTTTGCTTTCGTAGTGAGTGATTTTCGTGTGCAAGTTCGGTACTAGTCCCTCTAGGA
Source organism: Cherax quadricarinatus (assembly GCF_026875155.1). Classification (NCBI taxonomy): domain Eukaryota; kingdom Metazoa; phylum Arthropoda; class Malacostraca; order Decapoda; family Parastacidae; genus Cherax; species Cherax quadricarinatus. The sequence continues at coordinate 50,811,332 of NC_069405.1, forward strand.
TTTTCCAGGTGTATATAATCATGTATCTCTCCCTCCTGCGTTCCAGGGAATACAGGTTTAGAAACCTCAAGCGCTCCAGTAATTGAGGTGTTTTATCTCCGTTATGCGCGCCGTGAAAGTTCTCTGTACATTTTCTAGGTCGGCAATTTCACCTGCCTTGAAAGGTGCTGTTAGAGTGCAGCAATATTCCAGCCTAGATAGAACAAGTGACCTGAAGAGTGTCATCATGGGCTTGGCCTCCCTAGTTTTGAAGGTTCTCATTATCCATCCTGTCATTTTTCTAGCAGATGCGATTGATACAATGTTATGGTCCTTGAAGGTGAGATCCTCCGACATAATCACTCCCAGGTCTTTGACGTTGGTGTTTCGCTCTATTTTGTGGCCAGAATTTGTTTTGTACTCTGATGAAGATTTAATTTCCTCATGTTTACCATATCTGAGTAACTGAAATTTCTCATCGTTGAACTTCATATTGTTTTCTGCAGCCCACTGAAAGATTTGGTTGATGTCCGCCTGGAGCCTTGCAGTGTCTGCAATGGAAGACACTGTCATGCAGATTCGGGTGTCATCTGCAAAGGAAGACACGGTGCTGTGGCTGACATCCTTGTCTATGTCGGATATGAGGATGAGGAACAAGATGGGAGCTAGTACTGTGCCTTGTGGAACAGAGCTTTTCACCGTAGCTGCCTCGGACTTTACTCTGTTGACGACTACTCTCTGTGTTCTGTTAGTGAGGAAATTATAGATCCATCGACCGACTTTTCCTGTTATTCCTTTAGCGCGCATTTTGTGCGCTATTACGCCATGGTCACACTTGTCGAAGGCTTTTGCAAAGTCTGTATATATTACATCTGCATTCTTTTTGTCTTCTAGTGCATTTAGGACCTTGTCGTAGTGATCCAGTAGTTGAGACAGACAGGAGCGACCTGTTCTAAACCCATGTTGCCCTGGGTTGTGTAACTGATGGGTTTCTAGATGGGTGGTGATCTTGCTTCTTAGGACCCTTTCAAAGATTTTTATGATATGGGATGTTAGTGCTATTGGTCTGTAGTTCTTTGCTGTTGCTTTACTGCCCCCTTTGTGGAGTGGGGCTATGTCTGTTGTTTTTAGTAACTGAGGGACGACCCCCGTGTCCATGCTCCCTCTCCATAGGATGGAAAAGGCTTGTGATAGGGGCTTCTTGCAGTTCTTGATGAACACAGAGTTCCATGAGTCTGGCCCTGGGGCAGAGTGCATGGGCATGTCATTTATCGCCTGTTCGAAGTCATTTGGCGTCAGGATAACATCGGATAGGCTTGTGTTAATCAAATTTTGTGGCTCTCTCATAAAAAATTCATTTTGATCTTCGACTCTCAGTCTGGTTAGCGCTTGCTAAAAACTGAGTCATATTGGGACTTGAGTAGCTCACTCATTTCCTTGTTGTCATCTGTGTAGGACCCATCTTGTTTAAGTAGGGGCCCAATACTGGACGTTGTTCTCGATTTTGATTTGGCATAGGAGAAGAAATACTTTGGGTTTCTTTCGATTTCATTTATGGCTTTTAGTTCTTCCCGCGATTCCTGACTCCTAAAGGATCTTTTAGCTTAAGTTCGATGCTTGCTATTTCTCTGACCAGTGTCTCCCTGCGCATTTCAGATATATTGACCTCTTTTAGCCGCTCTGTTATTCTTTTCCGTCGCCTGTAAAGGGAGCGCCTGTCTCTTTCTATTTTACATCTACTCTCCTTTTTCTTAGAGGAATAAGCTTGTGCATACATCGAGTGCCACCGAGTTAATCTGTTCTAGGCATAGTTTGGGTCTGTGTTGCTTAGTATATCTTCCCAGCCCTTTATCGGTTAGGACTTTGGGTTTTCTTGGTCCCACTTTATGTTTTTGTTATTGAAGTTGAATTTGGTGGGAAAGCTCCTCGTGATAGTCTCATTTTGTCGGTCTGGGGCTCCACGCATACATGTCTGAACTCAATTATGTTGTGATTGAGTATATTGTTTTTGATATGGTGACATTTCTTATCAGATCATCATTGTTAGTGAAGATGAGGGTTTGTGTATTCTCCAGTCTAGTAGGCTCTATTATTTGCTGGTTTAAATTGAATTTTGTGCAGAGATTTAAAAAACTCGTGTGAGTGTGAGTTTTCATCAGAGCTGCCTCCTGGTGTTATTTCTGCAACAATATTATTTGCTATATTCCTCCATTTTAGGTGCTTAAGTTGAAATCCCCCAGGAGCAAGATGTTGGGTGCAGGAGCTGGAAGATTTTCCAGACAGTGGTCAATTTTTAACAGCTGTTCCTGGAATTGCGGGGATGTTGCATCGGAGGCTTGTAGACTACCACAATGATTTGTTTTGGTTCTCGACCTTTACTGTTTAAAACTTCCATACGTCATTTGAGGCATTAAGCAGTTCTGTGCAAACAAGTGACTCTGCAATGTAAAAGGCCAACCCCCCCCTTTTGCCTGTTCACTCTGTCACATCTGTATAGGTTGTAAACTGGGATCCATATTTCGTTGTCCAGTGATCCTTTTGTGGGTCTCAGTGAAAGCCGCGAACATTGCCTTTGCCTCTGCAAGCAGTCCACGGAGGGAAAGGTATTTTTGTTGTTTGTTGCTGGCTTTAGCCCCTGTATATTTGCAAAGAAAAATGTTATGGGGACTGGTGGTATTGTTGGTACTGGGGGGGGGGATTTTTTTTTCCGGCATTAGTATCTGTATCTGTTGGTTTGGAGTGGAGGCCATCGACTGTGGTTCCACTCCAGGAATGATGGATTTGGTGTACGATTTTTGCCATTTCCTGCCAGTTTTTTTTCCTTCCTGGCACTAAAAACCTCTCCCTCTTGAGTGGCTGTGGCTACCCAGGTTTTCCCCTGGCCTGGATGTTTTGTATCTTTTTTTCCCCCTTTTGATGGTATGCCCGGCAAAATTTTAAATTATAGCACAGTCTTTCCTGTACTGAAGAGGTACACATTTCAGGGTGAAAAAGCTTACAGGAAAAGGGGGTTTGCATTTTCCTGTTGTCATATGGGCATGACATTTTCTAGGGTGGTCATAGTTGCATGTCCCATCGTTTTTCCAGATTTCCCATGCCCGCAGATACCAAGTGCATAGTATGTGCACAGGCTTGGTTTCCGTTTGCCTTGGGTTTCTGTGACTGTATTCCCTGTTGTGCATGTTTCCCTGTCTTACTTCTATCCTCCCTAGCACCAACAATGGAGCTCCCACCAGTTGTTTTGGTAATTTATCCTCACTATTGCTATTGGAGTCCTCTTGTTTGCTATTTCCTGCGGTTTTTTCTAGTTTGCAATATTGGTTTTATCTTATCTTTTGACTACACTTGTTTCCCTACTATGGCTCCTGTCCTCTATGAGGTCATTTATATGTATTCCTTCATGCGTATAATTCCCGACTACCTGGACAAAATCTCCAGCTTTACCATTACTGTCTCCCAGGACAGTATCTCCAGCTTCACCATTTCTGTCTCCCAGGACAGCACCTCCAGCTTCACCATTACTGTCTCCCAGGACAGCACTATCAGCCCCACATTTACTGACTACCAGGACATCACCTCCAGCCTTACAGTTTGTGACTACATGGCCAGTATCAAGGGCAGTACCATTCAGCCCAGACTTTTTATGTTCCCATCTGTTGTAGAAAGCTTCCAGGTTTTCTATGAAAGCAGCTTTGATGTTATCCTCTTTTAATACCCTTGTGATTTTAGTCCACAGATTTTCTCATTTGGGCATACCCAAAAACACTTCTCTGTTTTAATACTGCTTGTAGCTAGTTCTGGGATATCTGCACAAGGAGCGTGACACCAATTTCCACAAAAATGACAATTTATCCATGTGGAAGCCCGTTTGTTTGACTGACCACAGACTACACACAGCTTCATAATGATTTGAATGGTTGATTTACTGCAATTCTACTAGCAACCTCTTGAATATTATATTAATAACCTTAAATGAAGCTCTAGCTATTTGTATTTCTGTTTCTAACTCTTTTTGTATATTGGACAGCTAAGATAAGATAAGATTTCGTTCGGATTTTTAACCCCGGAGGATTAGCCACCCAGGATAACCCAAGAAAGTCAGTGCGTCATCGAGGACTGTCTAACTTATTTCCATTGGGGTCCTTAATCTTGTCCCCCAGGATGCGACCCACACCAGTCGACTAACACCCAGGTACCTATTTGCTGCTAGGTGAACAGGACAACAGGTGTAAGGAAACGTGTCGAAATGTTTCCACCCGCCGGGAATCGAACCCGGGCCCTCCGTGTGTGAAGCGGGAGCTTTAGCCACCAGGCCACCGGGCCTTTCAAATGAGCTGATGTAGGTAACAGCTCTTAGCTTGCCAATAAAGTTAGGAATCCTTAACCTGTAAATAGCTGTCAATAAAGCTAGGGATCCTTAACCTTGTCAAACCCTGTGTAAAAAAAAAAAAAAAAAAAAAAAAAAAAAAAAGAGAGAGAGAGAGAGAGAGAGGGAGAGACAGAGAGACAGAGAGACAGAGAGAAAGCGTGGAAGGGAGGGGGAAATGAATGATTGTACATCGTGCCATAATATCTAAACTGAATTCCCAGACTAATACAACCAAGAAGTCTCACATAAACATTCAAAATATGTGGTGCATCCATGATAACAGTAGTGCCAAGTATAAGCTCCAAGGCTCACAACACAACCCTAATACACTCCTGGATCGCTCTTTCTTGCAGTCTACGCTGCTCTTTTGTCTCTCATTGTTGTGTGTATGTGAATGCTATGTCGTTTATGCGTCAATAATAGAGGTGGAGTGGGCTGTAACTTGCGTTCTGACAGCCTTATCATGGGTGGCGTGTATTGAAAATTTCTTGTGTGATTATCAGGCACAAGGAGAAGTCTAGAACGATGGCGTCAAGCTCGAGTTTAGCCTCGAAACTGAAGAAGAAGGCAGTGCGAGTGAAACACCAAAAAGTGAAGCTGTTCAGAGCCAATGAGCCCTTCCTCTCTGTCTTCATGTGGGGAGTAAACCACACGGTATGTTTACCACTTGATCTCTTACTACACTTGACAGTGACTTTCATTGTGAATTTGTTGATATCTAATGTCATCTCTTGCCAGCTTGTACGTCTACACTGGGCGAGAAGTGTGCGTCTTGCTGTGGTGATCATCTCAAGTTGTAGCAACTTGACCATCATCATGATTCTTAAATATTTTTTTCCCTTATATCTTGCGTTTTTGACATAGGCATATACCACAAATCATGAGGAAGACTTGCATGTCCGAGGCATTATGGTGATAACTACTGCACTATGTATCTATGTGAATTAGTGTAATTTCTTATACATTGCTTGTGTTGATATTACAATGTTTAGTAAGTGTAGCTGATATTTTTGTTCTTACCAGCCATTCTCTTGTTAATTCCTGGCCGTTATTTACTGCATAATTATGTGTGTGACAGTCATTTAGAATCAGTTGTCTGGTTCATACATAATACAGAAAATACACTTCTCGTTTGAAACTTAATAACTTTGAGTTAGGTTAGTACTTGAATGGGTGTTTACAGCTTTCATTGCTTTTCAAGACCCCCAAACAAATTGCCACATTATTTGATTTTACAGCATTCTTCTAGGATAAATCTGTTTAATTGTTATAAATGTATATCCTTAAAACCATTGTAAAAACTTTAGGTTGTAAAGACTTTCATACATTGTCCTTTGCGAGAAGTTATTTAATTTTTTGTGAACTTATGCAAAGCATTTCTACATTAAAAACTTCTTTCTTACTTTTGTGGCATCATAACATTTTTATATATCTTCACTGTTATCTAGTATCAAAAAAAATAAATAAATAAAAAAATACCTAGAAATTAGCCAACTAGTATATTACATTATGGGGAGGACCTAAAGGGCTCCAAATGGAAATGAACTATAATGCTTTCATGACTTTTTTGAGTTATCCTGGGTTAAAAATTATCTTGGGTAAAGTACCTATTCCACAAGATATTGATGTTGTTTGTGTGGGCCTTGGTAAGTCTTTTCAGTGTTTTGGTTCTAAACAAGGAGTGGAAAGCAATATCAAGGAGTGCAACCCTTTAGTTGAATATTTACCTTGCATTGCTTACTTGCTCAATTTTGTTGATCACACAGCAATAGGTGTTTGTATTGAGGCTGCCTCATTGTTGGAAATTGTTCAAAAAGGTGTATTCATTCTCCCTACAGATGATGTCTCCTGACAACTTGAAGTTGCATTCTGAAAGTGAAAAAAAAGTGATTCTAGGCCAAGGAGGCATGATGCAGGGAATGCACTCCCATTGAATTATGATGGGATAATTGACACACTGAACATTTTACAAGATTTCCATCAGAATAGTGATACTCAAGAAGTAGCTATAAAAGTTTCTGCTAGTTTGTGTTAACTTCAGTCATTCTTCCTTTTTGTATTCTGGACTGTTTTGGAATTCCTACACAAAGTTAATTTATTCTTCAAACTGAGGTATTTATACTAAATAAAGTAATAGAGCATATGAAGTCCTTACCAGAATTTCTTTTGGGTTGTTTACAGTGGATCAGTCACTGTGAGGAACAGGCTGAGTAGATGAAATTAAAAATCCAAAATGAATCAGAAAATCTGAAAATGAGTTGAACTATTGAGCTGAATGGAAATGACAAGTGACTTACATAAGATAAGATAAACATTGTGTTCGATTTTTAACCCGGAGGGTTAAACATCCAGAATAATCCAATAAAGCCAGTGTGTTATCGGGGACTGCCTGTCTTATTTTCATTAGATACTTTCAATCTCGTCTTCCAGGATGTAACCCACAAGTCAGCTAACACCCAGGTATCTGTTTACTGCTAGGTGAACAGAGACACCAGGTGTAAGGAAATATGCCAAATGTTTCCACCTGTGCTGGGGATCGAACCACAGACACTCAGTATGTGAGCTGAATGCGCTGTCAACTGAGCCACAGGTGCTTATAAAAAACAAACTGATGAAAAATATGTGTTTAAGGATACATTCTTCACTAAAGAGAAAGTTATTATTGTTTTATTTGTTTACCTATTTTCAGTGTCTGTGCACTAACTATTGCAGTTTGTAATACGTAAAACTTTTAAGACTGATCCATGCTTTTGCCTGGTACTTCTTGGGCAATGCTATTTCACTTATGCAGTAAAAATATTATGCCAGGTTTGAGAGCACAGATAAGGGTGTATACTTAGCATCAAAAATTAGAATTTTGTCTGTGATTTAATTTTGACTATAATTTTTTTGTTTCTTTCAGAGCAGTGAGCTGAGTCATATTAATGTACCAGTGATGTTAATGCCTGATGACTTCAAAGCTCACTCCAAAGTCCGTGTGGACAACCACCTCTTTAACAAGTAAGTTGCTCACATTCAATAATCATGACTGATTTCTGCTGTAACTTACTGCTAAGCTCTACAGTAAGATATTACAAGGACCCCAGTAGAAATAAGTCACTTTGACTTTTTTGAGGGTTATCCTAGGTAATTTACACATATGTATTTATGTATACCTGTGCCTAAATAAACTTACTATATGCAGTTTATGTAGGATGGTAGGTAATTTTATTAGTTTAAGTGTGAGAGTATGTATTGCATTTAATGCTTCTTGGACTTGTACAATATATCACTTGTGACTTATACTGTTCGTTGCTCATAATTTACAGTAGTGCCTTGACTTACAAATATCTTTCCTGTGAACATTAAGCTATAGTTACAAACATTTAGTTTGTTTTTTAAATGTATTCATATTTTGTGTATGTTCATTTTAGGCATATGTGGAAGGCTCACAAGTATTTGGTAGAGATTAAGTAACTATGCATATAATTACTTTTTTCTCAAAACTAAACTGTGAATATAATTTTTGATCTGCTATTTATTCACCAAATGCATTGATGTTTTGTGAATGTTCATTTTATGCATGTAAGGAGGGCTCATATTTGTTTGGTAGAGATTGGTAAAAACTTTCCATTTAATTGCTAAGCTTTTATGACTGAATTATTATTTAATTTTTTCACTGTATGCATTGATATTAGGTGTATGGTCATGTGTATATGAACTCACATTTGTTTGGTAGAGATTGGTTAACGATCTCTTGAGTAGTGACTGGCAGGAGTGTATTTCATGTGCCTCTTCCTTCCTCAACAATCTCGTATGTGGAATTCTATCAGAGGCCTTACCATGATCTAACACCTCAAATACTTTAGTGAAAAAAGCTAGTAAATTTGTGAGGCAGGAATGCCAGCTGTTGATATGTGAAAGCTTAACTTGAAACACAACCCTTTCTCACATACTGAAGCCCAAGAGCCACAACTTCCTCATACAATATGCCCAGGCACCTAGTACTCCTACCATGTTACTGAGAAAGTGGAGTGCATATGTAATGAATGTTGTTTCAGATTCAGTGAGATTGAGGGAAAGGGAGAGAGAGGGACAAAGCTCTACTGCTGCCATTGCCTACACTTTTCTCACTTCATTTCTCCTTTGCCACTTGCTCAGCCACGACGGTAAGGGGGTGGTAGGCATGTGTAAAGTGTTGTGTCGGATGCAATGGGAGGGACAGTGGGAATGAATAGGAGAATGGGAAGAAATTTGAGAGGTTAGGAAATGGGAGAGGGAAAAGAAATGAAGAATGGGTAGAAGTGGATGAAAAGGGAAGAGAAAGATGCTCATTTAAGTGTTGTACATATTTTCATATTATTTTATAATATGATATGAATCTCCTGGAACCTACGTGTCTCATAAACCCAAGTTCCAAACACTCACATTACCCACTGTACGTGCACTTGCTAATTATATTAATTAATCTTATGAGTATTGCATTTAATGAATTTTTAAATACGGTAGACTGTTGGTTAACACGTGATCTGCTAATACTTTTTTTGCATTAATGTACGTGGTTGCAAAATTGCTGCTGGTGAAGATGCCTCATCAATCAATTTATGTGGCAGAGTACATGTAGGGGAAAAATGTGGCATGCACTGGGTTCTTTGCCCTCCATCTCACAGTAAGCCTACATGCTAATCCATTGTCTTATGGGAGAGGTTTACATAATGTGCACATCCTCCCTTGCCTCAGTGCTCCATTCGTACATGTCTTTTTACCATACTCGGCCTGTGTTAGTGAATCAAATTTTTATCTTTTCATCATTTTTTCTCATTTCCGGATAGTAAACATGGCATCCAAAAGGAATGTGAGTGACCCTGGAAGTATAAATAAGAAGCATAATTATGCATGAAAGTCTTGATGTTATAAAGAAAATTGAGATCCTAGATAATAAGGCACCTTATCCTGCTAGCAGAGAAGTAGATTTGGGATCATTGGCTGAAAGGTCATAAGGAGGAATGAGAAATTTAATGCTGGAGAAATATCTAGAAGCATTTAGAAAAGCATAAGAGAAGACCAGAATGCACGTATTACGAATGACCAATACAATGTCTGCATCATCCATTGTAATACTTATAACTGTCTCATGAAATTTAATGAGGCTAAATTTGTATACCTTGAGTATACCTTGTCATCAGGAAAGAAGAATCAACCAGACAACAATGCCTGGAAAGTGCTTTTATTACAACCATTAACATTGTTGTCCAGAACACTAGCATCTTTATTATTTTGGAAGTCTAAGCCAAGTTAATTCTTCACCACCAAGACACCATGATCACCTAGAAGTTGAAGTTTTGGAACACTGCAGTGGGCCTACTGACCTATGACAGCCTGGTCCCTCCAACTCCTGAACTCATGGCTTTACTGGTTTTACCTCTTTGCATGTCATCTTTACCACTACATAAACTTCACCTGTGGTTATCTCTGTAGGACCGAATAGCCGTTCATGGCAAAATGTTTCCTTGCCGAAATATCACAGTGTTGTGCATGTGTCTTATTTCACATTTGTCAATATTTCATACCAAATCTTACCTATTGATCTATTTCTCTCTCCCATTAACTCCTGTCCCCTCTCCCATTCCCTGCTTTCCTCCAGTTCTTTCGATTTCTCTCAACTGAGGGTGGTTCCCAGCTGAGAGAAATAGTAATTTCTTTTCTAGGGAATTACTTATCAGAGACAGTTATAGATGTGATTTGTAGTGTAGTAACAGCTGCTAATGAGGTGATGATACTGGAAAAATCAAAGAGGCAGTGAGAAAAACACTGATTGGTTTGTGAATAATATCTGCTTGTCTGGATCCCTCAAAAGTATTTCAATACTTGCTGTTGTTGTCGACTTGGGCTTATTCTGTTGCTAACTCCTTAATTTATCACCATTAGAGTCTTCCTTCCCTCCAATATTTCCTTTCAGTAGTGTAGAATAGAAGAGAGACAGGGATGTCTGTCCACTAATCTATGATATAGTTAAGAATTAGTCAATTTGAAGGCCAAATTCACTGTCAAAAACATGTTAGAAAGTTTGTACATATACTGTCCACATTTGGATGGTTGAAGTTTTGTGTTATAGTTGTAGACATACATATATGTTCTGTAGTGTCATAAAAATTTTCAGATTTGCATTTTCTGGCTCATTTGGACTTAATATTGTAACTACTCTACAATTGAATTACTGTTTTTATATTTCCATATGTAGCCTCATGAATTTTTTTTAAATTACAGAGAGAACCTGCCTTCACACTTTAAAGTCAAAGAATACTGTCCCATTGTCTTCAGAAATTTAAGAGAGAGATTTGGTATTGATGATGTTGATTTTCGGGAGTCATTAACAAGGTAGGATATTGTGTGTGTATTACGTATTTCTATACCTGCTTTGGAGTCATGTTACTGTATACAGTGATATCTGAGAAATGAAGTTAATGTGAGTTTTGATAGATATATTTTTATATCTGTTGCTTTATTTGCCTACATTTTGAATGATTGCATTTGTCTATTACATAGTAGTCTTCAGCAGAGCAGTTAAAACTTTTTTCTTGAGTTTGCTTTTTCTTCTATGTTTTGCTTTTGAGCAATACACTGTTTTTTCATTATTTTTTCCAGAAATCTCTTTGTATGAGACTTTATTTTTGTTATGCATCTGTAGATGTAGAACACTTTTCTCACATTCTTTTTTTTTTACCTTTTCTTCATGGTAGATTTTTTAATAGATTTAGCATAACAGTTTTTTTTATAGTGATAAATATATAGTGGCTGTTCAGTATTGTAAGAGAAACAAATATCACCTTTAACTTCGGTTAAGGTTAATAATTATCCATGTTTGGTTTTTCTCCAGAATGTCATTATAATAAGAACATTAAGAGTTAATAATTTTACTTAGTGCCTAAAGTTATAGCCTAACACACAGGCCTCTCTTAGGTCGAGACTAATTGAAGTCCAGCGTTATGGGGGCATGAAAATGGACAGGTAATGGTGGTGTATTTTTATTTATTTTACAGTGATTATTTGCTATTTGAATTGTATTATGCATACTGAAGGATTTGAGCTGCTTAATGACCTTCAATAGAGCTCATCTTGCCTGCTGTAAAGAGGTTAGTGAGCCTTAATGAAGTTTGCACTCTTGTGTATTTCCTGACGAATAAGATGGATTGGTTTTGAATGCAGTGTAGTTTTGAGATTCATCAATGTGTTTTTCTGATTCTGTTTAAAGTGTCTGTAATATTTTGAGGATGAGTTTCAAGAAGATAAAAAATATTTCTAAGTAGCATAGCAGAGAGCAAAGATGAATTCTGCTAAAATTGTGGGACATGAACTAAGTTAAGCTCAAATTCATTGTTTTTTTCTTGGCAGTACTAACGTTGTTTACCTCACACTTGTTTAAGTTGACAATAATGTAACTGTAACAATGCATCATTAAAAACTCGTTCTTCCACTGTGCAGAGGAAAATTAATAGACTGTAGTACATAGGATCGTAGTATGAACAGTCTTGAGGAAACTAGGTGTTAGTGATGAGAACAGTGCTATTTAAAGAAAGGTGGTCAGATAGAAGAAGACTTCCCTTGAATTATTAGTGAAGGATGATTAAAAACCCAATATAACCAACCCTTTGGTTGTGGATTATTTCCATTGGGTCAGTTAGGTCCTCTTCCCTAGGATGTGACACACAATAGCTGACTAAGACACTATTGCTAGGTGAATGGGGGCACCAGGTGTAAGGAGACTTGCCTATACATTTTATATGACCTGGGGATTAAATTTGGGTCCTTTCAGCATAGTTTAGGAATGGTTGGTGCATGGTCAGACTGCAACCATCCACACTCCAGAAATGTTGGAAATTACAAGTTTATGAAATTGGTTAAAAATTTCCTTATTTAGTGTATCCAAATACTATATCAGGTAAAGTTTATGGCAGAATTTTGGCAGTAGTGATGAGATATAATTGTTGTTAATAGTGAGGGGATAATTGTAATTGGTGATAGTACAGTGGACCCCCGCTTAACGAACTTTTTTCATTCCAGTAGTATGTTCAGGTGCCAGTACTGACCGAATTTTTCCCCATAAGGAATATTGTGAAGTAGATTAGTCCATTTCAGACCCCCAAACATACACGTACAAACGCACTTACATAAATACACTTACATAATTGGTCGCATTTGGAGGTGATCGTTAAGCGGGGGTCCACTGTAATGGAAAATGTGTAACATGCACAAAGTACAGTGGACCCCCGGTTAACGATATTTTTTCACTCCAGAAGTATGTTCAGGTGCCAGTACTGACTGAATTTATTCCCATAAGGAATATTGTGAAGTAGATTAGTCCATTTCAGACCCCCAAACATACACGTACAAATGCACTTACATAAATACACTTACATAATTGGTCGCATTCGGAGGTGATCGTTATGCGGGGGTCCACTGTATTCAGAAAATGTTTACTACATGCATAGAGCCATTTAAGCATTTCTACTTCTGGGAGTGCCTTAGAGTACTTGGAATGGATCCTCTTTAAGAGATATATATATTGAAAGAGATATACAGTGGTATCCCGAGTTTTGTACAGCTCCCAACTTGAACTTATAGGTTAAATAATGTAGAACTTAGCCATACAGATTGTGAAAAGGACTTGGGGGTTATGATGAGCAGCAACCTTAAACCAAGACAGCAATGCCTAAGTGTACGTAGTAAGGCAAACAGATTACTGGGATTTATATCAAGAAGTGTAAGCAACAGAAGTTCAGCGGTTATATTACAGCTTTATACATCATTAGTAAGGCCTCACCTAGATTATGCAGCTCAATTCTGGTCTCCATATTACAGAATGGACATAAATTTGTTAGAAAACATTCAGCATAGAATGACTAAATTAATACATAGCATTAGAAATCTTCCTTATGAAGAAAGATTGAAGACCCTTAACCCTTTCAGGGTTCAAGGCCAAAATTGGAAGGGGTGCCCCAGTGTCCAAGAAATTTTGAAAAAAAAAAAAAAAAAAAATTTCTTACAGAATTAAAGAGTATATTTTTGTGAAGGTAATAAAACAAAAAAAAAATTTCTGATCAGTACTTACCGAGATACAGTGGCGAGAAGTTGATCCAAAATAACCGGGTGGCGGCAACATCGACGATTTCCACAAACGCGCATTTATTTTACGTTTTTTATAGTTTTTTCTTTTCTTTTCTAATTTTTTCTTTTCCTACTAGCATTCGGGGCCTGAGAGACCAATACTGTATATAATGTATATATATAAACTCACTGTATTGAACACAATAACCACACTAAAGTTATCATAATATTGTTTACGACTTTTGTTTATTACAATAAACATGCACAAATCTTGTATAATACTAATGTTCTATGATATATTTACATATGTACAATCACTGGACATGTTTTTAGAACTGCTGCAGCTTGTGGAACTCCTTGAAACAAGGCACCATGCACAGAGGTACCTTACATTCCTCGCACATAAACCGAGTGTCTTTGCGTCTTTGTTGCCGTCGTTTTGTTTGTGCACAGACAACACATCTCTTCGGGAGCAAATTTTTCTTAGTTGCAGGAACTGTATCATGAAGTGATCACCTTCCCTCCTCAAACGCTTGGTATA
>NC_069405.1:50830304-50870304 GCF_026875155.1 Cherax quadricarinatus
GCACAGATTCCTAATCTTTGTAGTAGGCAACTTCTTCAATTCTCTCTCCCCTCCACTGAACCATCTCCCTCAGGTCTGCCTCTGCTGTTGAAAGTTGATCTATCAGCACATCTGTTCGTTCTTCTTTGCCTCCTCCACAGCCTTCCACATCCATCTCCACTAACCCTCCACCCCAAGGACTTTCCCAATGCCACATTGGATTCTGAACTGGCATATGATTCCCAGGTTTATCCTCAAACCCTTCCAATATCCCTTTGGTCTACACATTCTGCCACATTTCTGTCCAAGCAGAGTTTCAAGTCCTCTTAGTCACTCCCTCCCCAAGCCCTTACCTATAAGGTTACACATTTTTGGAGGATATTAAAGGCTCTCCTCAAAACCTCTTAGAGCTTTGAGTGTCTGAGGTCACAACAAACACCTTTCAAACTGAGCTTTTGTTACAGTTTTTTGAAGTTTGCAATAACCTCGGGTCCATAGGCTGCGGAGAGGAATGGTTTTAGAAGCAAAAAACTTCACCTTTTGAATTTCATGTCCCCATAAGTCGCTCTTGCCACTCTGTAGATGACCAGGGCATTGCTACACCAGAGGCCCTTAGTTCTAATTTCTTTTCAGTTATAATCTGTCACATTGGGAGCACATGCATGTGGTAACCATTCATAGAAAAAGTCCCTAGTGAACCCATGCCTTACTGTTTGCCCTCCACAAACACACAAATTCGCCTGAGACATCGTTTGCGTGAACGTCTGGGAGTTTCAGAGTGATACTCTAATAAAGCCTTCACTTTTGCATCACCAGTACATGAACACATCAACACAGTAAGCCTGTCTTCATAGCTTATGTCCTGGAGTCCTTTCCCTCCGAGTAATGTAGGTCCTCTTGGCTTTTCTTCCAAAACAGCCTGTTTTATCACAAATTAAAAACACGTGTTCATTTGCCAGTCCTTCACTTTTCTATGGTACTCCTTGAATTCCCACAGATTTTTCAGGCTCTTTGTGGTCCGAACTGGCAGCCTCACAGCCATATCACACTTTGTTATGCCACTACCTTCTTAAATCTCTCCAAACCACCTTGCTGGCATAAATTCACTCACACAGCACTAGTTGCAGTCTTTTTTAATTAAATCCCTCATGCAACTCCTAGCCTTTTTGCTTATGATCGCTGGAGAGATGCATCACTTCAGTCTTGTTTTTCATTTATCCACACCAATAAGAGTCCTCTCAACTTCTCCATCACTTGCGATCTCTGTTTCGAAAAACAACAGTTATACCTTTGGCAAGACTCTTCCGTGATTGCCTTTCTGGTGCCCACAATAGTAGAGATTTGATTTGGTTTCTTTGTACACCTGAACCAAGTCGTCGACATGCACCCACTTTCATACTTATCAATGATCTCTTTTCTTTCACTCTATTGAATTCTCACCTTATTGCTGTAGGGTTGGCAACTAGAAGCTGTCTTGGGCCCATGTCACTTATTTTCCAATAAAGCACTCGAAAACACTGGAATAATACAAAGTATTTCCATTGTATGCTGGCTGTTTTACCGCGAGCAGGCTGGTAAACAATGCCCAGCGAACATGTGAGGGCTGGCTGAGGCGCACATTGGAACGCTCACACGGAGAGCGTGGCGGTTTTTGAGCGGTAGTGGCGAGGCAAAATTTTTGCGATCAAAGCGAGTTTAATGCGGATTGTACGTATGCCAATAGCGTACGTATGCGGGTCCACTGTAGATATATATAATATATATATATACAGTGGACCCCCGGTGTAACGATTTTAATCCCGTGGCAAGAGGGGTAATTGTTTATGCAAATAACGTTATGTGATGAATTTTCCCCATAAGAATAATGGAAATCAAATTAATCCGTCAAGACACCCAAAAGGAGAAAAAAAAATTTTACCACATGAAATAGACATTTTTCCCACACACAAAGAGAAGGATACAATGCCCAATAGTAGAGTAGTACATGCACAATAAATATTTGTGCATGTACTAGCTAACTATATAAGATAAATGACACTTACCTTTATTGAAGATGGCAGCAATGACTGATGAGAACCCCGTGTCTGAGTGCCTTTTCCTCCTGAGTACTGTAGTCCTGTTTGGCATTATCGTCCAGAACAGCCCGTACACACTGTGTATGCCACTACGATTCTTAAATCTCTCAAAGCCAACCTTTTGCTGCTTTATATTCACCAAGAAGCCACTAGTCCAGGCATTTGCCCTGTTCACCTTGGTGGTAGTCGACTCTGTGTGGTTGCATCCTGGGAGACAAGATTTTATGGACCCCAATGGAAATAATTAAACGTCGTACGATGACACTGAACGTGTTTGGGTATCCTGTGCAAATCCTCTGGTTAATTGGTTTCTTGGATTCTCAATAAGCCACACCAACAACGTGCTTACAAGCAGCACACAGCCTGACTAGTGCAGCAGCAGCAGCAGCTGACAGAGCAGCAGCAGCAGCAGCTGTACCAACCATAGTAGCGATACTTAGCAAATGATCTTTTCGTCCATCTCAAGTGTCATGCTCACCCTGATTGCTGTAAGTTGCACTAGAAGCTTTCTTGGGCCCATGGTCCACTTATTTTCCAAAAAAAAAAAGCACCGAAAACACGTAATAATACGATATTATTCCGATTGTATGCTTGGATGTTAACCAGCGGAGGCTGGCTGGTAAACAATGCCACCCACATGTGAGCGTGGTTGCAGCCCTACGCTCTCGAGAAAATCCGGTAAGCGGTTTTTTAAGCGGTATTGAGCAAAATTTTTGCGATTAAAGGTTAAGCGGTATGCGAAATATTCGCTATGTATCCATCGTTAGCGGGTTTCCACTTAAATAATATAGATAATTGTTTTTTTATTTTTATATCCACACCTGGCCGATTCCCACCAAGCAGGGTGGCCCGAAAAAAGAAAAACTTTCACCATCATTCCACTCCATCACTGTCTTGCCAAAGGGTGGGCTTTACACTACAGTTTTTACTGCAACATTAACACCCCTCCTTCAGAGTGCAGGCACTGTACTTCCCATCTCCAGGACGCAATCCGGCCTGCCGTTTTTCCATGAATCCTTCATAAATGTGACTTTGGCTCACACTCCATCAGCACGTCAATATTAAAAACCATTTGTCTCCATTCACTCCTATCAAACACCTCACGCATGCTGCTGAATCCAAGCCCTCGCACACAAAACTCCTGTTACCCCCTCCCTCCAACCCGTCCTAGGCCGGCCCCTACCCAGCCTTCCTTCCCTACAGACTGATACACTCTTGAAGTCATTTCTGTTTTGCTCCATTCTCTCTACAGTCCGAACCCCTCAACAACCCTTCCTCACCCTTGGACAACAGTATTTTGGTAATCCCGCACACTCTCCTAACGTCCAACTACGAATTCTCTGCATTATATTCACACCACCCAGTGCCCTCAGAACATGACATCTCCACTGCCGTCAGCCTTCTCCTCCGGCAACATTCATCACCAAAACCTCCCCCCCCCCCCCCCCCCCCCACCACCAAAAAAAAAAAAAAATATAAAAAAACTCACCATCACACCCAGATAAAGCGTTGGTAAAACTATACGCCAACATCCCCCTCGTTGCCTCCAAGGTCAAAAGTCTTTGGTCTCCACAGACTCCTAATGCACACTCAATCTTTGGCCCTCATCAATTCTTAATGATTCACCTCACTTTCATAGACCCACCCGCGACACGTCCACTCCCAAATATCTGAATACGTTTCACCCCTCCATACTCTCTCCCCAATCGGATATTCAATCTTTTCATCACCTAATCTGTTGATATCCACATAACCTTACTCCCTTTCCTGTATTCACCTTAATTTCTTCTTTTGCTCAACCGACCAAATTCAGCCACCAATCCTGCAACTTCTCTTCAGAATCCCCAAGAGCACAGTTTCCTCAGCAAAGAGCAGCTGTGACAACACCCACTTTGTGTGTGATTCTTTATCTTTAACTTCCGCCTCTTGCCAAACCCTCGCATTTACTTCTCTTACAACCCCATCTATAAAATATTATTAAACAACCACGTGACTTCACACATCCTTTCTAAGGCCTACTTTTACTGGAAAAAAAACAAATTTTCCCTCTGTCCTACATACTCTTACTTGAGGCTCACTATCCTCCGTAAAAACGCGTCACGGCTTTCAGTAACCTACCTCATCTACATCTGCCAATTGCCCCCCTATTCCACCCTGTCATACGCCCTTTTTCCAAATCCATAAAATGCCACAAAACCTCTGTTAGCCTTATCTAGAATACGGTTCACTTATATTTTCTCAGTAAACTCCTGGTCCCACACACTAACCTTTCCTAAAGCCGCCTTTTCATCTGCTATCCTATTCTCCCGTCCTTACTCATATTCTTCAATTATAACTCTACCAGACACTTACCAGTACACTCACCAGACTTATCCCCTATAATTGTTGCCACTCTCTTTTATCCCATTGACCGTTATACAAAGAACATGCATGCTCCTCTGCCAATCCCTATGTACCTTACCCGCTTCCATACATGTGATAAATAATTGCACCAACCACTCCAAAAACTTATCTCCACGCTTTTAAAACAGTTCTATCTTTATCCCATCAATCCCGCTGCCTTACCCCCTTTCTTTTTAACTACTGCCTCACGAACTTCCCCCACACTCACAACGTGGCTCTTCCTCACTCCTACAAGATGTGATTCCTACGCTCCTCCGCTTCACACGATGAGGCCCGGTCCGATTCCCACCAGGAGTAGAAAACATTACGGGTTTCTTTCCACCTTTGTCCTTGTCCCCAAACAGTAAAATGGTACCTGTGTTAGTCCGACTGGGTGTGGGTCGCATCTGGACACTGACCGAAGGAAGGCCTGGGCACAGACCCGGGGCCGGTGGGGGCGTGACCCCCGAACTCCTACTCCAGTAAACATCCAGGTAAACACGAAAACACAGCTTCCCATCTCATCAACATTTTAACAATTCCCTCAAAATATTCCTTCCTTCATCCCAATACCTTCTAACTCTCTCATTTAATAACTCCTCCGCTCCTATTTTTAACTGACAAATCCGTTGGTTCAGTATATATATATATATATATATATATATAAAATACATTATATTAATATATATATATATAAATATATATATTAAAATATATATATATATAATATATATAAATATATTATATATTATATATATATATTAAAATAATATATATATTTTATTATATATAAAATATTTTATACACACCACAAAACACACACCACACACCACACACACACACACACACTCTGAAGTGTCCCTGTTCGCAGATGACGTGAAGTTGATGAGAAGAATTAAATCGGACGAGGATGAGGCAGGACTGCAAAGAGCCCTGGAGAGGCGGACATGTGGTCCAGTAACTGGCTTCTCGAATTCAATCCAGCCAAATGCAAAGTCATGAAGATTGGGGAGGGGCAAAAGAAGACCGCAGACTGAGTATAGGCTAGGTGGACAAAGACTACAGACCTCACTCAGGGAGAAAGACGTTGGGGTGACCATAACACTGAGCACATCACCGGAGGAAACACATCAACCAAAAACCGCTGCAGCATACGGGCGCCTGGCAAACCTGAGAATAGCGTTCCGATACCTTAATAAGGAATCGTTCAAGAAAATTTTACACTGTGTATGTTAGGCCCATACTGGAGTATCAGCACCAGTCTGGAACCCACACCTGGTCAAGCACATCAAGAAGTTAGAAGAAAGTACAAAGGTTTGCAACAAGCAAAGCCCCAGAGCTAAAGGGAATGTCGTACGAGGGAAGGTTAAGGGAAATCGGACTGACGACACTGGAGGACAGAAGGGTCAGGGGAGACATGATAACGACATACAAGATACTGTGTGGAATAGACAAGGTGGACAGAGATAGGATGTTCCAGAGAGGGGACACAGGGAAAAGGGGGTCAAACTGAGAGCTGAAGACTCAGACGAGTCACAGGGACGTTAGGAAGTATTTTTTCAGTCATAAGTTGTCAGCAAGTGGAATAGCCTAGAAAGTGAAGTAGTGGAGGCAGGAACCATAATAGTTTTAAGAAGAGGTATGACCCAAAATCAGGGGGAAACAGAGAGAGAGAGGATCCAATAGGATCAGTGAAGAGGCGGGGGCCCGGAGCTGAGTCTCGACCCTTGCAACCACAATTAGGTGAGCACCAAATTAGGTGAGTACACACACACACATACATACAAGATACATACATACATACATACATACATACAGTGGACCCTCGACCAGCGATATTAATCCCTTTCCCGAGAGCTCATCGTTAATCGAATTATTGTTAGTCGAGTTAATTTTCCCCATAAGAAATAATGAAATCAAATTAATCTGTGCAAGACACCCCAAAAATATTGAAAAAAAAAATTTTTACCACATGAAATATTAATTTTAATAACACACAAACTGAGAAGGTCATGCACAGTTAAATGACACTTACTTTATTGAAGATGCTGTTGATCGATTGATGGTATGGGAGGAGGGGAGAGTGTTGATGGTGTTTTTGTGTTTAGAAGGGGAATACCCTTCCATTAGGACTTGAGGTGAACAAGTCCTTTTTCGGGGTTACTTTCTTCCTTCTTTAATGCCACTAGACCAGCTTGAGAGTCAACTGGACCTCTGTCGCACATTGTCTGTCATAGGAGGCCCTGTACATCCTGTTCGTTATGCATTCCTGAAGTGTTTCACACATTAGTTTCACAATTAAAACACTTGTTCAGGTTTCAATTCTTCAACACTGTCTATTGTACTACTTGATTTCTGCGCATATTTTCAGCTGTTTGGGTTCCAAACTGGCAGCTCTCCTGCCTATATCACTCTATGTATGCCAATATCGATTCTTATATCTCTCAAACCAACCTTTGTGGCCTTAAATTCACTCACATCACCCAATAGGTGCTGTCATTTTTTCTAATTAAATCCTCATGCAACTTCATAGCCTTTTCACTATGATCGATTGAGAGTGCTATCTCCTGCTATCTGTTTTTTCATTTATCCACACCTATTTACAGGTCTCTCAACATCTTTTTTTTTCATCAACTTGCGTATCTCAGTTTCGAAACATCAGTTGCACCTTGGCAAGAACAGCTTCCTTGATTGCAGTTTTTCTTGGCCACAATAGTAGCGATGGTTGATAGGGTGTTTTGTGGACACCTGGCCAGCTAGGAGACATCCACTCACACTTTCATACTTAAGCAATGATTTCTTTTTTCATATCCATAGTAATTCTCACCCTTTTTGCTGTATGGTTGGCACTAGACGCTTTCTGGGGGCCCATGGTGACTTATTTTGCAGGTGCAACACTAAAAAGGGGGGACTGTGATAATATGAAATGTTCGATTGTATGTTTGGAAGCGACGCGGTGGCAGGGCTGGCTTGTAAACACTGGCCAGGAAGTGGCGCGTATCAGACGGAACGAATGGTGCTGGTCGAGTTTTTTAGCGCTAGTCGAGGAAAATTTTTGCGTTTTAAATGTCGCTGTCAGATTTTATCGTTAATTGAGGAAATCGTTGGTCGAGGGGGTCCACTGTATATATATATATATATCTTGGTAGTGGGTTGGTAGACAGCAAACCGCCCCAGAAGAGGTGGTACTACGTCATGCCAAGAGAGTGTTAAAACGAAAGCCTGAATTGTTTTACATGATGGTAGGATTGCTGGTGTCCTTTTTTTGTCTCATGAACATGCAAGATTTTAGGTACGTCTTGATACTCTACTTACACTTAGGTCACACTACACATACATGTACACGCATTATTATACTCACCCCTCTGGGTTTTTCTCCATTTTTCTTACTAGTTCTTGTTTTGTGTATTTCTTCTTACCTCCTGGGGAAGTGGAACAGAATTCTTTCTCCGTAGCCATGCGTGTTGTAAGAGGCGACTATATTCTCCCCTCCTTCGTTAAAAAAAAAAAAAAAAATGCCATGGTGTCAAGGGTCTAGTAACCCCTTCTCCTGTATATATTACTATATTAAAAGGAGAAGATTTTGTTTTTCCTTTTTGGGCCACCCCGCTCGGTGGGATACGGCTGGAGTGTTTGAAAGAAGATATATATATATATATATATATATCATATATATATAGATATATATATATATTATTTTATATATATATATATATCATATATATATATATATATATTATATACAGGGACCCCGGTTACGATTTTTAATCGTGCAAGAGGGACTCAGGTTATGCGAAATAATCGTTTATGCGAATTTAATTTTCCCCATAAGAAATAATGGAAAAAAAATTATCGTGCAAGACGCCCAAAAGTATGAAAAAAAAATTTTTTTTTTACCACATGAAATGTTATTTTATAATACGCACCAATACTGAAAAAGGGCATGCACAATTACATGCTTACTTCATACCTTTATTGAAGTTTGGGTCTGAGTGATGGGATGGGAGGAGGGGGGTGAGAGCAAGTTTCTGTTTCTGTTTAGAAGGGGAATCCCTTCCATTAGGGACTTGAGGTAGCAAGTCCTTTACTGGGGTTACTTCCCCTTCTGCTTTTATGCCAATAGGACCGCTTCAGAGTCACTGGAACTCTGTCGCACAACAAATCTGTCCATAGAGCTCTGTGTACCTCGTTTTTCAAGACTTTCCTAAAATGGGCCCTAACTTGTCATTGAAATAGTCACAAGCTCTGGACTCTGCAACAGCTTTGTCAGGGGATTTTCATCTTATAAAGGTTTTGCAGTTCAAACCACTCTGCACACATTTCCTTAATCTTTGAACGTAGGCACAATGGATTCCACAATGGCATAGGCTTCTCAGGGTTAGCCCCAAGCACTTTCAAAATCTTTCTTAATTTCCATACTAATTCTCACCCTTTTTACCACAGGGTTTGTTGGGGGGGGACACTACGATGCTTCTTTCTTGGGGGCCCATGGTCACTTATTTTCCAGGGAAACACCACAGAAAACACTGTAATAATTAAGAAAATATTCGAGTGTATGCTTGGATGTTACCGCGGAGGCTGGTGGTAAAACAATGGGGCACGGCCGGCACAGGTGAGGGCACATGGACGCGTTCTCGGGGCGAAAAATCGGTTTATGGGGTTTTTAATCGGTATGCGGGGCAAAAATTTTGGATTAAAAGTAAGTCGTTTTGCGGAAAAAATCGCTATGCGATGCCTCGTTATGCGGTGGGGTCCAATGTATATATATATATAATATTTATATATATATCTTTCTTTCTTTCAACACACCGGCCGTTATCCCACTGAGGCGGGGGGCCCAAAAGGATAAGCGAAAAGTTTTCTCCTTTCAAATTTTTTAGTAATATATACAGGAGTAGAGGTTACTAGCCCCTTGCTCCCGCATTGTAGTCGCCTCTACAACACGACAGGTTACGGGGGAAGAATTCTGTTCCACTTCCCATGGAGATGAGAGGAAATTAACAAGCATAAGAACTAGAAGGAATTATAAGAAAACCCAGAGGGGTGTGTAATATATGAGCTTTACTGTACAGTTATGTGTAGTGTGACTAAGTGTAAGTAGAAGTAGCTAGACATACCTGAAATCTTGCATGTTCATTGAGACAGAAAAAGGGGGCACAGCATACTAAGATCATGTAAAACAATTACATGCTTTCAATTTGCACTCACTTGGCCGGCGGTAGGTACCCCTCCATGGGCGGTTGCTGTTACAACCTACTAAATAGGAGAGAGAGAGAGAGAGGGGGAGAGAGAGAGAGAGGAGATGAGTGAAGATGGAGGAGGAGATGAGAGAGATTATATAATATATATATATATATATATATATATTACATATACTATATATATATATATATAAATAATATATATATATATATATATATATTATAGAGAGAGAGATGGAGAGAGAAGAGAGAGAGAGGATTAATATAGATATATATATATATATATTCTATATTTATGTATATATTATGATGTGAGTGTGGGGGAGTTAGTGAGGCGTCAGTAGGTAAAATGAAAGGGGGTAAGGCAGCCGGGATTGATGGGGATAAAGATAGAAATGTTAAAAGCAGGTGGGGATTAGTTTTGGAGTGGTTGGTGCCAATTATGTATAAATGTATGGAAGAGGGTAAGGTACCTAGGGTTTTGGCACAGAGTGCATGCATAGTTCCCTTGTATAAAGGCAAAGGGGGATAAAGGAGAGTGCATACAAAATTATAGGGGGATCAAGTCTGTTGTGTG
Organism: Cherax quadricarinatus; assembly: GCF_026875155.1. NCBI lineage: Eukaryota > Metazoa > Arthropoda > Malacostraca > Decapoda > Parastacidae > Cherax > Cherax quadricarinatus. Next base: position 50,840,519 of record NC_069405.1, read on the forward strand.
TATGGTAAAGTGTATGGTAGAGTTATAATTGAAAGAATTAAGAGTAAGACGGAGAATAGGATAGCAGTTGAACAAGGAGGCTTTAGGAAAGGTAGGGGGCTGTGTGGACCAGGTGTTTACCAGTGAAACATATAAATAGTGAACAGTATTTAGTAAGGCTACAGAGGTCTTTGTGGCATTAATGGAATTTGGGAAATAAGGCGTATATGAAAGGTGTTGGATAGGGGGGGCAATGTGGCAAATTGTTGCAAAAAAAGTGTATGTTGTAGGAGGTAGGTTAACTGGAAAAGCAGTGAAGAGTTTTTACGAGGATAGTGAGGTCCAAGTTAGAGTTGTAGGAAGTGGGAAATTTTTTCCAGTAAAGAGTAGGCCTTAGACAAGGAGTGTGATGTCCATCGTGGTTGTTTAATTATTTATTGATGGGGGTTGTGTTAGTAGTAGGTTGGGTAGCACAGCAACCGCAGGAGGGTACTACGTCCTGCCATGGGAGTGTGGAACTAAAGCCTGTAATTGTTTTACAAGATTGTAGGATTTGTGGTGTCCTTTTTTCTGTCTCATGAACATGCAAGATTTCAGGTAAGTCTTGCTACTTCTTACTATACTTAGGTCACACAACACATTCTGTACAAGCATTATGTATACACACCCCTCTGGGTTTTCTTCTATTTTATTACTAGCTCTGGTTCTTGTTTATTTCCTCTTATCTCCATGGGGATGTGGAACAGAATTATTCCTCGTTAAGCTATGCGTGTTGTAAGACGGCGACTAAAATGCCAGGAGAAAGGGGCTAGTAACCCCTTCTCCTGTATTATATTACTAAAATGTGAAAGGAGAAGAACTTTTGTTTTTCCGTTTGGGCCAACTGCCTTGGTGGGCTATATCCAGCCGATGTGTTGAAAAGAAGAAAGAATGATGGGGTTGTAAGAGAAGTAAATGCGAGGGTCTTGGCCCAAGAGGCGTGGAGTTAAAGATAAAGAATCACACACAAAGAGGGAGTTGTACACAGAATGCTCTTTGCTGATGAACTGTGCTATTGGGAAGATTCTGAAGAAATGTTGCAGAGATTGGTGGATTGAATTTTGGTTTAGGAGTGTGCAAAGAAGAAAATTAAAGGTGGAATACAGGAAAGGAGTAAGGTTATGAGGATTACAAAAATATTAGGTGATTTGAAAGATTGAATATCAGGATTGGAGGGAGAGAGTATGGAGGAGGTGAAACGTATTCAGATATTTGGGAGGTGGACTGTAGTCAGGGATGGGTCTAGAAAGAGATGAGTGAATCATAGAATTTGTATGGGGAAAATGAGTAGAGTGGGTGCAACTTAGGAGTCTGTGGAGACAAAGAACTTTGTCCTTGAGAGGCAAAGAGGGAATAGTATGAGGAGTATAGTTTTACCAACGCTCTTATATGGGTGTGAAGGTGGGTGATGAATGTTGCAGCGAGGAGAAGGCTGAGGCAGTGGAAGATGTTCATGTACTGAGGCAATGTGTGGTGTGAATATAATGCAGAGAATTCGTAGTTTGGAAGTTAGGAAGGAGGTGCGGGATTACCAAAACTGTTTGCCCAGAGGGCTGAGGAAGGGTGTTGATGGTGGTTCGGACATGTAGAGAGAATGGAGCGAAACAGAATAACTTCAAGAGTGTATCAGTCTGTCGTGGAAGGAAGGCGGGGTGGGGTCGGCTAGGAAGGGTTGGAGGGAGGGGGGTATAAAGGAGGTTTTGTAAGGGCGAGGGGCTTGGACTTCCAGCAGGCATGCGTGAGGTGTTTGATAGGAGTGAATGGAGACAAATGGTTTTAATACTGACGTGCTGTGGAGTGTGGAGCAGTAACATTATGAAGGGATTCAGGGAAAACCGGGCAGGCCGGCTTGAGTCCTGGAGATGGGAAGTACAGTGCCTGCACTTGAAGGGAGGGAGTAGTTAATGTTGCAGTTTAAAAACTGTAGTGTAAAGCACCTTCTGGCAAGACAGTGAGGAGTGAATGATGGTTGAAAGTTTTTCTTTTTCGGGCCACCCTGCTGTGGAATCGGCGGGTGTGATATAAAAAAAATAATAAATCTATCTTATATATATATATATATATATAGAGAGAAGAGAAGAGAGTATATAGAGAGAGAGATAGAGAGAGATATAGAGAGATATAGAGAGATAGATAGAAGATATAGATAGAAATAGAGATATATAGAGATAGAGAGATAGATAGAGGATAGAGAGATGAGAGGAGATAGATAGAGATAGAGAGATAGATAGAGATAGAGATATAGGAGATAGATAGGAGATAGAGAGTAGATAGAGATAGATAGAGATAGAGAGATAGAGATAGAGAGATAGAGATATAGGATAGATAGAGATAGAGAGTAGAGCTAGAGTGTTAGAGATAGAGAGATAGATTGAGATATAGATTAGATAAGAGATAGAGAGATAAGATAGTAGAGATAGAGATAGAAATATAGAATAGAGATAGAGAGATAGATACGAGATTAGATAGATAGAGTATATAGAGATAGATGGAATAGATAGATAAGATAGATAGAGATAGAAGAGATTAGAGATATAGATAGATAGAGATATAGATGTAGATAGAGATAGAGAGATAGATAGATAGAGATCGAGAGATAGATAGGAGAAAGAGATAGAGAGTAGATAGATAGAGTTAGAGAGATAGATGGATGTGATAGAGATAGAGAGATAGATAGAGATAGAGAGATAGATAGATAGAGATAGAGAGATAGATAGAGATAGGAGAGATAGAGATAGAGAGATAGAGATAGGAGAGTATAGAGATAGAGAGATAGATAGTAGAGATAGAGAGATAGATAGAGATAGAGGAGATAGAGTAGAGGCGGGGAAACATATGCAGAGGGGGGGAGAGTGGGGAGAGGTGAGGTGCGGTTGAGATCTAAGAGATAGAGAGATAGATAGAGATAGAGAGATAGATAGAAATAGAGAGATAGATAGATAGAGATAGAGAGATAGATAGAGATAGAGAGATAGATAGAGATAGAGAGATAGAAGATAGAGATAGAGAGATAGATAGAGATAGAGAGATAGATAGAGATAGAGAGATAGATAGATGAGATAGAGAGATAGAGATAGAGAGATAAGATAGAGATAGAGTGTTAGATAGATTAGAAGAGATCGATAGATAGAGAGATAGATAGATAGATAGCGAGATAGAGAGATAATAGACACGATAGAGAGATGAGAGATAGATAGATAGAGAGATAGAGAGATAGATAGATATAGAGATAGAGAGATAGATAGATATAGAGATAGAGAGATAGATAGATATAGAGGTAGAAGAGATAGATAGGAGAATAGAGGAGATAGCTAGATAGAGAGTAGATAGATAGATAGATAGATAGATTAGATAGTAGAGAGATAGCTAGATAGATATAGTGAGAGAGAGATAGATAGATATAGAGATAGAGAGATAGATAGATAGAGACGATCGATGAGATAGCGAGATAGAGAGATAGATAGAGAGATAGATAGAGAGATAGAGAGAGAGAGAGATAGATAGGAGATAGATAGAAGGAGATAGATAGAGAGATAGAGAGATAGGAATAGATAGATTGAGAGATGAGAGAGAGATAGAGAGATAGATAGATAGAGATAGATAGAGGATAGATAGATAGAGAGATAGATAGATAGAGTAGAATAGATAGAGAGATAGAGAGATAGATAGATGATATAGAGATAAAGATTGAGATAGAGAGATAGAGAGATAGATAGAGAGAAGATAGATAGGAGTAGATAGATAGTTAGAGATAGAGAGTGAGGATAGAGAGTAGATGAGAGATAGATAGTAGATAGTAGAGATAGAGAGTTTGGAGATAGAGAGATAGAGGATAGATAGGTTAGAGGGGATAGATAGATAGAGAGATAGATAGAGAGATAGAGAGATAGAGAGTAGATAGAGAGATAGATAGAGAGATAGTTAGATAGATAGAGAATAGATAGAGAGATAGATAGAGAGATAGATAGAGAGATAGAGAGATAGATTGATATTATATATATTATATATATATTATATATATATTATTATATATATAATATATATATATATATATATTTATTTATTTATTTATTTTATTAAAGGATTCAAAAAAGTCTTGTTGCAAACCTGACCTAATGACCTAAACAATCAGTCTTTGAAGCAGTAAAATGTGTTGAACAACTGAAGAAGTGTTTTAGTAAGCAGACAATAAAACCAAACATTTTCCTGGATACTTTTCTTTTCCTCTTCACGTCGCTTGTGCACAGTTACTTGCAATATGTTGATAATTTCAGTTGCACCTAATTTATTAATGTTTCTCATAACCTATCTGTTATGCTTGCTTCTACTAAAATTGCTGGTGTGTAATACAGAAAATATGGAATAGTAGTGTAGGTGGACTTTTTGGTACTCAGTTCATGTTATTTTGCCTTTTTGTTCTTTATGTTATAGAATATAAAGTTATTTAAGTTGATAAAACCCTGCCCCAGAGACTTCATGATTCTCTCTCTTTGAACTCCTGTACATGTTGCATTTGTGAAATCTCTATGGCACTGTAATATTCATATTTTTCATGTGCTGTTAGCAGAGAAGTCTCCACACAAATTTTAGTTGATGTATCGATTTTTTTCATTTACACATTATCAGCATCCATAATTAGTGTGTAATTTGAAAGCTGTACATACAGCATTTTATTCTCTAAACATTTTGTGAAGTCATACTATTTTGTTATTCATTTACATGATGGGGGCAAGTCAGTCACAGACCTAACATTCAGAAAACGTTTGCAGATTTGTTCGAGGAAAACTTAAGTAAGGCCTCTGTATATCCATGGACATGTACAGAAAAGTTTCAGGGAAGGCCAAATGAAAAAATAAAAATAATCAGTGCTTAAAATATTTGATAACCTTGGAAGCGTAAGGGTCAATTTAAATATTTTACGTAACATTTGTGTATTTCATCATTTGACAGCACAATCGTGATTTCCTAAAATAGTTCTTCCCTTGTAAGAATTTTGTCATTCAGACCCTTTTTTTTACATCATCAGTTTCCCAAAAAAGCAGAATTCGTTATCATTTATTCAATAACTTTTTTGGATAAGTGCACAGACATTACATTTCAAAAGCCATTTACTGAAATTGGCAATTTCCATATACAGTAATTGCCTACAGTTTTTGATTGCAAGGTGCTGTACCCACTAATGTGGTCAGGAGCAGAGCTATTCTCATGGTGTCCTGTCTCAAGTGTTTAATTTGTCATAATGTTTTTAAAAGTTTGCAGTGGTTGTAGTGCATTTTATACTATACACTTGGATACCTGACTAGTAGTCTTTCACTGTTTGCCAAGATAATCTTTCTAATACCCTTTTTGGAAATAAAAAAAATTATTTTTCTTATGAAATGATAGAGAATCTTTTTCTGATGGTAATAACACCAAAAGTACGAAATTTGGTCGAAACTCGCGGAATTATGCTCCCGCGATGTTAGCGGTCTTGGCAACATATACGCATCAGCGATTTCGCGACTTTGAGCCTGTTTTTGGCCCAATTCCGTGTTCCAGTTGACCAACTCATCAGCTAATTCTTTAGAAACTCCATTTTTTCTATCTAGTTGAGTACAAGAACTGTCCATTTACCGATTTGAACTACCCAATTAAAAGTGTCAGAATTTGCGCAATTTGGCCAATTTCATGCAAATTAAAAAAAGATGCCAATTTCAAAATAGGGTCCAGAAAAACAGTGTAGATATTCTTGGCACTAAAATAACATATCCTCTGTTATTAGGCCACGTCTCTAGGCTCTTGATAGTACTATGCTTTCTATTTGATTTTTTATTCATACAAATAATTACAAAATTTACTGTTATGCAGACTACTGCATTATTGTAAAAAATGGTATTAAATAATATCAGTGCACTAGTGAAAGAAGATTAGACACCCCAGTTGACGTTGTATTGATGTGTGTGTGATTTGCTACTCCTGAACAATGGTAAAAAATCGAACATTTCTGCACTTTGAGCTCAATTTTCAGGTCGTTTCATCATGAAAGTAATCAAAATCATCTCTCTTTCTGTTGAATATATTTCCCATTTTATCATGAGGACATGAAAACGAGAATACAATGATAAATACTATATGAAAATACACCTCAAAGGCAGCGTTTTAATCCAAAAAAATGGTCAGCTTTTTTTTTTCTCATTACGCACTGCATGCTGCAGGATTTTTTTTATGTGGTGCACACTGACCACACAGACCCATTCTCTCACATGTGGGCCTACCAGCTTTCTCCCGCTTGATTTGAAGCCGCTAGAATTTATGCGTATAAATACGTCAGAAACAGTGGCGCGTAAGACATATACAACCGAAACAGTCAAAGGGTTAATGTAATTTTTGTAAATATGTTGTTGTTGTTGTTCTTTCAACAAAGTGGCCATATCCCACCAAAGCAGGGTGGCCCATAAAGAAAAACACAAGTTTCTCTGTTTAATTTTAGTAATGTATACAGGAGAAGGGGTTACTAGCCCCTTGCTCCCAGCATTTTAGTCGCCTCTTACGACACGCATGGCTTACATTAAAGGATGAAATAGACGGTAGTATGAAGAAAAAAAAGCATAAAATAGAAGGATTTCTATGTAATGTGTATGGCAGTGCTCACAAAAAATAGCATGTGTATATATTTTGAAGTTGTACAAAATAAACACATATTGACTCCTAGAACATACATCATACATACATCATTGTGTGGCCAAAAGTAAGGACAATTTCTAGAGCTGTTTTTTAACATGACAATTTTCAAGATTTTTAGGTCTGTGACTGCTTGACCGCATTATTCATTAATTTCATTAATACTGTATTGTTAAGTGGATGTTTTGACTTAATATGAGTGCAGTAATGTTGTGTCAGCCAAATACATTGTGATTGATATTTGCTATTATCACAAAAAGCATTTACTTGTGAAATGCCCCATTTGAAATCTAATTCATAATGTATACTGGTTAATTTATACTGATATATATAACTATATATATGTATATATATATATATATATATATAATATATATATATATATATATATATATATCTATATATATATTAATATATTACTATTTATATATATATATATTTATATATATATATATATACTATTATATATATATATATATATATATAAATATATATATATATATACTATATATATATATATTTATATATATAGTTATATACTACATATACTAATATATATATATACTTATATATCTTAGATATTTAAATATATATATATATATATATATATTTATATATATATATATATATATATATATATGTACACACACATTTGTGTGCAACATAGATTTTCTCAAATTACTTCTTAATTATTTTGTCAGCACTGCATTTTTTTGGGGGGGGGGCAAAAAAATTAGTTGGCTTTGCATTTTTGTATGATTTTAGCATAGTATTTTGTTATACTCTGAGAGGCAGAAGGATTTAATTGTGAATTGTGACTGATAATCTCCCAAGGTCACAGCTGTGGCAATAGACTCTCCAGGGAAGTGGATGCACGCTTTAAATCCTGTGACTAGATGTACATTGTGTGACAAAAACATAATTAGAGGACGGAAGTGAACAAATGCATGCCCTGCTCAAAGAATACCATCGGTAAGTGAAGAAATAGAACAGACGTAAACCCAGATCAAAGAATAATGTTGCTTTTTTTAGGTGATTTGGAGTAGAACAAATGTATGCTCGCTCAAGAATACCCTCCAGTAAGTGCAATAGAACAAATATTAGACCTGCTCAAAAGAATACCATTTGGTAAGGGGATGAAGTGGTGACAAAACATACGACTTGTTCAAAGAATACTATCCAAAGGTGAGAAGTAGATCACCCACTGCCCTGATCAAAAGTTCAGTATACTACATGGTATGTGAAGCAGACTTATGTGGGGAGGAGTAAGACAGAGCTGTGATGAATATTTTCCTGAGGACCTGGGATAAAGTTGATCACATTACAGAGGTGTTTATGTCATAGCCCACATTAAACTTTGGACTGTTTCGGTCGTATGTATACTACATACGTATTGCGAGCCAGCGTTTTTGACGTATTTTATACTCCAAAATTCTAGCTGACTTCAAATCAAGCAGGCCACATTTGAGGGGATGGGTCAGTTGTGGTCAGTAGTGCGCAGTATAAAAAGATCCTGCAGCACGCAGTGGCAAAATGAAAAAAAAATCTCTGACTTTGTTTTTGGATTAAAATGCCATTTTGAGGTGTATTTTTGTATTAGTATTTATGGTTGTATTCTCGTTTTCTTGATTTCATTTGATAGGAATGGAAGACATATTACAGAACTAGAGATGATGTTGATTGCTTTCACGATAAAAAGGACCTTGAAATTGAAGTCAATTAGCGAAATGTTACAATTTTGCGGTGTTCAAGAGTAAACAAATGACATCCTTGTCCAGTGAGGGTCCAACTAGCCTTCTGATAACAGTCATGATTGGTTGACATTTTTTATTCAATTATTACAATAATGCAGTTGGTCTGCATAGTAACAGTACTAATTTCTATTTTTTGTGGAATACAAATTCAAAATAGAAGAGCAAGATTAAATTTAAGTGGGTGCTGGAGATGTGATGATTGAACAGAGAAGAATGTTATTTTAAGTCTAGGATGTCTGCTTTTGTTCTTCTGGACTCTATTTTGAATCTGGCATCTTTTTTTAATTTGTGTGAAATTGACCAAAAATTGCAATTTTGACCACTTTTATTGGGTAGTTGAAATTGTATTGGGTGGTTTCTTGTACTCAGTGATAAAAACAGATGGAGTTCTAAAGAATAATAGCTATGAGTTTGGTGTTTGGAACAATGGAATGGCAAATAGGCTCAAAGTGGGCAAAATCGCAATGTTGTAAACATCCCTGAGAATGCTAACTTGTGAGAGTGTAATTCCGTAAGTTTTCCACCAAATTTCATACTTTTGGTGTCATTAATATTGAAAAGTTCTCTGTTCTTTTTCATAAAGAAAAAATAATTTTTTTGTTTTTTTTTCAAAAAATCTTGCAACACAGAGAGAGGATCTTTAGGATTTGGGGTTGCGACAGTCAAAGGCGGAGGTGCGTTAATTTATTCTTGTGTTATTTTAGGCATTGAATTGAATGACTTTAAAAATCTTGTGGTTATGTTTATTGTTAATTCTATAAGTTTTATACAGAGTATGAATTTGGCATTGAATGAAAAAAAAAATTATTAGCATTAGAGGATAAAATGCTTCTGGCTGAACTTATAATGTGATGTAGTTAACTTGCCTGTCATAAGCTATATGAATCTAAGTGCAAAATTTTGCAAAGGCTAAAACCAAATTGATATGTTAGTTGAAAGAAGAAATCTTGTATGATTTATTTTGGCTATCAGTCCCCTCATATTTATGATGAAATAAATTTCAATGAGTTAAATTTTGATTTTATTTAAAGGTATAATACATTATGTATAGATTATTTATTCTGCCTGATATACTGTATTTGTTTGCAGTATTTTAGGAAAGTTGTGGCATAATAAGGGACTTAACAAAAGTACAACAATTAGAGCACTAGAAGTGCATGCGTGTGGTCCTTATGAGAAGTTAGAGGAAAGAAAGATTAGGTAGGCAATTTAATACATAAATGTTTACAAGATCAAGTGTTGTCATAAAATGGCCTGCAAAATGTAGGACATTCTTATCTACCATACTGTTTTAAATATGTATAAAAATGATTTTGGATCAGATATTGTTCAAGAATAAGGTGGCACAATTCTTAATATATTTTTTGTTTTCCAGTTTTGTGTGAAACGTCATGGGCAAGACGTTGTTGCCGCAGTATCTGGCCATGCTGTTGCGCCTTACAGTAGACAACATTGAGGACATTACTGTGGTGTTCTTGAGAAATGATCTTTTCTACTTTTTTCCAAATCACAAGTAATTATGATGCTCCTAACTTATGCTTTGTAATAAAGGTCTCTTGTGAAAAATGCTAAGTGTTTTTTTTCACCAAAAATCTGCGCTTAGTGAGAGGAGCTCATGACGATTATGGTTTGTATTGCTCTTATGGCTCATTTCTGCCTTTTCTTGTCCGGTTTGTGAATAGAGAATGGTACAAGATTTAACATAATATCTATGAGGTTTCCTCTCTCTGGGATTTTGGTGTTTGCTTCAGTTCTGGTACTATGAATTTTTATTCTAAGTTTTTTAGATTATTTTTCTTATTTTCTGATCTTGCTTTTTAATTTTTTAAGTACTCTTTTGCTCATACATTCCCACAGTTTGATCATAACCTGCCATTAATTTTCCCATCCTGTTTTAAGTTACCATTATTAATTACAGTAATTAACTTAAGCCTTACCCCTATAAAGGAGTTTCCCACCATTATGAATATTGAGCACTGTGATTTTCACTTGGAATGTCTCACTTGAAACCCATTAAATTTCTCTCACTGTGATCCCATATACGTGACATTTTAAACTTTCAGATGTAAATTATTTTCCAGGAAATTATTTTTTTTCTTTCTTTCATTTCTCTCAAATATTTTAAATTATATGATGTACACATACATATGATGTGACACTACTCTCAGTTCACTGCAGTTTTCTCAAAATCTGCTGGGAATGATGATCGGGAGACGTGTCTTCTGAATAAGCAAGTGAAAGACGGGGGCCTTAGTCAGAGAAATGTTGTGTCAAAAATCCTTGGCCCAACTCTTCAACCTCCTAACAGCAAAAATACTGGTATATGAGTAGAAGTTTTTAGGAGGAATTTGGACCACTACCTGCTGCAAATGCCAGACCAGCAAGTTTGTAATGACTTTATGGGCTATGAGGCTGCTAGCAGGCACATCCTGGTTGACCAGGTAAATCAGCAATGAAGGCTGGCCTAACTCCAAGCTGCAAGGGAAAAATAACCCTAAGAAAATGGTTATTGCTATAAGGAAAATCATTTAGCCAGATTTGTTTTCTGGAAGTGGGAAGCCACAGGGCTAGTATTCCAAAATTTAGGTGGGCTTAAGGCTTACTCTGAAGAAAGGGTGGGGGGGATGTTATTCAACAGGTAATCTGAATGTGATGTCAGCCACTTGTGGCAAGGTAGCAAATGAAAAGAATGTGGAGATCAAAAGTTTCAATTTTTTTTTATCACCCTGCTTGGTGGGAGTAGGTATTTTAAGTAAAAAAATGTATACACAGTATATACCCACCTTGCCATGGTGGGAAAAAAGCAGCGTATGTTATATTAAAAAAACTATGTTATATCAAGAATCCTTTTGCTAATTTGCTTCAATTTTCTTCAGGATATACCGATCTTAAGGGCTCGGTACGTTGGACCGTGAGCATCCGTTAAAGAGCTTGAGAAGGACCTACCAACGTTAAGGATTAATGTGACTTCATGAGGATGGTACAATGAATATACATTGGTGAGGAAGCAAAACTGCAGCTTATGGAGACACTTAAAGCGATGTAGAGGTATGGCAGTCTTGTAGCATATGTTGAGCTCAAACTGGGGAAGTCAGATAAAATTGGTAACATATGTAGCCTGAAAAGCTTGGCCTCGTATACTATACCAGTAACTAGAATTTGTGTTCAATTGTTGATGCTTAAGTTGTATCAGTTGGTCTTTAGTTGGACACTGGTGTTGTAGTATGGCATGTTGGTGTGGAAAAAAAAGGAGACTTCCAACATGATTATTCCTGCATGAGTGTTGTACAGGAATACTCTCATTGACTAATAGGGGAAAAGGGTGTACAATAATGTCTGTTTGTCCTAATCCGAAATTGTGAAATTAATATTTAATTATTGTCCTGTTTTTATCTTCTGAGTACTGGGACTTGGTCCACAATGCAGAAGGCAGCTGGGACACTTAGAAATATGGGTATTGTAACCTGTAGTACTACGGGACAGTATTGTACTGTATAGTAATTATATAGTACTCTATGTAATTACAGTAATTTTAACATATTTTTCATGGAGAGATGAGTGCAAATCTGCTGTGATTGATAGTGGTGACTCAGGAAATAACTTTTATTTTGAGTCAAGAGGATGATTGAATGTTAAGCTCTTACTAGTGAAAATAATGTGGATTGAATGGGAAAATGTGATGGTTGAGAAGATGTTAAGGGCTGAGAAAGCACAAATGGCTGAGAAGACGTAGAATTCTGAGAACCACATATTTTCTCTTTGCAGTACCACTAGTTTTAAAAACCAGTGTTAATTGCACTTTACTTAATATATTAATAAGGTCACACAAAATTCTCTTAAATCCAGGGATAATTAGAGACTGAATGACAAGTGTATGTGTGTGCAAGCATAGGTAGTCTACAGCTCAAGGAACTTTTAAAACAGACAGGTCCTGGATGTGGCCTCTTTGGCCCTTATTTGATAAATGTCAGAGTTAGCAGACTTAGTTTGGTACTTCAAAAGACAACCAGACACTATCGCTCCAGACAAAATATGGGATTACATAATTTACTACATGAAATATTAAGTTAATGCAATTGAAGATTACAATAACAATAAATAATTGACAATTACACTGTAATGAAGTTCTGGTGATGATTGATGGGATGAGAGGAGGGGAGAGGTGTAAGTGTTTAGAAGAGGAATCCCCTTCCATTAGGACTTTGAGGTAGCAAGTCCTTTTCGGGGTGATTACTTCCATCTTCTTCTTTTTAATGCCATAGCCAGCTTGAGAGTAGTGGTCCTCTGTCGCACAACAAATCTGTCCATAGAGCTCTGTACCTCCGTTCCTTTACTATTTGTCTAAAATGGGCCCACAACATTGTCATTGTAATAGTCACCAGCACGGCTTGCAAAAGCTGTGTGGTTGATCTTCATCATAAAGGTTTGCACTTCAACCCACTGTGCCACAATGTCCTTAATTTTGAAGTAGACTGACAATGGATTCCACAACGGGCATGAGGGCTTCTCTGGGTTAGCCCAAACCCTTCAAAATCTTTCTTAATTTCCATACTAATTTCTGTACCCTTTTTACCACAGGGTTGGCACTAGAAGCTTTCTTGGGGCCCATGGTGACTTATTTGCAGAAAAAGCACCAAACACAGTGATAATATGGTAATATGGAATGTACCGAAGGTATCCTAGATGTGTGCACCAATGGCTGGCTTGTAAACACTGCAAAACACACGGGGCAGTTCTGCCACACATGACAGGTCTGTATGAATCATATCGAATACTGAGGAAATTTTTTGCGATATAATGATCGAATACCGGATTTATCAAATACCGATGCCATCGAATACCGGGGGTCCACTGTATTTGGCACATTCCAGTAACACACTTAGTGTACTATTCACACCTCAGTTCCAGGTATAAGTGCTATATACTGTTCTTTTCTGCAGCAGGGGAGAAAGAGAGGGGAAGGGAATTGGAGGCAGGAAGCATTGTTTTTAAAAAAATTTTTGTTAGTTTTCAAGTTTGAGGTCTAAGCCAGAAAAAGGACTGAGGATGTATCCCTCAGTCGCTAATGTGTTCAACCATATTTACTTAAAAATTCTTTTATAAAAAAGAATGAGATGCATGAATGATTTTGTAACAAGGACGCAATTTGGTGAGTAGTAATAATTAATTATGGTACAAGTTTTCACTAAAATTTAGACTTACATGTTCAGTCTTGATTACAAGTTATGGTATGCTGTATTGTAAATGTGGTACTTCTTCACAGTTTCTTGATGGGTACATTTGATGGATTATTCACTCCTTCACTGGGAATCCATGATATAGCTCGAGGCAGAGATGGATGGAGTTACGCAGAATGAATCTGAAGAGGATGCAATTGAGTAAGTGTTTCAATATTGTTAAAAATCCAGAGATTATTACGATAGATGAATAGACCAATTTTCATAAAAACCATCAAAGCAAAGGTGAAGTATAGAAAAAATAGTAAAGAATCAATACAATCTAAAAAGATGAGTAGAGGAGGCAAGTTGGGAGATGGTTCATGCTATATTCACATGAAAATATTCAGTACAAAGAATTGTCAAGATAAATGTAAAGGACACAAATTAAATCATTGCATACTTATTAATAGAGAATGCTCATTTGTATTTTAATTTGTATATATCATAGGTATCCAGTCTGAGATGCAGTCATGAATGGTTGATATTATTTATAAAATTTTTACAGTTATGCAGTAGTCTGCATAGCAATTAAATCTTCTATTTTTTGTGTGAATAAAAAAATTCAAATGAAAAGCAAGCATAATATAAGATAGACCTGGAGATGGACTTATGAACAGAGAATTGTTATTTTAGTGCAGGAATGTCTGCATTGTTTTTCTGACCCCTATTTTTGAAATTGGCCTTTCATTGAATTTGTGTGAAATTGGCCAAAATTAAGTAATTTCTGATACACTTTTTTGGTAGTTAAAGTAAGTAAATGGTCAGTTTCTGTACTCAGTCGATAAAAGAAGTTCTAGAAAAATAGCTATGAGTTTGGTTGAGTGGAGCAAAGAATTGGCCCAAAAATGGGGCTCAAAGTGGACAAAATTACCGTTTGTGTAAATATCGCTGAGACCGCATAAACTTCATGAGAGCATAATTCCATAAATCCTTGCACATCAAATTTCATGCTTTTGGTATCAATATCTTCAGAAATGATTCTCTGTCATTTAATAAGAATAAAAAGAATTTTTGTTTTCTTCTTGATAATCTTCGACACTGAGGCAAGTTTGCGAGCTGGGTCTCAGCACTCAAAGGGTTAAATGTTGGAGAGTGAATTAGGTTGAAGGCAGTGGAGAAGTGGTCTGAGGGCAATGTGTGGTGTGGTTATTATGCAGAGGAATTCATAGGTTTTTAGGAAGAGATGGGTAGTGGTTTACTAAAAATACTATCAAAGGCTGAAAAGGGGTACTGAAGGTGTTAAGGACATTTTGAAAGGATAGAGCACATAGATGACCAGGAGGTGTATAAATCTGGTGTGAAAGGAGGAGGGTTGGGGGTATGTCACGGGGTTTGGTTTAGATAGGAATGAATGGAGGCTAATGGTTATGATGATTTGACGTTCCATCAGTGTGAGCAGCTAACATTTATGAAGGAAATCAGGGAAAATGATTAGCCAGACCTGAGTCCTGGAGGTGGGAAGAGCATTGGCTTCATTCTTAAGGAGGAGTAGAGGATGTTGTGGTTTGGAGGGTTATCCAACTTTGATGTCAGATGTTTCTGGGCAAATCAGTGATTGAATGAATGATGGTGAAAGTGTTTTCTTCTTCTTTGGGTCACCTTCTTTGGTGGGATATGGCCACTGTGTTAAAGAAAATGTATGTTCACTATTTTTAGTTTCCAACTATTGGTAACCCATGATATTGAAAGTAATAAAAGCTTAGACAATGCTTCAGTCTGTTCTCGACCTTATCATGTTAAGTGTTCAAGTCAAAAACATTTATTATCCATATTGTGGGTAAAGGTGAATTGTTCAGTCAAAGATTGTAAACTTGTACTTCATGACTGTATGTAGGGCACTCAAGAATTATTAAGCAAATCGTGAGATCTTAAGATATTTGCAGGGTAATCAGTGTGCAAGTAGTGGAAGTTGTGTAGTTACATAAAAATTTTTTTTTCCTATTTATTTTTTTAAGTCTTGATACAATACTTCTTCTTGTCCATCTCAGGAAGAAGTGATGATTGAGTGTAGTTGTGTACCAACTCACCTGACTCGCCAAATACAGATGCCCGAGATACGAGCGGGTCCAGTAATGGAGACCATGATCCTGATGTTGAAATATTGCTATTAATATATACTGAGGAGAATGAAAGTAAATATCTTTATTTTGTACTGTATTAAAAAAAAAATAAAAAAAAAAAAATCTTAAGATACAGTACAAATAAAGATATTTACTTTCATTTACTCTAAATAGGCATAATATTTCAAACATCAGGATCGGTTGGCTCCATTACTGGGGGTCGCTCGTTCTCGGGAAGCTGTATTTGGCGAGTCTGGTGGTGTTGGTAACCACTACACTCATCATCATCTTCTTCCTAGATGGTCCATAGAAGAAATATTGTACAGTTATAAGAATATGTAACTTAACACCAACTTCCAACTACTTGCGCACACGGATTACCGGCAAATATCTTAGATCTCACAGATGCTTAATAATTCTTGAGGCGTGCCCCTACATACAGTCAGGAAGTACAAGTTAACAATATTTTGAATGAAACTATTCACCCTGTAACCCACAATATGATTAAACTGTTATGACTTGACACTTAAATTGATATGGTCGAGAACAGACTGAAGCATTGTCTAAGCATTTATCTTCATATCATGGGTTACCATAGTTGGAAACTAAAAATAGTTTCAATGCATTTCTTTAAACACAGTGGCCATATCACACCAAAGTAAGGTGACCCCCCCCCCCAAAAAAATTGAAGAAGAAACACTTTCACCATCATTCATTCAATCACTGTTTTGCCAGAAAAAATGCTGACATCATGTTGGATAAAACCTCCAAACCACAACTTCCTCACTCCTCCTTAAGAATGAAAGCCAATGCTTTCCCACCTCCAGGACTCATGTCTGGCTAATCATTTTCCCTGAATTCCTTCATTAATTGTTAGCTTGCTCACATGATGGAACGTCAATCATCAGAATCACACCTTGCCTCCTTCATTCCTATCTTACACCCCCACCCCTCCTCCCTTCACCCAGATTTTTATCACCCTCTGGTCATCTTATTGTGCTATATCCTTTCAAAATGTCCTTAACACCCTCAGTAACCCCTTTTCAGCCCTTTGGATAGTATTTAGTAACCCTACATCTACTTCCTAAAAACTATGAATTCTCTGCTTATACTCACAACCACACATTGCCCTCAGACACTTATCCACTGCCTTCAAACCTAATTTCTCTCTACAACATTTAACCCTTTGGTTGCTGAGACCCATGCTCGCAAACTTGTCAGTGTCGAAGAATTTTCAAGAAGAAAAACAAAAATTCTTTTTTTTCTTATGAATTGACAGAGAATATTTTTCTGAAGATTTTGATACCAAAGCAGAAATTTGATGGAAAATTTATGGAATTATGCTCTCTGAAGTTAGCGGTCTCAGCGATATTTACACATCGAGTAATTTTGTCCACTTTGAGGGCCCCCATTTTAGGGCCAATTCTTTGCTCCACTCAACCTCAAACTCATAGCTATTTTGCTAGAACTTCTTTTTATCGACTGAGTACAAGAAACTTGACCATTGACTTACTTTAACTACCCAAAAAAGATGATCAGCAAATTACTAATGTGGCCAATTTCACACAAATATTCATGAAAGGCACTATTTCAAAATAGGGGTCAGGAATAAACAATGCAGGAACATTCCTGGCACTTAAAATTACATTTTCTTGTGCATTAGTCACATCTCCAGGTCTATCTTATATTATGCTTGACTTTTCATTTTGAATTTTTATTCACACAAAAAAATAGAGATTTATTGCTATGCAGACTACTGCATAACTGTTATAATTTTATAAATAATGTCAACATTCATGACTGCATCTCAGACTGGATACCATCATGATATATACAAATTAAAATACAATCATTCTCTATTAATATGTATGCAATGATTTAATTTAGTGCTTTAATTTATCTTGACTTTCTTTGTACTGAATATTTATAAATCTATATTGCATGAACCATCTCCAGACTTGCCTCCTCTACTTCATCTTTGAGATTGTATTGATTCTTTACTATTTTTTTATTCTTCACCTTTGATTTGAATTGTTTTTATGAAAATTGGTCTATTCATCTATAGTCAATAATCTCTGGATTGTTTCACAATATTGAAACACTTACCTCAATTGCATCCTCTTCAGATTCTTTATGCGTAACTCCATCAATCTCTGCTCGAGCTATATCATGGTTTCCCAGTGAGGAGTGAATAATCCATCAAATGTAGCCTCATCAGAACTTGTGAAGAAGTACCCACATTTACATACAGGCATACCTAACTTGTAATCTAGACTGAACTTGTAAGGCTAAATTTAGTGAAAACTTGTTACCATAATTAATTATACTACCTACAAGTTGCAACAAGTCCTTGTTTACAAAATCTTTCATGCATCTCATTCTTTTTATAAAAGAATTTTTAAGTAAATATGGTTTGACACACAATTAGCGGGGACTGAGGGATACTTCCTCAGTCCTTTTTTGCTTAGCTCAAAACATGAAAAAACTAAAAAATTTTTTAAAAAAACAATGCTTCCTGCCTTCCAATTCCCTTTCACTCTCTTTCTCCCCTGCTGCAGAATAGTACAGTATATAGCACTTATATCATGGAACTGAGGAGTGGGTAGTACACTAAGAATGTGTTATGGAATGTTCTATACAGTGTACCCCGGTTAATTCGATGGCATCGGTATTTGATAAATCCGGTATTCGATGCAATTAATATCGCAAAAAAAAATTTCCTAGTATTCGATATGATTCCATACGAGGACCTGCTCCATGTGTGGCCAGAACTGCCCCGTGTTTGCCAGTGTTTACAAAGCCAGCCAGTGTGCACCACAATTCTAGGGGTTACATTCGGTACATTCATATTATCCATATTATCACTGTGTTGGTGTTTTGTTTTGCAAAATAAGTCTCCTTTGGGCCCCAAGAAGCTTCTAAGTGCCAACCCTGTGGTAAAAAGGGTTTAAGAATTAGTATGGAAATTAAGAAAGATTTTGAAAGGGTGGGGCTAACCCTGAGAAGCCTATGCCAGTTGTGGAATCCATTGTGTTACTTCATAATTTATGGTAATGTGTGCAACAGTGGAGTTGAAGTGCAAACCCTTTAGGATGAAGTTCACCCTAAACACAGCTATTGCACGCCGAGCTGGTGACTATTTAAATGACAATGTTGTGGCCCATTTTATTTGACAAATGTAAGGACGGGGAGGTACAGATCTATTTGGACAGATTTGTTGTGCGACAGAGGGTCCACTGACTCTCAAGCTGGTCCTAGTGGCATTAAAAGAAGAAGGGAAGTAACCCCGGAAAAGGACTTGCTACCTCAAGTCCTAATGGAAGGGGATTCCTCTTCTAAACCCTAACACCTCTCCCTCCTCTCATCCATCAATCATCACCAGATCTTCATTAAGGTAAGTGTCATATTTTATTGTTATTGTAATCATTCTATTGCATTAAACTTAATATTTCATGTAGTAAATTATGTAATCCCATATTTTGTCTGGAGCGATAGTGTCTGGTTGTCTTTTGAAGTACCAAACTAAGTCTGCTAACTCTGACATTTACAAATTAGGGCCCAGAGGCAACATTCAGGACCTTGTCTGTTTAAAAAGTTCCTTGTGCTGTAGACTACCTATGCTTGCTCACACATACACTTGTCATTCAGTCTCTAATTATCCCAGGATTTAAGAGAATTTGTGTCGCCTTAATAATATATTAGTATGTGCCAATTAACACGGTTTTTAAAACTAGTGGTACTGCAAAGAGAAAATATGTGGTTCTCAGATTTCTAGTTTCTCAGCCATTTGTGGTTAGACCCTTACATCTTCATCACCATCTACATTTTTCCCGTATCCACATTATTTTCTCTAGTAGAGCTTAACAGTTCAATTAGTTCCTCTTTGACTCAAAATTAAAAGTTATTCTGAGTCACACTATCATCACAGCAGTTTGCACCTCAATTCTTCCATGAAAAGATATGTAAAATTACTGTAAATTACATAGAGTCTATATAATTACTTACAGTACTAATACTGTACTGTAGTACTACGGTTACAATACCCATATTCTTAAGGTCCAGCTGCTTCTGCATTAGTGGACCAAGTCCAGTACTTCAGTAGAGAACAGGCACAATAATTAAACTATTTAATTTCATAATTTCGGATTTATGGACAAACAGCATTATTGTACACCTTTTCCCCTATTAGTCAATGAGAGGTTTACCTGTACTATACACCATTGCAGGAATAATCATGTTGGAAGATCTAATTTTTTCCACACCAACATGGCCATACTCAACACCAGTGTCACTTTAAAGACCAACTGATCAACTTAAGCAGCAAACAATTGAACACAAAATTTTTTTCTTAGTTACTGGTATAGTATACGAGTGCCAAGCTTTTCAGGCTACATATGTTACCAATTTACCTTGACTTCCAGTTGAGCTCAACATATGGCTACAAGATGCCATACTCTATCATCAGCTGTAAGTGTCTCCATAGCTTGATGTTTTGCTCCTCACCAATGTAATTTTTTGTACCATCCTACATGAAGTCATTATCCTTTAAACGTGGTAGGTCCTTCTCAAGCTTTACGGATGCTTCACGGTAACTGTCAGCCCTTAAGATCGTATTTCCTGAAGAAAATTGAAGCAAATTAGCAAAAAGATTCTTGATTATTAACAGTAGTTTTTTTTTTATATATATATATATATATATAATGATATATTTATATATTTATATATATTATATTATATATATATTTATTATTTATTTAAAGGATTCAAAAAAAACGTCTTGTTGCAAACCTGACTAATGATCTAAACATCAGTCTTTGAAGCAGTAAAAGTGTGAACAACTTGAAGAAGTGTTTTAGTAAGGCAGACAATAAAACCAAACATTTTCCTGGATACTTTTCTTTTACCTCTTCACGTAGCTTGTGCACAGTTTACTTGAATATGTGATAATTTCAGTTGCACTAATTTATTAAGGTTTCTCATATAACCTATCTGTTTATGCTTGCTTCTACTAAATTGCTGGGTGTAATACAGAAAAATATGGAATAGTAGTGTAGGTGGACTTTTTGGTACTCGTTCATGTTATTTTGCTTTTTGTTCTTTATGTTATAGAATATAAAGTTATTTAAGTTGATAAAACCCTGCCCCAGAGACTTCATGATTCTCTCTCTTTGAACTCCTGTACATGTTGCATTTGTGAAATCTCTATGGCACTGTAATATTCATATTTTTCATGTGCTGTTAGCAGAGAAGTCTCCACACAAATTTTAGTTGATGTATCGATTTTTTTCATTTACACATTATCAGCATCCATAATTAGTGTGTAATTTGAAAGCTGTACATACAGCATTATATTCCCTAAACATTTTGTGAAGTCATACTATTTTGTTATTCATTTACATGATGGGGGCAAGTCAGTCACAGACCTAACATTCAGAAAACGTTTGCAGATTTGTTCGAGGAAAACTTAAGTAAGGCCTCTGTATATCCATGACATGACAGAAGTTTCAGGAAGGCCACATGAAAAAATAAAATAATCAGTGCTTAAAATATTTGATAACCTTGGAAGCGTAAGGGTCAATTTAAATATTTTACGTAACATTTGTGTATTTCATCATTTGACAGCACAATCGTGATTTCCTAAAATAGTTCTTCCCTTGTAAGAATTTTGTCATTCAGACCCTTTTTTTTACATCATCAGTTTCCCAAAAAAGCAGAATTCGTTATCATTTATTCAATAACTTTTTTGGATAAGTGCACAGACATTACATTTCAAAAGCCATTTACTGAAATTGGCAATTTCCATATACAGTAATTGCCTACAGTTTTTGATTGCAAGGTGCTGTACCCACTAATGTGGTCAGGAGCAGAGCTATTCTCATGGTGTCCTGTCTCAAGTGTTTAATTTGTCATAATGTTTTTAAAGTTTGCAGTGGTTGTAGTGCATTTTATACTATACACTTGGATACCTGACTAGTAGTCTTTCACTGTTTGCCAAGATAATCTTTCTAATACCCTTTTTGGAAATAAAAAAAATTATTTTTCTTATGAAATGATAGAGAATCTTTTTCTGATGGTAATAACACCAAAAGTACGAAATTTGGTCGAAACTCGCGGAATTATGCTCCCGCGATGTTAGCGGTCTTGGCAACATATACGCATCAGCGATTTCGCCGACTTTGAGCCCTGTTTTTGGCCAATTCCGTTGTTCCAGTTGACCAAACTCATCAGCTAATTCTTTAGAAACTCCATTTTTTCTATCTAGTTGAGTACAAGAACTGTCCATTTACCGATTTGAACTACCCAATAAAGTGGTCAGAAATTGGCAATTTGGCCAATTTCATGCAAATTAAAAAAGATGCCAATTTCAAAATAGGGTCCAGAAAAACAGTGTAGATATTCTTGGCACTAAAATAACATATCCTCTGTTATTAGGCCACGTCTCTAGGCTCTTGATAGTACTATGCTTTCTATTTGATTTTTTATTCATACAAATAATTACAAAATTTACTGTTATGCAGACTACTGCATTATTGTAAAAAATGGTATTAAATAATATCAGTGCACTAGTGAAAGAAGATTAGACACCCCAGTTGACGTTGTATTGATGTGTGTGTGATTTGCTACTCCTGAACAATGGTAAAAAATCGAACATTTCTGCACTTTGAGCTCAATTTTCAGGTCGTTTCATCATGAAAGTAATCAAAATCATCTCTCTTTCTGTTGAATATATTTCCCATTTTATCATGAGGACATGAAAACGAGAATACAATGATAAATACTATATGTAAATTACACATCAACGCAGCGTTTTAATCCAAAAAAATGGTCAGCTTGTTTTTTTTCTCATTACGCCACTGCATGCTGCAGGATTTTTTTTATGTGGTGCACAAAGACCACACAGACCATTCTCTCACATGTGGGCTACCAGCTTATCTCCCGCTTGATTTGAAGCCGCTAGAATTTATGCGTATAAATACGTCAGAAACAGTGGCGCGTAAGACATATACAACCGAAACAGTCAAAGGGTTAATGTAATTTTTGTAAATATGTTGTTGTTGTTGTTCTTTCAACAAAGTGGCCATATCCCACCAAAGCAGGGTGGCCCATAAGAAAACACAGTTTTCTCTCTTGTATTTTAGTAATATATACAGGAGAAGGGGTTACTAGCCCCTTGCTCCCAGCATTTTAGTCGCCTCTTACGACACGCATGGCTTACATTAAAGGATGAAATAGACGGTAGTATGAAGAAAAAAAAGCATAAAATAGAAGGATTTCTATGTAATGTGTATGGCAGTGCTCACAAAAAATAGCATGTGTATATATTTTGAAGTTGTACAAAATAAACACATATTGACTCCTAGAACATACATCATACATACATCATTGTGTGGCCAAAAGTAAGGACAATTTCTAGAGCTGTTTTTTAACATGACAATTTTCAAGATTTTTAGGTCTGTGACTGCTTGACCGCATTATTCATTAATTTCATTAATATTGTATTGTTAAGTGGATGTTTTGACTTAATATGAGTGCAGTAATGTTGTATCAGCCAAATACATTGTGATTGATATTTGCTATTATCACAAAAAGCATTTACTTGTGAAATGCTCCCATATGAAATCTAATTCATAATGTTATACTGGTTAATTTATACTGATATATATAACTATATATATGTATATATATATATATATATATATAATATATATATATATATATATATATATATCTATATATATATTAATATATTACTATTTATATATATATATATTTATATATATATATATATACTATTATATATATATATATATATATATAAATATATATATATATATACTATATATATATATATTTATATATATAGTTATATACTACATATACTAATATATATATATACTTATATATCTTAGATATTTAAATATATATATATATATATATATATTTATATATATATATATATATATATATATATGTACACACACATTTGTGTGCAACATAGATTTTCTCAAATTACTTCTTAATTATTTTGTCAGCACTGCATTTTTTTGGGGGGGGGGCAAAAAAATTAGTTGGCTTTGCATTTTTGTATGATTTTAGCATAGTATTTTGTTATACTCTGAGAGGCAGAAGGATTTAATTGTGAATTGTGACTGATAATCTCCCAAGGTCACAGCTGTGGCAATAGACTCTCCAGGGAAGTGGATGCACGCTTTAAATCCTGTGACTAGATGTACATTGTGTGACAAAAACATAATTAGAGGACGGAAGTGAACAAATGCATGCCCTGCTCAAAGAATACCATCGGTAAGTGAAGAAATAGAACAGACGTAAACCCAGATCAAAGAATAATGTTGCTTTTTTTAGGTGATTTGGAGTAGAACAAATGTATGCTCGCTCAAGAATACCCTCCAGTAAGTGCAATAGAACAAATATTAGACCTGCTCAAAAGAATACCATTTGGTAAGGGGATGAAGTGGTGACAAAACATACGACTTGTTCAAAGAATACTATCCAAAGGTGAGAAGTAGATCACCCACTGCCCTGATCAAAAGTTCAGTATACTACATGGTATGTGAAGCAGACTTATGTGGGGAGGAGTAAGACAGAGCTGTGATGAATATTTTCCTGAGGACCTGGGATAAAGTTGATCACATTACAGAGGTGTTTATGTCATAGCCCACATTAAACTTTGGACTGTTTCGGTCGTATGTATACTACATACGTATTGCGAGCCAGCGTTTTTGACGTATTTTATACTCCAAAATTCTAGCTGACTTCAAATCAAGCAGGCCACATTTGAGGGGATGGGTCAGTTGTGGTCAGTAGTGCGCAGTATAAAAAGATCCTGCAGCACGCAGTGGCAAAATGAAAAAAAAATCTCTGACTTTGTTTTTGGATTAAAATGCCATTTTGAGGTGTATTTTTGTATTAGTATTTATGGTTGTATTCTCGTTTTCTTGATTTCATTTGATAGGAATGGAAGACATATTACAGAACTAGAGATGATGTTGATTGCTTTCACGATAAAAAGGACCTTGAAATTGAAGTCAATTAGCGAAATGTTACAATTTTGCGGTGTTCAAGAGTAAACAAATGACATCCTTGTCCAGTGAGGGTCCAACTAGCCTTCTGATAACAGTCATGATTGGTTGACATTTTTTATTCAATTATTACAATAATGCAGTTGGTCTGCATAGTAACAGTACTAATTTCTATTTTTTGTGGAATACAAATTCAAAATAGAAGAGCAAGATTAAATTTAAGTGGGTGCTGGAGATGTGATGATTGAACAGAGAAGAATGTTATTTTAAGTCTAGGATGTCTGCTTTTGTTCTTCTGGACTCTATTTTGAATCTGGCATCTTTTTTTAATTTGTGTGAAATTGACCAAAAATTGCAATTTTGACCACTTTTATTGGGTAGTTGAAATTGTATTGGGTGGTTTCTTGTACTCAGTGATAAAAACAGATGGAGTTCTAAAGAATAATAGCTATGAGTTTGGTGTTTGGAACAATGGAATGGCAAATAGGCTCAAAGTGGGCAAAATCGCAATGTTGTAAACATCCCTGAGAATGCTAACTTGTGAGAGTGTAATTCCGTAAGTTTTCCACCAAATTTCATACTTTTGGTGTCATTAATATTGAAAAGTTCTCTGTTCTTTTTCATAAAGAAAAAATAATTTTTTTGTTTTTTTTTCAAAAAATCTTGCAACACAGAGAGAGGATCTTTAGGATTTGGGGTTGCGACAGTCAAAGGCGGAGGTGCGTTAATTTATTCTTGTGTTATTTTAGGCATTGAATTGAATGACTTTAAAAATCTTGTGGTTATGTTTATTGTTAATTCTATAAGTTTTATACAGAGTATGAATTTGGCATTGAATGAAAAAAAAAATTATTAGCATTAGAGGATAAAATGCTTCTGGCTGAACTTATAATGTGATGTAGTTAACTTGCCTGTCATAAGCTATATGAATCTAAGTGCAAAATTTTGCAAAGGCTAAAACCAAATTGATATGTTAGTTGAAAGAAGAAATCTTGTATGATTTATTTTGGCTATCAGTCCCCTCATATTTATGATGAAATAAATTTCAATGAGTTAAATTTTGATTTTATTTAAAGGTATAATACATTATGTATAGATTATTTATTCTGCCTGATATACTGTATTTGTTTGCAGTATTTTAGGAAAGTTGTGGCATAATAAGGGACTTAACAAAAGTACAACAATTAGAGCACTAGAAGTGCATGCGTGTGGTCCTTATGAGAAGTTAGAGGAAAGAAAGATTAGGTAGGCAATTTAATACATAAATGTTTACAAGATCAAGTGTTGTCATAAAATGGCCTGCAAAATGTAGGACATTCTTATCTACCATACTGTTTTAAATATGTATAAAAATGATTTTGGATCAGATATTGTTCAAGAATAAGGTGGCACAATTCTTAATATATTTTTTGTTTTCCAGTTTTGTGTGAAACGTCATGGGCAAGACGTTGTTGCCGCAGTATCTGGCCATGCTGTTGCGCCTTACAGTAGACAACATTGAGGACATTACTGTGGTGTTCTTGAGAAATGATCTTTTCTACTTTTTTCCAAATCACAAGTAATTATGATGCTCCTAACTTATGCTTTGTAATAAAGGTCTCTTGTGAAAAATGCTAAGTGTTTTTTTTCACCAAAAATCTGCGCTTAGTGAGAGGAGCTCATGACGATTATGGTTTGTATTGCTCTTATGGCTCATTTCTGCCTTTTCTTGTCCGGTTTGTGAATAGAGAATGGTACAAGATTTAACATAATATCTATGAGGTTTCCTCTCTCTGGGATTTTGGTGTTTGCTTCAGTTCTGGTACTATGAATTTTTATTCTAAGTTTTTTAGATTATTTTTCTTATTTTCTGATCTTGCTTTTTAATTTTTTAAGTACTCTTTTGCTCATACATTCCCACAGTTTGATCATAACCTGCCATTAATTTTCCCATCCTGTTTTAAGTTACCATTATTAATTACAGTAATTAACTTAAGCCTTACCCCTATAAAGGAGTTTCCCACCATTATGAATATTGAGCACTGTGATTTTCACTTGGAATGTCTCACTTGAAACCCATTAAATTTCTCTCACTGTGATCCCATATACGTGACATTTTAAACTTTCAGATGTAAATTATTTTCCAGGAAATTATTTTTTTTCTTTCTTTCATTTCTCTCAAATATTTTAAATTATATGATGTACACATACATATGATGTGACACTACTCTCAGTTCACTGCAGTTTTCTCAAAATCTGCTGGGAATGATGATCGGGAGACGTGTCTTCTGAATAAGCAAGTGAAAGACGGGGGCCTTAGTCAGAGAAATGTTGTGTCAAAAATCCTTGGCCCAACTCTTCAACCTCCTAACAGCAAAAATACTGGTATATGAGTAGAAGTTTTTAGGAGGAATTTGGACCACTACCTGCTGCAAATGCCAGACCAGCAAGTTTGTAATGACTTTATGGGCTATGAGGCTGCTAGCAGGCACATCCTGGTTGACCAGGTAAATCAGCAATGAAGGCTGGCCTAACTCCAAGCTGCAAGGGAAAAATAACCCTAAGAAAATGGTTATTGCTATAAGGAAAATCATTTAGCCAGATTTGTTTTCTGGAAGTGGGAAGCCACAGGGCTAGTATTCCAAAATTTAGGTGGGCTTAAGGCTTACTCTGAAGAAAGGGTGGGGGGGATGTTATTCAACAGGTAATCTGAATGTGATGTCAGCCACTTGTGGCAAGGTAGCAAATGAAAAGAATGTGGAGATCAAAAGTTTCAATTTTTTTTTATCACCCTGCTTGGTGGGAGTAGGTATTTTAAGTAAAAAAATGTATACACAGTATATACCCACCTTGCCATGGTGGGAAAAAAGCAGCGTATGTTATATTAAAAAAACTATGTTATATCAAGAATCCTTTTGCTAATTTGCTTCAATTTTCTTCAGGATATACCGATCTTAAGGGCTCGGTACGTTGGACCGTGAGCATCCGTTAAAGAGCTTGAGAAGGACCTACCAACGTTAAGGATTAATGTGACTTCATGAGGATGGTACAATGAATATACATTGGTGAGGAAGCAAAACTGCAGCTTATGGAGACACTTAAAGCGATGTAGAGGTATGGCAGTCTTGTAGCATATGTTGAGCTCAAACTGGGGAAGTCAGATAAAATTGGTAACATATGTAGCCTGAAAAGCTTGGCCTCGTATACTATACCAGTAACTAGAATTTGTGTTCAATTGTTGATGCTTAAGTTGTATCAGTTGGTCTTTAGTTGGACACTGGTGTTGTAGTATGGCATGTTGGTGTGGAAAAAAAAGGAGACTTCCAACATGATTATTCCTGCATGAGTGTTGTACAGGAATACTCTCATTGACTAATAGGGGAAAAGGGTGTACAATAATGTCTGTTTGTCCTAATCCGAAATTGTGAAATTAATATTTAATTATTGTCCTGTTTTTATCTTCTGAGTACTGGGACTTGGTCCACAATGCAGAAGGCAGCTGGGACACTTAGAAATATGGGTATTGTAACCTGTAGTACTACGGGACAGTATTGTACTGTATAGTAATTATATAGTACTCTATGTAATTACAGTAATTTTAACATATTTTTCATGGAGAGATGAGTGCAAATCTGCTGTGATTGATAGTGGTGACTCAGGAAATAACTTTTATTTTGAGTCAAGAGGATGATTGAATGTTAAGCTCTTACTAGTGAAAATAATGTGGATTGAATGGGAAAATGTGATGGTTGAGAAGATGTTAAGGGCTGAGAAAGCACAAATGGCTGAGAAGACGTAGAATTCTTGAGAACCACAATATTTTCTCTTGCAGTACCATAGTTTTAAAACCAGTGTTAAGTTGCACTTTACTTATATATTAATAAGGTCACACAAATTCTCTTAAATCCAGGGTTATTAGAGATCTGAATGAAAAGTGTTATGTGTGTGCAAGCATAAGGTAGTCTACAGCTCAAGGAACTTTTAAAACAGACAGGTCCTGGATGTGGCCTCTTTGGCCCTTATTTGATAAATGTCAGAGTTAGCAGACTTAGTTTGGTACTTCAAAAGACAACCAGACACTATGCTCCAGACATAATATGGGATTACATAATTTACTAAATGAAATATTAAGTTAATGCAATTGAAGATTACAATAACAATAAATAATTGACAATTACACTGTAATGAAGTTCTGGTGATGATTGATGGGATGAGAGGAGGGGAGAGGTGTAAGTGTTTAGAAGAGGAATCCCCTTCCATTAGGACTTTGAGGTAGCAAGTCCTTTTCGGGGTGATTACTTCCATCTTCTTCTTTTTAATGCCATAGCCAGCTTGAGAGTCTTCTATTCTTCTCCCTATCTATCTCTCTCTATCTTATCTCTCTTCTATCTCTCTATTCTATTCTCTATCCCATCTCTCTCATCTATCTTTCTCTCTATTCTATCTATCTCTTCTATTCTATCTCTCTATCTATTCTATCTCTCTATCTTCCTATCTCTCTTTTCTATCTTCTTCTATCTTCTCTATCATTCTATCTTCTATATCTTTCCTATCTATCTCTTATTCTATCCTCTTTTTATCTATCTCCTTCCCTATCCTTATCTCTATCTATCTTCTTTCTAATCTATCTCTTCTATCTATCTCTCTATTTTATCTATCTTCTATCTATCTCTCTTTATTCTATCTTCTCTCTATCTATCTTTCCTCTATCTTCTTACTATCTTCTCTATCCCCATTCTCTCTATCTAATTCTATTTTACCTTTCCCATCTATCTCTCTATCTATCCCACTCTCTATCTATCTATCTCTCTATTCTATCTATCCTATCTATCTATCTATCTATCTTCTCTATCTATCTCTCTTTTCTATCTCTCTATTCATCTTCTATATCTTATCTATCCTATCTCTCTATCTATCTATCCTCTTCTATCTCTAATCTTTCTCTCTATCTTCTCCTTACTTATCTATCTCTATCCTCTTCTTCTTCTCTCCTATTCTACTTTCTACTATTCTCTATCTAGCTCTCTATTCTATCTCTTCTATCTCATCTCTCTA
>NC_069405.1:50872288-50890103 GCF_026875155.1 Cherax quadricarinatus
TATATTACATTATGGGGAGGACCTAAAGGGCTCCAAATGGAAATGAACTATAATGCTTCATGACTTTTTTGAGTTATCCTGGGTTAAAAATTATCTTGGGTAAAGTACCTATTCCACAAGATATTGATGTTGTTTGTGTGGGCCTTGGTAAGTCTTTTCAGTGTTTTGGTTCTAAACAAGGAGTGGAAAGCAATATCAAGGAGTGCAACCCTTTAGTTGAATATTTACCTTGCATTGCTTACTTGCTCAATTTTGTTGATCACACAGCAATAGGTGTTTGTATTGAGGCTGCCTCATTGTTGGAAATTGTCAAAAAGGTGTATTCATTCTCCCTACAGATGATGTCTCCTGACAACTTGAAGTTGCATTCTGAAAGTGAAAAAAAAGTGATTCTAGGCCAAGGAGGCATGATGCAGGGAATGCACTCCCATTGAATTATGATGGGATAATTGACACACTGAACATTTTACAAGATTTCCATCAGAATAGTGATACTCAAGAAGTAGCTATAAAAGTTTCTGCTAGTTTGTGTTAACTTCAGTCATTCTTCCTTTTTGTATTCTGGACTGTTTTGGAATTCCTACACAAAGTTAATTTATTCTTCAGACTGAGGTATTTATACTAAATAAAGTAATAGAGCATATGAAGTCCTTACCAGAATTTATTTTGGGTTGTTTACAGTGGATCAGTCACTGTGAGGAACAGGCTGAGCAGATGGAATTAAAAATCCAAAATGAATCAGAAAATCTGAAAATGAGTTGAACTATTGAGCTGAATGGAAATGACAAGTGACTTACATAGATAAGATAAACATTGTGTTCGATTTTTAACCCGGAGGGTTAAACATCCAGAATAATCCAATAAAGCCAGTGTGTTATCGGGGACTGCCTGTCTTATTTCCATTAGATACTTTCAATCTCGTCTTCCAGGATGTAACCCACAAGTCAGCTAACACCCAGGTATCTGTTTACTGCTAGGTGAACAGAGACACCAGGTGTAAGGAAATATGCCAAATGTTTCCACCTGTGCTGGGGATCGAACCACAGACACTCAGTATGTGAGCTGAATGCGCTGTCAACTGAGCCACAGGTGCCTATAAAAAACAAACTGATGAAAAATATGTGTTTAAGGATACATTCTTCACTAAAGAGAAAGTTATTATTGTTTTATTTGTTTACCTATTTTCAGTGTCTGTGCACCAACTATTGCAGTTTGTAATATGTAAAACTTTTAAGACTGATCCATGCTTTTGCCTGGTACTTCTTGGACAATGCTATTTCACTTATGCAGTAAAAATATTATGCCAGGTTTGAGAGCACAGATAAGGGTGTATACTTAGCATCAAAAATTAGAATTTTGTCTGTGATTTAATTTTGACTATAATTTTTTTGTTTCTTTCAGAGCAGTGAGCTGAGTCATATTAAATGTACCAGTGATGTTAATGCCTGATGACTTCAAAGCTCACTCCAAAGTCCGTGTGGACAACCACCTCTTTAACAAGTAAGTTGCTCACATTCAATAATCATGACTGATTTCTGCTGTAACTTACTGCAAAGCTCTACAGTAAGATATTAAAAGGGCCCCCCCAGTAGAAAAAAGTCATTTTGGATTTTTTGGGGGTTTTTATCCTAGGTAATTTAACATACGTATTTATGTATACCTGGCCTAAAAAAATTTACTTTTATGCAGTTTATGTAGGATGGTAAAAAATTTTTAAATTATTTTTAAGTTGAGAGTAGTATTGCATTTAATCTTTTTGGTGGACTTGTACAATATATCATTTTGGGATTAAATACTTTTTTCGTTGCTCATAATTTACAGTTCCCTTTGGGATTTACAAAATTCTTTCCTGTGAACATTAAGCTAAAGTTCCAAAATTTAGTTTTTTTTTTAAAAATGTATTCAATTTTGTGTATGTTCATTTTAGGCATATGGGGAAGGCTCACAATTTTTTGGGGTAGGTTAAAGTAACTATGCATATAATTCTTTTTTTTTCAAAACTAAATTTTGGGGAAATAATTTTTGATCTGCTTTTTTATTCACCAAATCATTGAGGGTTTTGTGAATTTTCTTTTTATGCTGTAAGGGGGGCCCCATATTTGTTTGGTAAAGTTTGGGTTTAAAAAACTTTCCATAAAAATTGCTAAGCTTTTAGGGACTAAAATTATTATTTAATTTTTTCACTGAAAATGCATTGATATTGGGGTGTATGGTCATGTGTAAAATGAACTACTTTTGTTTGGTAGAGTTGGTTAAAAAAAAAACCCCTTTTGAGTAGGGGACTGGCAAGGAATTTCATGTGCCCTTCCTTCCCAAAAAATTCGTATGGGGAAATTCTATAAAGGGGCCCTTTTACCATGATCTAACACCCCAAAATACTTTAGTAAAAAAAAGTTTAAGTAAATTTGTGGGGGCAGGAATCCCCAGCTGTTGATATGTGAAAGTTAACTTAAAAACAAAAAACCCTTTTTTCTCACTTTACTGAACCCAAGAGCCCAATTTCCTCATACAATATGCCCGGGACCTAGAAACCCCCTCCAGGGTTACTGAAAAAAAGTGGAGTGCATTTTTAATGAATGTTGTTTAAGATTCGGGTTGGAGATTGGGGGAAAAGGGGAGAGAGGGGACAAAGCTCTACGCTGCCATTGCCTACACTTTTTCCACTTCATTTTCCTTTCCCAAACTTGCTCGGGCCAAACGAGGGAAAGGGGGTGGTGGGCATATGTAAATTTTTGTGCCGGTTTTGCAAGGGGGGACAGTGGGAAGAATAGGAGAAGGGGAAAAAAAATTTGGAGGTTGGGAAAGGGGAGGGGGAAAAAAAAATAAAGGAAAGGGTAGAAGGGATAAAAAAGGGAAGAAAAAAAGCCCCATTTAAGTGTTGTACATATTTTCATATTATTTTATAATATGAATCCCCCCGGGAAACCTACGTTCTCATAAACCCAATTTCCCAAACACTCACTTTAAACCCATTTGAAAGGGCACTTGCAATTTTAATTAATTAATCTTATGAGAAAGGCTTTTAAAAATTTTTTAAATACGGTAGACTGTTGGTTAACACGTGATCTGCAAAATTTTTTTTTTGCATTAATTTTACTTTGGTTGCAAAAATTGTGCTGGTAAAGAGGGCCGCATCAATAAATTTATGGGGGCAGAGTCCCTGTGGGGACAAATGGGGAAATGCACTGGGTTTTTTTGGCCCTCCATCTCACAGAAAGGGCCCCCTGCAAATCCATTGTCTTTAGGGGAGGGGTTTTTACATAATGTCCACTTTCCCCCTTGCCTCAGTGCCCCAATTCTTTAAATGTCTTTTTCCCCATACTGGGGCCTGTTTTAGTAAAAATCAAATTTTTATCTTTTAAACCATTTTTTTTTAAATTTCCGGATAGTAAACATGGAATAAAAAAAGGAATTTTGAGGACCCGGGAAGTAAAAATTTAAGAAGCATAATTATGCAAAAAAGTCTTGTGTTATAAAGAAAATTGAGATCCAAGTTTAAAAAAGGCACCTTACCCTGCTAGCAGAGAATAGATTTGGGATCATTTTGGGGAAAGGAGGAATGGAAAAAAAATTTAAAGCTCGAGAAATATCCAGAAGCATTTTTGAAAAAACATAAGAGAAGACCGAATGACGTTTTTTCGAAAGACCAATACAATGTCTTTCATCATCCCTTGTAATACTTTTAACTGTCTCATGGGGGAAAAAAAATGAGGCTAAATTTTTTATACCTTAGTATACCCCCTTTTCATCAGGGAAAAAAGAATCAACTAGGGGCCCAAAAAATACCCCGGAAAAGGGTTTTTTTACCAAACCCTTACATTGTTTTCCAAACACTAGCAACTTTTTTTTATTTTGGGAATTTTTAAACCAAGTTTTAATTTTTCACCAAACCCAAAAAACCCTGATCAAACCCAGGGAAATTTAATTTTTGGGAAAAACTGCAAAGGGGGCCAATGAAACCCATGACACCTGGTCCCTCCAAATCCTGAACTCATGGCCCTTTTCTGGTTTTACCTCTTTTCATGTCATCTTTAAACCCCTACATAAAATTTTACCCGTGGTTATCTCTGTAGGGCCGAATAGGGCCCTTCATGGCAAAATGTTTTTCCCTTTCCCCCAAATTTTCCCCAGTGTTGTGCAAAGGTCCCTTTTTTCACATTTGTCAATATTTTATAAACCCAAACTTACCTATTTATCTATTTCTCCCTTTTCCCCATTTTAAATCCCCGTCCCCCCCTCCCATTCCCCCGCTTTCCTCCAGTTCCTTTTTGATTTCTTCAACTGGGGTTGGGTTTCCCCGCTGAAGAAATAGTAATTTTTTTTTCTAGGAATAATTACCAAAAGACAGTTTTAAAAAGGGGATTGAGTTTTAGTAAAAAGCCCGCTAAAGAGGTGATGATAAAAGGGAAAACAAAGGGCAGTGAGAAAAAAACCCGATTGGTTTTTTTGAATAATATCTCTTGTCCCGGATCCCTCAAAAGTAAATTTTTCAATACTTGCTGTTTTTTGTCGGGGCTTGGGGTTATTCTGTTGGGTAAACCCCTTAATTTATCACCCTTAGAGTTTCCCTTTCCCCCCAAAAATTTCCTTTCAGAGGGGTAGAATAGAAGAGAGACAGGGATGTCTGTCCACCCAAACTATGATATAGTTAAGAATTAGTCAAATTTTAAGGGGCCCAAAATTTACTGTTCCCAAAAAAATGTTAGGAAAAATTTTTTAAATATATGTCCACATTTTTAAGGTTTAAGTTTTGTGTTTTAGTTGTAACTACATATATGTTCTTTTAGTGTTCCCTAAAAATTTTCCAAATTTTCATTTTTGGGCCCTTTGGATTAAAATTTTTAAATACTCTACACCCTTTTTTTACTTTTTTTATATTTCCATGTGTAGCCTCATGAAATTTTTTTTTTAAAATTTCAGAAAACCTGCCTTCACACTTTAAAATCAAAGGGAAAACTGCCCCCTTGTCTTCAGAAATTTAGAGAGAGATTTTGGTATTGATGAAGTTGATTTTTGGGGGTCATTAAAAAAGGGAGGATATTGTGTGTGTATTACGTATTTTTTATAAACCCGCCTTTTGGGGTCATGTTACTGTATAGTGATATTGAGAAAAAGAAGTTAATGTGAGTTTTGGGTAGATATATTTTTATATCTGTTGCTTTTTTTGCCTACATTTTGAAAAGGGTTGCATTTGGGCTATTTAAAAGAGTCTTCAGCAAGGAAATTTAAAACCCTTTTTTTTTGAGTTTTCCCTTTTTCCCTTTTATGTTTTTCTTTTAGCAATACACTGTTTTTTCATTATTTTTTTCCCGAAAAAACCTTTTTTATGAGACTTTATTTTTTTTATGCATCTGTAGATGTAGAACACCCTTTTTTCACATTCTTTTTTTTTTTTTCCTTTTCTTCATGGTTTTGATTTTTTTAAAAGATTTAGCATAACAGTTTTTTTTTTTTTAGTGATAAATATATAGTGGCTGTTCAGTATTGTAAAAAAACAAAAAATCACCTTTAACTTCGGTTAATAAAAATCCATGTTTGGGGGTTTTTTTCCAGAATGTATTATAATAAAAATTTTAAAATTAATAATTTTACTTTTTGTGCCTAAAGTTATAGCCTAACCACAGGCCCCCTCTTAGGGTTTGAGACTAATTGAAAAATCCAGCGTTATGGGGGCATGAAAATGGGGCAGGGGAAAAGGTGGGGATTTTTTTTTATTTTACAGTGAAAATTTTTTGCTATTTGAAATTTTATTATGCATACTGAAGGGTTTGAGTGCTTAAATGACCTTCAATAGAGCCCCATCTTTGCCTGCTGTAAAAAGGTTAGTGAGCCTTAATGAAAATTTCACTCTTGTGTATTTCCTGACGAAAAAGATTTCAAATTTTTTAAAAGCAGTGTAGTTTTGAGAAATTCATCAATGTGTTTTTCTGATTCTGTTTAAAGTGTCTGTAATATTTTGAGGATGAGTTTCAAGAAGATAAAAAATATTTCTAAGTAGCATAGCAGAGAGCAAAGATGAATTCTGCTAAAATTGTGGGACATGAACTAAGTTAAGCTCAAATTCATTGTTTTTTTCTTGGCAGTACTAACGTTGTTTACCTCACACTTGTTTAGTTGACAATAATGTAACTGTAACAATGCATCATTAAAAACTCGTTCTTCCACTGTGCAGAGGAAAATTAATAGACTGTAGTACATAGGATCGTAGTATGAACAGTCTTGAGGAAACTAGGTGTTAGTGATGAGAACAGTGCTATTTAAAGAAAGGTGGTCAGATAGAAGAAGACTTCCCTTGAATTATTAGTGAAGGATGATTAAAACCCAATATAACCAACCCTTTGGTTGTGGATTATTTCCATTGGGTCAGTTAGGTCCTCTTCCCTAGGATGTGACACACAATAGCTGACTAAGACACTATTGCTAGGTGAATGGGGGCACCAGGTGTAAGGAGACTTGCCTATACATTTTATATGACCTGGGGATTAAATTTGGGTCCTTTCAGCATAGTTTAGGAATGGTTGGTGCATGGTCAGACTGCAACCATCCACACTCCAGAAATGTTGGAAACTACAAGTTTATGAAATTGGTTAAAAATTTCCTTATTTAGTGTATCCAAATACTATATCAGGTAAAGTTTATGGCAGAATTTTGGCAGTAGTGATGAGATATAATTGTTGTTAATAGTGAGGGGATAATTGTAATTGGTGATAGTAATGGAAAATGTGTAACATGTACAGTGGACCCCCGGTTAACGATATTTTTTCACTCCAGAAGTATGTTCAGGTGCCAGTACTGACTGAATTTATTCCCATAAGGAATATTGTGAAGTAGATTAGTCCATTTCAGACCCCCAAACATACACGTACAAATGCACTTACATAAATACACTTACATAATTGGTCGCATTCGGAGGTGATCGTTATGCGGGGGTCCACTGTATTCAGAAAATGTTTACTACATGCATAGAGCCATTTAAGCATTTCTACTTCTGGGAGTGCCTTAGAGTACTTGGAATGGATCCTCTTTAAGAGATATATATATTGAAAGAGATATACAGTGGTATCCCGAGTTTTGTACAGCTCCCAACTCGAACTTATAGGTTAAATAATGTAGAACTTAGCCATACAGATTGTGAAAAGGACTTGGGGGTTATGATGAGCAGCAACCTTAAACCAAGACAGCAATGCCTAAGTGTACGTAGTAAGGCAAACAGATTTACTGGGATTTATATCAAGAAGTGTAAGCAACAGAAGTTCAGCGGTTATATTACAGCTTTATACATCATTAGTAAGGCCTCACCTAGATTATGCAGCTCAATTCTGGTCTCCATATTACAGAATGGACATAAATTTGTTAGAAAACTTTTAGCATAGAATGACTAAATTAATACATAGCATTAGAAATCTTCCTTATGAAGAAAGATTGAAGCCCTTAACCCTTTCAGGGTTCAAAAGGGCCCAAAAATTTGAAGGGGTGCCCCAGTGTCCAAGAAATTTTGGAAAAAAAAAAAAAAAAAAAAATTTCTTACAGAATTAAGAGTAATTTTTGTGAAGGTAATAAAACAAAAAAAAAAATTTCTGATCAGTTCTTACCGAGATACAGTGGCGAGAAGTTGATCCAAAATGACCGGGTGGCGGCAACATCGACGATTTCCACAAACGCGCATTTCTTTATTTTACGTTTTTTATAGTTTTTTCTTTTCTTTTCTAATTTTTTCTTTTCCTACTAACATTCGGGGGCCTGGAGACCAATAAATGTATATAATGTATATTTTATAAACTCACTGTATTGAAACAATAACCACCTAAAGTTATCATAATATTGTTTACGACTTTTGTTTATTACAATAAACATGCACAAATCTTGTATAATACTAATGTTCTATGATATATTTACATATGTACAATCACTGGACATGTTTTTAGAACTGCTGCAGCTTGTGGAAACTCCTTGAACAAGGCCACCATGCACAGAGGTACCTTACATTCCTCGCACATAAACCAAGTGTCTTTGCGTCTTTGTTGCTGTCGTTTTGTTTGTGCACAGACAACACATCTCTTCTGAGCAAATTTCTTCTTAATTGCAGGAAGCTGTATCATGAAGTGATCACCTTCCCTCCTCAAACGCTTGGGTATATCCTGAGGAGTTCGTGGGCGGTTTTGTATAGCAGGTGTTGTTACCTGGTATTTCATTATGAGTTGTCTGACAACAGACAAACAAAATTCACCATACGGTGGTCTGTTGCCAGTCTTCACTTGGTACATATTTTATGCATTGAGCATTGAAATGTCCATGAGATGGAAGAAAAGTTTCATATACCACTTGTACCTCTTACGAACACAGTCAACAAAGCCAATCTGCATATCACATTTGTCAACCAAGCGCATGTTTTGTGTATAATCAGTCACTGTCACTGGTTTTCGAATATGTTCATTAGTCATTCTATCAACTTTGCCACTGTCTTGCATTTTGTTACGGTGAATTGTCAACAATGTGACATCTTGTTTGTCATGCCACTGTAATGCCATGATGTCATTGGCAGTAAACACGTGCACCTCATCACCACGAGTGCTTACGTTGAACCTGGGCATATGTTTACGATTAGAACGCACTGTGCCACACACATCTGTCTTGTTCACTCGCAAGAAATCACTGAGTAAAAGGCTTGTGTACCAGTTATTGGTATATAATGTATACCCCTTACCAAGATAAGGTGCCTTCATGCTTCTCACTACGTCACCTGTGATATCCAATAACATCCTGGTATCTTTCAATGTTTTACTTCCCATGTATACAACATTATCCAGTACCAAGCCACTGTCACAGTCACAGAGTACAAACAGTTTTATACCAAAGTGTTTCCTCTTGCTTGAATGACAGTCTACCTTTGAACAAAATCAAAGATTTGTCAAATGCAAGATTCTTGAATGGATAAAAGTACATGTTGAACTTTTGTTTGAGATACATAAAAACATTTCTAATCTTGTATAACCTGTCAATTCTGTCAGGCCTGGCTTTGTCAGAGAAGTGCAACATACAAAACAGTATGATAAACCTGTTCACTGGGATGATTTCACTGAAGACCGGGGTAGAAATTAGCCGATCTGTGGACCAGTATGATTTTATATTATGCTTATAGACATGAGGCAAAAAGCAAATACATTTCTGCAACAGTTGTCTCTTTCCACCGGTGTAGTCTTGACTGTGGTGATATCGTATTTGCCATGGTGTACTCAAAATACTTGTTAATTTCCCTGACAATAGTTTCCATCAAGGGCTGATCAAAGAATTGTTCAAAGAATTCCAGTTCATTGGCAGTGGTTCCAAGGGGACAAATAGGTAGAATTCCACTTTGAGAGTCATCAAACTGGTGGGGCTTGGGAACAAAATTGGGGTTTTGCTGCCAATCCCAGATACGGTTTGCTGGTAGATACTGGACATCATAGGCTGGTTGTGCTGGTAGTTGTGGTTGTGGTGGGCTGGTGGCTGATGCTCTGCTTTGTCCTTGAACTAAGGGTCAGCAGCGTGGTCCCAGCCTGGGCTGGTGAGTCATGCTGGCCGTGGCACTACCATCACCATCCACCACCTACTGATGCCTGGGGGTCTATCCATACCAAGTGTACCACATCATCCTCACTTTCACTGTCTATTCCGGGTGTAGGGCCACGGGATGTACTCTGGGATGTACTCCGTCCCCTGGCACGGCATAGGGAACACTACCCGAGTGCTTTGTGGCGGCAATATACCGACGCTTCACGGGGTGATTATGTTTCCTCACTATCACTACTCGAATGATCGTCAAGGCTTAAATCACAATCCACATCACTATCATCATCATTACTGAAGTCAGAGGCCTGGCCACGCGAAAATAATAGTTTTCTCTTGTGATGAGGTACAACTGACCGTGACTGAGGAGTGCCCACACCAGAGGTAGAAGGTTGAGGATCGTCAGGGTTTTCTGCACTATTATCGATATCCTGGTCATTCCTTTCGGTCACTAACTGATCAAAGCCAAAGAATTTGTCTTCATTTCCGCTTCCATCAGAGTCAGAACTATCAGATAGGAAGAGGAGAGTCCCAATTTTCCTTGGAGTGAGAGCTGCCTTGCGACGAGGCATGGTGAACAAAGGTAACTGAGCCGGCGTTCCCACAATGCAGGTCTTGAGGATATCTCTCCAAGAGAGAACCCGCAGTAATGGATTCAAATTAGACAAGTTTAGATTTAGAAAGGATATAGGAAAGTATTGGTTTGGAAATAGGGTAGTTGATGAGTGGAACAGTCTACCTAGTTGGGTTATTGAGGCTAAAACCTTGGGTAGTTTCAAATTTTGGTTGAATAAATACATGAGTGAGAGGGGTTGGATTTGAGTGGGACTTGCATGTGAGAGTGGATAGAGTTATCAAGCTTACTTCTTGGGTGGTATTGAAAAAATTGGGTTGGGCAGATGTTTTGTTAATGGGATGGATTGTAAAGGACCTGCCTAGTATGGGCCAACAGGCCTGCTGCAGTGTTCCTCATTTCTTATGTTCTTATGTCCTTATGTAAGTGTATTATTGTAAGTGCTTTTGTAAGTGTATTTTTGGGGATCTGAAACAGACTAATCTAATTTGCATTATTCCTTATGGGAACAAATTCGTTCGATAACAGCACTCGAACAGCCTTCTGGAACAAATTATGGTCGAAACTCAGGGTACCACTATATGCATGTATGTATGTATGTACGTATGTACGTATGTACGTATGTATGTATGGTATGTATGTATGTATGTATATATATGTAAGTATATATATATGTATGTATATATATATATATACACCTACCATCCAACTTACGACCGAGTTTGGTTCCGAGAAACCGGTCGTAAGTCGAAATGGTTGTAAGTCGAACTTTACTACTGAATATCAACAAAACATTTTTGTAATGACTTTATTTTATTGTTTTATTTTGGTATTTCATGTTTTACTTTACTTTTTTTGCTGTTAGTACTGTATTTTATACTGTAAGGTTTAGGATAAACACTGTGTACAACACAAATAGTTGTTTATTTCCCAGAAATTTGGCATGAAAAACACGGTCGTAAGTCGAGTGGTAGTAAGTCGAGCTGGTCGTAAGTCGGATGGTAGGTGTATATGTATGTATGTATGTATATATATATATATATATATATATATATATATTATATATATAATATATATATATATATATAATATATATATATATATATATATATTATATATATATATATATACAGTGGACCCCCGCTTAACGATCACCTCCAAATGCGACCAATTATGTAAGTGTATTTATGTAAGTGCGCTTGTACGTGTATGTTTGGGGGTCTGAAATGGACTAATCTACTTCACAATATTCCTTATGGGAAAAAATTCGGTCAGTACTGGCACCTGAACATACTACTGGAATGAAAAAAGTTAACCGGGGGTCCACTGTATATATATATATATATATATATATATATATATATATATATATATATACAGTGGTCCCTCAATAATCGACCGGCCTGAAAGTCGACCATTTCGGAAATCAACCGGTTTTTTCGACAAAATATTGACTCGGAAATTGACCGAAATTCGTTTATCGACCCGTCTCGACCCGTCGTCCCAGACGCGTATGCACGAGGTAAGCGGGCCTCGACCCGCCTCAGCCTTCCTTCCCAGCCAGTGTGCCATTGTTTACCAGTTAGCGGCGGTCCTCTCACGTGCTCCAGTGAAATATTTCATAATATTTCATTTATTTTAGTGCTTGCAAGTTATTTAAGTGCTAAATAAGCTAGCATGGCTCCAAAGAAAGCTCCTAGTGCCAAACCTTTGGTAAAGAAGGTGAGAAATACCATTGAATTTAAGAAAAACATCATTGAACAATATGATAGTGGCGTACGTGTGGGCGAACTGGCGAGGATGTATAACAAAAATCATTCAACCATATCTTCCATCATAGCCATGAGAAAGGAAATCAAGGACGCTGTTGTTGCAAAGGGGGTAAATATGCTGACAAAAATGAGATCACCAGTACTGGAAGAGGTTGAGAAGTTATTATTGGTGTGGATAAATGAGAAACAATTAGCAGGAGACAGTCTTATGACCTTGATTATTTGTGAAAAGGCTAGGCAGTTGCATGAAGATTTGGTAAATAAATTGCCCGCAAATAGTGGTGAAGTGAGTGATTTTAAGGCCAGCAAAGGCTGGTTTGAGAGATTTAAGAAGCGTACTGGCATACACAGTGTGGTAAGGCATGGTGAGGCTGCCAGTTCGGACCACAAGGCAGCTGAAAAATATGTGCATGAATTCCAGGAGTACATAGAGGCTGAAGGACTGAAACCTGAACAAGTGTTCAATTGTGACGAAACAGGCCTCTTCTGGAAGAAAATGCCAAAGAGGACCTTCATTACACAAGAGGAAAAGTCAATGTCAGGACACAAGCCTATGAAAGACAGGCTGACGCTAATGTTCTGTGCTAATGCTAGTGGGGATTTCAAAGTGTAGCCGTTACTAGGAGTCTGTGGAGACAAAGAACTTTGTCCTTGGAGGCAAAGAGGGGAATGTATGAGAGTATAGTTTTACCAACGCTCTTATATGGGTGTGAAGCGTGGGTGATGAATGTTGCAGCGAGGAGAAGGCTGGAGGCAGTGGAGATGTCATGTCTGAGGGCAATGTGTGGTGTGAATATAATGCAGAGAATTCGTAGTTTGGAAGTTAGGAGGAGGTGCGGGATTACCAAAACTGTTGTCCAGAGGGCTGAGGAAGGGTTTTTGAGGTGGTTCGGACATGTAGAGAGAATGGAGCGAAACAGAATGACTTCGAGAGTGTATAATTCTGTAGTGGAGGGAAGGCGGGGTAGGGGTCGGCCTAGGAAAGGTTGGAGGGAGGGGGTAAAGGAGGTTTTGTGTGCGAGGGGCTTGGACTTCCAGCAGGCGTGCGTGAGCGTGTTTGATAGGAGTGAATGGAGACGAATGGTTTTTAATACTTGATGTGCTGTTGGAGTGTGAGCAAAGTAACATTTATGAAGGGGTTCAGGGAAACCGGCAGGCCGGACTTGAGTCCTGGAGATGGGAAGTACAGTGCCTGCACTCTGAAGGATGGGTGTTAATGTTGCAGTTTAAAAACTGTAGTGTAAAGCACCCTTCTGGCAAGACAGTGATGGAGTGAATGATGGTGAAAGTTTTTCTTTTTCGGGCCACCCTGCCTTGGTGGGAATCGGCCAGTGTGATAATAATAAAAATAATATATATATATAAATATATAAATATATATATATATATATATATATATATATATATATAATATATATATATATATATATATATATATATATATATATATATATGTATATACACACACACACACAGTGGACCCTCGACATTCAATGCTAATCCGTTCCTGAGAGCTATCGAATGTCGAAAATATCGAAAGTCGAATTAATTTTTCCCATAAGAAATAATGGAAATCAAATTAATCTGTGCAAGACACCCAAAAGTATGAAAAAAAAAAAAATTACCACGTGAAATATTAAATTTAATGCAATAGAATAATTAGAATAACAACAATAACAATAGATTAATAACAATAGAATAATTGACACTTACCTTTAATGATGATCTGGTGATGATTGATGGGATGGGAGGAGGGGAGAGTGTGGATGGTGTTAGTGTTTAGAAGGGGAATCCCCTTCCATTAGGACTTGAGGTAGCAAGTCCTTTTCCGGGGTTACTTCCCTTCTTCTTTTAATGCCACTAGGACCAACTTGAGAGTCACTGGACTTCTGTCGCACGACATACCTGTCCATATAGGCCTGTACCTCTCGTTCCTTTATGACATTCCTAAAGTGGTTTACAACATTGTCAGTGTAATAGTCACCAGCACAGCTTGCAATAGCTGTGTCAGGGTGATTGTCATCAAAAAAGGTTTGCACTTCAAGCCACTTTGCACACATTTCCTTAATCTTTGAAGTAGACAACTTCTTCAATTTCTCTATCCCCTCCTCTGAAGCAGTTTCCTCAGGTCTGGCCTCTTGCTGTTGAAGATAATCTAGCAGCTCATCAGTGGTTAGTTCATCATTGTCCTCCTCCACCAACTCTTCCACATCCTCCCCATTAACCTCCAACCCCAAGGACTTCCCCAATGCGACAGTGGATTCCTCAACTGGCATAGGATTCTCAGGGTTAGCCTCAAACCCTTCAAAATCCCTTTTGTCTACACATTCTGGCCACAGTTTTTTCCAAGCAGAGTTCAAGGTCCT
This sequence comes from Cherax quadricarinatus, assembly GCF_026875155.1. Lineage (NCBI taxonomy): Eukaryota > Metazoa > Arthropoda > Malacostraca > Decapoda > Parastacidae > Cherax > Cherax quadricarinatus. The sequence goes on from NC_069405.1 coordinate 50,886,547, forward strand.
CTTAGTCACTTCCTCCCAAGCCATACCTATAAGGTTTATACAATTGAGGATATTAAAGTGATCCTTCCAAAACTTTTAGAGTCAGTTGAGTTTCTGTGGTCACTACAAAGCACTTTTGAAACATAGATTTTGTGTACAGTTTCTTAAAGTTGGAAATGACCTCCTGGTCCATGGGCTGCAGGAGAGGAGTGGTATTAGGAGGCAAAAACTTGACCTTAATGAAGCTCATGTCCCCAGAAAGTCACTCTGCCAAGTCTGTAGGATGACCAGGGGCATTGTCTAATACCAGGAGGCACTTAAGGTCTAATTTCTTTTTAATTAGGTAATTTTTCACAGTGGGGGCAAATGCATGGTGTAACCAGTCATAGAAAAAGTCCCTAGTGACCCATGCCTTACTGTTTGCCCTCCACAGCACACACAAATTAGCCTTGAGGTTCTTTTGCCTGAACGCTCTGGGAGTTTCTGAGTGATACACCAATAAAGGCTTCACTTTGCAATCACCACTAGCATTGGCACACATCAGAAGAGTAAGCCTGTCTTTCATAGGCTTATGTCCTGGGAGTGCCTTTTCCTCCTGAGTAATGTAGGTCCTGCTTGGCAATTTCTTCCAAAACAGGCCTGTTTTGTCACAATTAAACACTTGTTCAGGTTTCAATCCTTCAGCCTCTATATACTCCTTGAATTCATGCACATATTTTTCAGCCACTTTGTGGTCCGAACTGGCAGCCTCACCATGCCTTATCACACTATGAATGCCACTACGATTCTTAAATCTTTCAAACCAACCTTTGCTGGCCTTAAATTCACTCACATCACCACTAGTTTCAGGCAATTTCTTTACCTAATCATCATGCAACTGTCTAGCCTTTTCACAAATGATCGCTTGAGAGATGCTATCTCCTGCTATCTGTTTTTCATATATCCACACCAATAACAGTCTCTCAACATCTTCTAACACTAGCTATCTTTGTTTTGAAAACGAAGTTGCACCTTTTGCAACAACAGCTTCCTTGATTGCCGTTTTCCTGCTCACTATAGTAGAGATGGTTGATTGGGGTTTACTATACAACCTGGCCAGCTTCGACACACGCACTCCACTTTCATACTTTTCAATTATCTCTTTCTTCATTTCAATAGTCATTAGCGCCTTTTTTCTCGAAGGCTTGGCACTAGAAGCTTTCTTGGGGCCCATGGTTACTTATTTTGCAGAAACAAGCACCAAAAACATTAATATGGAATGTACCGAATGTATCCTTAGATGCGCGCACACTGGCTGGCTTGTAAACACTGGCACACACGGGGCAGTTCAGGCCACATGTGTACATGTCTCGTACGAATCGTATCGAATGTCGGGTTTTCCATCGAATGTCGAGGCGAAATTTTTGCGTTAAAATGCATCGAATGTCAGATTTATCGAATGTCGATGCCATCGAATGTCGGGGGTCCACTGTATATATATATATATATATATACAGTGGACCCCCGCATAGCGAACGCCTTGCATAGCGAACAATCCGCATAGCGAACGCTTTGTTCGCCAAAATTTTGCCCCGCATAGTGGACAAAAACCCGCTCAGCGACCTTCGTCCGAGACGCGTCCATTGTTTACCAGCCAGCCTCCGCAGTAACATTCAAGCATACACTCGGAATATTTCGTATTATTACAGTGTTTTTCGGTGCTGTTTCTGGAAAATAAGTGACCATGGGCCCCAAGAAAGCTTCTAGTGCCAACCCTGTGGTAAAAAGGGTGAGAATTAGTATGGAAATTAAGAAAGATTTTGAAGGGTTTGGGGCTAACCCTGAGAAGCCTATGCCAGTTGTGGAATCCATTGTGCCTACTTCAAAAATTAAGGAAATGTGTGCACAGTGGGTTGAACTGCAAACCTTTATGGATGAAAATCACCCTGACACAGCTGTTGCAAGCCGTGCTGGTGACTATTTCAATGACAATGTTATGGCCCATTTTAGACAAATCGTAAAGGAACGGGAGGTACAGAGCTCTATGGACAGATTTGTTGTGCGACAGAGGTCCAGTGACTCTGAAGCTGGTCCTAGTGGCATTAAAAGAAGAAGGGAAGTAACCCCGGAAAAGGACTTGCTACCTCAAGTCCTAATGGAAGGGGATTCCCCTTCTAAACACTAACACTCTCTCTCCCCTCCCTCCCATCCCATCAATCATCACCAGATCTTCAATAAAAGTAAGTGTCATGTAATTGTGCATGCCTTTTTCAGTTTGTGTGTACTAAAATTAACATTTTTTGTGGTAAAAAAAATTTTTTTCATACTTTTGGGTGTCTTGCACGGATTAATTTTATTTCCATTATTTCTTAGGGGGAAAATTAATTCGCATAGCGAACTTTTCCCCAAAACGACCAGCCCTCTGCACGGATTAAGTTCCTATGCGGGGTCCACTGAAAATATAATAATATATATATATAATTATAATATATAAAATATAAAAATATAATTATATATATATATATAATATAATATAAACACACACCACACACACACACACCACAACACACACACACACACACACACACACACCCCCACACACACCACACAACAACACACACACACACCCCCACCACTTACACCCCCCAACTTACTCCACCTTCGACTTACGACCGTGTTTTTTATGCCAAATTTTCGGGAAATAAACAACTGTTTTTTTTGTACACATTTTTATCCTAAACCTTACAGTAAAAAACAGTACAACAGCATAAAAAGTAAAGTAAAACAAGAAAACCAAAAAATAAAACAATAAATAAAGCATTACAAAAAAGTTTTTTTGATATTCATAATAAAGTTTACTTACGACCGGTTTTTTCAAACCGAAACCGCGTAATCGGATGGGAGGGGGTGGGTGGGGTGTGTGGGGGGGGTTTTGTGTGTGTTGTGTTGGTTGTGTGTGTTGTTGTGTGTTGGTGTGTGGTTGTTGGGGTGTGTGTGGGGTGTTGTGTGGGGGTGTGGTGTGTGTGTGTGGTGGGTGTGTGTGGTGTGTGTGTGGTGGTTGTTGTGTGTGTGGTGTTTGGGTTTTGTTGTGTGTGTGTGTGTGGGGTGTGGTGTTTGTGTGTGTGTGTGTGTGTGTGTGTGTGTGTGGGTGGGTTGGGTGTGTGTGTGTGGTGGGTGTGTGTGTGTGGTGTGTGGGGTGGGTTTTTGTGGGGTGTGTGTGGTGTGTGGGTGGGGTGTGTGGGGTTGGTGTGTGGTGTTTTGGTGTGTGGGTGTGTGGTGTGTGTGTGGTGTGTGTGTGTGGGTGGGGGTTTTTGTGTGTGGGTGGTGTGTGTGTGGTGGGTGTTGGGGGGGTGGGGGTGTGGTGGGGGTGTGTTGGGGGTGGGGGTTTTGTGTGTTGGGGGTTTTGGGGTTTTGTTTGTGTGTGGGGGTGGTGGTGGGCTGCGTGCGGTTTTTGTGTGTCGTTGGGGGTTTTGTGTGTGTGTTATATATAATAATCAGTGGACCCCCCAAGCGAAAGCCTTGCATAGCGAACAATCCGCATAGCAACGCTTTTTTTCCTAAAATTTTGCCCCCCATATGGACAAAAACCCCTCAGCAAC
>NC_069405.1:50890603-50909659 GCF_026875155.1 Cherax quadricarinatus
TTGCCCCCCTTAATGGTTTCTTTTTTTTTCCCACGGGCGGTTCAGACCGAGACGCGGGGGTTGCCCCCCGAAACCCTCTCCAGGTATACTCCAGGTATACACACACACACACACACACACACACACACACACACACACACACACACACACACACACACACACACACAACACACACACACACACGCGCACACACACACACACACACACACACACACACACACACACACACACACACACACACACACACACACACACACACACACACACACACACACAAGGTGGTGCATCCAGCAATTACAGCTGTAAACAGAGACTTCTCTATTGGACTTCTCTATTGAACATCAATTTGTACACGAGGAATTACATCTCGTTCATTCCTTACTTTCTGTGGCTTTACCATATCTGATAAGTACATGAAGATGTAATACTTAATCTTTGAAATAAAAACATAAAAAAACAATAATCGTTGTTTTGCTTTAAACCAAGAAAATCAATACGATTTTTTAAAATAGGTCAAAAGTTCAATGAGGTGGTTAACGATATCGTCATACAGGGAGGTCATACACACGGTGAAATGACCTCTATGTGTATATATGCTGAGAGTTTATTCCTAAATTTAGGGATGTCACCTATTCACTGGTGGTGAATAGGTGACATGCAGCCTAAATAGCTCTTTGTGAAGTCGATAGGCTATAAACCCAATTAATAAAAAATCTCTGATTTATCCAAAATTTCTTGAGTTATAAACTGATCACTTACAAGGTCACGAACCAGCTGTCAGCTAGCACCCAGGTGCTTGCTTACTGCTAGGTGAACACGGACAACAGGTGTAAAGAACCACTTACAAGGTCACGAACCAGCTGTCAGCTAGCACCCAGGTGCTTGCTTACTGCTAGGTGAACACGGACAACAGGTGCAAAGAGCCACCTACAAGGTCACGAACAGCTGTCAGCTAGCACCTAGGTGCTTGCTTACTGCTAGGTGAACACGGACAACAGGTGTAAAGAGCCACTTACAAGGTCACGAACCAGCTGTCAGCTAGCACCCAGGTGCTTGCTTACTGCTAGGTGAACACGGACAAACAGGTGTAAAGAACCACTTACAAGGTCACGAACCAGCTGTCAGCTAGCACCCAGGTGCTTGCTTACTGCTAGGTGAACACGGACAACAGGTGCAAAGAGCCACTTACAAGGTCACGAACCAGCTGTCAGCTAGCACCCAGGTGCTTGCTTACTGCTAGGTGAACACGGACAACAGGTGTAAAGAACCACTTACAAGGTCACGAACCAGCTGTCAGCTAGCACCCAGGTGCTTGCTTACTGCTAGGTGAACACGGACAACAGGTGTAAAGAACCACTTACAAGGTCACGAACCAGCTGTCAGCAAGCACCCAGGTGCTTGCTTACTGCTAGGTGAACACGGACAACAGGTGCAAAGAACCACTTACAAGGTCACGAACCAGCTGTCAGCTAGCACTAAGCTAGCACCCAGGTGCTTGCTTACTGCTAGGTGAACACGGACAACAGGTGCAAAGAACCACTTACAAGGTCACGAACCAGCTGTCAGCTAGCACTAAGCTAGCACCTAGGTGCTTGCTTACTGCTAGGTGAACACGGACAACAGGTGTAAAGAGCCACTTACAAGGTCACGAACCAGCTGTCAGCTAGCACCTAGGTGCTTGCTTACTGCTAGGTGAACACGGACAACAGGTGCAAAGAGCCACTTACAAGGTCACGAACCAGCTGTCAGCTAGCACTAAGCTAGCACCTAGGTGCTTGCTTACTGCTAGGTGAACACGGACAACAGGTGTAAAGAGCCACTTACAAGTCACAAAACGCATGTCAGCTGCACCCAGGTGCTTGCGTACTGCTAGGTGAAAAAACGGACAACGGGTTGCAAAGAGCCACTTACAAGGTCACGAACAGCTGTCAGCTAGCCCCCAGGTGCTTGCTTACTGCTAGGTGAACACGGACAACAGGTGTAAAGAACCACTTACAAGGTCACGAACCAGCTGTCAGCTAGCCCCCGGGTGCTTGCTTACTGCTAGGGAACACGGACAACAGGTGCAAAGAACCACTTACAAGGTCACGAACCAGCTGTCAGCTAGCACTAAGCTAGCACCAGGTGCCTTGCTTACTGCTAGGGAACACGGAAACAGGTGCAAAGAGCCACTTACAAGGCCCACGAACCAGAGTTTTCCAAGATAAAGAAATAAAGCGTTACGTGCAGAGAATCTTTATTTACAAAGACGTTTCGTACTAAGTAAAGCTTTGATGATGCTCTATTTGGAGCAAAAACGTTTTGTTATATAAAGGCTTTAAATTAAAACAATGAAAAACAATATTAGAGCAGAATCGCCTATATAATAAACAAGTATAATGCAGCATTAGAAAGTTACAACCGCATAGAATTAAAAAGTTACAACAGCATAGAATTAGAAAGTTACAACATAAAAGAATTAGAAAGTTACAACAGCATAGAATTAGAAAGTTAAAAACAGTATAGAATTAGAAATTTTACAACAGCATAGAATTAAAAAGTTACAACAGTATAGAATTAGAAAGTTACAACAGCATAGAATTAGAAGTTACAACAGCATAGAATTAAAAGTTACAACGCATAGAAATTAGAAAGTTACAACAGCATAGAATTAGAAAGTTACAAAAAGCATAGAATTAGAAGTTACAACAGCATAAAATTAGAAAGTTACAACAGCATAGAATTAGAAAGTTACAACAGCATAGAATTAGAAAGTTACAACAGCATAGAATTAGAAAGTTACAACAGCATAGAATAGAAAGTTACAAAAGCATAGAATAGAAAGTTAAACAGCATAGAATTAGAAATTTACAACAGCATAGAATTAGAAAGTTACAACGTATAGAATTAGAAAGTTACAACAGCATAGAATTAGGAAAGTTACAAAAGCATAGGAATTAGAAAGTTACAACACATAGAATTAGAAAGTTACAACAGAAATAGAATTAGAAAGTTACAACAGCACAGAATTAGAAAGTTACAACAGCACAGTATTAGGAAGTGTCAAGAGTATTAGAAAGTTTCAACAGCACAGAATTAGAAAGTTACAACAGCACAGTATTAGGAAGTGTCAAGAGTATTAGAAAGTTACAACAGCATAGAATTAGAAAGTTACAAAAGCATAGAATTAGAAAGTTACAACAGCATAGAATTAGAAAGTTACAACAGCACAGAATTAGAAAGTTACAACAGCATAGAATTAGAAAGTTACAACAGCATAGAATTAGAAAGTTACAACAGCATAGAATTAGAAAGTTACAAAAGCATAGAATTAGAAAGTTACAACAGCATAGAATTAGAAAGTTAAAAACAGCATAAAATTTTGAAAGTTACAACAGTATAGAATTAGAAAATTTACAACAGCATAGAATTAGAAAGTTACAAAAGCATAGAATTTAGAAAGTTACAACGCATATAATTAGAAAGTTACAACAGTATAGAATTAGAAAGTTACAACAGCACAGAATTAGAAAGTTACAACAGCACAGTATTAGGAAGTGTCAAGAGTATTAGAAAGATACAACAGCACAGAATTAGAAAGTTACAACAGCACAGTATTAGGAAGTGTCAAGAGTATTAGAAAGTTTCAACAGCACAGAATTAGAAAGTTACAACAGCACAGTATTAGGAAGTGTCATGAGTATTAGAAAGTTTCAACAGCACAGTATTAGGAAGTGTCAAGAGTATTAGAAAGTTTCAACAGCACAACATAATGTTTTAACAGCACAATGTTAGAAAGTTTCAACAGCACAACATAATGTTTTAACAGCACAATGTTAGAAAGTTTCAACAGCACAACATAATGTTTTAACAGCACAATGTTAGAAAGTTTCAACAGCACTGCATTAGACAATTTCAACAGTATCAGAAAGTTTCAACAGCAAGGCATTATAAAGTTTCAACGGCACAATATCAGAGTTTAAACAGCACAATGTTAAAAAGTTTTTACAGCAAAGTATTAGAAAGTTTCAAAGGCACAACATTAGAAAATTTTAACAGCACAATGTTAGAAAGTTTCAACAGCACAACATTAGACAGTTTCAACAGTACAACATTAGAAAGTTTCAAACACCCACAACGTTAGAAAGTTTTCAACAGTACAACATTAGAAAGTTTAAAACAGCAACAACGTTAGAAAGTTTCAACAGTACAACATTAGAAAGTTTCAACAGCACAACATTAGAAAGTTTCAACAGCACAACTTAGAAATTTTTCAACAGTACAACATTAGAAAGTTTCAACACCCAAAACAATTGGAAAAGTTTCAACAGCACAACATTAGAAAGTTCAACAGTACAACATTAGAAAGTTTCAACAGTACAGTATTAGAAAAGTTTCAACAGCACAACATTAGAAAGTTTCAACAGCACAACTTTGGGAAAGTTTCAACAGCACAACATTAAAAGTTTCAACATACAGTATTATAAATTTTTCAACAGCACAATATTGGAAAGTTTCAACAGCACAACATTGGAAAGTTTCAACAGCACAACATTAGAAAGTTTCAACAGTACAACATTAGAAAGTTTCAACAGTACAGTATTAGAAAGTTTCAACAGCACAACATTAGAAAGTTTCAACAGTACAGTTTTAGAAAGTTTAAACAGCACAACATTAGAAGTTTCAACAGTACAACATTAGAAAGTTTCAACAGTACAGTATTAGAAAGTTTCAACAGCACAACATTAGAAAGTTTCAACAGTACAACATTAGAAAGTTTCAACAGTACAGTATTAGAAAGTTTCAACAGCACAACATTAGAAAGTTTCAACAGTACAGTATTAGAAAGTTTCAACAGCACAACATTAGAAAGTTTCAACAGTACAACATTAGAAAGTTTCAACAGCACAACATTAGAAAGTTTCAACAGCACAACATTAGAAAGTTTCAACAGCACAACATTGGAAAGTTTCAACAGCACAACATTGGTAAGTTTAAAACAGCACAACATTAAAAGTTTAAAACAGTACAACATTAGAAAGTTTCAACAGTACAACATTAGAAAGTTTCAACAGCACAACATTAGAAAGTTTCAACAGTACAACATTGGAAAGTTTCAACAGCAAACATAGAAAGTTTCAACAGCACAACATTGGAAATTTTCAACAGCAAAACATTAAAAAGTTTCAACAGTACAGAATTAGAAATTTTTTCAACAGCACAACATTAGAAAGTTTCAACAGCACAACATTAGAAAGTTTCAACAGCACAACATTGGAAAGTTTCAACAGCACAACATTGGAAAGTTTCAATAGCACAACATTGGAAAGTTTCAACAGCACAACATTAGAAAGTTTCAACAGCACAACATTGGAAAGTTTCAACAGCACAACATTGGAAAGTTTCAACAGCACAACATTAGAAAGTTTCAACAGCACAACATTAGAAAGTTTCAACAGTACAGTATTAGAAAGTTTCAACAGCACAACATTAGAAAGTTTCAACAGTACAGTATTAGAAAGTTTCAACAGCACAACATTAGAAAGTTTCAACAGCACAACATTGGAAAGTTTCAATAGCACAACATTGGAAAGTTTCAACAGCACAACATTAGAAAGTTTCAACAGCACAACATTGGAAAGTTTCAACAGCACAACATTGGAAAGTTTCAACAGCACAACATTAGAAAGTTTCAACAGCACAACATTAGAAAGTTTCAACAGTACAGTATTAGAAAGTTTCAACAGCACAACATTAGAAAGTTTCAACAGTACAGTATTAGAAAGTTTCAACAGCACAACATAATGTTTTAACAGCACAATGTTAGAAAGTTTCAACAGCACAACATAATGTTTTAACAGCACAATGTTAGAAAGTTTCAACAGCACAACATAATGTTTTAACAGCACAATGTTAGAAAGTTTCAACAGCACAACATAATGTTTTAACAGCACAATGTTAGAAAGTTTCAACAGCACAACATAATGTTTTAACAGCACAATTTTTAGAAATTTTTCCCAACAGCACAACATAATGTTTTAACAGCACAATGTTAGAAAGTTTCAACAGCACTGCATTAGACAATTTCAACAGTATCAGAAAGTTTCAACAGCAAGGCATTATAAAGTTTCAACGGCACAATATCAGAGTTTAAACAGCACAATGTTAAAAAGTTTTTACAGCAAAGTATTAGAAAGTTTCAAAGGCACAACATTAGAAAATTTTAACAGCACAATGTTAGAAAGTTTCAACAGCACAACATTAGACAGTTTCAACAGTACAACATTAGAAAGTTTCAACAGCACAACGTTAGAAAGTTTCAACAGTACAACATTAGAAAGTTTCAACAGCACAACGTTAGAAAGTTTCAACAGTACAACATTAGAAAGTTTCAACAGCACAACATTAGAAAGTTTCAACAGCACAACGTTAGAAAGTTTCAACAGTACAACATTAGAAAGTTTCAACAGCACAACATTGGAAAGTTTCAACAGCACAACATTAGAAAGTTTCAACAGTACAACATTAGAAAGTTTCAACAGTACAGTATTAGAAAGTTTCAACAGCACAACATTAGAAAGTTTCAACAGCACAACATTGGAAAGTTTCAACAGCACAACATTAGAAAGTTTCAACAGTACAGTATTAGAAAGTTTAAAACAGCACAATATTGGAAAGTTTCAACAGCACAACATTGGAAGTTTCAAAAAGCACAACATTAAAAGTTTCAACAGTACAACATTAGAAAGTTTCAACAGTACAGTATTAAAAAAGTTTCAACAGCACAACATTAGAAAGTTTCAACAGTACAGTATTAGAAAGTTTCAACAGCACAACATTAGAAAGTTTCAACAGTACAACATTAGAAAGTTTCAACAGTACAGTATTAGAAAGTTTCAACAGCACAACATTAGAAAGTTTCAACAGTACAAAATTAGAAAGTTTAAAACAGTACAGTATAGAAAGTTTCAACAGCACAACATTAGAAAGTTTCAACAGTACAGTATTAGAAAGTTTCAACAGCACAACATTTAGAAAGTTTCAACAGTACAACATTAGAAAGTTTAAAACAGCACAACATTAGAAAGTTTCAACAGCACAACATTAGAAATTTTCAACAGCAAAACCCATTGGAAGTTTCAACAGCACAACATTGGAAAGTTTCAACAGCACAACATTAGAAAGTTTCAACAGTACAACATTAGAAAGTTTCAACAGTACAACATTTAGAAAGTTTCAACAGCACAACATTAGAAAGTTTCAACAGTACAACATTGGAAAGTTTCAACAGCACAACATTAGAAAGTTTCAACAGCACAACATTGGAAAGTTTCAACAGCACAACATTAGAAAGTTTCAACAGTACAGTATTAGAAAGTTTCAACAGCACAACATTAGAAAGTTTCAACAGCACAACATTAGAAAGTTTCAACAGCACAACATTGGAAAGTTTCAACAGCACAACATTGGAAAGTTTCAATAGCACAACATTGGAAAGTTTCAACAGCACAACATTAGAAAGTTTCAACAGCACAACATTGGAAAGTTTCAACAGCACAACATTGGAAAGTTTCAACAGCACAACATTAGAAATTTTTCAACAGCCACAACATTTAGAAAGTTTCAACATTTACAGTATTAGAAAGTTTCAACAGCACAACATTAGAAAGTTTCAACAGTACAGTATTAGAAAGTTTCAACAGCAAACATTAGAAAGTTTCAACAGCACACATTAGAAAGTTTCAACAGCACAACATTAGAAAGTTTCAACAGTACAGTATTAGAAAGTTTCAACAGCACAACTTTAGAAAGTTTAAAACAGTACAACATTAGAAAGTTTCAACAGTACAGTATAGAAAGTTTCAACAGCACAACATTAGAAAGTTTCAAACAGTACAGTATTAGAAAGTTTCAACAGCACAACATTAGAAAGTTTCAACAGTACAACATTAGAAAGTTTCAACAGCACAACATTAGAAAGTTTCAACAGCACAACATTAGAAAGTTTCAACAGCACAACTTTGGGAAAATTTTTCAACAGCACAACATTGGAAAGTTTCAACAGCACAACATTAGAAAGTTTCAACAGTACAACATTAGAAAGTTTCAACAGTACAACATTAGAAAGTTTCAACAGCACAACATTAGAAAGTTTCAACAGTACAACATTGGAAAGTTTCAACAGCACAACATTAGAAAGTTTCAACAGCACAACATTGGAAAGTTTCAACAGCACAACATTAAAAAGGGTTTCAACAGTACAGTATTAGAAAGTTTCAACAGCACAACATTAGAAAGTTTCAACAGCACAACATTGGAAAGTTTCAACAGCACAACATTAGAAAGTTTCAACAGTACAACATTGGAAAGTTTCAACAGCACAACATTAGAAAGTTTCAACAGCACACCTTGAAAGTTTCAACAGACAACATTGGAAAGTTTCAACAGCACAACATTAGAAAGTTTCAACAGCACAACATTAGAAAGTTTCAACAGTACAGTATTAGAAAGTTTCAACAGCACAACATTAGAAAGTTTCAACAGTACAGTATTAGAAAGTTTCAACAGCACAACATTAGAAAGTTTCAACAGCACAACATTAGAAAGTTTCAAAAAAGCACAACATTAGAATGTTTCAACAGTACAGTATTAGAAATTTTCAACAGCACAACATTAGAAAGTTTCAACAGTACAGTATTAGAAAGTTTCAACAGCACAACATTAGAAAGTTTCAACAGTACAGTATTAGAAAGTTTCAACAGCACACTTAGCTCTCTCTTTTACACTTAGCTTTCTCCATTTCACATTTAGCCTTTACTTTTTTAGACTTAGCTTTCTTTTTCAAACTTTACTGTCCATTTTTCGCACTTGGCTTTCTCTTTTTCACTTAGCTTTCTTTTTTCACACTTGACTTTCTCTTGTTTCACTCTTAGCTTTCATTTTTCACACTAAATTAGCTTTCTCTTTTTCACACAGAGCTTCTCTTTTTTTCACAGCTTTATCTTTTTTCACACTTAGCTTTCTCTTTTTCACTTAGCTTTCTCTTTTCACTTAGCTTTCTCTTTTTCACTTAGCTTTCTCTTTTCACTTAGCTTTCTCTTTTCACTTAGCTTTCTCTTTTCACTTAGCTTTCTCTTTTCACTTAGCTTTCTCTTTTTCACTTAGCTTTCTCTTTTTCACTTAGCTTTCTCTTTTCACTTAGCTTTCTCTTTTCACTTAGCTTTCTCTTTTCACTTAGCTTTCTCTTTTCACACGTTAAGTTTCTATTTTTCACATACTAACCTTCCAGACGCTTACCTTATTAATAACTTCACCGGGAAGTGAGGGGGGGGGATCTCTTGATGCTCTTCAATGGCTCTAAATTCAAGGAGTTGGAGTTCCCTTCCAGTTCCTCGCATCAAGATTTGACAAACCTCTCGTTCCCAAGGCACTGAGCGGCCCCTAGGGGTTTAGTGCTTCCCCATGATTATAATGATCTCTCTTCCCCCCATCTCTGAAGCATCCCCGTTCCCCATGCAGCACTGGATGGCCCACTAGGGTTTAGCGCCCTTTTTTTTTGGGGGGGGATATTACGCTAAGACCCACAATGTTTGACTAACACCCAAGTACCTACTCACCACTAGGTGAAGAAAGGGAAGCAGGTTCAAGGTAGCGTGTCCAGTGCCTGCACCCGTCCTGGGTTACATACTGGGTGCTTTAGTTGTGAGCTGAAGGCGCTACCACTCGAGCCACGAGTCACCACACGGGGGGAGGGAGTATGACCTCAGACATCTGACGATGTGTGTGTGAACAGGCGAAATCGTTCTCAGGCATTTACGTTCTTCATAAACACTGTGGTATAGTTCTGTATCTTATAATTTTCAGAGTGATGCGCTGAACCCACAGGGGTAATACAGCGCCTTGGGGAAGGCGAAACGTATCTGTAGTCCATGTACTGTATCTAGGACTACTTGTGCTATATATACGAAGCTGCCCACACTTCCTCTGATAGTTTTACAAGCCTTTGGGGAGAGCGCGGCTGGAACCAACAGTCTGGCCAATCAGACAAGCAACCGAGAGGCCTGGTCTGGGACCCGCCCGGTGGAGGCCATGACCCCTCCCCTTCCTGCCTCCCGAAGGCGGGGAGAGGAGCTATAAATCGACCCATGCAACCACATATAGGTCAGTACACACACACACACTGCACGAAGGTTATAGAAGCATCGATCTCGACTATTCCAGTCGTCACACGCCACAGAAACACACATTCCCCTGCATGCCTGAACACAGACTCCCGTTGTCCACACAAATTCCTCCTCACCGTGCCTTTACCTTCTCTACTTACAGTCACTAAGCTACGTAATAACTAAGCTACGTAATAACTAAGTTACGTAATAACTAAGCTACGTATTCACTCAGACTTTTTGCGCTCCTGTGGCTTTCTTGATTCCACAGAGATTATACACACTGGTGACTCGAGAAAAATCCTGATTGGAGAAGTGTCAAACATCACTAGGCTACATATTCACTAGGCTACATATTTACTAGGCTACATATTTACTAGGCTACATAATCTCTAGGCTACATATTTTTCTAGGCTACATATTTACTAGGGTACAAATTTACTAGGCTACATATTCACTACGCTACATATTTACTAGGCTACATATTTACTAGGCTACATATTCACTAGGCTACATATTTACTAGGCTACATATTTACTAGGCTACATATTCACTAGGCTACATATTACTAGGCTACATATTCACTAGGCTACATATTTACTATGCTACATATTTACTATGCTGTATATTCACAAGGCTACATATTCACTAGGCTACATATTTACTAGGCAACATATTTACTAGGCTGCATATTCACTAGGCTACATATTCACTAGGCTACATATTCACTAGGCTACATATTTACTAGGTACATATTTACTTAGGCTACTAATTTTCTAGGCTACTTTTTTACTAGGCTACATATTTACTAGGCTACATATTTTCTAGACTACAAAATTTACTAGGCTATTATTCACTACACTACAATTCACTAGGCTACATATTCACTAGGTACATATTTACTAGGCTACATATTTACTAGGCTACATATTTACTAGGCTACATATTCACTAGGTACATATTCACTAGGCTACATATTCACTAGGCTACATATTTACTAGGCTACATATTCACTAGGCTACATATTCACAGGCTACATATTCACTAGGCTACTATTCACTAGGCTACATATTCACTAGGCTACATATTCACTAGGCTACATATTCACTAGGCTACATATTTACTAGGCTACATATTCACTAGGCTACATATTCACTAGGCTACATATTCACTAGGCTACATATTCACTAGGCTACATATTCACTATGCTACATATTTACTAGGCTACATATTCACTAGGCTACATATTTACTAGGCTACATATTTAAATAGTCTAAAATATTCACTAGGCCTACCATATTCCCCTAGGCTAATATTCACTAGGTACATATTTACTAGGCTACATTTTTTACTAGGGTACATATTTACTAGCTACATATTTACTAGGCTACATATTTACTAGACTACATATTTACTAGGCTACATATTCACTACACTACATATTTACTAGGCTACATATTACTAGGCTACATATTTACTAGGCTACATGTTTACTAGGCTACATATTTACTAGGTTACATATTCCCCTAGGCTAAAATATTTACTAAGACTATTATCTAGGCTACATATTTACTAGGCTAAAAATATTTCTAGCTACATATTTACTAGGGTACATATTTACTAGGCTACATATTTACTAGACTACATATTCACTAGGCTACATATTCAATAGGCTACATATTCACAGGCTACATATTCACTAGGCTACATATTCACTAGGCTACATATTTATAGGCTACATATTCACTAGGCTACATATTCACTAGGGTACATATTCACTAGCTACATATTTCACTAGGCTACATATTCACTAGGCTACATATTCCTAGGCTACATATTCACTAGGCTACATATTCACTAGGCTACCCTATTCACTAGGCTACATATTACTATGCTACATATTTACTAGCTTATATTTTCACTAGGGCTACATATTTACTAGGCTACATATTTACTAGGTACATATTCACTAGGCTACAAAATTCACTAGGCTTCATATTCACTAGGCTACATATTACTAGGCTACATATTTACTAGGGTAAAATATTTACTAGGCTACATATTTACTGGCTACATATTTACTAGACTACATATTTACTAGGCTACATATTCACTACACTACATATTTACTAGGCTACATATTACTAGGCTACATATTTACTAGGCCCACATATTTTCTAGGCTACATATTTACTAGGTTACATATTCACTAGGGTACATATTTACTAGACTACATATTACTAGGCTACAATTTACTAGCTATATATTTACTAGGCTACATATTTACTAGGCTACATATTTACTAGGCTACATATTTACTAGACTACATATTCACTAGGCTTTCATATTTAATAGGGTACATATTCACTAGCTACATATTCACTAGGCTACATATTTACTAGGCTTTTAAATTCACTAGGGTACATATTTTAAATAGGCTATATATTCAATAGGCTACATATTCACTAGGGTACATATTCACTAGGCTACATATTCACTAAGCTACAAAATTCACTAGGTTACATATTCACTAGGCTACATATTCACTAGGCTACATATTTACTAAAGGCTACATATTTTACTAGGCTACATATTTTACTAGGCTATAATTTACTAGGCTACATATTACTAGGCTACATATTTATAGGCTACATATTTACTAGGTACATATTTACTAGGCTACATATTTACTAGGCTACATATTTACTAGGCTACATATTGACTAGGCTACATATTCACTAGGCTACATATTCACTAGGTTACTATTCACTAAAGGGTACATATTCCCCTAGGCTATATTCACTAGGCTACTATTCACTAGGGCTACATATTCACTAGGCTGCATATTCCTAGGCTACATATTTACTAGGCTACATATTTACTAGGCTACATATTTACTAGGCTACATATTTACTAGCTACAATATTTACTAGACTACATATTTACTAGGGTACATATTTACTAGGCAAAATATTTACTAGGACATATTTACTAGGCTACATATTCACTACACTACATATTTACTAGGCTACATATTTACTAGGCTAACTATTTACTAGGCTACAAATTCACTAGCTACATATTCCCCTATGCTACACATTTATTAGGTACATATTTACTAGGCTACATATTTTTCTAAGCTACATATTTACTAGGCTACATATTTACTAAAGGGTACATATTTTCTAGGCTTTCATATTTACTAAGGCTACATATTCACTAGGGTACATATTCACTATGCTACATATTTACTGGCTACATATTTATTAGGCTACATATTTACTAAAGGCTACATATTTACTAGGCTACATATTTACTAGGCTACATATTTACTAGGCTAAATATTACTAGGCTAATATTTTACTAGGCTACATATTTACTAGGCTAAATATTACTAGGGTACATATTTACTAGGGTACATATTTACTAGACTACATATTCACTAGGCTTACATATTTTAATAGGCTACATATTCACTAGGCTACATATTCACTAGGCTATATATTTTACTAGGCTACATATTCAAATAGGCTACATATTTACTAGGCTATATATTCAATAGGCTACATATTCACTAGGCTACATATCACTAGGCTACTATTCACTAGGCTACATATTCACTAGGTTACATATTCACTAGGCTACATATTCACTAGGCTACATATTTACTAGGCTACATATTCACTAGGCTACATATTTACTAAGCTATATATTTGCTAGGCTACATATTCACTAGGCTACATATTCACTAGGCTACATATTCTCTAGGCTGATATTCACTAGGCTACATATTCACTAGGCTACATATCACTAGGCTACATTTTTCACTAGGCTACATATTCACTAGGCTACATATTCACTAGGCTACATATTCACTAGGCTACATATTTACTAGGCTACATATTTACTAGGCTACATATTTACTAGGCTACATATTTACTAGGCTACATATTTACTAGGCTACATATTCACTAGGCTACATATTTACTAGGCTACATATTTACTAGACTACATATTTACTAGGCTACATATTCACTAGGCTACATATTCACTAGGCTACACATTCACTAGGCTACTTATTCACTAGGCTACATATTTACTAGGCTACATATTACTAGGCTACATATTTACTAGGCTACTATTTATAGGCTACATATTACTAGGCTACTATTTACTTAGGCTACATATTTACTAGGGTACATATTTACTAGGTACATATTTACTAGGCTACATATTTACTAGGCTACACATTCCTAGGCATACTTATTCACTAGGGTACATATTACTAGGACATATTTACTAAACTACATATTTTTCTAGGCTACATATTTACTAGGCTACAAATTTACTAGGCTACATATTTACTAGGCTACTTATTTACTAGGCTACATATTTACTAGGCTACATATTTACTAGGCTACATATTTACTAGGCTACATATTTACTAGGCTACATATTTACTAGGCTACTCAGTCAAAACAGACAACAATCGTCCTGGTGTTGGACGTCACATATACATCCTTCAAGATGTTCACTTTCATACTTCTGAAGAGCTGCCTTTCCTTGGATCAAAAACCTGATTTTTTTTACCCCCTCCCCATTTCCTGTATGCGTTGTTTGAGACCCCTCCCTGCGGGTTTAGGGCTTCCCCTGCAGTGTAAGCAGTACACTCTGGAGCATTCACCGGAACACAGGAAGGAAAGTCTTCGATGATGTGCTTCCGGTCAGAGATAAAACAAAAGATTGTGACGCACTTCCACTTAAAGTTAAGACGCACCACAGTCACCAGACACTGTGGTGACGCAGGTCACACCAGACACTGGTGACGCAGGTCACACCAGACACTGTGGTGACGCAGGTCACACCAGACACTGGTGACGCAGGTCGCACCAGACACTGTGGTGACGCAGTCACACCAGACACTGTGGTGACGCAGTCACACCAGACACTGTGGTGACGCAGTCACACCAGACACTGTGGTGATGCAAGTCACACCAGACACTGGTGACGCAGGTCACAAACCAGCAACTGTGGTGACGCAGGTCATACCAGACACTGTGGTGACGCGGTCCACCGACACTGGTGAACGCAGGTCATACCAAAACTTGGGTGACGAGGTACACCCGAAACTGTGGTGAGCAAGTCACACCCGACACTGGTGAGCAGGTCACAAGAACACTGTGGTGTTGCAAGTCACACCAGACACTGGTGACGCAGGGTCATACCAGACACTGGGGACGCAGGTCACACCGACACTGGTGAGCAGGCAACTAGACACGTGGTACGCAGGTCACAGCAGAACCCCTGATGGGACCGTATCTAAATACAAAAAAATCCATTTCATTTATTTAGGATAGGATAACTATTTCCCAATTAAAAATAACTGCAGCTCTGCTGAAAGGTAACCTGTGAAGCTGCCGTAACTGCTGGGAACTTGACGATATTTATATCGTCCCACTTTAAGCCTGCCAGTCAAGCTGACCCCTACTGAAATCTCCCAGCTCAGGCTGACATTTACTGAAATCCCCAGCTCAGGCTGACATTACTGAAATACCACAGCTCAGGCTGAACATTACTGAAATCTCCCACTCAGGTGAAAACTATGAAATCCCCCCAGCTCAGGCTGACATTACTGAAAATCTCCCAGCTCAGGCTGACACTACTGAAATCTCCCAGCTCAGGCTGACATTACTGAAATCCCCCAGCTCAGGGTGACATTACTTGGGAAATCTCCCAGCTCAGGGTGAAACTACTGAAATCTCCCAGCTCAGGTGACATTACTGAAATCTCCCAGCTCAGGTTGACACTACTGAAATCTCCCAGCTCAGGGTGACATTACTGAAATCTCCCAGCTCAGGCTGACACTACTGAAATCCCCAGCACAGGCTGAAACACTACTGAAATCTCCCAGCTCCCGGCTGACACTACTGAAATCTCCCAGCTCAGGGTGAAAACTACTGAAATTCCCAGCACAGGCTGACACTACTGAAACCCACTCAGGCTGACACTACTGAAATCTCCCAGCTCAGGCTGACAAATACTGAAATCTTCAGCTCACTGACACTAAATGAAATCTCCCAGCTCAGGCTGACACTACTGAAAATCTCCCCCGCTCAGGTGACACTACTGAAATCTCCCAGCTCAGGCTGACACTACTGAAATCCCCCAGCTCAGGCTGACACTACTGAAATCCCCCAGCTCAGGCTGACACTACTGAAATCTCCCAGCTCAGGCTGACACTACTGAAATCTCCCAGCTCAGGCTGACACTACTGATATCCCCCAGCTCAGGCTGACACTACTGAAATCTCCCAGCTCAGGCTGACACTACTGATATCCCCCAGCTCAGGCTGACACTACTGATATCCCCCAGCTCAGGCTGACACTACTGATATCCCCCAGCTCAGGCTTACACTACTGAAATCTCCCAGCTCAGGCTGACACTACTGATATCCCCCAGCTCAGGCTGACACTACTGATATCCCCCAGCTCAGGCTGACACTACTGATATCCCCCAGCTCAGGCTGACACAATTACGCATTATGTATGAACATCATCCCGTATATTGGAACATGATAGTCAAATATTTTTATTTTTGTTGTAGTTTCCAGTGTAACTATCATATGAAAGAAGGTAGCAGCACACTGCTGATGTTTCCAATTTTGTTAAGTAAAAGAGAAACTGAACCACTGGTGGTGGTGAGGCAGTCACACCAGCCCAGTCTGGCTGCTTCACACTGAACCACTGGTGGTGGTGAGGCAGTCACACCAGCCCAGTCTGGCTGCTTCACACTGAACCACTTGTGGTGGTGAGGCAGTCACACCAGCCCAGTCTGGCTGCTTCACACTGAACCACTTGTGGTGGTGAGGCAGTCACACCAGCCCAGTCTGGCTGCTTCACACTGAACCACTGGTGGTGGTGAGGCAGTCACACCAGCCCAGTCTGGCTGCTTCACACTGAACCACTGGTGGTGGTGAGGCAGTCACACCAGCCCAGTCTGGCTGCTTCACTCTACATCCACCTTCTTGAAAGATACATGTACTACTAGCAGAACTGGAATCATTTAATTAATGGTACATAATACTGACTGGTCCATGAGTAAGACATATGTGCAACTGTTGAGTGCAGTTATTGTGGAAACGTTTCGCCTGCGCTACAGGCTTTTTTTTTGTAGAATATAGAGGTGACTAAATATTGGAGACAGCAGGAGCAGTGGTGAAGTATAGATGAGGGGGATCAGTCCCCCAGCTGCCTTGAAGAAGCGATTTTGAGTTGGTCAGTAACACCTCAGCTTTGAGATGTGCTCAGTTACTGTTATGAATGAAAAGAAGCTGACTGTCATAGACTAGATGAAGTGCAGGAAATGAGGAAGAGGCTGAAGAAATATGGCGTAAATTTAAGAATGCATTGCTAGTGCTCAGCAGAGGTTTATGAGTCTAGGAAGGTGAAATGATGAGGTGAAGTGGGTAGTAAGGGAGAAAAAAATTGCATACGAGCGATTTTTGTAATGTAAAATGATAGAAAGAAGAAGGTTAAAAAAAAAAACGTGAGGGAGTGCAGAAGAACCACTGAGTCCACATCAACAAATTTTGCTGAGAATCATTGAAGCTGTTTTATAGAGAGATCAATAAGGTGGGGAGGCCTGGGGAGAGACCAGTTGAACCTAGCAGTTATAAACGAAAAGGGAGAAGAGATAGATGTTAGGTGGAGGTACTGGAAGGTTGAAAATGATATTGTAACGAGTTGTTGAATGTTAGTGATGAAGGGGAGGTAGTGATTTCATGATTGGGGCAGGGGAAGATAACATTGTATAGGAGCAAAGAGGAGTCTGGGTTGCACGTGCGGAAAGTGCGTGAGTAGAATGAAAAAGGGGAAAGCGAATGGGTTAGATGGGATTAAGACAAGAGATGATAAAGGAAGCTAGGAATATGGTGTTGAGTGGTTTGTGTGTTTTTTCAACATGAGTATGAAAGAAGAGAAGGTACCAAAAGATTAGCAGAGAGCACGCATAAGTCTCTTAAACGAGGAAAAAGGGAACAAGGGAGAATATAATAATTAGAGGAGGATAAGCCTGTTGAGTATACCAGGTAAAGTTTACGGTAGAATTATTAGTGAAAGGTCTAGGGGTAAAAAGAGCAAAATTACAGAGAAGACGGGGGATTTAGGAAGATTAGGGGGATGTGTAGACCAAGTGTTTATACTGAGACATGTAAGCGAGCAGATCTTAGATAAACGTAAAGAGGTGTTTGTTAAACTAATGAATTTAGAAAAGGAATGTGATAGGATGGATAGGGAAGCCATGTGGCAGAAACTGTAAATGTTTAGAATAAGAGGTAGCAAGTTAAGAGGAGCTTTTAGGCAGAGAGATTGAGGCTCAAGTTAGGGTAAATAGGAGGAAGGACTATTCCCCAGTGAAAGTAGAACTTATTTATTTATTTATTTATTTAATGTCTTTTCAAACAGTACATTGAGATTGTGTATATACAATAGTGGGTTGCAATGTAAAGAGAGCCTCTATTATGCCTAGGCATTATGGGCATTATAGACACACACACACACACACACACACACACACACACACACAATATATATATATATATATATATATATAAATATATATATATATATATATATATAATAAAATATATGTAATATATATATATATATATATATATATATATATATATATATATATGTATATATATATATATATATATATATATATATATATATATATATATATATATATATATATATATATATATATATATATATATATATAATATATAATATATATATAATATATATATATATATGCAAAACAACCACTCTGAAAGAATAGAGAAATTCCAAGCGCTTTCGTGACTACTCACATTATCAAGGAACTATGAAAGTGAAGCATCCAAGGAAGATAA
>NC_069405.1:50910159-50940257 GCF_026875155.1 Cherax quadricarinatus
AAAGTTTTGTTTTTCTTTATTTTGGCCCCCCTGGCTCAGTGGGAAAGGGCTGAAAAAAAAAACACGTAAAAGGGAATATAGCGAGCTACATCAATGACTACTACTAATAAAAACCCCCCTTTTATGCAAGCATTTGGGAAAATTTAGGTCAATTGTGCTTAGATGAAACCCACACATCAACAACACCCAGGTACCTTTTTACTGATGGGTGAACTTGGACAGCAAGTATCTAAAGGAAACGTGTCCAAATGTTTCCAACCATACCGGGGATCGACCCTTGGACCTTAGCTATTTGAGCTAGGATCCACTACCCAATCCATAGTATGTGGAAAAAACCGGGTTAAAATAAACCCTATCTCCTTCATTCCATCCAGAAATTTCTAAAAAAATTAAAAAATCCCTTAATTTCTCCACCCCCCTAACATTAAAATTTTTTTTTTTTTTAACACAGGCTTAAACTTAAGAAAATTTAAAAAAATTTTCCTCCTTATTGTAAAATTCTACATACATTTTAATGACTTCAAAGACGATAAAGCCCCTCATGGGCAAAAAAACTCATACAATGATACCCAGGTGTTGACCATCTAATTTATTAATATTTAACTATAAGTAAAATGGAAAAAATAAAAGCTCAACTAACCTTATTCCTTCGTATTTTGCATGTCTTGCCACAGTCCTTCCCATTTTCCGGGAAAATTTTTTCTTGTAAATCCACTCTCCAGCATGGATATTCTTGAAGCAAGTTTTGATCTATTTTCGATGCCCATCTCTGTTGTAGTTTCCTCTCCAAGTGCTCATAACGACATGCAAGTGCTGCCTTAGCAGCCAACAAAACGAGACATCTTTCCCTATGATATAAAATTGTAAAGAAGAAATTATATTTGCAATGCATCAGCAATAAAATGGGAATATCTTTTTTTTTTTTTTGTTAATTCTTAATCAGCAGGGCAAGTCATAAACTAATGAAAGCAACAAATATATATGTCCTTGAATTTGTATTGATAAGCCACTGATGGCAAAATGTCTACAATAAAGATACCCAAATGTTGCATGTGTCTAATCTTCAACAATTATATAAACCAGGAAAATTGGGACCAACTTGGTGGCATAGACATGAAGGAGCAAGCTGCTTGTGCTTGAATTGTAATGCAGAAATTCCTCGGCAAAATGTCAAAGAGCCAACAAGATTACAAGGAATGATGAACTAGTACAGTTGGCCCTTTGGGTTTTAAACCTCAGGAAGACTGATTTAAAGATTTTCTTCAAAACAATGTGCTGACAACTACTAGCTAGTCAAAGCAAAACTAAAGAAAAGATGAGAAAATAAGGAACTGACAAGTCTGATGTACAAGAAAAGTGACTTGAAGGAATAATATTTTGTGACATGCAGAGAATATTAATTCAGGACAGTACACCCAAAAGCAATAAAAAAATATAATCTAAAGTATGAAGAGATGTAGAATATTTATTGCAAACAAGCAAGGGTTTTCTGGGTAGTAGGTTGGTAGACAGAAACCCCCCGGGGGAGGTATCACCTTTTCTCCCAAAGTGAGTGTAAAACTGAAGGCTGTAATTGTTTTACACGATGGTAGGATTGCTGGTGTCTTTTTTTTTCTGTCTCATACACATGCAAGATTTCAGTATGTCTTGCAACTTCTACTTACACTTAGGTCACACTACACATAAAATGTACAAGCATATATATACACACCCCTTTGAGTTTCTTCTATTTTCTTTCTAGTTCTTGTTCTTGTTTATTTCCTCTTACCTCCATGGGGAAGTGGAACAGAATTTTCCTCCGTAAGCCATGCGTGTTGTAAGAGACTACTAAAAAAGCCAGGAGCAAGGGGCTAGTAACCCTTCTCCTGTATATATTACTAAATGTAAAAGGAAACTTTCGTTTTCCTTTTGGGCCACCCCGCCTCGGTGGGATACGGCCGGTGTGTTGAAAGAAGAAAGAAAGAAAGCAAGGGTTTTAAACTTTGCAGCAAAGAAGCTGGAGGCAATAGAGATATTTTTGAGGGTTGTGTGTAGTGTGAATGTTCTGCAGAGAATTCAGAGCATGGAGATTAGGTGTAGATTACCAAATATTTAGGGTCGAGGGATGATGAGGGGGTACTGAGGCTGATTCGGGCATATATACAGTGGACCCCCGGTATTCGATGGCATCGGTATTCGATAAATCCGGTTTTCGATGCATTTTAACGCAAATTTTTTTTCCTCAGTATTCGATATGATTGTATGAGACCTGTCCACGTGTGGCCTGAACTGCTCCATGTGTGCTAGTGTTTACAAGCCAGCCAGTGTGCGCGCATCTAAGGATACATTCGGTACATTCCATATTTCCATATTATCCCCTGTTTTTTTGGTGCTTGTTTCTGCAAAATAAGTCACCATGGGCCCCAAGAAAGCTTCTAGTGCCAACCCTTCGAGAGAAAAGTTCCAAAATGACTTATGAAATGAAGAAAGAAATAATTGCAAAGTACGAAAGTGGAGTGTGTGTGTCGGAGCTGGTCAGGTTGTATAATAAACCCCAATAAACCCCATCTCTACTATATGACCAGGAAACGGCAATCAAGGAAGCTGTTCTTGCAAAAGGTGCAACTGTGATTACGAAACAGCGACCGCAAGTGTTAGAAAATGTTGAGAGAATTGTTACTGGTGGGGATAAATGAAAAACAGATACCCAGGAGATAGCATCTCTCAAGCGATCATTTGTGAAAAGGCTAGGCAGTTGCATGACGATTTGGTAAAGAAATTGCCTGCAACTAGTGGTGATGTGAGTGAATTTAAGGCCACAAAGGTTGGTTTGAAAGATTTAAGAACGTAGTGGCATACATAGTGTGATTAGGCATGGTGAGGGTGCCAGTTATGTTGTGCGACAGAAGTCCAGTGACTCTCAAGCTGGTCCCCAGTGGCATTAAAAGAAGAAGGGAAGTAACCTCGGGAAAAGGACTGCTACCTCAAGTCCTAATGGAAGGGGAAATTTCCCCTTTGAAACACTAACACCTCTCCCCTCCTCCTATCCCATCAATCACCACCAATCTTCATTAAAAAGGGAAGTGTCAATTATTTTAATTGTTATTGTAATTATTCTATTGCATTAAACTTAATATTTCATGTAGTAAAAATTTTTTTTCATACTTTTGGGTGTCTCACGGATTAATTTGATTTCCATTATTTCTCATGAGGAAAATTGATCGGTTTTCGATATTATCGGTATTCGATGAGCTCTCAGGAACGGATTAATATCGAATACCGGGGGGTCCACGTATATTCTCATTTAAGTGAAGAGGGCTGAGCATGAGATGTATCGAGGCAATGTGTGGTGTAAATATTAGCAGAAATTTGTATAGGAGTTAAAGGGAAAGGAGGGGAGGTAAAGGAGTTTGTGCAGTGGAGCGTGTTGATAGGTGGAACAAATGGTTTTTAGGACCTGACAAGCTGTTAGTGTGAGAGAGGTAAAACTGATGAAGGAATTCAGGAAACCTGGTTGCCGAACTTGAGTCCTGGGGGTGGAAAGTATTTTTCCCTCACTTTAAAGAAGGGGTTTGGGATTTTTTGGCTGTTAGGAGGGCCATCTAACTATCAAAACTGCATGCCTCTGGAAAGACTGACAGGTGAATGATGGTGGGGTTTTTCTTTTTGGGGCATCCTACCTGGGTGGAGAGGGCCCAGAAAATGTTAAAAATATTCTTTAAAAACAAGGTAATACAAAAAACTTGGCATGTTCATAAAGATTTGTTAATACTCTAACCTTATGCATGGACCATTTTGAGTGCTTTATATAGTGCACATGTAAAACCCAACCTAAATACAAAATGAAATCTGAATACAAAAAAAAGCATAAAGGCACCAAGAGGGAAATGAATTGGGGACAAGATAATGAAGAACGATATGAAACTGATTTTGGGTCACCGGAGAAAAAGACAAGAGGTGGCTGATCATGCTTACTAATAAAACATAGCACGGGAAGCGATGGGTTTTTTTCCAGATAAAAAAAGAACAAGGGGGCAAGTTGGAGATTACACACCCAAATGACTACGGTTTTTATCAAAAGTAGACCCTTTTCAATATAGAGTGTTAAAGGAGGGGAATGAGCCATTAATACCCGGGAGGGAAAATTTTCATACTTATACAAAAAAAAAAAAGTTTGACAAGCTCAATCATCCCCATTTTAAAGGGTGAAACCTAGAGTTTAAAACTCATCCCCCCCTTTCCACTGTAAACTCAAATATCTAAGTAGGTTCCTTGATGATAGTATAGAAAACCCCCAATACGGGATATTCAGTGTAATTATTAAAAAAGTATTTAAAGTCCTTTAAATATGCATCTAAATTTAAACCCTTCCTAACACACATTGCAAAATATAAAAGGGTTTCAGAGAAACGGCAGGCGGGACTTAATTCCGGGATAGGGAAGACAGTGCGGCACTCAAAGAGGGTTTTAAATTTGCATTTTTTATAACTAGTGTAATCATGCCTCGGCAAGACAGTGGGGAGCAAATGAAGATAAAGTTTTTTTTTTTGGGCCACCTGCCTTGGGGGAAATCCGATTTGACTTTAATAGGGGTGAATGGAACAATGGGGCTTGGGACCTGACCTGTTGGATTTAGCAGGGGGAATATTTAGTGAAGGGATTCGGGGGAAAACCGGATTTTTATATACGACTTGAGTCCGGAAAGGGAAGTACAATGCCTGCACTTTAAAGGGGTGGGTTTGGGGGTATTGGGAGTTTGGGGGGATATTTGTACCCTTTTTAAAAAAATGCTTCTAAACTGTTGTAATTTTGGGCACCTCTGCAAAAACAGGATAATGTGTAGTGTGGTGAAATTTTTGAAAGATGATGAAAGATTTTCTTTTTTGGGGTTTTTTCTTTTTTTTTGGGGGACCCGGGGCCTCGGTGGGGAGCGGCCGACTTTTTGAAAAAAAAAAAAAAAAAATAAAAAAATAATAAAAAAAATCCACAAGCTTCTCGCTTGCCAGGCCCAAACCTGGCCCTTCACATATTTTGTTTAAACAAGATAAGTCTACAGCAAGAATCCACAAACATTTAGTACGGATTTAAATTTTACAAATTTGATTAAATGCAAAGGGTTTAAAAAATCATACAATAATTTAAAAATTCCCATTCCATTACCAATAAAACATGTACACAGAGTATTTCTACAACCAATGAACATTTGCAGCTGATGATAGAGGGGAATGAATCTTAAATGAGAAAAATTGTAGTGGAGGTGCAGCATGCCTCTTCCCTGGGGCTTGCTTATGACACCAGCCTACTACCCAAACAGATCACATTAAATTCCCAACCCCTTTGCTAGGGCAAAAGTGTTATTTTATGGATGGGACAGTACCAAAAATTTTTGCCAATGATATAACTATTTGATTTCAGGCCAATACTGATAACCACTGTTACCAATACTTTAGCATACCCCTAGTTTATTTGGCTAATAAAGTGAAGGAACATTTCCCAGATAAAAATCATAAATTTTATTAACAGTAATATTTGAGAGAACGTGGAGATTTTATTTCCCACTGAGTACTCGAGTCTAAATTAAATAAATTAATTCTAAAGAGGCATTTTTTATTACCTTATTTTGAGACTTGTTTGCGAAACTATTGTGCATGGTACAAAAGACCATATTTTGGGGTGGCATGTCTATCTTAAATGCCCGGAAGAGAGCTTTCCTCTGCACCAAGGATCTGGATGGTAGAAGATGGGTGCTTGGCCAAGTTAATGAGAGGCCGATGTGCAATTAGGCGAGCGCCCACTAGCTCACCCACCAAAAATGGTGACATTGGGTGCAATGGCTACCATTCTATTCTGCAGGTATTCACTAAGTTGACCACGATACTCTGTTAGCTCTAGTACCTGTAAAATGATAATTTCAAAATAAAAAGATGTAGAAACATACACAAACATGTAACTTGTAGAATCACTACTACATTACATTCAAAGGGGGGAATCCTGAACCCATAGGGGGTCATACAACACCTGGAAAGAATGGGAGGTAATCATGTTCAATCCAAGGAAAAGTAAGACAGGTCAAATTCCTTGAATCAAGAGCCCCCCCCACCAGAACAAGGAACCTCCTTTAAGGGAGGGGATTCACCACAACTACACTATGTTTGTTAAACAAATAATGGTACCACCTACTACAGCCAGGTGGCTCCCGCACATTTGGGGTTCAATCCCAATGTGAAAATGAGAAATGCCACATAAAAAACAGAAACTGTATTATAATTATTTTTAGGGTAAAAACCATGTCTGAGGAATGGGAAGCAATCAGGTTTAACTCCAAAGAGAGGAAGGAAAGTCCAATAAACTTGGATCATGAGCATGTCACCAGTATCAAGAAACCTCTCATTTAGAGAAGAAATGGCAGCCCAAAGGTCATCTGAAATTTAAGTGTAGCCTTCATGAATATTAATGCAAACATTCCAGGACCTTTATACAACTAATGTCAGGACATCTTTGAGTATGAGGCACCATCATTTGAACTCGCACATAAGAAAGCATGTTAAGAAATTGGAAATCCGAGGTGGCCCCGGCAATTTGGGGTTAACCCCCAAGGGAACTAAAAATTGAATTTAAAAACCGAAAGAAAAAAAATTAAAAAAATTCGGGGAAAGGAACAATGGGTTTAAAACCCAAAGAGAGGGGAAACCCAAAAACTGGGGACATTGGAAGAAAGACCCCAGTTTTGAAAAAGGGGATTAAAAATTTTTTTACCAAAGGTCTTGGGGGGGGGGCAAAAAAAAGTGGTTATAAATTTAAGAATGGAAGGCCCTTTAACAAAATTTTTAAGGGCCCAATTTAAATAGGCAACCAATTTGGAAGTGAATTTGGAAATTTTGGGAATTGGAGGGCAGGGAACAAGACTTTTCCCCTGGAATAAAAAAAGGGTAAATTGTTTGCCCTTTAAAAAAACCCGAAAAAAACAATCTCCTGAGAAAAAAAGGGGGAAAAAAGTGGGGATTTTGGGGTTTCCAATCCACAATCCGGTTTTTTTAAACATTTTCCCCATTCAAAAAGGTAAAATTTTGGAAGTCTAAAAGGAATTTATACAAAAAACCCCTTTTTTTAAAATTTCAACCCCAAACTTAATTAACGGGGAAGGGGGTTTAAAGGGGCCCTTAACGGGTTAACCCCCTGAAAAAATGGGGAAGAAATTGACCTTAATTCCCAAACCTTAAAAACCCAAAAAAGGGAGTTTTTTTCCCATATCTAACCAATAAAATTTTCCCTTTCCCATGAAAGGGGAAAGAAATACAAAAATTAGGTTAAACAAACCCCAATTAAAACGGGTTTTTGGCCCCAAAAAGTACATTAAAAGGAAAAAAACCAAAATATTTCCAGGGGCCAAAAGACTGCCCCAAATTTCCCCCCAATAAAATAAGGTTTAAATCAAAGGGACCCGGGTCCCGCAGGGGAAAAGGGCAGACCAACCCCTGCCCAAAAATAGGGGGAATTGGGGGCCTTTTCCCCAATTTGGAAAAAGCCAATAAAGGGGTTTTGAACATTTCCCCGGGGGCTCTGGTTAAATTAAAAACCGGTGGGGGGTTCCCCCTTTTGAAAAATCCGGGAAATTTTATAAACTTTCCAAAATTTTAAATTATAAAATTTTAACCCTTGATTTTCCCCCCCTTTGAAAAAAAAAGATAAATAATTTTTAAAACCCTTTTGGGGATTTAGCCCCATTTAACCTTTTCCCCCCTAAAGGATAAAAATTAAATTAACTTAAAAAATAAAAAAATAAAAAAATTTAAAAAAAAAAATTTTTTTCCCCATCCCTGTTTCCCTTTCCCCCTAAAAGGGAATTTATCAAAACCCCGGGGTTTCGAAAAAATTGGCGGATATTTAGTTCGTCCCAATCACCCCTTTTCTTTTACCCTTAAATTTTCAGGCTTCCCTTTTACTTTTCCAATTTTTCCGGCGGGGGTTTAAAAATCTGTCCCCTTGGGGTTTTTCTTTTTAATTTTAAAAAAAAATTTTAAATTTTATTTTTTTAACTTTAATGAAAGGGTTTTTAAAATTTTTGAATTTAACCTTTTAAAAACCCCCTTTTAAAAAATGGGGTTAAATTTTAAACAAAAAAAAAATAAAGAAACAGGCTTTGGGGTTATTTTAACTAAAGGTTTAATGTTAAAATTGGGAAATTTTGATTGAACCTTTGAAATTGAAAGGGTGGTTTTATTTTTTTAATTTTTCTTTTTTGGGAAAAAAATTTTGGGGAAAATTGTAACAAGTTTGCTTTTTGGGGCCAAGTTTAAAAAAGGGAAGTTTTTAATTAAAAAATTGGGGTTTAAACCTTTTAAATTTAAAAAAAGGAACATTGGGCTAAAAATGGGGGTTTTTAACAAAAAAAAATAAAAACAGGGGGAAGGTTTTATAAAGGAAAGTTTGGGAAAGGGTAATTTGGAACCCAAATTTTGTATAAAAAGGGGAAATAGAATTAATTTTTAAAAAATTTTGGGAAAATAAGTAAAAAAAGTTTTGGGGGACTAAAATTTTGGGGTTGGGGGGTGGGGGGGATAAAAAAAGGGGGGGGCCCAAAAGGGGAAGAAGGAAAAAATTAAAAAAAGGGAAGAGAAAGGGGGTTAAAATAAAGGGGGGTTTAAGGCTTTTAAGAAATTTAAATATTTTGAAACCCCCCCAAAATTTAAATTTTATTAAAAAAATTTAAAAGCTTTATTTCCCTTTAGGGGAAAATAATTAAAAACCCCCTCTTTTTTAAACCCCCCCTTTTTCTCCCAACCCGTTTTTTAAAATTTCCCATAACCCTAATAAAACCCGGCACTTTTTTAAAAATAATTTTTTTTAAAATTTTGGTGTTTTAATTTTTTTTGGGTTGGGTTGGTTTATTTTTTTCCCCTTTCGGGGGTTTAAAAATCCCGTGGGAATCCAAAGGTTTTTACAAAATTTAGGGTTTCCAAAAAAAAATTTGAAAAACCCCCCAAAAACCCCTTCTAGCCCCCTTTCAAAAAAAGGGGAAAAAGGGATACCCTTTATTTTACCCCCCCTGAGAAAAAGGTCCCCATTTTGGGTTGAAAAAACCCAAAAATTCCCTTGTTGGGAAAGGCCAAATCATAACCTTTTCAAAACCCTTTGGGCCGCAAAAAGCTCCTTTTCCGGGGTTTAAATTTGGGCCCTCTCCCTTCGAAAATGAAAAGTTTTAAAAACCTGTTTGGAAGGGGGAAATGAAGAAAAAATTCAAGGGCCCTTTTAATCGATTAGTAAACCGAAAAGAAGGGGACCAGGATATCGAAAAATTGCAGAAAATCCTGCGATCCTAAAACCTTCTACCTCTGGTGTGGCCACGCTCGGGGCCCACTTTTTCAATTTATCTGGGGTTGGGCAAAAAAAAAACTAATATTTTCGCCGTGGCCAGGCTTCAGATTTCGAAAAGAGATAGTGATTTTGGGAAAATCTCATTTTTTATTTTATTTATTCTATTGTGGGGTGTATTTATCATTTTTTATATGTTATAAAAATTCGGTTTTTTTATAATTTTAAAAAAAATTTTATCATGGATGAATTTAAATAAAAAATGTGAAATAAAAAACAAAAATTAAGCCCTTTTTAACCCTTTTGACTGTCGCGGTGTTTTATCATCTTACAAAAAGGGTCCCGTTTTTTGAGGGTATAATACTAAAATTTTTCTAGCGGGTTTCAAATCAAGGAAACGGGGAAGGGGTGGGGGCCCAATTTTTAGAGAAAGGGGGTCTGTGTGGTCAGTGGCACCACAAAAAAAAAATCCTGGAAACGCGGGTGCAAATTTTGGAAAAAAAAAACCCCCCGACCCTTTTTTTTTTAATTAAAAAAAAATTGCCAAATTTGGGGTCTTTTTTGTAAAATTTTTTTTTTAAATGCTTTCCCTCGTTTTTTGGTCTCATTTGATAAAAATGGAAAACATTTTAAAAAAAAGGGAGAGGGATTTTGAGTTTTTAAACTATAAAAAAAAACCCGGAAATGGATAAAAGGTGGGGGAAATGTTTGATTTTTGCTGATGTTCAAAAGAAAACCAAATGAAAAAAATTATTTTTCCAAAAAAGTCCAATTTGGCCTTTCTAATTTCCCGAAAAAGAAGGGGTTTGGGTTTTTTTTTATAAAAATTATTACGTTTTTGGAGTACCGAAAATAGAAAAATTTTTCTATTTTTTTTTTGAAAAAAAATTCAAAATGAAAGCAAGAGTTTTATCAGGGGGACCGGGAGACATGACTAAATAAACAAAAAAAATTGTTTTTTTAGACCCAGGAATGTCGGCATTGTTCTTTTGGGACCTTATTTTAAAAATTTCTTTTTTTTTAATTTTGGAAATTGGAAATTTTGGGCCCCAAATTGAAAAATTTCTGACCATGTTATTGGGTATTTAAAAATTTGGGTTTAAAGGGGGCAGTTTCTTTTTACTAAATCGATAAAAAAAAATGGGGGGTTCTAAAGAAATACTATGAGTTTGGTCGAGTTTGGAAAAATTTGGAATTTAGCCGAAAATAGGGCTCAAAGGGGGGCGAAAGCGCCTGATTTGTAAATACCCGGCCAAAGGGGTCGCAAACTTAAAGGGGAGCTTTAATTTCCCATTTTTTTTTCCCCCATCAAATTTTGTCTTTTTTTTGGCCCTCTTTTAACAATGGGGAAAAAGATTCCCCTTCATTTCATAAAAAAAAAAATTAATTTTTTTTTTTTTAAATTTTTGTGATACCGGGTAAAACACCTCAGGATTGGGGATTGCAGAGAAAAGGGGGGTTAATGGGACTCTGTGATTTTTTTTTTTTCTAATATGGCATCATTTGTGAAGTCGTCTGCCCCCACATCTCTTTTTTTTTTTTTCAACAATTTGGGGCCGTCTCCCCCGAGGAAAGGGTGCCCCAAAAAAAAACAAAGAAAATCCCCAAAAAGAAAATACAGGGGACCCCCTTTTTAAAAACCCATTATTTCTTTCCAGGAGTATTGTTCGGGGTGCCAGTACTGAACGAATTTTTTTCCCAAAAGGGGAATTTGGTAAAATTAGATTACCCTTTTTCAGCCCCCCAAAACTTTTCACTTTAAAAAACCCCTTTTACAAAAATTACCTTTTAAATAATTGGTCCCATTGGGAGCTAAACGTAAAGGGGGGGTCCACTTTTATTTTTTCATCATCTTTTCAAAAACTTTCCCCACACTCACCATTTTTCCGGGTTTTTGGGCAAGGTCCCTCGGGGAAAAAACAACGGGTTTAGAACTTTAAAGTAAAAAGGGAAACAAAACATATCCCCCCAAACTGCCAATATCCCAAACCCCCCCCCTTTAAAGTGCAGGCATGTATTTTCCCTTTTTCCAGGACCCCAAGCCCCGACAAATATAAAAAAAATTTCCGGTTCCCTTGAACCCCTTTCACTAAATTTTTCCCCCTGCTCCCCCAATTTTCCCCGACCCGTTGGGTTTCCCAAGTACCATTCGTCTCCTTTTTCACCCCTATCTAACACGTTTCAGGGCCCCCCGTTTTCGGGGAAGCCCAAAACCCCTTTCCCCCACAAAACCTTTTTTAAAAAACCCCCCCCCTCTCCCCCCAAACCCCTTTCGAGGAAAACCCCCTTCCCCCCCTTTCCTTTTCCCCTAAAGATTTTATGCTTTCCATGTCTTTCCCTACTTTGATCCTTTTCTCTCTAAATGCCCCAAACCACCTCAACAACCCCTTTTCCTTCTGCCCCCCTAAAAACCCCCTAAGGGCTTTTTTTAAAACTCCCACCCTTTTTCCAAATTTTTCCAATTTTTTTCCAAATTTTTCCGGGCATAATATTTTACACCCCCACATTGCCCTTAGACAGGAAAACCCCAACCGCCCCCCCAAACCCGTCTCCCCTCGCACCCTGCCTTTTACCCCCCAAGCTTCACATCCCAAATAAGAGTTTTGGGTTTACTACTATATTTTTCATAAAAGTTTTTGGTAGTGGGGACCTAAGTTAAGAAAAGAAAGAAAGGAATGCCTGAAAACTTGCAAAATTTATGAGACAGACAAAAAGACCCCAGAAATCCAAAAGCACAAAAAACAATTACGGGTTTTTCGGTTTCCCATCATTTGGGCCCCCCCGGGGGAAAGAAACCCCCCTGGGGGTTTGCTGTCTCCAAAACCCTTTATTTCCTCCCTCTTTCCCTTATTTATGTTTGTTTATTTACTGGGGGTGTTTTTAAACATCTTTATTGTTAGAAATCGGGGTTTATTTTTATAATTTTTTGAAAAATATCATAAAAGGATTAAAAAAAATATGTTTTAAAAAAACGTAATATACAACATTTACTGGACTCGATGATTTTTTTCTTTTACTAATATGACGTCTCGAGACAAAGCACTTTTCCCGGGTTTTTAAAATGTGCACCGGCCCAAGCACAGAAAGCCAAGTTTTTTTTAAAGGTACAAGGTATAAAATAAGTATAATTTCAGAGTATATATAAAAAATTTTAAAAATCTTTAAAAAACAGAAATTTGTTGTTTCCAGCCCTTAAAAGGGGGAAAACTTTGTGTTTGGGATCCCCACACAAAAAATGAAAAAAAACCCGGGGGGGGCAGGGTTTGCCCGTTTTTAGAAAGTCGGTGGGGGGAAACCCGAAATAGCGGGGTTTTTGGTCAAAATTTTTAAAAATGGCCGTATTAGCGGAACCCCTTTTTAAAGCGAAAAAACACCAAAAAGGGGGGGGCCCTAGTTTTTTTGGGCTGGAGAAAAGAAAAAAAGGAAACTAAAACCAGGGGCCCTGGTAGCCAAAGGCCCAAAAATTTCAAGGGGAAAATAAATAGTTTTTTAATAGTTAATATTCTATTTTTTTTTTAAACTCCCTGTGAACCCTCCTTTTAAAAGGTCTTCAGAAACAAAACAAAAAAAATTCCCGTTTTCAATCATGGGGAAAAAAGGGTTAAACATCCGGGGGATAAAATTGCCTCCCACTCTAAAGGGGGGGTTTTGGGTTTTGGCAGTTTGGGGGATAAAATTGTGTATTTTTAAACGTTTTTACTTTAAACTGTTTTTTTTCCCAAAGCACCTCTGAAAAAAAATGATTGCATTTTGAGGAGGTGAAAGTTTTTGAATGATGATGAAAGTATTTTTTTTTTGGGGGTTTTTCTTTTTTTTGGGGGTTTCCCCCTCCCTGGGTTGGGTAAAAAAATGGTTTTTTTTTTCTACCCAGGTTTAAAAACGGGGTCTCTTTTTTAAATTCCCCCAAGTTTCCCCTTTCCAAACCCACCTGCGTCCTTTCTAGTTCTTTTAAAGGGAGGTTTCTATACTTTCCTACCTTTTTTTCACCTGTACCCCAAACCATTTTATTTTTTTTTAGTAAAATTTTGTGGGTTTGGGTTTTAGCCCGCAACCCCCCGGGGGGAGAAGTACAACTTTTCCTCCCGGATACTGTAAAACAAAAAAACCTGTAACTTTTTTGGGATGGGGGAGGATTGCTGGTGTTTTTTCTGTCTCAAAACACGCTAGAAAAAAGGGTTTATCTTTGCAAATTCCAACTTACATTTTTGGCCCCAACACTTCACAGACATGAAACAGGGCAAAAAAATTTTATATACATAATCTGGGTTTTTTTCTCCCTTTTTTACTTTAGCTCTTGTTCTTTTTATTTCTTCTTTGTCCAGGGGAAAGGGGGAAAAGAATCTTTCCCCCCGTAACCATGCGTGTCTTTTGAGGCGCTAAAATCCCGGGAAAGCAAGGGGCCCTAGAAAACCCCTTCCCCTTTGTAGACTTTTACTAAAAAAGAAAGAAGAAAAATTTTTAAAAAACTGGGAGGGCCTGAATGTGCGGGGATTTTGTGAGATGACAAGAAAAAGGGGATTGTGATGTTATGAATGAAAAGAATTTGGGAAATTCCCCGGGCCCCAAAGCGAAAAAAAGCTGAAGGGGGTAGGGGATTTTTCGGTGGGGGGAAAATTTAAATGGGATTAAATTGTATTTACCCGAGGAGTTAGAGCAAAGGAAGGGGTAGCGTAATTTTTGGAATGTCAGTTAGGGGAAGGAGAAAAGAAAATTATAAAATTTTGAAAAAGCAAGTTTTATGGGGGAATTAAAGTAAAGGTGGATGGAGAAGTGGGCCCATAAAAAGCGTGAAATGCCCCTGGAGAAGAGAGGAATGCAGAGGAGAGAGAGAGTTTTTGGGGAGATGTTAAGTAAAGTAAGGAGCCTTTGAACCAAGTGAGAGAGAAATTGTGGAAAGGGACCGAATGCTAAATTTGGGAAAATTTTTTGAGGGGGTTGGGGTAGGTAATTTTTGGGGTGCCAGGTGTAAATGATAATGGGAGCCCTTTGATTAAAACTTTGTATAAAAAGGGGGTTTAGTTAATAGGTAATACATTTTTTTAAAAAAAGGGTTTAAAAAAGTATACAAGATATGTTTGTAGGGCAAAAATACAGTAGTTTTTTTTGGGTTATGTTTTGGGGTAGATAAAAACTGTTAAATAGACTCCAGGAGTACTTTTTATAGGGGGCCCCAGTTTAAATCGATAACTTTCAGTTTTTGTTTACACTGAGAGTAAAAGGTAGAGGGAACAAGGGGAATAAAGCTTCAGGGAAGAAGAAAAAGGGTGAAGGTTTTTATAAACAAAAGAGGGAGGCATTTTTGGGGAAAAAGATAAAAACCTTTTTGGGGTAAAGGGCCCAAATGGGGAGCACAGGAAAGGGGGCCCCGAAGAGGTTTGGGGGTTTTAAAAATTTTTGTGAAGAGTGTTCAGCAGAAGTTTGGGTTACGGGGAATTGGGTGCAGGGGGGAAAAGAGGAGCGTTTTTGGGGGGAATTTAAATGATGAAAAGGAAGTGAAAGGGAGAAAAAAAGTTTCATTTGAAAGTTTTTACAAAGTAGAAGTGATGAAAAGGGGGGGAAAAGAGTATTTTGGAAAAAAAGGGAGAGGTTAAGAGAGGGGTTTGAAGAAAATTTTAAAAAGAGAGCAAAGAGAGAGGGGGGGTGAGTTTTTTAAAACCAAATTTTCGTTGAAAAAATAAGAAAAATTTTTGGGAGTGAGTTTAAAAATTTTAAGGAAACCGAGAGAACAAATGGATTTGTCTTTTTAAAAATAGGAGAGTTAAAAAAGGAGAGTTAGAGGT
Source organism: Cherax quadricarinatus (assembly GCF_026875155.1). Classification (NCBI taxonomy): domain Eukaryota; kingdom Metazoa; phylum Arthropoda; class Malacostraca; order Decapoda; family Parastacidae; genus Cherax; species Cherax quadricarinatus. The sequence continues at coordinate 50,925,231 of NC_069405.1, forward strand.
ATTGGGAAAAATGGAGGGAATATTTTGAGGAATTTTTAAAATTGTTGATAAAGATGGGGAAAGCTGGATTTCGTTTTTTGGGCCCCAAGGGAGGAAAACATTTTTGTAAGGAGGAAGACCCCAGTTTTTAAAGTGGGGGGGAAATTTCGTGAGGCAGTGGGTTTAAAAATAAAAGGGGGGAAAAGGAAAGGCGGGGTTTGGGGGGAAATAAAGATAGAAATTTTAAAAAGCAGGTGGGGTATAGTTTTGGATTTGGTTGGGTTGAAAATTTTTTAAATAAATTTTATGAAAGAGGGAAAGGTACCTAGGGTTTGGGCAAAAAGGGGCTTTGCATAGTTTCCTTTTGTATAAAGGAAAAGGGGGAAAAAAGGGAAGTGAAAAAAGTTTTTGGGGGATAAGTCTTTTGAGTTCCCCTTGGTAAAGGGGTAGGGTTTAGAGATTATTAAAAGGGAATTTTAAAAGTAAAAACAAATTTTGGGTTTAGCAGATAAAAAAGGGAGGCTTTAGGAAAGGTAGGGGGTGTGGGACCAGGTTTTTTTCAGTGAAAAATAAAGGGGGTAAAACAGAAATTTTAGATAATTTAAAGAGGTCTTTTGTGGATTTATGGTTTTGGGGGAAAAGGCGTATGACAGGGGGGGGGATAGGGGGGCAAGTGGCAGATGTTGCAGGGATGGTGTAGGAGGGAAGGTTATTAAAAAGCATTTTTGAAATTTTTTACGAGGTAGTGCCCCCTAAAGGGTTAGAGTATTTTGGGAAAGAGGGAAAATTTATTTTCCCAAAAAAAAGTGGGCCCTTAAAACAGGGATGTGTGGATGTCACCGTGGTTTTTTTTTAATTTATTTAAAAGGGGGGGTTTTAAAGAGAAGAATTTCCCGAGGGTTTGACAAGGGGCGTGGAGTTAAAAAGATAAGGAATCCACAAATGGGAGTTTTTAAACAGTTGCCTTTGCGATGACACTTTTGGCCCATTTGGGGGGTTTCCTGAAAGAAATTTGCAGAGATTGGTGGAGGGAATTTGGTGGGGTTTTGAAAAAGGAAGAAAATTAAAAGTGAATACGGGAAAGAGTAAGGTTATGAGGATAAAAAAAAATTTTTTGGTGTGAAAGATTGGTTATCAGATTGGGGGGAAAGGAGGGGTAGGGGAGGAGGTGAATGTTTTCAATATTTGGGAGTGGACTGTCCCACCGGTTTTGGGTTAAATGGGAGGAGGTGAATCATAGAATTGATGAGGGGAAAAGGGTGGTGGTGAAATTTGGAGTCTGTGGAGACAAAAAAACTTTGCCCCTTGGAGGCAAAGAGGGGAATTTTAAAAATGAGGTATAGTTTTACCAACATTTTTTTGGTGTGAAGCATGGGTGATAAATTGTTTCCCGCGGGGAAGGCTGGAGGCAGTGGAGGGTGTCATGTCTGAGGGCCCAAAGTGTGGGTGAATTTAATGCAGGAATTGTATTTTTAAGTTTGGAAAGGGGGTGGGGGTTACCAAAAAAATTTTGCCAGAGGGGTTTAGGAAGGGTTTTTTGAGGGGGTTCGGCATGTTGAAGAATGGAGCGAAACAGAATTTTTATTCAAGAGTGTATCAGTCTTTTAGAAGGGGAAAGGGGGGGTAGGGGTCGGCCTAGGAAAAGGGTTTGGGGGGAGGGGGTTTAAAAGGGGGTTTTGTGTGGAGGGGTTGGACTTCCAAACAGGATTTTGGGAGCTTTTTTGTTTGGGGTGAAGGAGCGAAAGGGTTTTTTTTTAAAAAACTTTCGTGCTGTTGGAGTGTGTCCCCAAAAAACAAATTTTTTGAAAGGGGTTCGGGAAAACGGGGAGGCCGGGGCTTGAGTCCCCGGAGATGGGAATAAAAGTGCCTGCCTTTTGAGGAGGGGGGGTTAAAGTTTCAGTTTAAAAACTGTAGGGTAAAGGGAAACCCCTTTTGGCCCAAGGGCATGATGGAGTGAAGAGGTGAAAAATTTTTCTTTTTCGGGCCACCCCGCCCTTGGGGGGAATCGGCCGATAAAAAAAAAAAAAAAAAAAAAAAAAAAAAAAAAAAAAAAAAAAAAAAAAAAAAAAAATAAAAATTTAATAGTAAAAGTGTACCATCAAAAATTTTAAAATTTTTAACCCCCTGCCATTTTTGTTCGGATATTGACCTGATTGTCAGTGATGAATTTTTCCAAGCTCTGGAAAAAGCCCTCCATTTCCCTTTCCCCTGTCCCATAATATAGTTGTTTTAAATTTTTTTATCAATGTCCAAACAAAAGGGATATTGCTTTACTATCATGGTTTTCCCAAATTTAACGGTTGTGAAAAAATTTGGCTTGTAAACCCAGCCAAAAATGAAAAAATAATCACAAAAATATAAATATAAACAAACAAATTTAAAAAAATATGAAATGAATAGTATCATAAAAATTTAAAATAGAACAAAAATTAAAATTTAAAAAAAACATAGTGTTTTTGGGTTTAAAAAATTTTTTTTCCCTTTTCAATAAAATGTATTTTTTGAAAATTATTTAAACCCACACACACTTTGGGTTTAAAATTTAAAAAATTAAAAAATTCTTTTTTGAAAATTGAGATTTTGTACATAACAATTTCGGGTTTTTAAAAATCTTTGTCACTATGTTTAGTGAAACCAACAAAAAAAAAACCAATTTTTTTACTTTCACGAAATTTTTTTATCTTTTTAAGCTTTTTAAAAAGATTTCTACTGACTTCCCAAAAGGGGGTGCCTTGAAGGGTAAAAGGGCCCCTTAATTTTAAAGGGAAATTTGGGGGCTACCCCCTCTTTCCATGGATTTAAAACTGATTGCCTCTCATTCTATGTACTTTATGATCTAAAAAGGAAAAGTTAAACCCCCTGTTTTAAAAGCAAAACAAAAATTAAAAATTTAAACAAACACTGTTATTATTACATCAATGTTTTTTACGTGCAAAATTGAGGGGTTTTCTAACCCAAAAGAGGGTTTATTACATCTGGAGGGGAAAGGGGGGGCATTAAAAATTAGATCCAAAAGGGAAACCTTCCTTGGGCAAAAAGGGACTCTTCAGTATCAAGGAAAAACCTTTGAGGGGTGGGAAATGAGAGGTAATCAGATTTTTTCCAAGGAAAGGAAAAACTTCACGGTTTTCAAGGGACCCCTTAAAAAGGGTAAATGTCCCTAACAATCCTGAAACAAAACTGACAAGTGTGGGCACTATAATAAATGCCTGAAAGTAACAATTCTCCTGAAAGGTAAACTCTTTAAAAATGATTCCAATTTTTCCCTGAAAAAAAGTATTATAGTCTTTTCTTTTTGAAACCCAAATTTCCCAAATGACATAGCAGCCCGTTCTTTCTCCTGCAAGCCTGGATGAGAGCTTCCACTTTTGCTTTGGGGTACATCTCATCAGCTCACTCCCAGTGTTTTTTGGTTCACCCTTGCAAATCAAAAGTTTTTCCCCGAAAATTTTTCTTAGTGTTTTAAAGGGAAAAAAATGTTTACATAATAAAAAAGGGACATGAAAATTAGCTGGGCTGTAAATTAAATGTTCACTAAGCAACACATTAGCCCGGTTTTATACAGTATTGGGCCCGTACTATGAAATGTTTTTTATTTTTTTTGAGTCCCCAAAATAAAAATTCAAAACAGAACCAGGCTTTTCCTTTTTTTTTTTCTTTCTTCCTTAACCCAACCTGTCAACTCTAGAGTTTATCAATATTTGCCCCTGTTTCTAACATCATTTTTAAATAAAAATGGGGATGAAAAAAAGGGAACTAAAATTTTTGCCCCCTTTTTAAAAAACAAAACTTTAAATTTTCTTACCAAACTTGTACATCCAACTGTTATACTCCTTTGTACAAACAATGGCATGCTGAAATAAAATTTCATCATTTTCTTTTTTTAAAATTTTAAAAAAAGAGTATAGGCCTGAAGCCTACCGCTGCTCTGAAAGTAAAGGGCTTTTACAACAAAAGCAATGATGCAGTCAAGGGTCTTTTTAGTTTACTGCAAAATTTTTTAAAAAAAAAAAACTCAGGAAGGGCATAAGGGTTTTTAATTTTTTTTTCAAATTTAAAAAAACAAGTTATTTTCACGGGGGTTATACACCTGGAACCCTACCCCTTTAAATTAAATTCCAAATTTTTTATCCCCCTACCATTAGTTCCTCATTTTATAATTGTGAAAAACCCTTCTTTAAGAGTTTTCTTCAAAGGGTTTTTCATAATTTTTTCCTTCATTCAGTGCAACTCCTGCTTGCAAAAGCATCCCTGAATCAGAAAATTTTTTTGAATTTTTAAGCTGGAAATAAAGGGGAAAAAATAAAGGAATATTCAATGAAGAAAAGCATACCTTTCCTATTTTAAAAAAATATTTTTTTTTTAAAATTTGGCCGGTTCCCACTTTAGGCACAGTGGAACCCCCCCCCCCAAAAAAAAAAAAAAAAAAAAAAAAAAAAAAAAAAAAAAAAAATTAATTTCATCTTAACACCCTTTTCCCTCTTTTATACATAATCACTTTCCTTTGCAGAGGTACTAAAATTTCATCAGGTTAGATTCACTCCAAATTTAAACCAATTCCCAAAAACCCCCCATGTAAAGTCAGGGCCCCTGTTACTTCCCCTCTTTCCCGGTTTTCAGGGTCTAGTAATCAATCAAAACAACCCAAACTCTCTCCTCTCTCTCACCCCACACACCCCCTCCTCACTTAACGACTTTTCTCGTTTTTCTGAAGAATTGGATTTACGAGACTCTCTGACCAAAATGCTACTTAAATAATGTATATTAGAGCTGGTTTCCTCTATTCTTTTTTTTTACAATATACAGTACCAAATATTTTTATTAACAAATTTTCAAATGTATTAAAAAACCCTTTTTAAATGGTGCCCAAAAGGGGACAATAAAACAATATCAAAAGATGGGGACACAAACCCACTTTCCATTATATTAAAGCTCCCACTTAAGATTTTCATTCGTTTTTTGAAAATGGTCTCAGGGAAAGGAACCTGTCCCCTTTAAGTGAGGGGGAGGCTGTATATATAGCTTTCATCAAAAAATATTTAAAAACTATCATGGGTTTAGAATTACAGATAGATTTTTTTACTGAAGTGGGTAGTTTTTTGTGACCCCATGCCTTCCTGGGGGGAAAGGGAGCACAAGAGCACGGGATACACCCAAAAAAAAACCCAAGGGAATAGGCCCCAAAAGGGTTACAGGGGTACAAATTTTGGGTTTATTTTCTTTCCCGTTAAATTATCGTTACAAGTAAATTTAGGAAATTTTTTTTAGTAAAATCTGGTATCTTTTTTTTCATTTTAAAACCCCTTTTGGGGCCGTCCGTAATCAACGGCTTTCGTTGAGTGTCCAAACCGTTTGGGTCTCGCCCAAAATTTTTTAGCGCCGTTTAAAAATTTTGCGGAAAAAGTCATAGGCCCCAATGTGAGAGAAAGGGTTTTGGTGGTGGGTGTGCGCCATAAACAAAAAATCTAGGCGCCCCCAAAAGCTTGTTTGGGAAAGCCGGCTCTTTTCCCCTTTTTCACCATGCCTCGTCGCAAGGGCAGCTCTCCCCTCCCACCCCCGGGAAAAATTTGGGGCTCTCCCCTTCCAAACTGATAGTTCTAAAACCGATGGAAGTGGAAATGAAGACGAATTTTTAAAGGCTTTTTCCAAATTAGTGACCAAAAAGAAAGCCAGGAAAATAAAAAATAGTGCAGAAAAAACCCCGACATCCTCAACCTTCTACCCCCTTTGGGGTGGGCACTTTGTGACTCACGGCGGTTGTTCCTCATCGAAAAAGAAAAATTATTTTTCGGGTGGCCGGCCTCTGACTTCAGGGAAAGATGATGATAGGGACGTGGACTGTGAATTTTTTTGCGCTCGACGAACAATCGAGTAGTGATAGTGAGGAATATATTCCCAAGTGAAGCGTCGGTTTTCGCCCCGCATTCCCCGGGTAGTGTACCCTTTTGTGTGCCCCGGGACGGAATAACATCCGGTTTGGCCCAAAAACCAGTTTTAGGGAGTGTTTGGAGGATGATGTGGCTAACTTGGCATGGGTAGACCCCCAGGCATTTAGTGGGGTGGGTTTAAATGGTTTAGGTAGTGGGACCCCATGGTTTACTCCCAGGCCAGCTGGGACCCCTGCTGACTCGTCAGTTTTTAAGGACAAAGCGGGAGCGCCAGTCCCCACCCCCCCCACAACCACAACCACCCCCCCCAACCGCCTATGATGTCCCCCATCCACCCGCAAACCCTAAGTGGGATTTGGGAGCAAAATCCCAATTTTTGTTCCCAAGCCTCACCACTTTGATGATTCCCCAAAGTGGAATTCTACTACTTGTCCCTTTGGAACCACGGCCAAAAAAACTGGGGAAATTTTTTGAAATTTTTCTTTGGGCCACCATTTTATGGAAAATTTTTGTCCCGGGGGAAATAATAAGTAAATTTTTAAATACATCATGGGAAATACGATTTTTTCAAAACAGTCCCAAGGGCTACACAGGGGGAAAGAGACGGATGTTTTCAGAAAGTATTTGGGTTTTTGCAAAATAATGCCCTTTTTCCTCACGTCTAAAGCATAATTTAAAAGGATTTCTGGGCCCCAAAACGGGTTTAAAAACCCACCCCCCCTTTTCCCGTGAAACATACCAGTGAACAGGTTTTTCTTTCTCCCTTAACCGGGATGTTTTCACTTCTCTGGCAAAAACCAGGTTTTGACAGAAGTTACAGGTTATACAAAATTTAGAAATGTTTTTTATTATCTCAAACAAAAATTCAGGAATTTTACTTTTATCCCTTTTCCCAAAAATCTTGTAATTTACGAAACCTTTTATTTTGTTCAAAAAAAGGGCTGTCATTCAAGGGGTATTATACCCGGGGGGCAAGGGGAAACGCTTTGGTATAAAATGTTTTTTTACTTGTGGGTTTGTGACGTGGGGTGGGGGTTGGATATTTTTGTTTCAAAGGGTAGTAAAACATTAAAGATAACCCCGATGGGTTTTTTGGGGACTCGGTGGGCGTAAGTGAGAAAAATGATGGACCTTTTCTTGGTATGGGGCTTACATTAAAATACCGATAAATGGGGACAAAAACCCATTACTCATGATTTCATGCGGAAAATTTAACAAGACAGATGTGTGTTTGGGACAGTGCGTCTAATCGTAAAAATATGCCCAGGGCCCAAAGAGGGCTCGTGGTGTTTAAGTGCGGTGTTTACTTTCCCAAGACATCATGGGATTTCGGTGGGGATGACAAAACCCAGATGTCCCTTGTTTACAACCATTCAACCCAAGAAAAGCAAGACAGTGGCAAAGTTGTCGGGGTGACTAATTTAACATATTTGAAAACCAGTGTCAGTGGGTTGATTATTTCACAAAAAAAAAGCGCTTGGCGACAAAATGTGACATGCAGATTTTGGGTTTTTTTGGGCTGTGTTCTAAAAGTTACAAGTGGTTTTCATGAAACCCTTTTTTTCCATCTCATGGAACCCTTTCAAAAAGCTCCCTTTCAAATAAAAGTACCAAATAAAAACTGGCAAAAGGGCCCCCGTATGGGGAATTTTTTTTTGTTGTTCAGACAAAACCCTAAAGGAAATACCCGGGAACAACCCCCTGCCCATAAAAACTGGTCCTCGAATTTCCCGGGTATACCCAAGCGTTTGAGGGAGAAGGTGATCATTTCTAAAACTTTTTAAAACCAAAGAAATTTGCCCCAGAAGAAATCATTGTCTGTGCACAAACAAAACCCAGGGAAAAAAGGAAAGCAAAAACCTCGGTTTATGGTGGAGGAAAGTTTAAGGGGCCTCTGTGCATGGGCCTTTTTTTCAAGGATTCCAAAAAGCTCCCAGTTCTTAAAAAAACCCTGTCCATGATTGTAAATATGTAAAAATTTTTGATTGAACCCTTTTGGTTTTTAAAACAATTTTTTTGCATGTTTATTGTAATAAAACAACGTGGAAGTTTAATAAGTAAATTTTTTTTTCAGGTATACACAAATACAGTTACCCCCTTGGGGTTATCAACCCTGAAGCAAGGTTTTTGAAGCCCCTTTGGGAAAAAAAAAAAGTTTAGGAAAAGGGGCCTTGTTTCCCCCAATTGGGGCCCTTTTTACCAATTAACATAAGGTTAATTAAAATTTTTTTGTATTAATTTACAAGTGTTTTTTTCTTTTTCTTAAAAAAAATTTAAAACCCCGAGGGGCCCCCCAAGAAAATTCTAACAATTAGTGGGGTAGAATTAAAAGGGAAAAAAGGAAAAGTTTTAAGGTTTTTTGGGGGTAAAAAAAGTAAACCCTTTTAACCCCCTTTTGTTACTTCAAAAAATTAAGGGAAATTTTTGGGTTTCTGGAAACCCTTTATGGTTTCAACCCCGGGCTTTGCAAGGGGCGGGGAACTTTTAATTTTTAAATTTCTGTTTGGTTTTGACAATCGGAAAGGAAAGGGGGGTAAACCCTTACAATTTTTTTTTGCCCTTCCCCCGTACTTGAAGCTTTTGGTTTCCCCCCCATTGAAAAAATAACCCCCATGAACTGGACCCCCGTTAAAAATGGGGAAATTTTTTAAAACATAAAATTTCCCCCCTTTCCCCTGATCAAACCCAAAACCCGTTTTCCCAATGGTGTAAATTATTGTTTCATCCTTTTTAATTTTGGTCCAAAAAACCCCCGGGGGAAAAAAATTTTTTTTTTCTTTTGGGTTTTTTTGCACGGTTAAATTTTATTTTTTTTTAAGGGGAAATTAAACGCAAAGCGAATTTTCCCTTTGGGCCCTTTTTTAATTTAAAGGGGTAGGCTGGGGGCCCTGCAGAAAAAACCTCAGCTAGGGAGGAAAACCCGGTTTTTCCCAAAAAAACGGAAAAAGATGGCATTTCCTTTCCTTTTTTCCTTTTTTTATTACCCCATAAATTTAATATTTTCAAAATTCCCTGAAAAAAAATTTTTAAACTAAAAACCAAAGGGGGGTTTCCCCCCCCCCTTTTTCCATTAAAATAATTTAAAAATTTTTTGTAAAAATTTTTCCGGTTTTTTTGTTAAAAAAAGAGAAATTTTATTTTTATTTCATTATAACATATTGGTCTTCGGAAAAAAGGGTTTGTAATATGGTTTTGGAAAAAAAAGCAAAAATTTAAAAAAAAAACCAATTTTTTAAAAAAAAAAAATGTTTGCGCGATGTTGGTTTCTCAAATTTTGCCCCCCCCCATCAAAATTTCTTTTGGGACCCCCAAAATTCGGTACTGTAACCCCGGTTAAATAATTTTTCAGATTTTTGTTTTTTATCTTTTTAAAATTACCTTCCCCAAAAATTGGCCTCTTTTTTTCCCGGCCCCCAAAAGAAAAAATTTTTTTTTTTTTTTTCCCCTTTTTTTGGGAACCTGGAGGGAACGTAATTTTGGCATTGGGGGTAAGGGGGAAATAAAAGGGGGTTTTCAAGAATAGGGGAAAACTGTCCTTTCTTTAACCCAAAAACTTAATCTGGAAATTCCTTTTTTACTAAACCTTTTTCCCTAAAAATTTTAAATGCTTAAAATTCCCAGTTTTTATGGAAAAACCGTGTTATATTAAAATAAAATTTTAAAATAAATTTAAAATAAAAAATGATAATAAATTTTTTGGGGGATTGGTTTTAATAAAATAATTTATATTTTTCCCTTCAAACAAACCGGCCCAAAACCAGGGGTTGGCCCAAAAAAAACGGCCCCTTTTAAATAAATTTTACAAAAGGGGTTTAATTTTTCCCGGGGAATTTTGTGCCCACAACAATGGCTTTAAAATAACCCTGGGCCACTTATTGGGGAAAAGGAAAAAAAAAAATAAGTAAAAAAAATTTACCCCCGGGGGGTTTATAAAGTGTTTTAATTTATGGTATTAAACCCAAATTTAAATTAAAACAGAAAATTTCATTTTTTAGCAGAAAAAAAGGAAAAGAAACCTAAAGGGTAAAAAAAAAAAATTTTGGGTTTAAAATCAGGATGGAAATTTTTTCCTTTGGGGGTACTTTTAATTAAAATTTTTTTAATATAAATTATTAATATTTTCCCCCCAAATTATTTTAAAAAGAAAAAGGGAAAAAAAAAACAACTAAAAAAAATATTTAATCCGAGTGGGAAAATTCTGGGAATTAAAGGAAAAATTTTACAAAAATATGGACTTAAAAAAAAGGAAAAAAAATATTTTTTTTTTTTCTTAATTTCCTTCAACAAAAAACCCCTTTTTAATTTCCCTTGAAAAAAATATTTTTTTTTTTTCCTTTTTGGGCATTTTGGGGGAACCCTTTTAATTTTCCTTATTTTGGGGGTTAAAAAAAATTTTGAAGCCTGGATTAAATGGGTTTTTTAAAACCCAAATTTGCTCTTCCCCCCTTTTTAATAAGTTTCTTTGGGGGTTTAAATTTTTGGAAACCAAAAAGGCCCGCCTTTTTATACCAAAATGTTTTTTTAAAAAAATTTATAAAAAAAAATTTAATTAATTTTTTTCTCCGGGCGTAAACCAAACCAGCAATTCCAAATGGGTTCTTAAAATTTTAGGGCCCTTTTTCAATTTTCTTTCCCCCCCAGGGGTTTTACCCTTTTTAAAATTTGTTCCCGGGGGGAATTTTGCAGGGGCATTTTAAATTTTTTTCCAAAAAAGTTAAAAAAAAAAAATTACCCTAAAGAGCAAGGTAAAACCTATGGATTTAAAAAAAGCAAAGGGCTTATTTTCCCTTTGGGGTCCTTTTACCTTTTTTTAAAATTAAAAGGAAAATTCAAACTTGGCATTTCCCTTTTACTTTGAAATTCACTTTCCTATCAAATTCTTGGGAAAAAGGTAAAAATTTCCCCCTATTTTTAATAAAAAATAAAAATTTCCCCCCCTTTCACTGGCATTAAAACAAACCCTTTTCATCTTTTAATGTTTCAAAGCAATGGGAAATTGGGGGGTTTTGTTATTCCCATTGGGTGTCAAAAAATAGGGGTTTTTGAACTTCCCCTTTTCTGGGGACTCCTAGTTTGTGTTCCCCCCGTTCTATATCTTTTGGGTTCCCCCCACCTTGGGCAGGGAGGCAGGGGTTTTAAAAAAAATTGGGCCCTTTTTTTACCTGTCCAAAAAAATTAGAACCCCTCTTTTAAACTGGTAATGCCCCTTTTCCCAAACCCCAGGGGAACTTTTGATTTTTTTTTTTATTTATCTTTTTCAGTTTTTTTGTAAAATAAAAATAGAAGCAAACCTTTGGGTTTTAATGGAACTAAATGGGTGGATCTAAGAAATTTCGAAAAACTTATTAAAATTTTTTTTTTACTAACTTTTTTAATTTTGAAAAATTGGGGAAAACCCCAAATTTTTAAAACCTTGTTAGAATAACTCCACTCATTAAACAAGAATTGCCAAAACTAGGAGTTATTGTTCCTTCTAAGCAATACAATAACTGTACAGGAAACAATGCATGTATTACATTATTATTATTACTGAATTACATTCACAAGGAAGCTTTACACCTGTAGGTTTAATTTAGCTCCTGGGTAATCAGACTTGCTCTAAGGAAGGGGAGGATACCTATGATATACATGTAAGAGATTTCAATGGCTTGTATGCTGTACCACCAAAATTTTGGCCAAGATTCCTTGGCAAATGTGAAACAGGATACCAAGTGCAGTGTTATTATATTCAGTGGGGAAGCGTTCCGATGCGGTTCACGGGTCATGTTAGGCCTGTGTTCACATCTACATAAACGACATAAGATGGGAAAAATAAAGAGCGACATCGCAAAGTTAGCCGATGACACCAAAATAGCCGTCGTATTCATTCGACGATGACATTCGAGCACTCCAGGAAGATTTGAATAGACTGATGCAGTGGGATAAGTAGCAGAGCAGTTATAATATAGAACAAATGCAAAGTTCTAAATGTTGACAGGACAATAACCATGCCCATATAAACTAAATAATGTAGATTTAATATTCGATGCGAAAAAGATTTAGGAGTTTGGTTAGAGTAAAAAACCCAAACCAAGACAACAGTGCATAGTGTTCGCAATAAGCTAATAGAATCCTTGGCTTCATATCAGAAACATAAATAAAGGGTCCTCAGTTTTCTTCAACTCTAACATCCCTTGTTAGGCCCCATTTGTTATCTGCACATTTTGGTCACCGATTACAGAATTGATATAAATTCTCTGGGAAAATGTTCAAAGGAGGATGACAAAGATATCCCCTGTATCAGAACCTTCCCTGAGGATAAATAAGGGCCCTGAACTGCACTCTCTAGAAAAACGTAGAATTGGGGGATATGATTTAGGTTTAAAGTGGGAAACAGGAATTTAAAAAAAGGGATGTAAATAGTGTTTCTGAAAATATCTAGCCTAGACCAGGACTCGCAGCAATGGTTTAATTGGAAATTCAATTCAGAGGATATAGAAAGTACTGGTTTGGTAATAGAGTTGTGATGATTAACATAACTCCCAATACATTATAGAGGCCACAACGTTGTGTACTTTAAAATTAGTTGGTAAATACATGAGTAGATGTGGATGGTTAGTTATAACTGATAGCTTGTCTAACAGTCGGTTTTGCGTGTCCTCCCTTAGTAGTGTGACCTACCTGATTTTGGTGCATTGTTAGCCGTAGGACTTGGACCTGCTCGAAAGGCAGTAGGCCTGCAGTGTTCCTTCTTCTTATGTTGTTATGTTCTTATGTTCTTATTGAGGAAACGTTCTGCTATGAAATGAAGCCATTACAAAATAAAGAGAAACATGCTGGAAAACATAAAGAGAAGAATGACAAAGTTAATCTTATGTATCAGAAATCTTTCCTACGAGGATAGACTGAGGGCACTAAATCTGCAAGTTCTGGAGATATAAATGAGGTGTATAAATAGAAGACAGGAGTAAATAAAGAGGATATAAATAACATGCTAAAAATATTGCAGCAATGGGGTCACTGGAAAAATTTAGATTAAGAAAATATAAAGGAAAGCATTGGTTTGGTAAGAGTTGTGGATTAGTGGAAGAAACTTCCGAGTAGCACCACTGATGTTAAAACATTGGGTGGTTTTAAAATAAGTTAAATAAGTACATGAGGTGTGAGTTGGACTTCCCTAACAGACCAGAAGGCCTACTGCAATGCTTATCCTTTATGTTCTTAAGTCATTCGTGGCAAAATGTTTCCTCAATAAAATATGGAACACTGCACTTGTCTTATTTCCACACTTCCTTGCTGAGTGTGTTTAACCAGCCTGTTGCTGTTAGCAGCAAGCCTTCCCACAGAGCCTGGTTGATCTGGCACTTGGTGGAGGTAGTGACCCAAGTTTCCTCTTCATGACTCATCGTAATGACATGATTGCAAACAAACCATACCACAGGTGGGGTTTGAACCCATGGTCAGAGAGTCTCAAAACTCCAGACCGTTGCATTAGCCACTGGACCAGCTAGCTTCAATAAGATTCATCCAACTAGGTATATTTTTACACCATAGGAAGGTTAGCATAGGCACCACTGTTTTGAGACTCTCCGACCGCGGGTTCAAACCCCACCCGTGGTACGGATTTTTTTTTTTCCCTCTTCAAGACTTACATACTTGTTCTGGCAACACTTCTGATACCTGCTGAAGCTTAATAGTCTTAGACTATGAATGTTAATCCAGTGTTCTCTTACTGTGCCTATGGCACCCAATGGAAATAAGTCACTTTGTTGGGTTATCCTATATAATTTACACCATATGATAAATGGCTTAAAAAAAATAAGTGGAAGACTGAGACACTTGTGCAATATTTGGGAATCTTCACTAAGGAAATGTTTCGCCAGAGAGTGGCTTCTTCAGTCAATATAAAGAACGGTGGAAAAAAATAGTTTGAGGTAATCAGTCCCTCAGCCTGGATTTAATAGTTTAGTCCATCAATCATGGGGATCCTAGAGTGGGCAGTTACCTACATCAAGTGCCCTTTGCCCACATCAAGGCACCCTCCTTCAATGGATAAACCAGTCAATCAACAGAAGACTAAAATAGTGACACACTAGAACTGCCATTAATAAAAATACCCATAAACCTGTTATGTATCAGCGGAGCACAACCCCAGGCTGCATCACTCCACCATTAATCACACTTACAACAATCTTCACTTGCATATTCATCAACCCAACTCCCAATTACCTTAAAAACAGCGAAGCCCGCCGCTGTCTCGAATAACACAAGCATTTTAGTGGTATAGTACGTGAAGCAAGGTAGTAGTGGCGGCACCACGCTGCTCCACCATGCACTACATACTCAAATCAATATATATATATATATATATATATATATATATATATATATATAATGTTTTTCAACATGTTTAAACACAAGTTTATTCTTAACGAGGCACTTAAAATACAATATTATTTAAACAAATTATATAACATACTAATGTTGCTTATTTTGGTAATTTATTCATATATAATAAAACTTCAGTGGAATAAAAATACATGCTTTTCAGTGGTATAAGAATTTAAAAAAATATGAAAAACAATCGAGTAATTTTTTGGTTTATATATAATTTTTTATTTAAATACTAAAATGTTTGCGACATGTTAAATTTTTACATAAGGTTCTGAGGGCACTGAGTTACAATCACACTAATTACTTAATAAATTATTCTAGCCATTGACTTATTTCCATTAGGGTGTCCTATTTTACCATAGAAGTTATCAGGTCCGGTACATTGAATACAGTTACATAAATTCAACATAGCACAATGTGTAGATTACCTAGGATACGGCGCGAACTAGACAACGTCGAAAGAACTATTCCATTAGTTATTTGTTTTATTTGCTTTATGCACCCATACCCTGCCTGTGGCGTAGTCAAAAGATTACGAGAGGTACATAATTGTCCAGGCCTGGACCAAAGTTTTGACGCTGAGAATTTTTGTTTAAATAAATTTGAACTCACATTTAAAGTAATGATCTAAAAAATTTTACAAAGGAAGAACTCACAATTTTACAAAGGTAATGAACTCCGGTAAGTATGTACAATCATACATTACAAAGTATTACAGATTACAGAGGTATATTCCAGACTGCAATTTTTAGGGGGGGCCTTTACCCAAATAATTTTTTTGGCTCAA
>NC_069405.1:50940757-51008257 GCF_026875155.1 Cherax quadricarinatus
ATATAATGGCCAAACGTATTTAATAACATTTATGTCATAGAAAATGGGAAACTGAGCCTGGGGAGAAGGGACAGTCGTCATTTTGTTGTTTGAATTGAACAGAACATTAATGTAATGGGAAGAATTTTTCATGCTCTAGTCTAGAGGTTAAAATCGGGCTGACACCTTTCAAATAGGAGGCAAAATTGTTGGATGTGCATTCCTACATAATTTGAGAATCAGGCGACAGGACAGGACAACTCCAGGAACCTCAGATAAGCTGTCTAAATTATGTTTAATTTCTGGCCAGTAAATTCTTCATAAATGTAGGCAAAAGGGGGGGTCCTGTACATGACACATTAATCTCCAGTCAAACTGGTGAGTGTTATGATTTTAAGATATTCTCCTTCTGTTATGTATATGTGTATCTGTGGAAATTTATTTGGTCCCTAAAGTTCCACAGGACAGATCCAGCATGGCCGTACGGGATGGCTGAGCTGGATGGCCCTTATACCCCACCCAAACATGAAAGCATTCTCTCTGGTTGGTGATGGATTCTTGGTAGGCATGTATTTAATTTATAGATTTATTCTTCAGGGAAGGAGCAGGTAGTTTTACTGTTAGTATATTAATATTAGGTTACTAAGGCAACTGTAGATAATAATGTAGACCTAAGACCTTAACATAGGTAGTAATAGGCCGATAATGTAGGCAAACACTAGGATAAGTTAGCTAGGGAGAACTGGCAGCCCTAGCTTGAATGACGAGGAGCGGGTCACAAAGACAGAATAGCGGCTTGCTTAAGACAGACACCACCTGGACAACACGTGCCGTGATCAGCAGACGGCGCCCCCACGTGTCTTCACATCTGAGACCTGGGGAAATCTGGTAGAGGCACCTCGATGTACCGTAGATGACCTCCTCCGTCAGGCCCATACAGTAAGACAAGACCTTCACCTTTATCTCATAGATTACTGGCCAGTGTCTTGGGAGATTGTGAGTGAGTCGATCTGTGGGCCCGGTTGCAACAGGTTGAGCATGCCCAGTAAGTACCAGTGTCTCAGAGCAGTCTGGAAGCTAGTGTCTGAGTCTGCATAGTTATACTAGGGGATACATACCCTCTTGGATATAGGAATTTCTGAGGTGCAGGCAGGACACTAATTACGATTGAATATTGCAGGAATTAAGGCTCCCGGTTGCACGTGGTTTCTGAGGGGAAGTCCAAAGGGGCTAAGGCTAAGCTTAGAGAAGTGAAGATCAGGATATATGCTGCAACACCAAGTAAGTTAGTCCTTTATACGTGCATGCAGGCGAGGTTTTCTTGTAACAACAATCATTTGTGAAAATCTGTCCTATAAGCCACTTGTGAGGCTGAGGTACCGACCTCAGAGCTCGGTGTCAACAGAGTTTGCTAGGGTAGGCGACTCACTTGGAGGCAGTCCACACAAATTTTCACAGTATCTATAATCATTTATTATTTTTAATATACAGTCCACAAATTTATATATTTACCAGCATTCCTGGTGTATGTATATTTCATTTAATTAATAGGTCCAGAACAACTTGTGGATATGACAGTGGTAGGTATCGAAGGGGGACATTCTTTTGCGACCTAGGTGTCCCAAATTCCTACTTGTCTAACTGATAAATAATAATTATCTATGTTCATTTATTGTTATGTAAATAATGATACATTCAGATAAATGCAATTTTCCATAAAAACAATTAGGTTAAATTTTGCTTTTTGCATAACATGGGATTAGTTAATCTAAAAGCTACGTTATGAATCCTGCAATCATCCTGTTGGCACTTTGAGCTTGAATTTTGCTACTGTTGGAAAAATATTAGGTTCGCAGCCCTTAATTATAATACATCGAGTGTCGTAGGAAAGAAGTACTCACCAATATCACTGAAAATCTCTTTGGTTTTACCCAAGGCGTCGTCGACCTGGGTCCAGCCCTCAGCAACATGGCGAAGGAGAGAGTATGTAGCAGCAGGATCACCAGCATCACCTGACCACTCATCTCCCTCACCACCCACAGCTTCCCACGACTCAACATACCTGTAACACATTATCAACCAATCATCAAAGGGGTGTACCTAATTTAGACACAACCTCTACAAAGGATCTAATGAAGCCTACATGACATTTCTCACGAGCTACTACTGGCCTACTCCAGTCTACTAAGGTACATATTATTATAATCATGGGGACACTAAACCCGTAGGATTATACAGCGCATGTGGAAAGGGGGATGGAAGGTATTCAGGCTCAATTCAGGGAACCAGAGCACAGATCCAATTCCCTAGATCAAGAGCCCCTCTCCAGCGTCAGGGAACTTCCCTTGAGGGTACTAAGGTACACAACTTATCTCCCTTTTCACCCACTTATCAGCCAAGTTATATGTAAGCGAGCGACATGCCTACATATCTGCTGAAGAAAGTCGCTGACTGAGGCCGAAATATACAGCTCTTCCTTACTTGAGTTTCATATTTCTATGCAAGTAACGTATTACTTTACATATACGTCCATGATCTTTTGACTGCCGCTCACAGGACGAATTTGTATGCATAATAAAGCTATCTAACAACTGCAAGGGTAATTATCACCATCATTTTTCATATTCCGAAAAAAGCAACATATACGAATAATTTTTACTTGCCTCTGCAATACTAAGTTTAGTTCAGTAAAGGAGTGTATCAGGGTGCGTATTTGCTTCAGTACTCGGACCTCGTCTTGCCACAGTTGTTCCATGTGTGTCCAGGAAGTATGGAGGTCATGGCTGCCAGTCACTAGGCTCAGGAGACAGCTCAACACCCAGAGGGATCCCATCACCTCACACTTCCTTTTTTTCTTCCACACCTTCAGCGCTATTTAGAGGAGTAGACACTCGCCTGGTGTATACGACAGTGTAGTGGAGGTACGTGTATTACATGCTGGAAATCCCGTCTTGCTGAGGAATATTAAGAAAGATACAAGTTACAAAACTAGCTTTTATTGGGACGAAGTAACGCTGTGTAGGGCTTTTATCAAATTATGCCTAGAGCTCTATCTACATGGGGCGAAACGTTGTCCTAATGAAAGCTTGCAGTGAAATTGTCTTCATCTTCATTAATGTATTAAGTGTTGTTGCAGTGTTCAAAGTAGTGTGGAATGAAATGTTTCGCGTTGAATACTAATTTTTATATTTTTGCTACACTACTTTTACATTCGTCCAAATGCCATGGCATTATTATTATTATTATTATTATTATTATTATTATTATTATTATTATTATTATTATTATTATTATTATTATTATTACTATTTACTATTGTTATTATTATATAAATGAAAAACATTAAACCCGTAAGAGATCACTGAGTGTTAGACGTCAGAGGTGAGAGATGGTAGAGAGTGAAGGTTTATTGACAGTGACATGATCTCTAGTAAATCCAATAACTTTTCTTCATTAATGTTTATAAATTTACAGTGCATTACGACTGACATACACCAAAACAATTTTATATTACACCTCACATTAATGTTTACATTTGTTTTCCAATTTATCACGATTTCCGTGAACATGTATAGCAAGTCTGCGTCGACTGTCTCTTGTGTTATATTCTCCTGTGTGCAACTGAAGAAAGTTATTGTGCAGGTGAAAAGTTTCAGGGATAAAGACACTTCATTGTTGTACATGTGTCTTCTTAATGTTATTTTTCAGTATTGGTACTACCACATCAGTTGCAAGAACTTTAGTTCACTATATTCACATTACCAAGGTCAACACTGTAAAACATTACCAAGGTCAACACTGTAAAACATTACCAAGGTCAACACTGTA
Source organism: Cherax quadricarinatus (assembly GCF_026875155.1). NCBI lineage: Eukaryota > Metazoa > Arthropoda > Malacostraca > Decapoda > Parastacidae > Cherax > Cherax quadricarinatus. The sequence goes on from NC_069405.1 coordinate 50,944,565, forward strand.
AAACATTACCAAGGTCAACACTGTAAAACATTACCAAGGTCAACACTGTAAAACATTACCAAGGTCAACACTAAAACACAGGAGATAAACACAGAAAATACCAAGAGCCTATCATAGCTAACACTGAAGAACGCAAGTTACAAAGCTTGTATTGAAACGTTTAATGTGTAAATCTACATCAAGACTTGCTAAAGCTCGACGTTGTGTTTATGAAGGTTTGCTCTGCAACGAGTGCCTTGCCTTCACTACTGTAGGTAAGAACTCCAGCTGGATCCACCAGCCTAGCAGGTAGACCCCACTTACAGTGTGCACGGTAGCAATACCTCCTGGCAACTACCGTACACCTTCCAACACACCATAAATTACCCAGCAGACAGTAATCCAGACCTAACTCTTCTTTCAAACTCATTACAAATACAGGTGGATCATGGCTGCAGTTTCTCTTTTTTATTCTATGTTCTTCCCCACAGGCTACAAGTATTGAATATCTGAAAAATATAAATACTGGAGAACTTTCTCACGGCTGAGGTGTGAGGAACATGGCGGTCCCACCTTCACAACGGAACTTAATTGCTACATGGAAGGTGAACGCAGGATCATTGTGATGTGAACGACCCGCTAATGTAGTGCTTCCCAACCTTTTATCTATGAGACCCTTTTCTAGCTATTCCTTTCTCTCCAGTTTCATTTTGGGGCTGGTGGAGGCATTTGGTGTGCTTTCTAGCAGTAAGTAGAGCCGCATCTTTGGAAAAAAGCCGCTTTATTGGGGCTGGGGTAGGGATGGATTAAGTAAAGGGATTAATCAAAATGTTTAAAAGGGGGGGGACTAACACACCTCCCTGTGGGGTTCCCAATTCAAATTTTTAGTTAAAATTTTTGTCCCCGGAACAACAAGACGACTTTCTGTTGGGGCAGGTAACTTTAAACCCGCGGAGAAACCATCCTCCAACATCCCTTCTGGCAAGTTTACTAAAGATTACATGTCGGTTGGCTCATTAAATCCCCTTTTTATGTAGCCCAAACCGGGCATGAATAATTTGTGAAATTCCAGAATGGTGTTTGGGGGAGGCTTTCCGCTGGTTTTAAAAATTACCTGTCCAAAAAAAAGTCGTCTGTTTGTTCCCGGGGCATAGAAGGTTTACCTGGGAGATTCCGGGGGGCAACGCCCCCGCGGCCGGTTGTGACCCGCCAAAGATTTTTTATTAGGGAACCCCCCAAGGGGGGTGTGTTTGTCCCACCTTTTCAACATTTTGATTAATGCCTTACCTAATGCCATGCCTAGCCAGCCCCATCATATATGGTTAGTTTTTGCTGATGACATAATGATCACACTACCGGATTCTCCAACACCCAAAACTCTTAAATCATGTACTAGCCTTCCACCGTGTCAGGCCTGGGTTATAATCTCAGGGGATAAAACAAAGATACTCAACAGGCGCCTCCATCGGCAGAGAGGCACGTTCTCAGATTCCATGCAATGATGGGTCTCTTCAGAATATGTAAAGCAGATACAGGTTAATCTAGCTTTGAGGTTCCACTACTGGACCTGTTTAACGAGACTTTGTCGCCAATACAAGAAAGGCTGAGAGCAACTTAATTGTGGCAAGGTTTTCATCCCAGGTAATGGTGGCTAAATGTTAAATTGTGAAAATGATGTATCTTGCTTATATTAGATCATGGTTAATTATGCGGGCGCCACTACTTGCCACTCCGTGTCTACTGAAGCTTGGAGGGCGGAAAAAACTGCAAAACGAAGCCAATGGAGGGATCATCCTAGGATGCCCTCGTACTGCCAAAATTTAAAATATTTCGAAAGAACTTAATATTCCAAGCATTAGAGATCGTGTTTACTGAAAGAAATATCCTTATTGGGGTCAATATGCTTTAAGGCTAGAGCCCATCAACCCACCTGCACAGAAAGCCTCCAAACTTACCTCACACTGGTAACATCCTTCCTATGGATCGAAAAAACTGAAAACCGACCTCCGCATAACCAGCTACATTCCAAAATTCAAATTCAAATTCAAAGTTTATTCTCTATTAAGATTACAATGCTGAGTTTACAGAAATTTTGGTTATTGTTTGGTAACATGTAGTTAAAATTGTATTACATAGTGTACCACTAAAAAACGCTTAGCATGGGCTAGGCATTTCGGGCATACATAGTTTTAATCTTAATTGTAAAATATTACAAATTATGAGGTAAGTTGGAATATGGCTAAGTGACTAAATACTAGTTTGTGAGTTTAGCAATGTGAAATGCTTTTGTTTTGGCACAGTACATAGTTTCAGTATTGAGTATCACAGGATTCATTATTTTAAGACTGAGATTAATATTTTCTGTTTATGTCAAAATGAGGAGTGAGTGTAAAGTGTGATCTATATCAAGTTAGACAACAGAGACATTTTCCCTGCTCCATGGGAATATTACCACCATGAGTTTAGCAATGTGAATTGCTTTTTGTTTTTGGCACAGTACATAGTTTTCAGTATGGAGATATCACAGCAGGATTTCATTATTTTAAGACTGAGATAATATTCTGTTTATGGTCAAAAAGAGTGAGTGGAGTGGTAAGTGTGATCTATTATCAAAGTTAGACAACAGAGACATTTCCCAGCCCATGGGATATTACACCATACCCCATTCCAAACTACCATTCCATCCATTTCCCCCCCCAATAACTCATTTCTTCTTAAATCACAGACCAAAGCTTCGTCCTGAGAGCCAAACATGATCTTAAGCTGTATGATAACTTAGGTCACACAGACACTCTTCCACAAATTATTACGTCGATGGTTCCTGTTCACCAGTTCCACCGGTGCAAGCTGGTAGTGCTGCTGTTTGTCACACAGATTGATGGCTCTCATAGAAATTGGAGCAATTGGAGCACGCATCAACAACTGTACTGGGCCTATATCTACCCTTCAAACAGAACTGTTTGCCATACTCCTTGTTGCAACTCAATGTGTCCATGTATCTAAGGTTTGAGACAACTTTAATTGTAATTGTTCTCTGTCATCCATAAATGCTCCATCTCATTAAAGTATAAATTTGTGGCATGCTTGTGTCAGAAAGCCAAGACATAGATAAGGTAAGATTGTGGACAGTGGGGATCCGAGTGCACATGCTGTGGATTCCATCTCACATTGGTCTTCAGATGCATAAGAACTGATAAATGGCATAAGCTGTATGCTTTCAAAGAGGGGGTAGATTACAATCTTTTGGGTTGTTCAGTTAGCAGTTTGAGAACAATAATACGAAAAGAACTTTCAAATGAACTTTTATTGACTTAAGACTTAGGGAGTTGGACACAATTCATTTCATCTATCATCATTTTTTCCATCATTGCATGAGGGCCACATGCTTAGGTGCATTCCAACATGATAAGCGATCTCTTGGATGTCACCTCAGACTACTACTACTGCCCGGCTCCGGCATGGTTGACAAGTAATCTTTGGCAGTAAATCCACCAATCCACCAGATGTAGACCAAACGAAATGTAAACTTTTGCTGATGGACTATTGTCTCACAACTTGCGGTCATTATGTACTGGAGTGTGATCAAATTAATGAATTTTAGAAACCAACTCACAATCAGAAATGTCCAAGAAATGGGCAAAGAATTTTATCCTCAGTGTATATTACAGACCAATCTGGAGAAATACCCTGACTTTGCTAGTGCTGTAAAAATAAAGCATACCACATGTGTGCATGTGTGCAGTGTGTGTGTGTGTGTTGTGTGTGTGTTGTGTGTCGTGTGTGTGTGTGTGTGTGTTGCGCGTGTGTGTGTGTGGTGGGTGTGTGTAGTGGGTGTGTGAGGGTTGTGTGTGGGGTGTTTGTGAGGGTGTGTTGTGTGGTGCGTGTGTGCGTTTTGTTGCGTGTGTGGGTGTGTGTGGTGCGTTGTGGTGGGTGTGTGGAATGAGGGGTGGTGTGGGTTGTGTGAGGGGTTGGTGTGGGTGTGTGGGGTGTGCGTCCTTGTGTGTATGCATATATTTATACGCTCGTGTGCACATGTCCGTGCGTGCGGCCGTCTCGTACTCACCTAGTTACTCACCTAGTTGAGGGCGTCGGGGGTCGAGTCCGACTCTCTGCCTGGGCCCCCGCCTCTTTCATCAACTGATCGCTACTAGGTCACATCTCCCTGAGCCGTGAGCTTTAAATCACTTACCTCTGCTTAAAGCTATGTATGGATCTGCCTTCCACTACATCGCTTCCCAAACTTTCCACTTACTGACTACTCTGTGGCTGAAGAAATACTTTCTTAACATCCTGTGATTCATCTGTGTCTTTCAGCTTCCAACTGTGTCCCCCTTGTTACTGTGTCCAATCTCTGGAACATTCCTGTCTTTTGTCCACCTTGTCAATCCTCTCAGTATTTTTATGTCGAATCATGTCCCCCCCCTACTCCATCCCTGTCCTCCAGTGTCGTTCAGGTTGGATTTCCCTTAAAAAGACCTCTCCCTCGTAGACATACCTCTTAGCTCCTGGGACTAGTCTTGTTGCAAACCATTGTTTTGGCACATTCCTCTAGTTTCTTCATCACGGGCTTGTGCTAGGTGTGGGTTTCCAAACTGGTGCCGGCATACTCCAATATGGCCTAGGGCGTACAACAGTGTAACAGGGTCCTAATGATTCCTGTATTAAGATTCGGAATGCTGTTTCTGAGGTTTGCTAAGGAGGCGCGGCCCCATAATGCTGGCAGCAGTTATTTGGTTGATGTGCGCTTCAGAGATGTGCCTGGTGTTTTAACTCACACCCAAGATCTTTTTCCTTGATGGAGGCTGTAGTCTCTGACCACCCCTAATAGACTGTACTTCCGTCTGCGGCTTCTTTGCCCTTCCCAATCTTTCATGACTTTTGCACTTGGTTGGGATTGAACTCCAGGAGTCCCAATTCTGGACCAGGTCTGCAGCTGTCCAGATCCCTTTTGTATTCTGCCTGTCTTCGATCGAGTGAATTCTTCTCATCAACTTCACGTCATCTGCAAACAGGGACACCTCAGAGTCTATTCCTTCCGTTCATGTCGTTCACAAATAACCAGAACAGCATTGGTCCTGGACTGACCCCCTGCGGACCCCCCCCCCCCGCTCGTCACTAGGTGCCCACTCTCTGACACCTCGTCGCCACGTACCATGACCGCTCTGTCTTTCCTGACAAGTATTCCCTGGATCCAATGTAGTGTGCCTTCCCCCTGGTTATCCCTGCTTGGTTTCCTCCTCTGCTCCTCACGTTTTTTTTTGCAACCAATCTTCTTTGGTGGAACTGTGTCAGGAGTACGCCTTCTTGCCAGTCCAGAAAAAATTCAATCCACCCCCCACCACCTCTCTCTCTTGTCTTACTGCTGTCACCATGTCATAGAACTCCAGTAGGGTTTGTGGCAGCAGGATTTCCCGTCCCTGAAACCATGTTGGCTGCCTGTTATGAGATCGTTCCATTCTAGTGTTCCACCACTCTTCTCCTGATAATCTTCTCCATGATTTTGCATACTATACATGTCAAGTGACACTGGTCTGTAGTTTTAATGCTTCATGTCTGTCTCCTTTTTTAAAGCGTTGGGATTACATTTGGCTGTCTTCCAATGTCCTCAGGCAATCTTCCCTGTTTCGATAGGATGTATTGAATATTGTTGTTGGGGTACACATAGCGCCTCTGCTCTGCTTCCCTCTCTCAAACCCATGGGGAGATGTTATCTGGCCCCAGGTGCCTTTGAGGTATCTAGCTCACTCAGAAGCCTCTTCATTCACTTCTTCCCTCGTTGTGTGCAATGTGTCAGCACTGGTGGCGGTGTGCCCCACCTCTCCGTCTTTTCTGGAGTCCCTTCTGTCTCGCTCTGGTGAACACTTCTTTGAATCTCTTGTTGAGTTCTTCCACAATACTTCACGTCATTTTCTTGTTGTCTCTCCCTTCCTTTCCTTAACCTGATTACCTGGGTCCTTGACTGTTGTTTTCCTCCTGATGTGGGCTGTACAACAGTTTCGGGTCAGATTTGGCTACGCTGCTATGTCATTTTCATATTGTCTTTGGGCCTCCCTTCTAACTGTGCATATTCGTTTCTGGCTCTACACTGTTCTCCTTATCTCCTGGGTCCTTTGCCTTCTATATTTCTCTTCATTCCCTAGCACACTTGGTTATTTTGCCTCCCCTGCACCTTTGGGTAAACCATGGGCTCATCCGGCTTTTTCATTATTCCTGTTACCCTTGGGTACAAACCTCTCCTCAGCCACCTCCTTGCATTTTGTTGCTACATATTCCATCATCTCATTAACTGGCTTCCCTGCCAGTTCTCTGTCCCACTGAACCCCGTTCAGGTAGTTCCTCATTCCTGTGTAGTCCCCTTTCTTGTAGTTTGGCTTCATTCGTCCTGGCCTTCCTGCTTCTCCCTCCACTTGTAGCTCTACTGTGTATTCGAAGCTTAAAACCACATGGTCACTGGCCCAAGTGTGTATGTGTGTGCGCGCGCGCTAGTGTGGGTGTATGATCCACTTAATATTTGTATTTATAACTCATTACAAATTGTGACCCATGTGTGGACGTATCAGTGTTTCATTACTTTGTAATTTGCTCATGACTGTAACCATGTATAGGAGTGAAGCTGATTCATCACCTCTGTAACTTGCCATGATTGTGACCAGATCTACGTGGAGTTCATTACCTTTGTAACTAGTTCAGCTATCATAACTTTGGGGTCCAGTCACTGGACCCATTATGTACCTTTGTAATCTTTTTGACTATCCGCCACAGGATGGGTAATGGGGTTGCATAATAAAGATATTTAAACTACAGTGTGGTGTGTTGTGTGTGTGTTGTGTGTGTGTGTGTGTGGTGTGTGTGTGTGTGTGATGTGTGTGTGTGTTGTGTGTGTTTTGTGTGTGTGTTTGTGAGTGTGTGTGTGTGTGTGTGTGTGTGTGTGGTGTGTGTGTGTGTGTGTACCACCTATTTGTATCACCTATTTTGTGGTTGCAGGGGTGTCAGTCCAGCTCCTGGCCCCGCCTCTACACCGGTTGCTACTAGCCCTCTCTCTTTCCCCGCTCCCATGAGCTTTATCAAACCTCGTCTTAAAACGTGAATGGTTTCCTGCCTCCACTACGTCATTTTCTAGGCTATTCCACTGCCTTACAATCTATGACTGAAGAAATACTTCCTACTATCTCTCTGACTCATTTGTGTCTTCACTTCCATTGTGGCCTCTAGTTTCTGTGTCCCCTCCCTGGAACATCCTGTCTTGGTCCCACCTTGACTATTCCACGCAGTATTTTATATGTCGTTATCATGTCCTCCCCTGACCCTCCTGTCCTCTCAGTGTGGTCAGGCCGAGTTTCCTTAATCTTTCCTCATAGACATTCCCCTTAGCTCTGAACTAAACTTGTCGCAAACCTTTGTACTTTCATCTTCTCACTAGTTTTCTCTTGACGTGCTTTATCAGTGGGCGGGTTCCAAACAGTGCTGGCATACTCCAATAAGGGCCTGACAACCGGTGTACAGGTCTTGAATGATTCCTTACTAAGGTATTCGGAATGCTGTTCTCAGGTTGCCAGGCGCCCATCATGCTGCAGCAGTTTATCTGATTGATGTGTGCTTCCGGAGACATGCTCGGTGGTTATAACTATCTCCCAAGATCTTTCTCCTTGAAGTGAGGTTTGCAGTCCTATGGCCACCTAGCCTATACTCTTCTGTGGTCTTTCTGTGCCCCTCCCCCATCTCATGACTTTGCATTTGGCAGGAATAAATTCGAGAAAGCCATTTGCGGACCAGGTGTCCAGTCTGTCCAGTCTCTTTGAATCCTGCCATGGTCCTCATCAGATTTATTCTCACTCATTAACTTCACATCATCTGCAAACAGGGACACTCTGAGTCTAACCTCCTTTTCCCTCATGTCGTTTCACCATATACCAAAAATAGCACTGGTCCTAGGACACGACGCCCTGTGGGACCCGGGCTCCGCTCGTCAAAGTGCCCACTGTGATACATCATTACGTACCATGACTCGTTGTTGCCTCCCTGTCAGGTATTCCTCTGATCCATTGCAGTGCCCTTTCCTGTTATAATGCGCCTGAATGCTCTAGCTTCTGCACAGATCTCTTTGAGGAACTTGTGTCAAAGGCCTTCTTGCAGTCCAAAGAAGATGCAATCAACCCACCCCTCTCCCTCTTGTCTTACTTCTGTATTTTTCATAAAAACCACAGAATGTTTTGACACAGGATTTGTGTGGGTGTGTGTGGCGTGTGTGTGTTGTGTGTTGTGTGTGTGTGTGTGGGTGTGTGTGTGTGGTGTGTTTGTGTGGTGTGTGTGTGTGTGTGTTGACTCAACATCATTATTTGCCCCACCAATAAAAACTCATTACAGTTGTGACCGGGTGTGAAAGTGTGAATTGCTCATTACTCTATAATTGTGTTCAGATTTTAGCCATGTATAAACGTAAGTAACCATTCTAACAGAATTCATTACCTTTGTAACTGTGAGTCTCATTACCTTTGGTGACCTAGTTCAGCTACAAAACTGTGGGGGGCCCAGTCCCCTGGACCCCATTAAGTACCTCTGTAATTTCTGTAATACCTTGTAACTTGTCATTATTTGTGAACCAGACCTACCTGGAGTTCATTACCTTTGTAAATTGTGAGTTCATTACCTTTGTAAATTGTGAGTTCATTACCTTTGTAAATTGTGAGTTCATTACCTCTGTAACTTGCTCAGCTATCAAAACTTTGGAGTCCAGTCCCTGGAAATTATGTACCTCTGTAATTTTTTGACTACCGCCCACAGGATGGGTATGGGGTGCATAATAAACATATTAAACTAACTAAACCACCGGTCAAGGTTACTTAAATTTCTAAAATAGATACTAAAGTAAACTGTTTAAACACTGAGAGAAATGCAACTCATGGTACTCCAGGTCCAGGTCCAAGTACACTGAGGGGACAGTCACCTCTCAGTATATACACACAAACCTCTTTGTGTAAATACCGTGAACATCTATTTTTTAGCTAAAATACGTGTAAATTTTACCTTATCCCTAGTAATGACCCTCGTATTGTAGATAGTCGTAATGACCCTCGGGTAGTAGATAGTCTTAATGACCCTCGTATTGTAGATAGTCTTAATGACCCTCGTGTAGTAGATAGTCTTTTTAGTATGATAATAAGATGTTATCTTCATTATAGAATAATAAGAAAATATTATAACCTTTATATTATAATAATAAGGTAAAAGGACCCCAATGGAAATAAGTCACTCTGTCTGACTTTTTTGGGTTATCCTAGGTTCTCTACACATATGCTGCTATGTATGATAATTCTATGTAACTGTATTGTGTATACCTGAATAAATTTACTTACTTACTTACTTACACCTAGAACATAATAAGGGAGGAACACTGCAGCAGACCTACAGGCCCATACTCGGCACGTCTTTCTCCAACTAAAACCCACTAACAAAAACATTTGCCCAATAACTCATTACAGTTGTGACCGGGTGTGGAAGTGTGAATTGCTCATTACTCTATAATTTGTTCATGATTGTAGCCAAAGATATTAAGCTGGCGTAAGTAAGACCTTGTCCTAACAGAATTCATTACCTTTGTAACTTGTGAGCTCATTACCTTTGTACCTAGTTCAGCTGTCAAAACTTTGGGGGCCCAGTCCCTGGACCCATTACGTACCTCTGTAATCTGTAAATACCTTTGTAACTTGTCATGATTGTGACCAGACTTACCTGGAGTTCATTACCTTTGTAAATTTGAGTTCATTACCTTTGTAAATTGTGAGTTCATTACCTCTGTAACTTGCTCAGCTGTCAAAACTTTGGAGTCCAGTCCCTGGACCAATTATGTACCTCTGTAATCCATACCCCCGGCCGGGATTGAACCCGCGGTCATAGAGTCTCAAAACTCCAGCCCGTTGGGGTATGGTTTATTTGCAATCGTGTCATTACGATTTCTTAAGTCATGTTACCTCTGTAATCTTTTGACTACCGCCCACAGGATGGGTATGGGGTGCATAATAAACATATTAAACTAAACTAACTAATGGAAATAAGTCAATTTGACTTTTTTGGGTTATCCTAGGTAATCTACACATATGCTGCTATGTATGATAATTTATGTAACTGTATTTATATGTACCGGTACCTGAATAAACTTACTATGGTCAAATAAGGACACCCTAATGGAAATAAGTCATATTGATCTAGAATAAATTTATGTAATGTAACATATATGTGTGATTGTAACATCTGTGCCCTCAGAACCTTTGTAAAAATTTAAAATGTCTGCAAAACCATTTTTTAGACTTTTAAATAAAAAATTATATATAAACCAAAAAATTACTCCGATAGGGACTCTGGTGGCCTGTGGTGAACGCTCTCGCTCACACGGAGAGTCTGGGTTCGATCCCAGCCAGAGTAGAAACATTGGACGTGTTTCTTTCCACCTGTTGTCTATGTTCCCCATCAGTAAAATGGGTACCTGGGTGTTAGTCGACTGGTGTGGGTCGCATCCTGGGACACTGACCTAATTTGCCCGAAATGCCTCCGGAGCATAACAAGGGACTTTCTATATAGTAATATGTCATTGTAATCAGCTAGGACTGTAACCCTGTACATGTCCTTGTAGTAAATAAAGATATTATTTTAATTAATTATTATGGTTTTTTCTTCATATTTTTTCAAATTCTTATACCACTGAAAAGCATGTATTTTTTTATTCCACTGAAAGTTTTTTATTTATAATGAATAAATTACCAAAATAAGGCAACATTAGTATGTTATATAATTTGGTTTTTAAATAATATTGTATTTTAAGGCCTCGTTAAGAATAAAAACTTGTGTTTAAAACATGTTTGAAAAACATATACTAATATATATTTGATTGAAGTTATGTAGTGCATGGTGGAGCAGCGTGGTGCCGCCACTACTACCTTGCTTTCACGTACATACCACTAAAAATGCTTGTGTTATTCGAGACAAGCGGCGGCTTCGCTGTTTTAAGGTTATTGGGAGTTTGGGTTGAGGAATATGCAAGTGAAGATTGTTGTTCGTGTGATTAATGGTGAGTGATGCAGCCTGGGGTTGTGCTCCGCTGATACTAACAGTTTATGGGTTATTTTTTTATTAATGGCAGTTCTAGTGTGTCTATTTTAGTCTCTGTTGTTGACTGGTTTATCCCCTTGAAGGAGATGCCTTGATGTGGGCAAAGGGCTCTTGAGTGAGAAACTGCCCACTCTAGGATCCACTCACCATGATTGATGGACTAAACATTAAATCCAGCTGAGGACTGATTACCTCAAACTAGTTTTTTTCACCGTTCTTTATATTTAGACTGAAGAAGCCACTCTCTGGCGAAACAATTCCTTAGGTGAAGATTCCCAAAATTGGGGCACAAGTGTTCTCATCTTCTTTTTTTTTAAGCCATTCATCATATGGTGTAATTATAATAGGATAACCCAACAAAGTGACTTTATTTTCCATTGGGTGCCTAGGCACAGAAGAGAAACACTGTATTAACATTCGTAGTCTAAGGTATTAAGCTTCAGCAGGTATCAAAGTGTTTGCCAGTAACCAGTAATGTAAGTCTTAAAGAGGTAAAAAAAAAAATCCGTACCAACGGGTGGGGTTTGAACCCGCGTTTGGAGAGTCCTCAAAACAGTGGTGCCTATGCTAAACCCTTCCCTATGTGTAAAAATATACCTAGTTGGATTAATCTTATTGATAGCTACTGTCCAGTGGCTAATGCAACGGTTTGGAGTTTTTTGAGACACTCTGACCATGGGTTTCAAAAAACACCACCTGTGTTAGTGGTTTGTTTGCAATCATGTCATTATGGGGGAACGATGAGTCATGAGAGGAAACTTGGGTCACTACCTCCACAAGTGCCAGATCATCCAGCTCTTTGGGAAGGCTTGCAGGCTACATCAACAGGCTGGTTAAAACACACTCAGCAAGGAAGTGTGAAATAAGACCAAGTGCAGTTTTCCATATTTTATTGAGGAAACATTTTGCCACGAATGACCTAAGAACAAAAAGGATAAGCATGTGCAGTAGTCCTTCTGGTCTGTTTAGGAATGTCCAACTACACCTCATGTACTTATTTAACTTATTTTAAAACCACCCAATGTTTTTTAAACATCAGTGGTGCTACTCGAAGTTTCTTCCACTAATCCACAACTCTTACCAAACAATGCGTTCCTTTATATTTTCTTAATCTAAATTTTTCCCAGTGACCCCATTCTGCAATATTTTTAGCATGTTATTTATATCCTCTTTATTTACTCCTGTCTTCTATTTATATACCTCATTTATATCTCCAGAACTTGCAGATTTAGTGCCCTCAGTCTATCCTCGTAGGAAAGATTTCTGATACATAGGATTAACTTTATCATTCTTCTCTGTATGTTTTCCAGCATGTTTCTCTTTATTTTGTAATGGCTTCATTTCATAGCAGAACGTTTCCTCAATAGAATATCCTAACACTGCACTTGGCATCCTGTTTCACATTTGCCAAGGAATCTTGGCCAAAATTTTGGTGGTACAGCATACAAGCCATTGAAATCTCTTACATGTATATCATAAGGTATCCTCCCCTTCCTTAGAGCAAGTCTGATTACCCAGGAGCTAAATTAAACCTACAGGTGTAAAGCTTCCTTGTGAATGTAATTCAGTAATAATAATAATGTAATACATGCATTGTTTCCTGTACAGTTATTGTATTGCTTAGAAGGAACAATAACTCCTAGTTTTGGCAATTCTTGTTTAATGAGTGGAGTTATTCTAACAAGGTTTTAATAATTTTTACCTATCAATATACGAGTATGTACATAATTATGCAAATTTAATAATGTGTGTTTTCTGCATTCTTAGATACACATTATGATGTCCATGTTAACAGCAAAGTGCTTCTATTTCAATAGTTACATTATATGTACTAAAACAAAGATAGATGACTAGATAGAAAAGTGCTCATGGCTTGGTTGATAGCATCTACAGCTTTCACACTGAGGGGTTCAAATAGATTTCTGGCACAGGTGAAACATTGGGCATGTTTCCATACACCTGCTCCCCTGTCAGGTAAAGACCCACAAGATATAGCTAAAGCTTTAACACTGGAACTGGAGTCCTGCAGCAAATGGTTAGTAGACAACAAACTATTATTACACCTCGGGAAAACTGAAGCCATTCTCTTTGGCACGAAACATAAACTGAGAAGGGTAAATAATTTTAATGTCCAGTGTAATGGGGAGCCCATCACTTTGGTTTCATCAGTAAAATATCTGGGAATCCCCTTTGACCCATGCATGTCAGGAGAATTGATAGGGAACAGTGTAGTAAACAAAGCAAATGCCAGACTGAAGTTCCTGTATAGACAAGCACAGTGTCTACCTACTGAGGCTCGCAGGACCCTATGTCTAGCTCTTATACAATGCCATATGGATTACGCTTGCTCTTCGTGGTACTCTGCCTTGACAAAAAAAACTGAAAGATAGACTGCAAATCACCCAGAACAAAATCATAAGATTCATCCTGGGGCTGGGACCAAGAGAGCATGTAGGCCAGAATGAATTACAGCAGTTGGATATGCTGAATGTTGAAGACAGAGTAAAACAACTGAAGCTAAATCATGTTTATAAAATTGCTCACAAAACAGTGTCCAGAATACCTTGCTGTCAATTTTGTCAAGGTTGGGAACCAAAGCAATCATAGTACTTGGGGGAGAGCACAACTTTGTAGTACCACAGTCATTGGCCAGGCTTCAAACACCTTTTATTGTACAGCAATAAAGGAATGGAACAGACTGCCCGCACATGTCAAAGCCAGTCATAGCATGAACCAGTTCAAGAAGAGTGCCAAAAGGTGTCTGATGAATGTAGCTACAGAAAGGGAGAGGAATTATTTTCTATTTTTTAGTTAACATACGTGTAAATTTTACCTTATTCCTAGTAATGACCCTCGTATAGTAGATAGTCTTTTTAGTATGATAATAAGATGTTATCTTCATTATAGAATAATAAGAAAATATTATAACCTTTATATTATAATAATAAGGTAAAAGGACCCCAATGGAAATAAGTCACTCTGTCTGACTTTTTTGGGTTATCCTAGGTTCTCTACACATATGCTGCTATGTATGATAATTCTGTTTAACTGTATTTGTGTATACCTGAATAAACTTACTTACTGTTCACCTAGCAATAAGTGGGTACCTGGGTGTTAGCCGATTGTTGTGGGTCACATCCTGAGAGAGAAGATTAAACGAAGTTGTACAAAATGATTTGCATAACCAGGGGCTTTATATAGTATGCCAGTGATGTCAGCTAGGTTTGCCAGTTGTATCATGTACCTGGAGAAATATAATTAATTATTATTATTATTATTATTATTATTATTATTATTATTATTATTATTATAACGGGTTTTGGATAAAAAAAACGCAGCAAGGGAAAATCTAGAAAATTTTGAGACCCCTGAGAAAGCTAGTAAAATGTAAGTACTGCATTAGTATTGAGGATTATAGAGATAGACAGTATAATAACCTATGTGACATGTCAAGATATCTTATTAACCCTTTCGGGCCCAAAGGGGAAAAATCTGAAGGGGTTTTCCAGTGCCCAAAAATTTTAAAAAAAAAAAAAATAATTTTTTCTTACAGAATTAAAGAGCATATTTTTGTGAAGGGAATAAGACAAAAAAAAAAAATCTGATCAGTACTTACCGAATACAGTGCCCAAAATTTTCAAAAAAGGTTTGGGGGGCGGCAACATCGACGAATTTCCCCATACGCGCATTTCATTATTTTTGGTTTTTAGTTGTTTTTTTTTTTTTTTTTTTCCAATTTTTTTTTATTCCCACTAAAATTTGGGGCCCGAGAGACCAAAACGTATATAATTATTTTATATAACTCATATAGGGGAGTAGGTTGGTAGACAGCAACCCCCCAGGGGTACTACCCTCCTCCAAGTGAGTGTAAAACAAACCGTAATTGTTTTAAATGATGGTAGGGTTGCTGGGGTCCTTTTTTTTGTCTCAGAACACAAAATTCAGGGACTCTTGCTACTTCAAATTACACTTAGGGCACAACACACAAAAAAAATGACAAGCAATATAAAACACCCCTCGGGTTTTTTTTCTATTTCTTTTAATTTTATTTTGTTTATTTCCTTATCTCCATGGGGAAGTGGAACAAAATTCTTTTCCCCCGTAACCATGCGGTTTTAAGAGGCGCTAAAAACCCGGGGGCAAGGGGGTATAAACCCCCTTTTTTGTTTTTACTAAATGTAAAAGGGGAAAAATTTCGTTTTTCCTTTTGGGCCACCCGCCTCGGGGGGATCCCGTGTGTTGAAGAAAGAAGATTTTAAACTCAGTATTGAACACAAAACCGACTAAAGTTTTTATCATATTATTGTTAATTATTTTTGTTTGTATTGGGGGGGTCCATCAATTTTGGTTTTATCATAAAAATTGGGAACCCCTTTGACCCATGCATGTCAGGAGAATTGATAGGGAACAGTGTAGTAAAGAAAGCGAATGCCAGACTGAAGTTCCTGTATAGACAAGCACAGTGTCTACCTACTGAGGCTCGCAGGACCCATGTCTACCCTTATACAATGCCATATGGATTACGCTTGCTCTTCATGGTACTCTGCCTTGACAAAAAAACTGAAAGATAGACTGCAAATCACCCAGAACAAAATCGTAAGATTCATCCTGGGGCTGGGACCAAGAGAACATGTAGGCCAGGATGAATTACAGCAGTTGGATATGCTGAAAGTTGAAGACAGAGTAAAAACAACTGAAGCTAAATCATGTTTATAAAATTACTCACGAACAGTGTACAGAATATCTTGCTGTCAAATTTTGTTCAAGGTTGGGAACCAAAGCAATCATAGTACAGGGGGAGAGAGCACAACTTTGTAGTACCCCAAGTCAGTGGGCCCGGTCAAACAACCTTTATTGTACAACAATAAAGGAATGGAACATACTTTCCCGCACATGCCAAAGCCCGTGATAGCATGAACCAGTTCAAAAAGACTGCCAAAAAGTGTCTGATGAATGAAGCTAACAGAAAGGGAGGGGAATGATTTTCTATTTTTTAGCTAAAATACTGTAAATTTTTCCTTTTCCCGTAAAGACCCCCGTATTTAGATATCTTTAAAGACCCCGTTGTAGTTTTTCTTTTAGTTAAAAAAAGTTTTCTCATTGTGAATAATAAAAAAAAATTAACCTTTTTATATAATAATAAGGAAAAAAGGGCCCAATGGAAATAAGTCCCGTCTGCTTTTTTTGGGGTTTTCCTAGGGTTTTCTAACCCCTATGCTGTATTTTAATATAAAAAAATTTAAATGTACAGGGGACCCCCGCATACGAAAATTAAAACCCTGCAGAGGGCTGCGTTATGCAAAGTTCGCTATGCGAATTAATTTCCCCATAAAAATATGAAATAAAATTAAATCCTGCAAGACACCCAAAGTATAAAAAAAAATTTTTTTTTTTACCAAAAAAAAATGTTTTAATTTTTTACACACAAACTGAAAAAGGCATGCCAATTTCATGACACTTACTTTTTGAAGATCTGGGGATGATTGTGGGATGGGAGGGAGGGGGAGAGATGTTTTTTTTAGAAGGAACCCCCTTTTTAGGTTTTATGCCCCTTTTTCCGGGGTTATTCCCTTCTTCTTTTTCCATGGAACCAGATCATGGCCCCGGGGGAACAAAAAAATTGGGCCCCAAAGCTCGGTACCCCCTTTTTACAGCAAAAAAGGGGCCAAACAGCATTGAAAAGTTAAAGACGGTTCAAAGCTGGGGGTGATTTTACCAAAAGGGAGTTCCCTTTTTAAAATTTTCTTAAAATTTTTAATACCCAAAGGGCCCCAATGGATGGTTTTGGGGGACCCCCCCTTAAAATCTTTTTTTTTTTTAAATTTTCCCCTTTTTAAAATTTTTTAATAAATTTTTGGGGATTATTTTTTTGGGGAAACCCCAGAAAAAAAAAATTTCAAAATTTGGTTATCTGTTTAAAACAGGGGGGCTGGAAAACAATAAAACTTTGGGGGAAATCCTGATTTTTTACTTCGGGGCAATTTGAACAAACTTCCAAAATTTTTTGTTTATAAGGTTTTTTCCTTTTCCCCACTGAATTTTGGTTTAGAATTTTACTTTTAATTCCCTTTTGGAACAAAAACTGAAAATTTATTTAAAAAAATAATTTTCTTCTTTTTCTTTTTTTCACGGACAGGGTTTTTAGAATTTTTTGGGGAATTTGAAAAGGGCCTTTGAAGGGGCACCTTCTTCCCCATTTTAAAACCGAGGTTTTGGCTTGTTGGGGGTTTTTTTTTGTGACAACAATGATCTCCGAAATTTTTTTCCCCAATTAAGGGTTTTTTGCCCTTCTTTCCCTTTATATCTTGAGGAATTGAGGGCCATTTTGAGGGGTTCCGGGTACCATTTTATTTCAAAAACAAACAAAAAAATTTCTGGTCTTTTTCCAGTTTTTTATTTGGTAAATATTAATAGATTTAAATTCCATGGTAAAAAAAATTTTTCTGAATTGTAATTTTTCCCAGACAAAACAGAAATGCCCATTTGTCGAAGCCATTTTGGGGAAATCAAATGGGGTTTTCTTTTTAATACACCACAATTTGCCAGTTTTTTTTTTGGGGGGAAGGTTTGAACGTGAATTTTTTCTGCCACCGTAATGCATGATTCTTTGGGCAAAAACACCTTGCACGTCTCCCCACGACCCTGCTTGAGCGGGGCATATGTTTACGATTAAACGCACTGTGCCACACACATCTGTCTTGTTCACTCCATGAATCACTGATAATGGCTTGTGTACATTATGGGTATAAAATGTATGCCCCATACCAAAGAAAGGTGCCATCATGTTTCCATACGTCACCTGAATACCCAATAAATCTTTGGGTTTTTTTCAATGTTTTTTCTACCCGTGTTACAAAATATCCAAAACCAGGCCACTGTCACAACACAGATAAAACAGTTTTATACCAAAACGTTTCCCTTTCTCGGTATATACTCTTGAATGAAGTCACCTTTTAACAAAATCAAAAATTCTCAATTACAAAATTCTAATGATAAAATAATTTCCCGAACTTTTGTTTTAGATACATGAAAACATTTCTAATCTTGTAAACCTTCACTTTTGTCAACCTGTTTTGTCAGAGAATGCAAATACGAAGAAAGAAAAACCGTTCATGTATGATTTCACTGAAGACCGGGGGAGAAATTAGCCGATCTTGGACCAGTACCCCTTTTATATTATGCTTTTAGACGTAGGGATAAGCATTTGTTGCAAAAAAACAAATAAATTTTGCAACTCGTTCTTTCCACCCTTTTATCTTGACTGTGGTGATAAGATCGTATTCCATGATTACTCAAAAATTATTACTTTCCCCCCACAATAATTTCCATCAATGGCTGGTCAAAAAATAATTCAAAGAATTCCAGTTTATTGGGCCCTGGGTTCCCAAGGGGGCAAGTAGTAGAATTCCCCTTTGAAATCTCAAGTGGTGAGCTTTTGGAAAAAAATTGGGATTTTGCTGCCAACCACATACGTTTTTTCTGGGGGATACTGGACTCATAGGCTGGGTTTTGCGGGGGGTTTTGGGTTTTGGGGGCTGGTGACTGCGCTCCGCTTTTTCCTTAACTGACGAGTCAGCATGGGGCCCACGGGCCTGGTGGTCACGCATGGGTGCCACTACCCTCACCACAACACCACCATGATGCCTGTGGGCATCCATGCCAAGTGTGCCACTCACCTCACATCACACCTAAAATGGGGTTTGGCCACGATGTACTCCGTCCCCCCCGGGACAGATAGGCACTACCCAGCGCATGGGCGGCGAAATACCGAGCTTCAGTGAATTTTATTTCCCCCCCCCATCCTACTCGATTGATCGTGGGGCAATAAAAAAACACATCCACTCACACATATCATTACTGAAGTCAGAGGCCTGGCCACGCGAAAATATTAGTTTTCTCTTGCGATGAGGAACAACCGACCGTGAGTCACGAGTGCCCACACCAGAGGTAGAAGGTTGAGGATCGTCAGGGTTTTTCTGCACTATTATGATATCCTGGTCATTCTTTTTGGTCACTAACTGATCAAAGCCGTAGAATTCGTCTTCATTTCCACTTCCATCAGTGTCAGAACTATCAGATAGGAAGAGGAGAGTCCCAATTTTCCGGGGAGTGAGAGCTGACTTGCGACGAGGCATGGTGAACAAGGGTAACTGAGCCGGCGTTCCCACAATGCTATGTGGGCGCCTAGATTTTTTGTTTATGGCGCACACCCACCAACAGACCCGTTCTCTCACATGTAGGGCTATGAGCGTTTTCACGCTAAATTTGACGGCGCTAGAATTTTGGCGTAGATCTACGGTTTGGACACTCAACGTAAAGCCGTTGATCTACGGGACAGACCCTGAAAGGGTTAATGAAAACAAGATACCAGATATACTAAACAAATTTCCTAAATTTACTTGTAACAGATAAGTGAACTGGAGATATAAATCTAAATGTACACCTGTAACCCTGTTGGGGCCTAGTTCCTAGGTCTTTTGTGTATCCATGTGCTCTTGTGCTACCTTCCACAGGATGGCTATGGGGTCACAATAAACTAGCCACTTCAGTGGCAAAATCTATCTGTAATATCTAAATCATGATAGATTTATATACTTTTGATGAAAGCTATATATACAGCCTCCCCTCACTTAATGACAGAGTTCCATTCCTGAGACCACGTCATAAAACGAATGCATCATTAAGTGAGGAGCATACTATAATGGTAGTGGGTTTGTGTCACCATCTTTGATATTGTTTTATTGTCACCTTTGCACCATTTATAATGTTTTAATACATTTGTAAATGTTAATACAATAGTGTACTGTATATTGTAATAAAAAGAATAGAGGAAATCAGCTCTAATATACATTATTTAAGTATGCATTTTGGTCAGAGAGTCTCGTAAATCCAAGTCTTCAGTAAACGAGTACGTCGTTAAGTGAGGAGAGGCTGTGTGTGTGAGAGAGAGAGAGAGAGATTGATTGATTGATTGATTAGCTAGACCTGAGACCTGGAGATGGGAAGTACAGTGCCTGCACTTTACATGAGGGGTTTTTGGGATATTGGCTGTTTGGAGTGACATCTAACCTGATGTATCTGAGTACCTCTGCAAAGGCAGTGATTATGTATAAAAGATGGTAAAAGTGTTGAATGATGAAAGTAATTTTTTTTTTTTTTTTTTTTTTTTTTTTTTTTTTTTTTTTTTTTTTTGTGGGAGGGAGGGTCACTGTGCCTCAGTGGGAACCGGCCGACGTTTTAAAAAAATATAGTTTTATAGGTATGTATGCATTCCTTCATTGAATATTCCTTTATATTTTTCTTTAGTGTCCAGCTTCAAGAATTCAAGAAATTTTCTGATTCAGCTGATGCTTTGCAAGCAGGAGTTGCACTGAATGAAGGTAAATTATGTAAACCACTGAAGAAACTCTTGAAGAAGGTGTTTTCACAAGTATCAAATGAGGAACTGATGGTATGGGATACAAAACTTGGAATTTCAATTAAGGTACGTCCAGGTGTATAACCCGTGAAAATAACTTGTATTTTTAAATAGAAAATAAAATACAATCCTGATGACTCTCCTGAGTTTTAATTTTTTAAATAGTTTTGCAGTAAACTATTAGCTAGCCTTGAGCTGCATCATTGCTTTTGTTGTCAAGACCTGACTTTCAGAGCAGCTGTAGGCTTCAGGCCTATACTCTGTCTTTTAATATAAAAAGTAATGATGATAATTTTATTTCAGCATGACACTTGTTTGTACAAAGGAGTATAACAGTTGGATGTACAAGTTTGGTAGAGAAGAATTAGTTTTGATTATTAAGTGGCACAATTGAGTATACTTTTTATCATCACACTTTATTTCATATGATGTATAGTACAGAGGCTAATATTGATGAACTCTAGAGTTGACAGAGTTGGGTTAGAGGAGAGAAAGAAGAAAGAAAGAAAAGCCTGGTTCTGTTTTGTAAGATTATTTATGAGATCTCTATTAATACAAACATTTCATAGTACAGCCTCAATACTGTATCATAACAGGCTAATGTGTTGCTTAGTGAAGGCACTAGATTTACAGTACAGCTACATTTTCATGTACCTTTTACTTATGTACACATTTGTTTCCCTTTAAACACTAATGAAAAATTTTCAGGAGAACTTTGATGTGCAATGTGTAACCAACAACACTGTGAGTGAGCTGATGAGATGTATCAAGTCACAAGTGGAAGCTCTCATCCCAGGCTTGCAGGAGAAGAACTGGCTGCTATGTCATTAGGACTTGGTCACAAGTAGAACTATAATACATTTTCAGGGCTTAATTGGAATCATTCTAAAGAGTTTACCTTTCAGGAGTATTGTTTACTTTCAGGCATTTATTATAGTGTCACACTTGTCAGCTTTGTTTTCAGGATTGTTTATGGACACTTATCCTTTCTAAGGGGTGCCTTGATACCTGTGAAGTGTTCCTTCCTTGGATCAATCTGATTACCTCTCATTTCCCACCCCTCAAAGGTTATTTCCTTGATACTAGAGAGTGCCTTTTGTCCCAAGGATTAGGCTTCCTTGGATCTAAGCTTAATGCCTCCCATTCCTCCAGATGTATAACCTCTGTGGGCTTAGCAACCCCATATATGCACAGTAATACATTGATGTAATATAACAGTGTTTGCTTAATGTTATCTTTGATTTGTCATTTACATCATGGGATGACTATACCTTTGTAGATCATAAAGTACATAGAATGAGAGGCAATCAGATTTAATCCATGGAAAGAGAGGGTAGCTCCAAATCCTGAATTAAGAGCCCTTTAGCATCAAGGCACCACCTTTGAAGTCAGTAGTAATCATTTTAAAAGCTTAGAAAGATAAGAAATTTCATGTGCATGTATGTAGTTGGTTATGTGGTTTCACATCAAACATAGTTGACAAGTGTTAGTAACCCGTACTGTTATGTACAAAATCTCAATATACAATAAACGAATATTTTATTTATTAATGTTAGACAAAGGTGTGTAGGCTTAAATAATTTTCAAATATACAGTTATTGAAAATGTGAGAATTATTATTAAAATCAACACTATGTCCTGTTTAACTTTATTTTTGTTCTATATTAATTTATGATACTATTCAGCTCATAGTCTTCAATGCTCTGTTTATATTTATATTGTGTGATTATCTTTGCAGTTTGGCTCGGTACAAGCTCAAATTTTCACCCGATAAAGTTGATACCATGATAGTACAAGCAATATCCCTTCTTGATGACATTGATAAAGAATTAAACAACTATATTATGAGGACACGGGAATGGTATGGATGGCATTTTCCAGAGCTTGGTAAAATCATCCACTGACAATCAGGTCTATATCCGAACAATAATGGCAGTGGGTAAGAATTTATTTATGATGGATACACTATACTATTATTTTTATTTTATTATTTTTTTTTTTTTTTTTTTTTTTTTTTTTTTTTTTTTTTTTTTTTATATCTGGCCGATTCCCACCAAGGCAGGGTGGCCCGAAAAAGAAAAACTTTCATACCATCATTCACTCCATCACTGTCTGCCAGAAGGGTGCTTTACACTACAGTTTTTAAACTGCAACATTAACACCCCTCCTTCAGAGTGCAGGCACTGTATTTCCCCCCATCTCCGGGACTCAAGTCCGCCTGCCGTTTCCCTGAACCCCTTCATAAATGTTTCTTTGCTCACACTCCAACAGCACGTCAAGTATTAAAAACCATTCGTCTCCATTCACTCCTATCAAACACGCTCACGCATGCTGCTGGAAGTCCAGCCCCTCGCCACCAAAACCTCCTTAACCCCTCCCTCCAACCTTTCCTAGGCCGACCCCTACCCGCCTTCCTTCTAACTGACTGATACACTCTTGAAGTCATTCTGTTTCGCTCCATTCTCTCTACATGTCCGAACCACCCTCAACAACCCTTCCTCAGCCCTCTGGACAACAGTTTTGGTAATCCCGTACCTCCTCCTAACTTCCAAAATACGAATTCTCTGCATTTATATATTCACACCACACATTGCCCTCAGACATGACATCTCCACTGCCTCCAGCCTTCTCTCGCTGCAACATTCATCACCCATGCTTCACACCCATATAAGAGTGTTGGTAAACTATACTCTCATACATTCCCCTCTTTGCCTCCAAGGACAAAGTTCTTTGTCTCCACAGACTCCTAAGTGCACACTCACCTTTTCCCCTCATCAATTCTATGATTCACCTCATTCCTTCATAGACCCATCCGCTGACACGTCACTCCAAATATCTGAATACATTCACCTCTCCATACTCTCTCCCTCCAATCTGATATCCAATCTTTCATCACCTAATATTTTTGTTATCCTCATAACCTTACTCTTTCCTGTATTCACTTTTAATTTTCTTCTTTTGCACACCCTACCAAATCATCCACCAATCTCTGCAACTTCTCTTCAGAATCTCCCAAGAGCACAGTGTCATCAGCAAAGAGCAACTGTGACAACTCCCACTTTGTGTGATTCCTTATCTTTTAACTCCACCCTCTTGTCAAGACCTCGCATTACTTCTCTACAACCCCATCTATAAATATATTAAACAACCACGGTGACATCACACATCCCTGTCTAAGGCCTACTTTTACTGGAGAAATAATTTCCCTCTTTCCTACATACTCTAACTTGACCTCATATCCTCTTTTAAAAACTCTTCATCTGCTTTCATTAACCTGCCTCCTACACCATACACCTGCAACATCTGCCACATTGCCCCCCTATACCACCCTGTCATACGCCTTTTCCAAATCCATAAATGCCACACAAACCTCTTTAGCCTTATCTAAATACTGTTCACTTATATGTTTCACTGTAAACACCTGGTCCACACACACCCCCTACCTTTCCTAAAGCTCCTTGTTCATCTGCTTCCTATTCTGTCTTACTTTTAATTCTTTCAATAATAATTCTCTACCATACACTTTACCAGGTATACTCAACAGACTTATCCCCCTATACTTTTTGCACTCTCTTTTTGTCCCCTTTGCCTTTATACAAAGGAACTATGCATCTCTCTGCCAATCCCTAGGTAACCTTACCCTCTTCCATACATTTATTAAATAATTGCACCAACCACTCCAAAACTATATCCCCACCTGCTTTTAACATTTCTAATCTTTATCCCATCAATCCCAGCTGCCTTACCCCCTTTCATTTTACCTACTGCCTCACGAACTTCCCCACACTCACAACTGGCTCTTCCTCACTCCTACAAGATGTTATTCCTCCTTGGCCTATACACGAAATCACAGCTTCCCTATCTTCATCAACATTTAACAATTCCTCAAAATATTCCTCCAATCTTCCCAATACCTCTAACTCTCCATTTAATAACTCTCCTATTTTTAATGACAAATCCATTTGTTCTCTCGGTTTCCTTAACTTGTTAATCTCAACTCCAAAACTTTTTTTTATTTTCAACGAAATTTGTTGATAACATCTTCACCCACTCTTCTCATTTGCTCTCTTTTTACATTGCTTTCACCACTCTCTTAACCTCTCTCTTTTTCTCCATATACTCTTCCCTCCTTGCATCACTTCTACTTTGTAAAAACTTCTCATATGCTAACTTTTTTCTCCCTTACTACTCTCTTTTACATCATCATCACCAATCGCTCCTCTTCCCTCCTGCACCCACTTTCCTGTAACCACAAACTTCTGCTGAACACTCTAACACTACATTTTTAAACCTACCCCATACCTCTTCGACCCCATTGCCTGTGCTCTCATTAGCCCATCTATCCTCCAATAGCTGTTTATATCTTTCCCTAACTGCCTCCTCTTTTAGTTTATAAACCTTCACCTCTCTCTTCCCTGATGCTTCTATTCTCCTTGTATCCCATCTACCTTTTACTCTCAGTGTGCTACAACTAGAAAGTGATCTGATATATCTGTGGCCCCTCTATAAACATGTACATCCTGAAGTCTACTCAACAGTCTTTTATCTACCAATACATAATCCAACAAACTACTGGTATTTCGCCCTACATCATATCTTGTATACTTTTTATCCTCTTTTTCTTAAAATATGTATTACCTATAACTAAACCCCTTTCTATACAAAGTTCAATCAAAGGGCTCCCATTATCATTTACACCTGGCACCCCAAACTTACCTACCACACCCTCTCTAAAAGTTTCTCCTACTTTAGCATTCAGGTCCCTTACCACAATTACTCTCTCACTTGGTTCAAAGGCTCCTATACATTCACTTAACATCTCCCAAAATCTCTCTCTCTCCTCTGCATTCCTCTCTTCTCCAGGTGCATACACGCTTATTATGACCCACTTCTCGTCATCCAACCTTTACTTTAATCCACATAATTCTTGCATTTACACATTCATATTCTCTTTTCTCCTTCCATAACTGATCATTCAACATTACTGCTACCCCTTCCTTTGCTCTAACTCTCTCAGATACTACAGATTTAATCCCATTTATTTCCCCCACCGAAAACTCCCCTACCCCTTCAGCTTTGTTTCGCTTAGGGCCAGGGCATCAACTTCTTTTCATTCATAACATCAGCAAATCATCTGTTTCTTGTCATCTGCACTACATCCACGCACATTCAGGCATCCCAGTTTTATAAAGTTTTTCTTCTTCTCTTTTTTAGTAAATGTCTACAGGAGAAGGGGTTACTAGCCATTGCTCCCGGCATTTTAGTCGCCTCATACGACACGCATGGCTTACGGAGGAAAGATTCTTTTCCACTTCCCCATGGACAATAGAAGAAATAAAGAAGACAAGAGCTATGTAGAGAAAAAGGAGAAAAACCTAGATGTATGTATATATATATATGCATGTGCATGTCTGTGAAGTGTGACCAAAGTGTAAGTTGGATTAGCAAGATATCCCTGTTATCTAGCGTGTTTGAGGACAGAAAAAGACACCAGCAATCCTACATCATGCAAAACAGTTACAGGTTTCTGTTTCACAGTCATCTGGCAGGACAAGTAGTACTTCTCTCGGGTGGTTGCTGTCTACACAACCTACACTATACTAATGAAAATATAAAATGTGGGATACAGGTGAAGAAAAGGTAGGAAGTATAGTAAACCCTCCCTATAAATGAACTAGTAGGGGGACGCAGGTGGGTGGTAATGAGAATCATGGTGGATAAAGTAGAGACTGTTTTACCATGATAGTAACAAAAACCATTTTGTTACAGCACCGAGGCAGGGTGACCAAAAAAGAAAGAAAATCCCCAAAAAGAAAATACTTTCATCATCATTCAACACTTTCACCTCACTCACATGCAATCACTTTTTGCAGAGGTGCTCAGAATACAACAGTTTAGAAGTATACGTATTAAAATACACAATATATCCCTCCAAACTGCCAATATCCCAAACCCTCCTTTAGAGTGCAGGCATTGTATCCAGTGGATGTTTACCATTGTTTCCGAGTCGATTGACACTGAATTTTGTTGTGTGTTTCTGAAGACCGTTATATGGAGGGTTCACAGTAGTAAAACAATAGAATATTAACTATTACAACTATTCATTCCACTTGTAAAGTGTTGGGCCTGCTGCTACCAGGACCATGGTTTGAGTTCCATTTTTCTGTTTCTCCAGCCATATACACTAGGGCCCCGCTTTATGGTGTTTCGCTTTACGGCGTTTCGCTAATACGGCCATTTCAAATTATGACCAAAACTCGCTATACGGCTCCCCGCACCTGACTTTCTAATACGGTCACCGTTGCCCCACCCGGTTTGTTTACATTCTGTGTGAGATCCAAGCACAAAGTCTTCCTCCATTAAGTCTGGAAACAACAAAATTCATGTTTTTAAAAGATATTTCATATTTTATATATACTCTGATAATTATACTTATGTATACCTGTACCTAAATAAACTTGCTTACTGTGCTAGCGTGCAGGTGCACATTAAAACCAGTAAGAGTGTCTTATGTCTCGAGACGTCATATTAGTAATGATAATAATCATCGAGTCTCAGTAAATGTTGTATATTACGTTAATATACATATTTTCATTAATCCATCTATGATATTTTTCAAAAATATATAATAAACACGATGCATAACATATAAAGATGATAAATACACCCCACAGTAGAATAAACAAACATAAATATGAGATGAGTAGGTAGTAGGTTGGTAGACAGCAACCACCCAGGGAGGTACTACCGTCCTGCCAAGTGAGTGTAAACCGAAAACCTGTAATTGTTTTAACGTGACGGTAGGATTGCTGGTGTCTTTTGTCTGTCTCATAAATTGCAAGATTACAGGCATGTCTTGCTACTTCTACTTACACTTAGGTCACACTACACATACATGTATGAAAGTATAGTAGTACCAACACTCTTATATGGATGTGAAGCTTGGGTGGTAAATGCAGCAGCGAGGAGACGTTGGAGGCGGTGGAGATGTCCTGTCTAAGAGCAATGTGTGGTGTAAATATTATGCAGAAAATCGGAGTGTGGAAATTAGGAAAAGGTGTGGAGTTAAATAAAGCATTAGTCCAGAGGGGCAGAAGAAGGGGTTGTTGAGGTGGTTTGGTCATTTAGAGAGATGGATCAAGTAGAATGACATGGAAAGCATATAAATCTATAGGGGAAGGAAGGAGGGGTAGGGGTTGTCCTCGAAAGGGTTGGAGAGAGGGGGTTAAGGAGGTTTTGTGGGCGAGGGGCTTGGACTTCCAGCAAGCGTGTGTGAGCGTGTTAGATAGGAGTGAATGGAGACGAATGGTACTTGGGACCTAACGATCTGTTGGAGTGTGAGCAGGGTAATATTTAGTGAAGGGTTCAAGGTAACCGGTAATTTTCATATAGTCGGACTTGAGTCCTGGAAATGGGAAGTACAATGCCTGCACTTTAAAGGAGGGGTTTTGGGATATTGGCAGTTTGGAGGGATATGTTGTGTATCTTTATACGTATATGCTTCTAAACTGTTGTATTCTGAGCACCTCTGCAAAAACAGTGATAATGTGTGAGTGTGGTGATAAGTGTTGAATGATGATGAAAGTACAGTGGACCCCCGCTTTACGATCAGCTCCCAATGCGACCAATTATGTAAGTGTATTTATGTAAGTGCGTTTGTACGTGTTGTTTTGTGGGGTCTGAAATGGACTAATCTAATTCACAATATTCCTTATGGGAACAAATTCGTTCAGTACTGGCACCTGAACATACTCCTGGAATGAAATAATGTTGTAAACTGGGGGTCCACTGTATTTTCTTTTTGGGGATTTTCTTTGTTTTTTGGGTCACCCTGCCTCGGTGGGAGACGGCCAACTTGTTGAAAAAAAAAATGAGATGTGGTAGCAGACGACTTGCACAAATGATGCCATATTAGAAATAATAATAATCACAGAGTCTCATTAACCCCTTGACTCTTGCAACCCCAATCCTGAGGTGTCTCCTGGTATCACAAAATTTAAAAAAAAAAATTATTTTTCTTATGAAATGATGGAGAATCTTTTCCGATTGTAATGAGACCAAAAAGACAAAATTTGATGGAAAACTGACTGAATTACGCTCTCATGAAGTTAGCGACCTTGGCGATATTTACAAATCGGCGCTTTCGCCCACTTTGAGCCCTATTTTCGGCTAATTCCATTGTGCCAGTCGACCAAACTCATAGCTATTTCTTTAGAACTCCATTTTTTCTATCGATTGAGTACAAGAAACTGCCCATTTACCAATTTCAACTACCCAATAACATGGTCAGAAATTTGCAATTTGGCCAATTTCACGAAAATTAAAAATATGACAATTTCAAAATAAGGTCCAGAATGAACAATGCAGACATTCCTGGCTCTAAAATAACATTTTCTTTGTTCATCAGTCATGTCCCAGGTCCCTCTGATATTACTCTTGCTTTCTATGTTGAATTTTTATTCAAACAAAAAATAGAAGATTTACTATTATACAGGCTACTCCAATACTGTAATAATTGTATAAATAACATCAACCCATTCTTGACTGCATATTAGAATGGCTAGTTGGACATTTATTGGACAATAATGTCATTTGTTTTACTTTTGAACATCAGCAAAAATCAAACATTTCCCCTACTTTGAGCTCCATTTCCAGGTTCTTTTTATAGTAAAATCAGTCAAAATCATCTCTTTTTCTATAATATGTTTTCCATTCTATCAAATGAGACCAAGAAAACGAGAATGCAACCATAAATACTATACGAAAATAGACCACAAAGTCGGCATTTTAAATTAAAAAAAAAGGGTCGGAGTTTTTTTTTCTCATTATGCACTGCGTGCTCCAGGATTTTTTTTATGTGGTGCACACTGACCACACAGACCCATTCTCATCACATGTGGGCCTACACTTTCTCCTTGATTTGAAGCTGTCTAGAATTTGAGTATATATACGTCAAACACGGTACCTCGTAAGATGCATATATACAGCCGCGACAGTCAAAGGGTTTAAAATGTCTTATATTATGTTAATATACACATTTTCATTAATTCATCCATGATATTTTTTTCAAAATTATATAATAAACACGATATATAACATATAAAGATGATAAATACACCCCACAATAGAATAAATAAACATAAATATGAGATGTCCCACATCACTATCATCATTACTGAAGTCTGAAGCCTGGCCACGTGAAAATATTAGTTTTTTCTTGCAACGAGATACAACTGAACGTGACTGAGACGTGGCACACCAGAGGTAGAAGGTTGAGGATCGTCAGGATTTTCTGCACTATTTTCGATATCCTGGTCATTGCTTTCGGTCACTAATCGATTAAAGCCATAGAATTATTCTTCATTTCCACTTCCATCAGAGTCAAAACTATCAGTTACGAAGAGGAGGTTCCCAATTCACCTCGGAATGGGGAGCTGCTTTGCGACAAGGCATTGTGAACAAAGGTTACTGACTCGGCATCCCCACAGTGCCTAGAATTTTGTTTACACACACACTGCAGACCGTTTTCTCAGTGTAGACAGGCCTACCCTCCTTTTTCACAAAAATTTGAGCCGCTGAATTTTGGGGCCCAGAATTCAAGAAATTTTCTGATTCAGCTGATGCTTTGCAAGCAGGAGTTGCACTGAATGAAGGTAAATTATGTAAACCACTGAAGAAACTCTTGAAGAAGGTGTTTTCACAAGTATCAAATGAGGAACTGATGGTATGGGATAAAAAAACTTGGAATTTCAATTAAGGTACGTCCAGGTGTATAACCCGTGAAAATAACTTGTATTTTTAAATAGAAAATAAAATACAATCCTGATGACTCTCCTGAGTTTTAATTTTTTAAATAGTTTTGCAGTAAACTATTAGCTAGCCTTGAGCTGCATCATTGCTTTTGTTGTCAAGACCTGACTTTCAGAGCAGCTGTAGGCTTCAGGCCTATACTCTGTCTTTTAATATAAAAAGTAATGATGATAATTTTATTTCAGCATGACACTTGTTTGTACAAAGGAGTATAACAGTTGGATGTACAAGTTTGGTAGAGAAGAATTACAGTTTTGATTATTAAGTGGCACAATTGAGTATACTTTTTGTCATCACACTTTATTTCATATGATGTATAGTACAGAGGCTAATATTGATGAACTCTAGAGTTGACAGAGTTGGGTTAGAGGAGAGAAAGAAGAAAGAAAGAAAAGCCTGGTTCTGTTTTGTAAGATTATTTATGAGATCTCTATTAATACAAACATTTCATAGTACAGCCTCAATACTGTATCATAACAGGCTAATGTGTTGCTTAGTGAAGGCACTAGATTTACAGTACAGCTACATTTTCATGTACCTTT
Organism: Cherax quadricarinatus; assembly: GCF_026875155.1. NCBI lineage: Eukaryota > Metazoa > Arthropoda > Malacostraca > Decapoda > Parastacidae > Cherax > Cherax quadricarinatus. Next base: position 50,975,417 of record NC_069405.1, read on the forward strand.
TACTTATGTACACATTTGTTTCCCTTTTTAAACACTAATGAAAAATTTTCAGGAGAACTTTGATGTGCAATGTGTAACCAACAACACTGTGAGTGAGCTGATGAGATGTATCAAGTCACAAGTGGAAGCTCTCATCCCAGGCTTGCAGGAGAAAGAACTGGCTGCTATGTCATTAGGACTTGGTCACAAGTAAGACTATAATACATTTTCAGGGCTAATTGGAATCATTCTAAAGAGTTTACCTTTCAGGAGTATTGTTACTTTCAGGCATTTATTATAGTGTCACACTTGTCAGCTTTGTTTCAGGATTGTTATGGACACTTATCCTTTCTAAGGGGTGCCTTGATACCTGTGAAGTGTTCCTTCCTTGGATCAAATCTGATTACCTCTCATTTCCCACCCCTCAAAGGTTATTCCTTGATACTAGAGAGTGCCTTTTGTCCCAAGGAATTAGGCTTCCTTGGATCTAAGCTTAATGCCTCCCATTCCTCCAGATGTATAACCTCTGTGGGCTTAGCAACCCCTCATATATGCACAGTAATAACATTGATGTAATAATAACAGTGTTTGCTTAATGTTATCTTTGATTTGTCATTTACATCATGGGATGCACTATACCTTTGTAGATCATAAAGTACATAGAATGAGAGGCAATCAGATTTAATCCATGGAAAGAGAGGGTAGCTCCAAATCCCTGAATTAAGAGCCCTTTAGCATCAAGGCACCACCTTTGAAGTCAGTAGTAATCATTTTAAAAGCTTAGAAAGATAAGAAATTTCATGTGCATGTATGTAGTTGGTTATGTGGTTTCACATCAAACATAGTTGACAAAGAGTTAGTAACCCGTACTGTTATGTACAAAATCTCAATATACAATAACGAATATTTTATTTATTATGTTAGACAAAGTGTGTGTAGGCTTAAATAATTTTCAAATATACAGTTATTGAAAATGTGAGAATTATTATTAAAATCAACACTATGTCCTGTTTAACTTTAATTTTTGTTCTATATTAATTTATGATACTATTCAGCTCATAGTCTTCAATGCTCTGTTTATATTTATATTGTGTGATTATCTTTGCAGTTTGGCTCGGTACAAGCTCAAATTTTCACCCGATAAAGTTGATACCATGATAGTACAAGCAATATCCCTTCTTGATGACATTGATAAAGAATTAAACAACTATATTATGAGGACACGGGAATGGTATGGATGGCATTTTCCAGAGCTTGGTAAAATCATCACTGACAATCAGGTCTATATCCGAACAATAATGGCAGTGGGTAAGAATTTATTATTGATGGTACACTATACTATTATTATTATTATTATTATTTTTTTTTTTTTTTTTTTTTTTTTTTTTTTTTTTTTTTTTTTTTTTTTATCTGGCCGATTCCCACCAAGGCAGGGTGGCCCGAAAAAGAAAAACTTTCACCATCATTCACTCCATCACTGTCTTGCCAGAAGGGTGCTTTACACTACAGTTTTTTAAACTGCAACATTAACACCCCTCCTTCAGAGTGCAGGCACTGTACTTCCCATCTCCGGGACTCAAGTCCGGCCTGCCGTTTTCCCTGAACCCCTTCATAAATGTTACTTTGCTCACACTCCAACAGCACGTCAAGTATTAAAAACCATTCGTCTCCATTCACTCCTATCAAACACGCTCACGCATGCCTGCTGGAAGTCCAAGCCCCCCACAAAACCTCCTTTACCCCCTCCCTCCAACCTTTCCTAGGCCGACCCCTACCCCGCCTTCCTTCTACAGACTGATACACTCTTGAAGTCATTCTGTTTCGCTCCATTCTCTCTACATGTCCGAACCACCTCAACAACCCTTCCTCAGCCCTCTGGACAACAGTTTTGGTAATCCCGTACCTCCTCCTAACTTCCAAAATACGAATTCTCTGCATTATATTCACACCACACATTGCCCTCAGACATGACATCTCCACTGCCTCCAGCCTTCTCCTCGCTGCAACATTCATCACCCATGCTTCACACCCATATAAGAGTGTTGGTAAAACTATACTCTCATACATTCCCTCTTTGCCTCCAAGGACAAAGTTCTTTGTCTCCACAGACTCCTAAGTGCACCACTCACCCCTTTTCCCCTCATCAATTCTATGATTCACCTCATCCTTCATAGACCCATCCGCTGACACGTCCACTCCCAAATATCTGAATACATTCACCTCCTCCATACTCTCTCCCTCCAATCTGATATCCAATCTTTCATCACCTAATATTTTTGTTATCCTCATAACCTTACTCTTTCCTGTATTCACTTTTAATTTTCTTCTTTTGCACACCCTACCAAATTCATCCACCAATCTCTGCAACTTCTCTTCAGAATCTCCCAAGAGCACAGTGTCATCAGCAAAGAGCAACTGTGACAACTCCCACTTTGTGTGATTCCTTATCTTTTAACTCCACGCCTCTTGTCAAGACCCTCGCATTTACTTCTCTTACAACCCCATCTATAAATATATTAAACAACCACGGTGACATCACACATCCCTGTCTAAGGCCTACTTTTACTGGGAAATAATTTCCCTCTTTCCTACATACTCTAACTTGAGCCTCACTATCCTCGTAAAAACTCTTCACTGCTTTCAATAACCTGCCTCCTACACCATACACCTGCAACATCTGCCACATTGCCCCCCTATCCACCCTGTCATACGCCTTTTCCAAATCCATAAATGCCACAAAGACCTCTTTAGCCTTATCTAAATACTGTTCACTTATATGTTTCACTGTAAACACCTGGTCCACACACCCCCTACCTTTCCTAAAGCCTCCTTGTTCATCTGCTATCCTATTCTGTCTTACTTTTAATTCTTTCAATAATAACTCTACCATACACTTTACCAGGTATACTCAACAGACTTATCCCCCTATACTTTTTGCACTCTCTTTTGTCCCCTTTGCCTTTATACAAAGGAACTATGCATGCTCTCTGCCAATCCCTAGGTACCTTACCCTCTTCCATACATTTATTAAATAATTGCACCAACCACTCCAAAACTATATCCCCACCTGCTTTTAACATTTCTATCTTTATCCCATCAATCCCAGCTGCCTTACCCCCTTTCATTTTACCTACTGCCTCACGAACTTCCCCCACACTCACAACTGGCTCTTCCTCACTCCTACAAGATGTTATTCCTCCTTGGCCTATACACGAAATCACAGCTTCCCTATCTTCATCAACATTTAACAATTCCTCAAAATATTCCCTCCATCTTCCCAATACCTCTAACTCTCCATTTAATAACTCTCCTATTTTTAACTGACAAATCCATTTGTTCTCTCGGTTTCCTTAACTTGTTAATCTCACTCCAAAACTTTTTCTTATTTTCAACGAAATTTGTTGATAACATCTCACCCACTCTCTCATTTGCTCTCTTTTTACATTGCTTCACCACTCTCTTAACCTCTCTCTTTTTCTCCATATACTCTTCCCTCCTTGCATCACTTCTACTTTGTAAAAACTTCTCATATGCTAACTTTTTCTCCCTTACTACTCTCTTTACATCATCATTCCACCAATCGCTCCTCTTCCCTCCTGCACCCACTTTCCTGTAACCACAAACTTCTGCTGAACACTCTAACACTACATTTTTTAAACCTACCCCATACCTCTTCGACCCCATTGCCTGTGCTCTCATTAGCCCATCTATCCTCCAATAGCTGTTTATATCTTTCCCTAACTGCCTCCTCTTTTAGTTTAAAAACCTTCACCTCTCTCTTCCCTGATGCTTCTATTCTCCTTGTATCCCATCTACCTTTTACTCTCAGTGTAGCTACAACTAGAAAGTGATCTGATATATCTGTGGCCCCTCTATAAACATGTACATCCTGAAGTCTACTCAACAGTCTTTTATCTACCAATACATAATCCAACAAACTACTGTATTTCGCCCTACATCATATCTTGTATACTTATTTATCCTCTTTTTCTTAAAATATGTATTACCTATAACTAAACCCCTTTCTATACAAAGTTCAATCAAAGGGCTCCCATTATCATTTCACACCTGGCACCCCAAACTTACCTACCACACCCTCTCTAAAAGTTTCTCCTACTTTAGCATTCAGGTCCCTTACCACAATTACTCTCTCACTTGGTTCAAAGGCTCCTATACATTCACTTAACATCTCCCAAAATCTCTCTCTCTCCTCTGCATTCCTCTCTTCTCCAGGTGCATACACGCTTATTATGACCCACTTCTCGCATCCAACCTTTACTTTAATCCACATAATTCTTGCATTTACACATTCATATTCTCTTTTCTCCTTCCATAACTGATCATTCAACATTACTGCTACCCCTTCCTTTGCTCTAACTCTCTCAGATACTACAGATTTAATCCCATTTATTTCCCCCCACCGAAACTCCCCTACCCCCTTCAGCTTTGTTTCGCTTAGGGCCAGGGCATCCAACTTCTTTTCATTCATAACATCAGCAATCATCTGTTTCTTGTCATCTGCACTACATCCACGCACATTCAGGCATCCCAGTTTTATAAAGTTTTTCTTCTTCTCTTTTTTAGTAAATGTCTACAGGAGAAGGGGTTACTAGCCCATTGCTCCCGGCATTTTAGTCGCCTCATACGACACGCATGGCTTACGGAGGAAAGATTCTTTTCCACTTCCCCATGGACAATAGAAGAAATAAAGAAGAACAAGAGCTATGTAGAAAAAGGAGAAAAACCTAGATGTATGTATATATATATATGCATGTGCATGTCTGTGAAGTGTGACCAAAGTGTAAGTTGGATTAGCAAGATATCCCTGTTATCTAGCGTGTTTGAGACAGAAAAAGACACCAGCAATCCTACCATCATGCAAAACAGTTACAGGTTTCTGTTTCACAGTCATCTGGCAGGACAGTAGTACTTCTCTGGGTGGTTGCTGTCTACCAACCTACACTATACTAATGAAAATATAAAATGTGGGATACAGGTGAAGAAAAGGTAGGAAGTATAGTAAACCCTCCCTATAAATGAACTAGTAGAGGGACGCAGGTGGGTGGTAATGAGAATCATGGTGGATAAAGTAGAGACTGTTTTACCATGATAGTAACAAAAACCATTTTGTTACAGCACCGAGGCAGGGTGACCAAAAAAGAAAGAAAATCCCCAAAAAGAAAATACTTTCATCATCATTCAACACTTTCACCTCACTCACATGCAATCACTTTTTTGCAGAGGTGCTCAGAATACAACAGTTTAGAAGTATACGTATAAAAATACACAATATATCCCTCCAAACTGCCAATATCCCAAACCCCTCCTTTAGAGTGCAGGCATTGTATCCAGTGGATGTTTACCATTGTTTCCGAGTCGATTGACACTGAATTTTGTTGTGTGTTTCTGAAGACCGTTATATGGAGGGTTCACAGTAGTAAAACAATAGAATATTAACTATTACAACTATTCATTCCACTTGTAAAGTGTTGGGCCTGCTGCTACCAGGACCATGGTTTGAGTTCCATTTTTCTGTTTCTCCAGCCATATACACTAGGGCCCCGCTTTATGGTGTTTCGCTTTACGGCGTTCCGCTAATACGGCCATTTCAAATTATGACCAAAACTCGCTATACGGCTCCCCGCACCTGACTTTCTAATACGGTCACCGTGCCCCACCCGGTTTGTTTACATTCTGTGTGAGATCCAAGCACAAAGTCTCTCCATTAAGTCTGGAAACAACAAAATTTCATGTTTTTAAAAGATATTTCATATTTTATATATACTCTGATAATTATACTTATGTATACCTGTACCTAAATAAACTTGCTTACTGTGCTAGCGTGCAGGTGCACATTAAAACCAGTAAGAGTGTCTTATGTCTCGAGACGTCATATTAGTAATGATAATAATCATCGAGTCTCAGTAAATGTTGTATATTACGTTAATATACATATTTTCATTAATCCATCTATGATATTTTTCAAAAATATATAATAAACACGATGCATAACATATAAAGATGATAAATACACCCCACAGTAGAATAAACAAACATAAATATGAGATGAGTAGGTAGTAGGTTGGTAGACAGCAACCACCCAGGGAGGTACTACCGTCCTGCCAAGTGAGTGTAAACCGAAAACCTGTAATTGTTTTACGTGACGGTAGGATTGCTGGTGTCTTTTGTCTGTCTCATAAATATGCAAGATTACAGGCATGTCTTGCTACTTCTACTTACACTTAGGTCACACTACACATACATGTATGAAAGTATAGTAGTACCAACACTCTTATATGGATGTGAAGCTTGGGTGGTAAATGCAGCAGCGAGGAGACAGTTGGAGGCGGTGGAGATGTCCTGTCTAAGAGCAATGTGTGGTGTAAATATTATGCAGAAAATTCGGAGTGTGGAAATTAGGAAAAGGTGTGGAGTTAATAAAAGCATTAGTCAGAGGGCAGAAGAGGGGTTGTTGAGGTGGTTTGGTCATTTAGAGAGAATGGATCAAAGTAGAATGACATGGAAAGCATATAAATCTATAGGGGAAGGAAGGAGGGGTAGGGGTTGTCCTCGAAAGGGTTGGAGAGAGGGGGTTAAGGAGGTTTTGTGGGCGAGGGGCTTGGACTTCCAGCAAGCGTGTGTGAGCGTGTTAGATAGGAGTGAATGGAGACGAATGGTACTTGGGACCTAACGATCTGTTGGAGTGTGAGCAGGGTAATATTTAGTGAAGGGATTCAAGGTAACCGGTAATTTTCATATAGTCGGACTTGAGTCCTGGAAATGGGAAGTACAATGCCTGCACTTTAAAGGAGGGGTTTGGGATATTGGCAGTTTGGAGGGATATGTTGTGTATCTTTATACGTATATGCTTCTAAACTGTTGTATTCTGAGCACCTCTGCAAAAACAGTGATAATGTGTGAGTGTGGTGAAAGTGTTGAATGATGATGAAAGTACAGTGGACCCCCGCTTTACGATCAGCTCCCAATGCGACCAATTATGTAAGTGTATTTATGTAAGTGCGTTTGTACGTGTATGTTTGGGGGTCTGAAATGGACTAATCTAATTCACAATATTCCTTATGGGAACAAATTCGTTCAGTACTGGCACCTGAACATACTCCTGGAATGAAATAATGTTGTAAACTGGGGGTCCACTGTATTTTCTTTTTGGGGATTTTCTTTGTTTTTTGGGTCACCCTGCCTCGGTGGGAGACGGCCAACTTGTTGAAAAAAAAAATGAGATGTGGTAGCAGACGACTTGCACAAATGATGCCATATTAGAAATAATAATAATCACAGAGTCTCATTAACCCCTTGACTCTTGCAACCCCCAATCCTGAGGTGTCTCCTGGTATCACAAAATTTAAAAAAAAAAATTATTTTTTCTTATGAAATGATGGAGAATCTTTTCCCGATTGTAATGAGACCAAAAAGACAAAATTTGATGGAAAACTGACTGAATTACGCTCTCATGAAGTTAGCGACCTTGGCGATATTTACAAATCGGCGCTTTCGCCCACTTTGAGCCCTATTTTCGGCTAATTCCATTGTGCCAGTCGACCAAACTCATAGCTATTTCTTTAGAACTCCATTTTTTCTATCGATTGAGTACAAGAAACTGCCCATTTACCAATTTCAACTACCCAATAACATGGTCAGAAATTTGCAATTTGGCCAATTTCACGAAAATTAAAAAATATGACAATTTCAAAATAAGGTCCAGAATGAACAATGCAGACATTCCTGGCTCTAAAATAACATTTTCTTTGTTCATCAGTCATGTCTCCAGGTCCCTCTGATATTACTCTTGCTTTCTATGTTGAATTTTTATTCAAACAAAAAATAGAAGATTTACTATTATACAGGCTACTCCAATACTGTAATAATTGTATAAATAACATCAACCCATTCTTGACTGCATATTAGAATGGCTAGTTGGACATTTATTGGACAATAATGTCATTTGTTTACTTTTGAACATCAGCAAAAATCAAACATTTCCCCTACTTTGAGCTCCATTTCCAGGTTCTTTTTATAGTAAAATCAGTCAAAATCATCTCTTTTTCTATAATATGTTTTCCATTCTATCAAATGAGACCAAGAAAACGAGAATGCAACCATAAATACTATACGAAAATAGACCACAAAGTCGGCATTTTAATTAAAAAAAAAAGGGTCGGAGTTTTTTTTTCTCATTATGCACTGCGTGCTCCAGGATTTTTTTTATGTGGTGCACACTGACCACACAGACCCATTCTCTCACATGTGGGCCTACCAGCTTTCTCCTTGATTTGAAGCTGCTAGAATTTGAGTATATATACGTCAAACACGGTACCTCGTAAGATGCATATATACAGCCGCGACAGTCAAAGGGTTAAATGTCTTATATTATGTTAATATACACATTTTCATTAATTCATCCATGATATTTTTTTCAAAATTATATAATAAACACGATATATAACATATAAAGATGATAAATACACCCCACAATAGAATAAATAAACATAAATATGAGATGTCCCACATCACTATCATCATTACTGAAGTCTGAAGCCTGGCCACGTGAAAATATTAGTTTTTTCTTGCAACGAGATACAACTGAACGTGACTGAGACGTGGCCACACCAGAGGTAGAAGGTTGAGGATCGTCAGGATTTTCTGCACTATTTTCGATATCCTGGTCATTGCTTTCGGTCACTAATCGATTAAAGCCATAGAATTATTCTTCATTTCCACTTCCATCAGAGTCAAAACTATCAGTTACGAAGAGGAGAGTCCCAATTCACCTCGGAATGAGAGCTGCTTTGCGACAAGGCATTGTGAACAAAGGTTACTGACTCGGCATTCCCACAGTGCCTAGAATTTTTGTTTACACACACACCGTGCAGACCTGTTTTCTCAGGTGTAGACTAGGCCTACCATCCTTCTCTCACTAAATTTGACGCCGCTAGAATTTTGGCGTAGATCTACGGTTTGGACCCTCATCGTATAGCCGTAGATCTACGGCACGGACCCTGAAAGGGTTAAATAATAACACCAACCACTCCAAAACTATATCCACACCTGCTTTTAACATTTCCATCTTTATCCCATCAATCCCAGCTGCCTTGCCCCCTTTGATTCTACCCACTGCCTCACGAACTTCCCTCACACTCACAACTGGCTCTTCCTCATTCCTACAAGATGTTATTCCTCCTTGCCCTATACATGAAATACAGCTTCCCTATCTTCATCAACATTTAACAGTTCCTCAAAATATTCCCTCCATCTTCTTGATACCTCTAACTCACCATTTAATAACTCTTCTCTCCTATTTTTAACTGTCAAATCCATTCATTCCCTAGGCTTCCTCAACTTATTAGTCCAAAACTTTGTTCTTATTTTCAACAAATTTGTTGATAACATCTCACACTCTCTCATTTGCTCTCTTTTTACATTGCTTCACCATTCTCCTAACCTCTCTTTTTTCTTCATATACTCTTCCCTCCTTGCATCACTTCTACTTTGTAAAAACCTCTCGTGTCTTACCCTAACTGCCTCCTCTTTAAGTTTATAAGCCTTATATGTACCAATACATAATCTAACAAACTTCTGTCATTACGCCCTACAGCATATCTTGTATACTTATTTATCCTCTATTTTCTTAAAATATGTATTACTATAACTAAACCCCTTTCTATACAAAGTTCAATCAAAGGGCTCCCATTATCATTTACACCTGGTACCTCAAACATACCTACCACACAGCTGTTTGTTATTTTTGTTGGTTGTTGAATGTAACCCTATTTTTAGCCACATGTTCTTATATTTGTCAGTTCTAAATTAGGTAACACCCAGATTTTCATGAATGTAATGATAATCATTCTATTATATCTTGTTGCAGGTACTAGAGACAAAGCTGTAAGTACAGACTTTTCTGAAATTCTGCCTGAAGAAATTGAGGAGAAAGTAAAAGAAGCAGCTGAAATGTCAATGGGTACTGAAGTTGCTGATGACGATATCTTAAATATCCGCAATTTGTGCGAACAGGTGATGATAATCCTTTAGTTAAAGATAACAAGTAGTCGTGAAATTTACTATTGATTTATTTATATTTACCAGTTAATAAAATAATCTACTTCAGAAAAGGTATACCATGAGCTAAGTATCAAAAGAATTTAAATCTTTCATGATAACATTTGTTAAAGCATAAAATAAATTATTTTATAATAAGATTAAGAATGTTATAAAACTACCTGGAGGTCATCATGAGGGTCAACACCCCTGCGGCCCAATCCTTAACCAGGCCTCCCATTGGATCAGCCTGATCAACCAGGCTGTTATTGCTGGCTGCACACAATCCAGTGTACAAGCCACACAGCCCGGCTGATTGGGCACTGACTAGGTATCTGCCTAGTTTCCTCTCGAAGGCACCCAGGGGTCTTCTGATAATTACCCTTATGTATGGTGGGAAACTGTTGGACAGTCTTGGGCACTGGACACATATTGTGTTTTTCTCTTAATGTACTCTTGACATCCCTGCTTTTCATTGGGGGTATGTTGCACCATCTGCCTAGTTCTTTGCTTTCATAGGGAGTGATTTCTGTGTGTAGATATGGGACTAGCTCCTCTAGGATTTTCTAGGTGTAGAATATGATGCATCTTTCTTGCCTATGTTCAGGGAGTACAGGTCAAGGGACTTCAAACATTCCCAGTAATTAAGTTGCTTGATTGAATTTATACATGAAGGTTTTCTGTATATTCTCTAGATCTACCATTTCACCTGGTTTGAATGGAACTGTTAGTATAGAGCAGGAGAGTGATGGAAACCAACTCCACTGTGCTTGGTTCTCAGGAGATTGGTGCAAGTTAAGGTCACATATTCACCTATTTGTAGTTGCAGGAGTTGAGTCTCAGCTTCTGGCATGTTGCACCATCTGCCTAGTCCTTTGCTTTCATAGGGAGTGATTTCTATGTGTAGATTTGGGACTAGCTCCTTTAGGATTTTCCAGGTGTAGAATATGATGCATCTTTCTTGCCTATGTTCAGGGAGTACAGGTCAAGGGACTTCAAACATTCCCAGTAATTAAGTTGCTTGATTGAATTTATACATGAAGGTTTTCTGTATATTCTCTAGATCTACCATTTCACCTGGTTTGAATGGAACTGTTAGTATAGAGCAGGAGAGTGATGGAAACCAACTCCACTGTGCTTGGTTCTCAGGAGATTGGTGCAAGTTAAGGTCACATATTCACCTATTTGTAGTTGCAGGAGTTGAGTCTCAGCTTCTGGCCTTGCCTCTCAACTTCCCACTTGCCAGATTCACTTCTAGTCTTGTGTAGCCTATTATACTTGGTCTTAAAATTATGTATGAAGTCTACTTCCATTACTTCAAGATCATTCCACTTTCTGACCACCCTGAGACTGAATAAATACTTCTTGACATCCCTGTGGTTCATCTGTGTCTTTAACTTCCAACTGTGCCCCTGAGTACTTGTTTCCCATCTCTGTCTATCCTATCAGTTCCTCTCGAGTATTTTTTGTATTTCTTGGTTTTTCTTCCTCAAGCGTCGTTAAAATCAATTCTGAGTCTCCTTATAGCTCATACTCCTAGAATTAGTCTTGTTGCACACCTCAGCACTCTCCAATTTCTTAACATGCTTTCTTATGTGCGAGTTCAATGATGGTGCCTCATACTCAAAGATGTCCTGACATTAGTTGTATAAAGGTCCTGGAATGCATTGCATTAATATTCATGAAGGCTACACTTAAATTTTCCAGATGACCATTGGCTGCCATTTCTTCTCTCATGAGAGGTTTCTTGATACTGGTGACATGCTCATGATCCAAGATATTGGACTTTCCTTCCTCTCTTTGGATTGAACCTGATTGCTTCCCATTCCTCAGACATGGCTTTACCCCTAAAAATAATTATAATACAGTTTCTGTTTTTATGTGGCATTTCTCAGTTCACATTGGGGATTGAACCCCAAATGTGACGGGAGCCACCTGGCTGTAGTAGGTGGTACCATTATTTGTTTAACAAACATAGTGTAGTGTGTGTGAATCCCCTCCCTTAAAGGAGGTTCCTTGATTCTGGTGAGGGGCTCTTGATTCAAGGAATTTGACCTGTCTTACTTTTCCTTGGATTGAACATGATTACCTCCCATTCTTTCCAGGTGTTGTATGACCCCCTATGGGTTCAGGATTCTCCCCATGAATGTAATGTAGTAGTGATTCTACAAGTACATGTTTGTGTATGTTTCTACATCTTTTTATTTTGAAATTATCATTTACAGGTACTAGAGCTAACAGAGTATCGTGGTCAACTTAGTGAATACCTGCAGAATAGAATGGTAGCCATTGCACCCAATGTCACCATTTTGGTGGGTGAGCTAGTGGGCGCTCGCCTAATTGCACATGCTGGCTCTCTCATTAACTTGGCCAAGCACCCATCTTCTACCATCCAGATCCTTGGTGCAGAGAAAGCTCTCTTCCGGGCATTGAAGACTAGACATGCCACCCCAAAATATGGTCTTTTGTACCATGCACAACTAGTTTCGCAAACAAGTCTCAAAAATAAGGTAATAAAAAATGCCTCTTTAGAATTAATTTATTTAAATTTAGACTCGAGTACTCAGCTGGGAAATAAAACTCCTCCACGTTCTCTCAAAATATTACTGTTAATAAAATATTACTGATTTTTATCTGTAAATGTTCCTTCACTTTATTAGCCAAATAAACTAGGGGTATGCTAAAGTATTGGTAACAGTGGTTATCAGTATTGGCCTGAAATCAAATAGTTATCAGTATTGGCAAAAATTTTTGGTACTGTCCCATCCATAAAATAAACACTTTTGCCCTAGCAAGGAGTTGGGAATTTAGAATGTGATCTGTTTGGGTAGTAGGCTGGTGTCATAAGCAAGCCTCAGTGAAGAGGCATGCTGCACCTCCACTACAATTTTCTCATTTAAGCATTCATTCACTCTATCATCAGCAGCAACATGTTCATTGGTTGTAGAAATACATCTGTGTACATGTATTATTGGTAATGGAATGGGAATGTTTAATTATATGATACTGATTTGTTAACCTTTGCAGTTAATCCAAATTTGTATAATTTAATACCGTACTAAATGTTTGTGGATTCTTGCTGTAGACTTACTCTTGTTTAACAAGAACTATGATAGAATGGCCAGGTTTGTGGCCTGGCAAGCAGACTGAAGCTCTGTGGATTTTTTTTATTATTATTATTATTTTTTTTTTTTTTTTCAACAAGTCGGCCGTCTCCCACCGAGGCAGGGTGACCCAAAAAAGAAAGAAAATCCCCAAAAAGAAAATACTTTCATCATCATTCAACACTTTCACCACACTCACACATTATCACTGCTTTTGCAGAGGTGCCCAGAATACAACAGTTTAGAAGCATATACGTATAAAGATACACAACATATCCCTCCAAACTGCCAATATCCCAAACCACTCCTTTAAAGTGCAGGCATTGTACTTCCCATTTCCAGGACTCAAGTCCGACTATATGAAAATAACCGGTTTCCCTGAATCCCTTCACTAAATATTACCCTGCTCACACTCCAACAGATCGTCAGGTCCCAAGTACCATTCGTCTCCATTCACTCCTATCTAACACGCTCACACATCGGCCATTTCCCACCAAGGCAGGGTGGCCCAAAAAAGAAAAACTTTCATCTTCATTTGCTCCATCACTGTCTTGCCAGAGGCATGATTACACTAGTTATAAAACTGCAACATTAACACCTCTTTCAGAGTGCCGCCACTGTACTTCCCATATCCAGGAATTAAGTCCAGCCTGCCAGTTTCTCTGAATCCCTTCATATATTTGCAATGTGTGTTAGGAAGGTTAATTTCATGCTATGCATATTTAAAGGACTTTCAAATACATTTTTACATAATTACACTGTAATATACCTGTATTGGAGGGTTTACTATACATATACATCAAGGAACCATACTTAGATATTTGAGTTTACAGTGGAAAGGGGGGATGAGCTTAAGCTCTAGGTTTCAGCCCTTAACATGGGCATGATTGAGCTATGTCAAACTTTTTTTTTTTTGTATAACTGTATGAAGTTTACCTCCTCTGGATCATTACTGGCTCATTCCTCTCCTTTAACACTCATATATTGAAGAGATACAGTACTTGCTGATAATCCTGTAGCTCATTTGGGTGTGTAATCTCCAACTATGCCCCCTTGTTCTTTTTATATCTGGAAAAAACCTATCGCATTCTGCTCAGTGCTATGTAGTATTATGTAAGTCATGATCATGCCACCTCTTGCTCTTTTTCTCCTCCGGTGACTCAAGATCTAGTTCTCATACTCGTTCTTCATTACTCATTGTCCTCAATTCAGTTACCCATCTTGGTGCCTTGATGCTTTCTTTTGTACTCTCAGATTTCATTTTGTACTTTAGGTTAGGGTTTTACATGTGCACTATATAAAGCACTCAAGAATGAGTCACATGCATAAGGTGTAAGAGTATTAACAAATCTTTATGAACATGCCAAGATCTTTGTATTACCTTGTTTTGAAAGAATATTTTTAACATGCTGGCCGTCTCCCACCGAGGTAGGATGACCCGAAAAAGAAACACTTTCACCATCATTCACACTGTCAGTCTTTCCAGAGGCATGCAGTTACGATAGTTCAGATGGCCCTCCTAACAGCAAATATCCCAAACCCCTTCTTTAAAGTGCAGGCAAAGTACTTTCCACCTCCAGGACTCAAGTTCGGCTAACCAGGTTTCCTGAATTCCTTCATACAGTATTACCATACTCTCACACTAACAGCTTGTCAGGTCCTAAAAACCATTTGTCTCCACTCCTATCTAACACGCTCACACATGCACACAACCTCCTTTACCTCCTCTCTCCATCCTTAATCTCCATACTACAAATTCTCTGCATAATATTTACACCACACATTGCCCTCAGATACATCATCACTGCCTCCAGCCTCCTCTTCACTTCAACTGAGATATATACAGTGGACCCCCGGTATTCGATATTAATCCGTTCCTGAGAGCTCATCGAATACCGATAATATCGAAAACCGAATCAATTTTCCTCATGAGAAATAATGGAAATCAAATTAATCCGTGCAAGACACCCAAAAGTATGAAAAAAAAATTTTTACTACATGAAATATTAAGTTTAATGCAATAGAATAATTACAATAACAATAAAATAATTGACACTTACCTTTAATGAAGATCTGGTGGTGATTGATGGGATAGGAGGAGGGGAGAGGTGTTAGTGTTTCGAAGGGGAATCCCCTTCCATTAGGACTTGAGGTAGCAAGTCCTTTTCCGAGGTTACTTCCCTTCTTCTTTTAATGCCACTAGGACCAGCTTGAGAGTCACTGGACTTCTGTCGCACAACATAACTGGCAGCCTCACCATGCCTAATCACACTATGTATGCCACTACGATTCTTAAATCTTTCAAACCAACCTTTGCTGGCCTTAAATTCACTCACATCACCACTAGTTGCAGGCAATTTCTTTACCAAATCGTCATGCAACTGCCTAGCCTTTTCACAAATGATCGCTTGAGAGATGCTATCTCCTGCTATCTGTTTTTCATTTATCCACACCAGTAACAATCTCTCAACATTTTCTAACACTTGCGGTCGCTGTTTCGTAATCACAGTTGCACCTTTTGCAAGAACAGCTTCCTTGATTGCCGTTTTCCTGGTCACTATAGTAGAGATGGTTGATTGGGGTTTATTATACAACCTGACCAGCTCCGACACACACACTCCACTTTCGTACTTTGCAATTATTTCTTTCTTCATTTCATAAGTCATTAGCGACTTTTCTCTCGAAGGGTTGGCACTAGAAGCTTTCTTGGGGCCCATGGTGACTTATTTTGCAGAAACAAGCACCAAACACAGTGATAATATGGATAATATGGAATGTACCGAATGTATCCTTAGATGCGCGCACACTGGCTGGCTTGTAAACACTAGCACACATGGAGCAGTTCAGGCCACACGTGGACAGGTCTCATACAAATCATATCGAATACTGAGGAAAAAAAATTTGCGTTAAAATGCATCGAAAACCGGATTTATCGAATACCGATGCCATCGAATACCGGGGGTCCACTGTATATATGCCCGAATCAGCCTCAGTAGCCCCTCATCATCCCTCGAGCTAAATATTTGGTAATCCTACACCTAATCTCCATGCTCTGAATTCTCTGCAGAACATTCACACTACACACAACCCTCAAAAATATCTCTATTGCCTCCAGCTTCTTTGCTGCAAAGTTTAAAACCCTTTGCTGCAAAGTTTAAAACCCTTGCTTTCTTTCTTTCTTCTTTCAACACACCGGCCGTATCCCACCGAGGCGGGGTGGCCCAAAAGGAAAAACGAAAGTTTCTCCTTTTACATTTAGTAATATATACAGGAGAAGGGGTTACTAGCCCTTTGCTCCTGGCATTTTAGTAGTCTCTTACAACACGCATGGCTTACGGAGGAAGAATTCTGTTCCACTTCCCCATGGAGGTAAGAGGAAATAAACAAGAACAAGAACTAGAAAGAAAATAGAAGAAAACTCAAAGGGGTGTGTATATATATGCTTGTACATGTATGTGTAGTGTGACCTAAGTGTAAGTAGAAGTAGCAAGACATACCTGAAATCTTGCATGTGTATGAGACAGAAAAAAAAAGACACCAGCAATCCTACCATCGTGTAAAACAATTACAGCCTTCAGTTTTACACTCACTTGGCAGAACGGTAGTACCTCCCCGGGCGGTTGCTGTCTACCAACCTACTACCTAGAAAACCCTTGCTTGTTTGCAATAAATATTCTACATCTCTTCATACTTTAGATTATATTTTTTTATTGCTTCTTGGGTGTACTGTCCTGAATTAATACTTCTCTGCATGTCACAAAAATATTATTCCTTCAGTCACTTTTCTTGTACATCAGACTTGTCAGTTCCTTATTTTCTCATCTTTTCTTTAGTTTTTGCTTTGACTAGCTAGTAGTGTCAGCACATTGATATGAAGAAATCTTTAAATCAGTCTTCCTGAGGTAAACCAAGGTCCAACTGTACTAGTTCATCATTCCTTGTAATCTTGTTGGCTCTTTGACATTTTGCCCGAGGAATTTCTGCATTACAATTCAAGCACAAGCAGCTTGCTCCTTCATGTCTATGCCACCAAGTTGGTCCCAATTTTCCTGGTTTATATAATTGTTGAAGATTAGACACATGCAACATAGGGGTATCTTTATTGTAGACATTTTGCCATCCAGTGGCTTTATCAATACAAATTCAAGGACATATATATTTGTTGCTTTCATTAGTTTATGACTTGCCCTGCTGATTAAGATTAACAAAAAAAAAAAAAAGATATTCCTATTTTATTGCTGATGCATTGCAAATATAATTTCTTCTTTACAATTTTATATCAATAGGGAAAGATGTCTCGTATGTTGGCTGCTAAGGCAGCACTTGCATGTCGTTATGATGCACTTGGAGAGGAAACTACAACAGAGATGGGCATCGAAAATAGATCAAAACTTGCTTCAAGAATATCCATGCTGGAGAGTGGATTTACAAGAAGAATCTCAGGAACTGGGAAGACTGTGGCAAGACATGCAAAATACGAAGGAATAAGGTTAGTTGAGCTTTTATTTTTTCCATTTTACTTATAGTTAAATATTAATAAATTAGATGGTCAACACCTGGGTATCATTGTATGAGATGTTTTGCCCATGAGGGGCTTTATCAGTCTTGATAAAGTTAATGTTGCAGTTTAAAAACTGTAGTGTAAAGCACCCTTCTGGCAAGACAGTGATGGAGTGAATGATGGTGAAAGTTTTTCTTTTTCGGGCCACCCTGCCTTGGTGGGAATCGGCCGGTGTGATAATAAAAAAAAAAAAAAAAAAAATAAATAAGCTCATGATGATGATAGAGATGACATTAAGGAGGATTTTGTTCATAATTATCTCTTAAGTTATTAGCTTAGTGTTAAAAGAAAGTTTAATGTTAGGGTGTCAGGAGAAATCCTATAGGTTGTATTTTAACCCTTGTTTTGTTTCCATGACATTACTATGGCACTGAAGGAGATAGTTTTAACTAAGGTGTCCCATAGCTTGATTGCTAGTGCACTTAGCTCGCATGCTAAGGTCCAAGGGTCGATCCCCGGTATGGTTGGAAACATTTGGACACGTTTCCTTTAGATACTTGCTGTCCAATGTTCACCCATCAGTAAAATGAGTACCTGGGTGTTAGTTGACTGATGTGGGTTTCATCCTAAGTCACAATTGACCTAATTTGCCCAAAATGCTCTGCATAACAAGGGGGCTTTTTATATAGTAGTATGTCATTGATGTCAGCTACGCCTATATACCTTGTACGTGCTTTTTTTTTATCAGCCATTTCCCACTGAGCCAGGGTGACACAAAAATAAAGAAAAACAAACTTTAATCATCATCAACACTCACCATCGCTCATACATAATCACTGTCTTTGCAGAGGCACTCGGGTCCAACAGTTTAGATGTTCACGTACTTGTAGAAATAAAGATTACGGTAGTCCCTCTATATCCACGGGGGATACATTACGAGTAGATGGGATACAAGGAGAATAGAAGCATCAGGGAAGAGAGAGGTGAAGGTTTATAAACTAAAAGAGGAGGCAGTTAGGGTAAGATATAAACAGCTATTGGAGGATAGATGGGCTAATGAGAGCATAGGCAATGGGGTCGAAGAGGTATGGGGTAGGTTTAAAAATGTAGTGTTAGAGTGTTCAGCAGAAGTTTGTGGTTACAGGAAAGTGGGTGCAGGAGGGAAGAGGAGCGATTGGTGGAATGATGATGTAAAGAGAGTAGTAAGGGAGAAAAAGTTAGCATATGAGAAGTTTTTACAAAGTAGAAGTGATGCAAGGAGGGAAGAGTATATGGAGAAAAAGAGAGAGGTTAACCCTTTGAGGGTTTTCGTCGTACTAGTACGTCTTACGCGTAGGGGTTTTTGACGTACTAGTACTCATAAATTCTAGCGACCTCAAATCTAGTGGGAGAAAGCTGGTAGGCCTTCATATGAAAGAATGGGTCTATGTGGTCAGTGTGCACAGTCTAAAAAAAATCCTGCAGCACACGGTGCATAATGAGAAAAAAAAACTTTTTCCATTTTTTTTTAATAAATCAGCGACTTTGCAGTGTATTTTCGTATAGCTATTTATTGTTGTATTCTAGTTTTCTTGGTCTCATTTCATAGAATGGAAGACATATTACTGAAATTGAGATGATTTTGATGGTTTTACAATGAAAGGTGCCTTGAAATGAGCTCAAAGTAGCAGAAAATGTTCGATTTTTACCAAACTTCAAAAGAAGTAAACAAATCGTGCCAAGCGTTGCAATACACGTCAACTGGTGAGTCTAATATTCTTTCACAAGTGCACCAATAATATTTATACCATTTTTTACACTAATGCAGTAGTCTGCATAACAGTAAATCTTATATTTTTTGTGAGAATAAAAATTCAAAGTGGAAAGCAAAAGAATATAAGAGGGGCCTTGAGACGTGACTAATGACTAGAGGAAATGTCATTTTAGTGCCAGGGAATGTCTTTTTGTTTATTCTGGACCCTATTCCGAAATTGGCATCTTTTGAAATTTGTGTGAAATTGGCAAAATTGCTAAATTTGACCACTGTACTGGATAGTTGAATTTATAAATGGGTGGTTTCTTGCACCCATTCGATAGAAAAAATGGAGTTCTAGCGAAATATTCATGTTTTTTGTCGACTAGTACAGTGAAATTGGCCGAAAATGGGGCTCAAAGTGGGCAAAATCGCCGATCCGTAAACATCGCCGAGACCGCTAACTTTGCGAGAGCATAATTCCGTAGTTTTCTATCAAATTTCAAACTTTTGGTGTCGTTATGATCGGAAAAGATTCTCTATCTTTTCATAGAGAAAATAATTTTTTTTTTTTTTTTAAATTTGGCCGACCCTGAGAACGAGTTTCGGAGAGGGCCTGTCGACCCTCAAAGGGTTAAGAGAGTGGTGAAGCAATGTAAAAAGAGAGCAAATGAGAGAGTGGGTGAGATGTTATCAACAAATTTTTGTTGAAAATAAGCAAAAAGTTTTGGAGTGAGATTAACAAGTTAAGAAGCCTAGAGAACAAATGGATTTGTCAGTTAAAAATAGGAGAGTTATTAAATGGAGAGTTAGAGGTATTGGGAAGATGGAGGGAATATTTTGAGGAATTGTTAAATGTTGATGAGATAGGGAAGCTGTGATTTAGTGTATAGGGCAAGGAGTAATAACATCTTGTAGGAGTGAGAAGAGCCAGTTGTGAGTGTGGGGGAAGTTCGTGAGGCAGTAGGTAAAATGAAAGGGGGTAAGGCAGCCAGGATTGATGGGATAAAGATAGAAATGTTAAAAGCAGGTGGGGATATAGTTTTGGAGTGGTTGGTGCAATTATTTATTAAATGTATGGAAGTGGGTAAGGTACCTAGGGATTGGCAGAGAGCATGCATAGTTCCTTTGTATAAAGGCAAAGGGGATAAAAGAGAGTGCAAAAATTATAGGGGGATAAGTCTGTTGAGTATACCTGGTAAAGTGTATGGTAGAGTTATAATTGAAAGAATTAAGAGTAAGACTGAGAATAGGATAGCAGATGAACAAGGAGGCTTTAGGAAAGGTAGGGGGTGTGTGGACCAGGTGTTTACAGTGAAACATATAAGTGAACAGTATTTAGATAAGGCTAAAGAGGTCTTTGTGGCATTTATGGATTTGGAAAAGGCGTATGACAGGGTGGATAGGGGGGCAATGTGGCAGATGTTGCAAGTGTATGGTGTAGGAGGTAGGTTACTGAAAGCAGTGAAGAGTTTTTACGAGGATAGTGAGGCTCAAGTTAGAGTATGTAGGAAAGAGGGAAATTTTTTCCCAGTAAAAGTAGGCCTTAGACAAGAATGTGTGATGTCACCGTGGTTGTTTAATATATTTATAGATGGGGTTGTAAGAGAAGTAAATGCGAGGGTCTTGGTAAGAGGCGTGGAGTTAAAAGATAAAGAATCACACACAAAGTGGGAGTTGTCACAGCTGCTCTTTGCTGATGACACTGTGCTCTTGGGAGATTCTGAAGAGAAGTTGCAGAGATTGGTGGATGAATTTGGTAGGGTGTGCAAAAGAAGAAAATTAAAGGTGAATACAGGAAAGAGTAAGGTTATGAGGATAACAAAAAGATTAGGTGATGAAAGATTGAATATCAGATTGGAGGGAGAGAGTATGGAGGAGGTGAACGTATTCAGATATTTGGGAGTGGACGTGTCAGCGGATGGTCTATGAAAGATGAGGTGAATCATAGAATTGATGAGGGAAAAAGAGTGAGTGGTGCACTTAGGAGTCTGTGGAGACAAAGAACTTTGTCCTTGGAGGCAAAGAGGGGAATGTATGAGAGTATAGTTTTACCAACGCTCTTATATGGGTGTGAAGCGTGGGTGATGAATGTTGCAGCGAGAAGAAGGCTGGAGGCAGTGGAGATGTCATGTCTGAGGGCAATGTGTGGTGTGAATATAATGCAGAGAATTCGTAGTTTGGAAGTTAGGAGGAGGTGCGGGATTACCAAAACTGTTGTCCAGAGGGCTGAGGAAGGGTTGTTGAGGTGGTTCGGACATGTAGAGAGAATGGAGCGAAACAGAATGACTTCAAGAGTGTATCAGTCTGTAGTGGAAGGAAGGCGGGGTAGGGGTCGGCCTAGGAAAGGTTGGAGGGAGGGGGTAAAGGAGGTTTTGTGTGCGAGGGGCTTGGACTTCCAGCAGGCATGCGTGAGCGTGTTTGATAGGAGTGAATGGAGACAAATGGTTTTTAATACTTGACGTGCTGTTGGAGTGTGAGCAAAGTAACATTTATGAAGGGATTCAGGGAAACCGGCAGGCCGGACTTGAGTCCTGGAGATGGGAAGTACAGTGCCTGCACTCTGAAGGAGGGGTGTTAATGTTGCAGTTTAAAAACTGTAGTGTAAAGCACCCTTCTGGCAAGACAGTGATGGAGTGAATGATGGTGAAAATTTTTCTTTTTCGGGCCACCCTGCCTTTGGTGGGAATCGGCCAGTGTGATAAAAAAAAAAAATAGTGAACCCTATATGTCATTTACTTTACATATATACGTATGATAAAGTTTAGCTGATAAATTATGATCGGAAGCATCTCATAGCTTAGGCTTTGAAGAACTACCGGCTTGTCTACTTTTTCACCTTGGGGACATTATTAAGCAAAATTAAGGATTATTTTTGGGCCAAAGTAAACCGTGGATAACTGAAACCATGGATATTGACTCTGTGGGTACGGGGGCCCTTCTGTATATTATTATTATTAATATTAGTATTGTTATAAGAGTAATTTTTTTTTTTTTTTTCTTCCAACAAGTCGACCATCTCCCACCGAGGCAGGGTGACCCAAAAACAAAGAAAATCCCCAAAAAAGAAAATACTTTCATCATCATTTAACACTTTCACCCCACTCACACATAATCACTGTCTTTGCAGAGGCACCCAGATACAACAGTTTAGAAGCATATATGACATACCCCTCCAAACTGCCAATATCCCAAACCCCTCCTTTAAAGTGCAGGCATTGTACTTCCCATTTCCAGTACTCGAGTCCGGCTATATAAAAATAACCGGTTTCCCTGAATCCCATCTCTAAATATTACCCTGCTCACACTCCAACAGCTCTTCAGGTCCCAGAGACCATTCATCTCCATTCACTCCTATCTAACACGCTTACATTTGCTTGCTGGAAGCCAAGCCCCTCACCCAGAAAAGCTCCTTTACCTCCTTCCTCCAATCTTTTTGAGGACGACCCCTACCCCGCCTTCCTTACCCTACAGATTTACACGCTCTCCAAGTCATTCTACTTTGATCCATTCCCTCTAAATGACCAAGCCACCTCAACAACCCCTCTTAAGCCCTCTGACTAATACTTTTAGTAAATCCACACCACCTCCTGATAACTTTGCACACTCCGAATTCTGTGCATAATATTTACACCACGCATTGCCCTTAGACAGGACATCTCCATTGCCTTCAGCTGCCTCCTCACTGCAGCATTTGCAACCCAAGCTTCACACCCATTTAAGAGTGTTGGTACCACTATACTTTCGTACATTCCCTTCTTCGCCTCCATGGATAACGTTTTTTGTCTCCACAGATGCCTCAACTCGCCATTCACTCACCTGTTTTCCTTCATCAATTCTGTGGTTAACCTCATCCTTCATAAACCCCATCCGTTGACAAGTCAACTCCCAAATATCTGAAAACATTCACCTCTTCCATACTCCTCTCCAATGTGATATCCAATTTTTCTTTATCTAAATCATTTGATACCCTCATTACCTTACTCTTATCCATGTTCACTTTCACTGTATTATTATAGACAGGTTATTAGGTAAGGATAACCCATAGTGTGCTATTGGTAATAATCAACTCGCTTGCATATACTTTCCTGGTTACAAATTAATAACTATTATTGATGATCATATTGCATTATCTGAGTAGCAAAAAAAAAAAAAAAAAAATTGGTTAGTGTCTGAATTTTACCCAGTATAAATGTGTATTATATGAAACCATAAATGTTGCCTAGTTCACTTTCATTTCCCTGCATAATGCAAAAGACCTTGGGAAGAAGAATGTGTTTCCAGTGCTGTACTCCCTAATTTAAGGCTAAGATGGCAACAGTCATGAATATTTGATTTATATAGAATCTTATTTGCATCTTTGTCACATTGAAGATACAAGAGGGAACTTCCTTTACCTAAAAAACATGTTAGCAATCAATTTGATTAAAATACTCCTATGCATGTTGTGCTGTCTTTTAATACTGTATTCATGAAAGTCAGCAAACACCAAACTCAAATTCTTCAAGGATAAGAGGGGCACCCGCTGAATTAAGGCGACACACTCGAGGGGTTGAATATTAGCTAAGAACAATTATGCACCATAAAATTGTAGATTCATTCATCTTTCCATCAGACTAGATGTGCCTAGAGAACTGCAAAAGGGGGGAAATTACTTTTGTGAATACACGGGAAACTATATTTGTGATCCTGATCACTGACTAATTTTAGGCACAGTGAGATTAGTTGTGTTGCATCCATATTTGGCTAAGATGTGGTGTTAGAATTTTATGCATTTTTTTTTCTGCAGTGAGGTGAAGCAGTATTCTGCTGCAGCAGATTCAACATTAGAGAGCTCAAGCAAGCGGAAGTTTCAAGAGATGCAGGAGGAACAAACGCCAAAGAGGATTAAAGTAGAAATGGCAGAAGAACAGCCAGGTGAGTTTATCTGGCATTTATGAATTTAGTTATATGCAGTTTTCATTGCTATCGTGTCTGCCTTGTCGTAATTGTTTCACTCCCAAAGTGCTACTGGGTAACCAGAAATTTGTCTCATCCCATTGTCCTTTGTATATTAATAAGGACAAAGAAGTTATATAATGCTGGGTTCCTGAACACATTGATATTCAGGGCAGTGAACATGCAGATACAGCCACTCGGTCAGCTACTTAAGACTCAGATTTCCCATAGGGGTATTTCTTTTACGGACTATTTTTCAGTTGTCTTTTGCCACCACCTCAAAGGCCAGCAAGTGTTGGTTCACATTTGGACCACAAATTGTTTTCTATCAAACCACATTAAGGATTCTGACCCTCTTCCCACCATTATTGAGTTTGGGAGAATACACAACTCGCCTCCCCCAAACCCTAACACACCCTTACCTCTTATTCCAAACCTTCACACATTTCTACTTTTACACATCATTCCTCATGGCACTGTGTCACCTTTACAGGTTGAGCTTAATTTGATACTTATAATAAATGTTCACTATATAATTTACTAAACAGAGAAATACAGTATAATAAAGCTAAGTGCTCAACCAAAAGTTGACATACAGCACTGCACCAAACTAAACCATAATACCAGTACGGAATAAAGATTCTACCTGTAGTGTTGTAGAAAAATGGACATACAAATAAATTCCTATTGATATTCCATGTTTACATATGAATTGATATAAAAATGCTATGCAAATAATAGTGCCCAAAATCTGGAGTGGTCTACCAGAAGAAACCAAAAATTGTAACATTAAATTAATAATAAATTCTACTACAAAAAAAAAAAAATGCTCTTCTAGCAGCACTGTATGACCCTGGTGGATTTAGCATTTAGTTTTGATAATATGCACTGCTAGTATGAACATAAGTATAATCATAACTAAGTGCTAAACCCAAAAGGGTCATACAGCACTGTCTACTAGTATTACTTTGAATGTGTTACATTATTATTATTATAATCAAAAAGAAGCGCTAAGCCACAAGGGCTATACAGCGCTGCGAATGTGTTACAGAACTATTGGTTTTTGCATGAAAGAAACAATATAAACCAAGTTTTGTATCACAAATATGTCTTGGAAAACAAGTTATTTATTACCTGTCTTAAATTTTTCATGATACATATTAACACTGACCTGTAATTCATTAACTCGCCTTGCTTTATATTGGCTTTATTTTTTTTTTTTTTTTTTTTTTTTTTTTTTTTTTTTTTTGCTCTTTTTTTTTTTTCTGGCACTTTAACCATCTCTGATAATTTGTTAAACACCTTTGTTAGTTATCTTTGGTTCTAATGCCTTTTCTGTATCACTAGTCTCTACTTGTTTCATGCTTAAAAGGTTCTAGTTGGTTTCTTCCTCTCTCTCTGGTACTGGAACTTGCTCACTTGTAAAAACCCTAATATGCACTTTACAGTGGACCCTCGACCAACGATGGCATCGTATAACGTTAAATCCAACTAGCGATACATTTTAACGCAAAAATTTTGCCTTGACTAGCGCTAAAAAACTCGACCAACACGATTCGTTCCGTTCGAGACGCATCCACGTGTGGCCTTAGCACGCCTCGCTTGTCCCGTGGGTGCCAGTGTTTACAAGCCAGCCACCGCGGTCGCATACAATCAGAACATTTCATATCATAGCGTCACCTTGGGCCCCAAGAAAGCTTGTAGTGCCAACCCTGTGATAAAAAGGGTGAGAATTAGTATGGAAATTAAGAAAGATTTTGAAGGGTTTAGGGCTAACCCTGAGACACCTATGCCAGTTGTGGAATCCATTGTGCCTACTTCAAAGATTAAGGCAATGTGTGCAAAGTGGGTTGAGCTGCAAACCTTTATGGATGAAAATCACCCTAACACATCTATTGCAAGCCATGCTGGTGACTATTAGTGACAATGTTATGGCCCATTTTAGACAAATCTTACAGGAACGGGAGGTACAGAGCTCTATGGACAGATATGTTGTGCAACAGAGGTCCAGTGACTCGAGCTGGTCCTAGTGGCATTAAAAGAAGGGAAGTAACCCCAGAAAAGGAAAGAACTTGACACCTCAAGTCATAATGGAAGGGGATTCCCCTTCTAAACACTAACACAATCCACACTCTCCCCTCCTCCCATCCCATCAATCATCACCAGATCTTCAATAAAGGTAAGTGTCATGTAATTGTACGTCTTCTTCAGTTTGTATTAAAATTAATATTTCATGTGGTAAAATTTTTTTTTTTTTTCAATACTTTGGGGTGTCAGGAACGGATTAATTTGATTTACATCATTTCTTATGGGGAAAATTAACTCGACTAACGATGAGCTCTCAGGAACTGATTAATATCGTTGGTCAAGGGTCCACTGTATATGAAATTTTGTTAAATTATTTTCATATCCTGTCATTTCCTCAGTGTAACCACTCAATTCTTTATAATTTTCATTCTAATATGGCCTTGAAAAAAAGCTTGATGTTTATGTCCATTCCAGATTGTTTAGGTAAGGAAGCTGATAAAGATAACCATTTCTGACTTCTGCCAGTTTACTGGGTTAATTACTTGATTTTTGCCTCCTGTGGATGATTGAACTGAATAAAGAAGTAGATACTTAGTGTTTCAGTGTTCTTGACCGAGAGGGGGGGGGGTGTATATATGCTTGTAGATATTGTATGTATATGCAGAAAAGTGTTTAAATATTTTTTCCCTTTCAAGACATTCTAAGTCACAAATGCTACTTTCTCTGATACTTATTTTATTTACAGGAACCTCACAGGCTAGTGGTGAAAAGAAAAAGAAGAAAAAGAAAAAAGAGGTACAAGCATCAGTGGAGCCAACAGAACCTGAAGCACAAGAAGAGGCTATGGAGCCACCGAAAAAGAAAAAGAAAAAAAAGAAAGTAGAAATAGAGTAAATAAAAATGTACACAAGCTTATTTGCAGCCTTGCATTCTTTAAGAATTGTGCAACTTTTTTTTATATTAATGAAATAAAAAAATTTGGGCATGGGGATACAGTATAAGCATGTATATTACATATGTACATACTGTTTGCAAGATACAGGAAGGAGAAACATGGGTTTTAGGGGTTTAAACATGTGTGTTATAGGTCATACATTAATTTTTCTTACAAAAAGCTATTTTATGAATACTTGTTTTTGCATACCTGATATGTCTGTATGTATCCCTTAATCTCTAATAAATTTAAACTTTTTTTTTTTTTTAGCATCTTATTGTGGAATAAAAACCTTGGAAATCACGAGAACTTAATCTTGAGTGTGTATTCAGTTTCATCAGTGCTGAGACTTGAGCTCTGGAACTTGTATGCTGATTATAATAATAAAGAAGCACTAAGCCACAAGGGCTATACAGCACTTGTATGCTGAGATATGCTCTGGAAGGTGCCGATTCTTGAATGTGCATTATAGGAGGAAGAATATACAGGGACCACCACACTAGTACACAATATCTACAAATGCTCAATACAAATAATTTTCCTCAAGCTATAAGTTTCCAATTTAATACCTTATGAATATCGACATTAACAATAAAACTACATGGAAATTGAGAAAAAAAAATAAAATTAAAAATGCATTCACATAGTGCCTAGTACATATTGCCAGAGGTTCACATCAGTTGAATAAACTCTAGCCAATGCTTATCTGGCAAATCTAAGAGTAGCTTTCAGGAATTTAGTCATTCTGGGCCCTTTATATAAATGTCAGGCCCATCTTGTATGCAGCACTAAATACAGAACCCACTCCTGAAAACAAAGCATCTTATGAAACTGGAAAATAGGCAGAAGCCTTCAACAAGATTTGTTCCAGAGCCAAAGGGGTTGTATCATGAGAGATTTATAGAACTGAATCTACTTATATTGGAAGACAGAAAAACCAGAGAAGACGTAAGAACATGCAAAACACTCGGAGGAACTGATAAGGTGGGCAGGAATAGGTTGTTTCAGAGGTGAGAAATGGGTACTTGGGGATACAGTTGAAAATTAAGACACAGATAAGCCATGGATGTTAGGAAATATGTCTTCATTTTTAAGATGGTTGGGAAGTGAAGACAGGCTCCATATGTAGTTTTAAGAGCAGGTATGAGGAGATCCATGAAACAAGGAGTATGAATCTGGCAAATGGCAGCTGAGGGGCAGGGCTGTGAGCTAAGAATTTACCCCTGCAACCACATATAGGAGAATACATGTGAAGCAAGGTAGATGTCATCAACTATGCATAATCCAAAACTGAGGCCAAGACTCCCTGCACATATGGATGACCCATCAGTGACCAAAGAAAAGATTAAGATTAATCTCCTTCAAGAAATGTTGGGCACTAAAGCCGATCATACACCAACTGGAAAGAGATTCAGTTACAGTAGGGCCCCATTTATACGGCAGGTAAGGTTCCAGGCTACCGCTGTAGAGCAGGCCATTTTTTTTCCACTTTTAACACTAACATATATTAAGCTAACAGAACTAAGCATTAAAAAATAAAAATACACGGTACATTCATTACTTACCTTAAAATATTCATAGTCTTAACCCTCTGACTGTCACAAACCCATTTCTGAAACAACTTCTATGTTACAAATTTTTTTGGAAAAAAAAAATTATGAAATGATAATCTTTTCCCACTGCTAATGGCACCAAAAATACGAAATTTGATCAAAAACTTGTGTAATTACGCTCTCGCAAAGTTAGCGATCCCGGCAATACATACACATCGGCAATTTCGCCAACTTTGAGCTCTATTTTCAGCTAATTCCATTGCTCCAGTCGACCAAACTCATAGCTAGTTCTTTAGAACTCCATTTTTTTTCTACCAGTTGAGTACAAGAATCTGCCCATTTACCAATTTCAACTACCCAAATTAAAAAAGATGCCAATTTTAAAACAGGGTCCAGAATAAACAATGCACATTCTGGCACTAAAATAGCTTATCCTCTGTTCAACAGTCACGTCTCTATGCTCCTCTTATATTACTCTTGCTATTTTGATTTTTATTTCACACAAAAAATAGATGATTTACTGTTATGCAGACTACTGCATTATTGTAAAAGTGGTATAAATAATATCAGTGCACTATTGAAAGAATATTAGACTCCCCAGTTGATGGTGTGGTGTGATTTGCTTACTCTTGAACATTGGTAAAAATTT
This sequence comes from Cherax quadricarinatus, assembly GCF_026875155.1. Lineage (NCBI taxonomy): Eukaryota > Metazoa > Arthropoda > Malacostraca > Decapoda > Parastacidae > Cherax > Cherax quadricarinatus. The sequence goes on from NC_069405.1 coordinate 51,004,891, forward strand.
AACATTTCCACTAATTTGAGCTCAACTTCAAGGTCATTTTCATCGTGAACTAATCAAAATCATCTATTTCTGTAATATGTTTTCCATTCTATCAAATGAGACCAAGAAAACGAGAATACAACAATACTATTAAGAAAATACACCTCAAAGTCGGAGTTTTAATCCAAAAACACAGTTGGAGTTTTTTTTCTCTCGTTATGCACTGCGTGCTGCAGGATTTTTTTTATAGTGTACACTGACCACAGACCCATTCTCTTACATGTGGGCCTATCAGCTTTCTCCTGCTTGATTTGAAGGTGCTAAAATTATTGAGTGCACAGTGGACCCTCAGTTAACGACATTAATCCATTGCAGAGAGTTTGTCTTTAACCCATTCTGTCGTTGTCCGAATTAATTTTCCCCATAAGAAATAAATGGAAATCCAATTAATCCGTTCCAGATACCCAAAAGTATTAAACAAAATTTTTTTACATGAAATATACACTTCCCTACACAGAAAACAATGAGACATGCAGAATAAATACATTAATAATTAATAAAATGACACTTACCTTTACTGAAGATGTATTTGATGAGTGATGAGATGGGAGGAGGGCAGAGGATGGAGTTTAAAACTGTTTGGAAGGGGAATCCCCTTCCATAAGGACTTTAGGTACCAAGTCCTTTTCTGGGGTTACCTCCTTTCTTTGTTTTTTAATGCCTTTAGGACCAGCTTGAGAGTCACTGGACCCCTGTTGTACCAAAAATCTGTCCAGAGAGCTCTGTTTCTGGCATGTCTAAGATTTCCCTAAAATGGGGCAACATTGTCATTGTAGATGTTGATAGCATGCCTTGCAACAGCTGTGTCACAGTGATGTTCATCCATAAATGCTTGCACCTTTGTCCACATTGTACAAATGTCCTTAATCATTGAAGAAGGCAACTTCCTCCATCTCTCTTCCCCCTCTGAGGGAAATTCCTAAGCTGTGGTCTGTTTCTGTTGCACCTCAAGCTCTTGCAGCTCTGTAGTGGTTAGCTCTTCATCGTTGTCCTCCACCAACTCTTCCACATCCTTGCCACTAACCTCCAACCCCATGGACTTCCCCAATGTCACAATAGATTCCATAACTGGCATAGGCTCCTCAGGGTTAGCCCCAAACCCTTCAAAATCCCTCTCTTGTACATATTCTGCCCACAATTTTCTCCAAGCAGAGTTCAAAGTCCTGCAAGTTACTCCCTCCCAAGCCTTACCTATAAGGTTCATGCAACTGAGGATACTGAAGTGATCTTTCCAGAACTCTCTTAGGGTCAATTCAGTGTCTGAGGTCACTTCAAAGCACTTTTGAAACTGCTTTGGTATACAGTTTTTTTTGCAATTTGAAATGACCTGCTGGTCCATGGGCTGGAGGAGAGGAGTGGTGTTAGGGGGCAAAAATTTAACTTCAACGAACCTAAACTCCCCCCTTACTACTGCTGGTGCAGTAGTAAGGATGAATGGGAGGGTGTTGGATACCTGGAGAAGTTGATATCCTTGGGGTGAAATTTGACTCCAAACTAACCATGAAGAACCATGTTGTAAATCTAGTAAACAAGGCAGCCAGGAAGCTTACAACACTTCGCCGTATCTGGCATCTGCTTGACAGTAGGGGATGCAAGATTCTGTACGAGGCACAAGTACGCTCATACCTTGAGTATGCTCCACTTTCTTGGTTTGCCTGCCCCCCTCCCCCCTCTCATCTGCGACTGCTTGACAGAGTAGAGAACAGAGCAAGACGTCTCATCTCTCACCTGGACCCATCCTGGATAAATCTGTCATTTCAGCAGAGCCTTCAACACAGGAGGGATGTGGGTGGCCTTACTGTTATGTACAAGGCCAATATTGTCAAAGTACCACACTTTGATCCACTTCGAGGACAGCGTGAAACAAGCTTTTATGCCACAAGATGGGCAGAAAGCAGCAACTTCACTCTGGCTGTACCATTCTTCAGAACATCACTCCATCTGAGATCATATATACCCAGGATGACTCGAGTATGGAACACATTCGTACAGCATAATGATGTCAACGAGATAACGTCAGTTGATCAAATGAAAATGCTGGCCCATGGATGGCTCCAACTTCATCCTGTTCCCTACTTGTATGTCTCATAACAAAAATGCTTTCAAATGAGCTGATGTAGGTAACAGCTCTTAGCTTGTCAATAAAGTTAGGAATCCTTAACCTGTAAATAGCTTGTCAATAAAACTGGGGATCCTTAACCTTGTCAAACCCTGTGTAAAAAAAGAAAAAAAAAAAAAAAAATTGACAGCCACATTCAGTCAGCCAACCACCACCCACCCACCCGGCCAGCCAGCCGGATACGTATTACACGTTCCAGAGTTGTTTCTCTTTACTTAGGGTATAGGTTATACTACATTCTGGCAGGATGACAATACCAGTGGTATTCTCCCATTCACTGTGTCGACAATACATAAAGATAACAGTAACACATGATACTGTATGCGATGTAAAATTTACAATACAGTTCACTACCATGTATACATTATATACAGTACATAAATAATTAAAATATAACAATAGAAGTAAATTATGGCAAAAAGAATGAAATAATGATTGTACATTACATTACAGTACTATGTAGGTAGTTTATATAGGAAAGGTTTGACATTATGCCCTACCCAGTATGTTGGCAATTTTCAAAGGTTCGATTGCATCCATTTTGACTTACGACCAGTTGGTCAAAACCAAGTTTGGTCTCAAGTCGGATGGTAGGTGTATTATAAATATACAGTGGACCCCCGCATAACGATTACCTCCGAATGCGACCAATTATGTAAGTGCGTTTGTACGTGTATGTTTGGGGGTCTGAAATGGACTAATCTACTTCACAATATTCCTTATGGGAATAAATTCGGTCAGTACTGGCACCTGAACATACTTATGGAGTGAAAAAATATCGTTAACCGGGGGTCCACTGTACTTCATTAAAATAAGATTTCCAGAGGATTACTATTATTACCCCAACCTCTCTGACCAATGTTGTTATGCTCTAACCAGAAGGAAACCATCTGAGTGGTAATAAAACTTGGAGTGTAACAGTGCCGTTATCCAATTTTTACATTATCCGATGGCGTTGTTAACTGAGGGTCCAAGGTATTACCTGGAGAGAGTTCCGGGGGTCAACGCCCCTCGCGGCCCGGTCTGTGACCAGGCCTCCTGGTGGATCACAGCCTGATCAACCAGGCTGTTACTGCTGGCTGCACGCAAACCAACGTACGAGCCACAGCCCGGCTGGTCAGGTACCGACTTTAGGTGCTTGTCCAGTGCCAGCTTGAAGACTGCCAGGGGTCTATTACGTACGTCCGAAACACTGGCTCGTAAGACGTA
>NC_069405.1:51013257-51021218 GCF_026875155.1 Cherax quadricarinatus
CCATCATCATCTTGCCAGAGGCGTGCCGTCATTACATCTCGGATGCCCCTCCAAACTGCAGTATTCCTACCCCTCCTTCCGCGTGCAGGCATTGCACTACCCACCTCCAGTATTCAAGTCTGGCTAATTGGTTTCCCTGAATCCCTTCATAAATACTACCTTGCCCACACACCAACAGCACATCAAGTCATAAAAATCACTTGTCTCCATTCACTCCTATCTAACACACTCACACATGACCTGTTGGATGTTGAAGCCTTTCACATACAAAACCTCCTTTACATCTCCCTCCAACTTGATACAGTGGACCCCCAACTTACGATCAGCTCCCAACTCGAACAATTATGTAAGTGTATTTTTGTAAGTGCTTTTGTAAGTGTATTTTTGGGGATCTGAAACGGACTAATCTAATTTACAATATTCCTTATGGGAACAAATTTGTTTGGTAATGGCACCCAAACAGCCTTCTGGAATGAATTAATATCGTAAGTCGGGGGTCCACTGTATTTAAAATACACTTTCAACAGAAAACCAAAACTTAATTTCCATGACAAAGAATCACAATAGTTAAAACCTTGGACAACATTTTCGTACATCTCGCCAATAAATGAAAAATTTGCAAGATAATGAGTAAAATTTTTTAAACAGTTTAATGTAATATGGTCTTATGGCAAAAAAATTTCATGCTGGATCATATTTTCATTTTTGTAATCGATGCAAAAAAAAGCTGAAAAAATATTCATATTACCAGTATAAAGAAGCTAATATAAAATATACAGTATAATGATTACAAGTGAGCAGGGAGTAACAGTCATTTTTAAATCCAACTTAACAGTACAGTAAACAAATTTTCAATTAAAATTCTATTTACTACAAAAACTTGGATATACTGTACACAAAAGTAATGGCAAACCTATAATCACCCACATTACATCTGACCACTTGTGAAAATATAATAGTTTGTAATGTTGGGTAAGAGCCTTTGAAAGGACATTTCATTCATAAGTACAAAAAACCCTTGTCTTTTTCATAAGTCACAAGTTGATATCCTGCCTTACTAATTAACCCTTCTAGATAGCACTGACAGTAAATGCAGAAAACCTCAACTATATGTCATGAACTAAATACAAACCAAGTATCTGCACATTTGTGCTGGAAATCAAATGCTTCACAGGAAGAAAAAGGTAAGAGCAAGTGTTGCTGCCCCCTCCCCACATACATAATACATTGGTTTCTTCCCTCCACATCCTTGGCAATAAACAAGTATCACCACGTGACAGGCATACCATAGTCATAACTAGATGTATTTTGGTTGCCGCTCGATCCAAGAAAGGTATCCCCATATTCCATAACTCCAGTCCCCTGTGTCATAATGCAGGTGACTGGAATAGTGTGGCATAAGTTGATAATGCAGTTAAATATTTGTATGGAAGATCTCAAGGGAATCAAAAGAGGCATTCGCAACTCATCATATGGAAACTAATATTCAAATTTCTTCAATAAAAAATTGTAAATGAGGACAAACAGTTCAAATCTAATTGAAACCTTTCAAGGAAACCAATATCCTAAAATACAACACTCATTAAACTAGAAGCCACTCAGAAGTTGCATTTAAAGTCATCAGCATGGAAGGGTTGAAGCTAATCAGGTGTGGCACTCGGAAATTATAGCATGAAAAGCATTACATATTTCAATTTTTTAAATTTCTTCCAAAAAAGAAAACTGGGACCAAACTTTTCTCTAAGGAAGTTCAGCAAGTTTTTAATAGCAAGTACAGTGGACCCCTGAGTTACGATGGTCTTGAATTACAATAATATTGGGCTATAATTTACATTCATAAAGGAATTGCTTGGAGTTGCTACAAAAAATATGAGATACAATATGCGTACAATGGTCAACGCAGGGGTAGGCCTCAGCCAATCAGCAATGCCTCTCGTTTGCCTCTCAGAAAATGTCTTGAGCCAACAAGAGTATCAGTGGGGGGCGTGTTTGGGTGCCTTAGCAGCCAACCAGTGATGGAAACGAATGTTTCCCCATTAATAACTAAATAACAAAAAGGCACAATACTGTGACTGGAACAATACACAAATAACCCACACACAGGGTACACCAGCTTTTAAGGTTTGAAGCTGAAATAAGAGGTATTCTCTATTACGTATATGGAAAAAAAATTGCTAAATAAAATTGGCAAACTGAAATTGACACAGCTCAAAGTGAGTGACAAGGTGTTTTAAAAAAATCCACCAATGGTAAGGTTGAAACTAATCAGAAAGAGCATTCTTGAGTAAATGATCTGATTCAGTGATTCCAAGTTTTAACTATTTCAGTAAAATTTCAAATTTTCACCTACTCACACTAAATTCTCTTCATGGCACCCTTTCCCCGCTGAAATCCCCCCCCCCCCCCCCCTACCCCCTCCCCCCCCCCCACCCCCTGAGCCATGCCCCCCCGCCCCCGTCCTCCCCACCCATACCCCCGGGAAGATAAAATTAATTTAGTTCACACTTAGTCACTTAATATATTACACTGCTACTTTTATTCTGTCTAGCTCGGTAACATAGGATATTCATGATGCAATAGGATAATGTCGTTACATAAATTATACTTCTTCTTCTTCTTCTTCTTTCAACAAACCAGCAGCATCCCACTGAGGCAGGGTGGCAAAAAAGAAAAACATAGTTTCTCTTTTAATTTAGCAATTTATACAGGAGAAGGGAGTTACTTCATTCCCTTGCTCCCTGCATTTAGTCGCCTCTAACATCACGCATGGCTTCTTACGGAGGAAGAATTCTGTTCCCACTTCCCACATGGGAGATAAGAGGGAAATAAAACAAGAACAAGAAAAACTAGATGAGTAGGTGATGAGGGTATCATGATTTAGATGTAAAGGAAAAAATTGGATATCAAATTTGGGGAGGTGGAGTAGGGAAGAAGTAAATATTTTCAGATACTTGGGGAGTTGACGTGTCGGCGGATGGATTTATGAAGGATGAGGTTAATATAGAATTGATGAAGGAAAAAAGGTGAGTGGTGCGTTGAGGTATATGTGGGTTCAAATAACGTTATCTATGGAGGCAAAGAAGGGATTGTATGAAAGTATAGTAGTACCACACTCTTATATGGGTGTGAAGTTTGAGTTGTAAATGCAGGCAGCAAGGAGGCGGTTGGGGCAGTGGAGATTGTCCTGTTCTTAGGGCAATGTGTGGTGTAAATATTATGCAGAAAATTCGGTGTGTGGAAACGTAGGAGAAGGTGTGGAGTTAATATAAGTATTAGTCAGAGGGCTCTGAAGAGGGGTTGTTGAGGTGGTTTGGTCATTTAGAGAGAATGGATCAAATACAAGTAGAATGACTTGGAAGGAAAGCATGTATATCTATAGGGGCAGGAAGGCGGGGTTAGGGGTCGTCCTGGAAAGGGTTGGAGAGAGGGGGTATATAATAAAGGAGGTTTTGGGGGCAAGGGGCTTGGACTTTCCAGCTACGCCGTGCGTGTGCGTGTTAGATAGGAGTGAATGACAGACGAAATGGTACGGGGACTGACGATCTGTTGAGGTGTGAGCAGGTTAATATTTAGTGAAGCGGATTCAGGGAAACCGGTTATTCTTCATATAGTCGGACGCGTGTCCGGAAATGGGAAGTACAATGCCTGCACTTTAAAGGAGGGGTTTGGGTATTGTCAGTTTTGGGAGGGATATGTGTGTTATCTTGATATGTGTATGCCTTCTAACTGTTGTATTGAGCACCTCCTGCAAAAACAGTGATAATTTTGCGAGTGTGGTTGAAAGTGTTGAATGTGATGAAAGTATTTTCCTTTTGGGGATTTTCTTTTCTTTTTTTTTTTTTTGGGGCACCCTGCTCGGTGGGAGATGGCCGACTTGTTGAAAAAAAAAAAAAAAAATTCAGGAAAAACTGAATAGACAAACTTATTCTGGAGATCGGGAAAGTACATGTTAAAGTGAGTGTACCCCAGAAGGGGAAGGTTAAGGGATAATACGCCATGTTGGATCATTTTGAACTGTCAGGTACCAAGTACTTGAAACAGCTACAGAATAAGTGATGGTCATGATGTTTCATTCTTTCGTGTCACCATGCCGTGATGGGAAATGTTAATGTGTTAATAAATAAAATGCACTTAAACTATATATGTTTCCAACACCTTGATGATTGAGAGATGCATTCTCAGTTTCTTATGCATGTAAACTATGACCTACTACAACAACAACAACAACAATATAATAATTAATAATAATATAATAATAATAATAATAATAATAATAATAATAATAATAATAATATATAATAATAATAATGTGTCCTAGGTAGTAGGTTGGGTAGACAGCATCCATCAGGGAGGATACTACCATCTGGCCAAGTGTATTGTTAAAACGGGAACAAAGGCCTGTAATTGTTTTAATCGATGCTAGATTGCTGGTGTCTTTTATTTCTTTGTATCTTACTCATGCAAGATTTCTGGTACATTTGCTACTACTGTTACACTTAGGTAACAATAACAGACTTGTTATTATGCATATATATAACACCTCTGGGTTTTCTTCTATTTTCTTACTAGTCTTGTTCTTGTTTATTTCCTTCTACCTACATGGGGAAGTGGAATCAGAATTCTTCCTCCAGTTAGCCATGCGGGTTGTAAGAGGCGACCCTAAAATGCCAGGAGCAATGGCAGTAACCCCCATCTCCTGTTTATATACTAAATGTTAATATACACATTTGGGGCCACCCTGCCTCGGTGGGATACGGCCGTTGTGTTGAAAGAAAGAAAGAAGACCTCCATGGGGAAGTGGAACAGAATTCTTCCTCCAAAAGCCATGCGTGTTGTAAGAGGCAACTAAAATGCCAGGAGCAAGGGGCTAGTAACCCCTTCTCCTGTATATATTACTAATGTTAAAGGCGAAGAAACTTTGTTTTTCCTTTTGGGCTACCCCGCCTCGGTTGGGATATGGCCGGCTCCACCATGTCGTTGAAAGAAAGAAAGAATTAATAGTGCGTGAAATAAGCTTTAAAAAATTACTTCATTCCTCTACCTTTTCCTCTCACTCCATTTTTCCTTCCTTCTTTCTCCTCCACTTCTTGAAGCATTAACAAGTCCTTCTAATTCTACCTTTTTTTTTTTTTAACAAACCGTATCCCACCGAGCAGGGTTGGCCAAAAAGACAAAACAAAAGTTTCTTTTTTAAATTAGAAATTTTACGGGAGAAGGGGTTCCAACCCCCTTGCCCCAGCATTTTATCGCCTTTACAACAGCATGGCTTACGAGGAAAAATTTCTGTTCCATTTCCCCCCGGGGAGATAAGGGAAACAAACAAGAACAGAAATGAAAGAAAACAGAAAAAACCCAGAGGGGTTTGTATAAATTTATTTTTGACATGTTGTGTAGTGGACCAAAAGTGTAAGTAGAATAGCAAGATGTACCTAAAATTTCTGTTTTGAGACAGACAAAAGACCCCAGCAACCTCCCATCTTTAAAAAAAATTCCAGGCTTTCATTTTAAACACTTGCCAGGCGGTTACCCCCTGAGAGGTTGTTAAAAACCTACTCCCTACTTCTCCATATACTATATTACATAAATAACCCCCCTCCTGTGTAAATTCTGAATGTAAAAAAAAAAGCTTTCTTTTTTCTTTTTTTGTTCCCCCTCCCTCAGGGGGAGATGGCATGTGTTAAAAAAAAATTTGATTTTTAAACCCCTTTTCAGGGTCCTCCCGTAGATCACGTCTTTACGTCAGGGTCCAAACCGTAGATCTATCCCATGATCAGCTACTCGAAAAACTTGATTTAAACATTTTCCAAAAAAAATACACCTATTTAATTTCAAAATAAAACAATCCTCACACACGGGTTTAATAAAAAAAAAAAGAAATCATGATTTTTCATTAAACACAACTTTGCGTGTTTTTTCGTTGTTTTTTATAGTTGTTTTTGTATTTCTTGGCTCATTTGATGAAGGGAAGACATATTACGAAAGAGAGATGTTTTTGATTGGTTTTAGCATTGGAAAATGGCTTGAAACGAGCTCAAAGAAAAATTTTTAAATTTTTCCAATTAAAGATAAACAAACGCCCTCACAATTAATACTCGTCAGCTGGGGGGTCTAATATACATTCACAAATAGGGTGATGATATTTAACAATTATTCGTATTGCAAAAACATAAACTTCTATTTTTTTGGTGTGAAAAAAAAATTCATTAGTAATAAAAAACAAAATGGATTTATTTGAAAACCCCTAAAAAATAATAAAAACAGGGGAAATTTTAGTTTAGTGCCAGGAATGCCTAATTGTTCATTTGGACCCTATTTTGAAACTGGAATATTTTGAACTTTGTTTTAAAAAGGGCCCAAATTAACAATTTCCGTCACTTTATTTTGAGTTGAAACATTTTGACTTGGCATTTCTTGTGCTAAATCGATAGAATAGAGTAAATAGTAAAATAGTAAGAATTTGGTTGTTTGGGAAAATTAAGGGCCAAAAAGGGGAGTCAAAGTCGGCAAAACGCCGATTCGAAAATATCGCTGACACATCAAAATTCGCGGAGAAAATTTTTCGTAAATTTTCACAAATTTCGTACTTTTTGTTTTATTACCTTCACAAAAAAATTCCTCGTTTCTAAAAAAAATAAAAAAATTTTTTTTTTTTTAAAATTCTTGGACACTGGTGCGTGATCCAGATTTGGGCTTGGACCCTGAAGGTAAATATGTTTAACATACAATTTTTATTTTTTAATGATTAAAATCCTTTAAATTTTCTGAGAATTTAAAAAAAACCACTTTAAACCCTTTTAGGGTCCAAGGGGAAATCTCGATTGACAGCCCGGGATCCCAAAATTTCAAAAAAAAAAAATTTTTTTCTTATGAAAAAAGAGGAATCTTTTTTTGAAGGGAATAAAAAAAAAAGTCAAATTTATGGAAAACTGACGAAATTTCGCTTTCGCGAATTTTTATGCATCACATATTTAAGCTAGCAATTTTTTTTAAAACCCCGATTCCCATTTTAGGCCCAAATAAATTTTTTTCCCGTCAACAAATTCTTAGCTATTTCGCTAATATTTCTTTATTTTTTAATAGGCCAAAAAATCACCCGTCAATACCAATAAAGTGACGGAAAAAGGTAAATTTTTGGCCCAAATTAAAACCCAAGTTCAAAATTTCCCCTTTTTAAAATAGGATCCCAAAAAAACAATGCAGGGTTTGCTACTAAAATAAAAATTTCCTCTGTTCTTTTGTTATGTTTTTCGCTTTCAAATGGGTTCCCTTTTGATTTTTTATTCACTCTGAATTTTTATTCACACAAAAAAATGGAAAAATTTTTGTTTGCAAATTTTAATAATTTTATAATTTTAATACACCCATTTGTGAAAATATAAGCCCCCCCCGCTACGCAATTTGAGGTGACATTATTTGTTTATTTGAAAAATCAGCAAAATTAAATTTCCACACTTTGAATCAGTTTCAAGCATTTTTTAGTAATCAAGTCAATCAAAAACATCTCTTTTCTGATATTCTTCCATTTACAAAGAGACCAAGAAAAATTTCGATCAAATGTAAAAAAAAAAAAAAACTGCAAATCACTGTTTTAAACCCCCTTTAGGGTCACAGGCCCTCTCCGAAACTCTTCTGGGGCGGCCAAATTTTAAAAAAAAAAAAATTATTTTCTCTTATGAAAAGATAGAGAATCTTTTCCGATATAAAACACCAAAATTTGAAATTTTTAGAAAACTTTCGGAATTAGGGCCCGCAAAGTTTGCGGTCTCGGCGTGTTTGCATCGGGGATTTTTCCCCCTTTGAGCCCCATTTTCGGCCCCTTTCACTGTACTAGTCGAAAAAAACATGAATATTTCGCAAATCCCAATTTTTTATCGAATGGGGGCAAAAAACCCCTCATTTTTAAATTTAACTTCCCGTACATGGTCAGAATTTTGCAATTTTGCCCCCCAAAATTTTAAAAA
>NC_069405.1:51021718-51121718 GCF_026875155.1 Cherax quadricarinatus
AAAAATGGACATACAAAAAAATTCCTATTGATTTTCCCATGTTTAATATAAATTTTGTAAAAAAAGTATGCAAAAATGTGCCCAAAATCTGGAGTGGTCTACCAGAAGAAAAAAAAAAATTTAACATAAATTAATAAAAAAACTATACAAAAAAAAAAAAATGCTCTTCTAGCAGCACTGTATGACCCTGGTGGATTTAGCATTTAGTTTTGATAATATGCACTGCTAGTATGAACATAAGTATAATCATAACTAAGTGCTAAACCCAAAAGGGTCATACAGCACTGTCTACTAGTATTACTTTGAATGTGTTACATTATTATTAATATAATCAAAAAGAAGCGCTAAGCCACAAGGGCTATACAGCGCTGCGAATGTGTTACAGAACTATTGGTTTTTGCATGAAAGAAACAATATAAACCAAGTTTTGTATCACAAATATGTCTTGGAAAACAAGTTATTTATTACCTGTCTTAAATTTTTCATTATACATATTAACACTGACCTGTAATTCATTAACTCGCCTTGCTTTATATTGGCATCATTTTTTTTTTTTTTTTTTTTTTTTTTTTTTTTTTTTTTTTTTGCTCTTTTTTTTTTTCTGGCACTTTAACCATCTCTGATAATTTGTTAAACACCTTTGTTAGTTATCTTTGGTTCTAATGCCTTTTCTGTATCACTAGTCTCTACTTGTTTCATGCTTAAAAGGTTCTAGTTGGTTTCTTCCTCTCTCTCTGGTACTGGAACTTGCTCACTTGTAAAAACCCTAATATGCACATTACAGTGGACCCTCGACCAACGATGGCATCGTATAACGTTAAATCCAACTAGCGATACATTTTAACGCAAAAATTTTGCCTGACTAGCGCTAAAAACTCGACCAACACGATTCGTTCCGTTCGAGACGCATCCACGTGTGGCCTTAGCACGCCTCGCTTGTCCCGTGGGTGCCAGTGTTTACAAGCCAGCCACCGCGGTCGCATACAATCAGAACATTTCATATCATAGCGTCACCTTGGGCCCCAAGAAAGCTTGTAGTGCCAACCCTGTGATAAAATGGGTGAGAATTAGTATGGAAATTAAGAAAGATTTTGAAGGGTTTAGGGCTAACCCTGAGACACCTATGCCAGTTGTGGAATCCATTGTGCCTACTTCAAAGATTAAGGCAATGTGTGCAAAGTGGGTTGAGCTGCAAACCTTTATGGATGAAAATCACCCTAACACATCTATTGCAAGCCATGCTGGTGACTATTAGTGACAATGTTATGGCCCATTTTAGACAAATCTTACAGGAACGGGAGGTACAGAGCTCTATGGACAGATATGTTGTGCAACAGAGGTCCAGTGACTCAAGCTGGTCCTAGTGGCATTAAAAGAAGGGAAGTAACCCCAGAAAAGTTAAGAACTTGACACCTCAAGTCATAATGGAAGGGGATTCCCCTTCTAAACACTAACACCATCCACACTCTCCCCTCCTCCCATCCCATCAATCATCACCAGATCTTCAATAAAGGTAAGTGTCATGTAATTGTACGTCTTCTTCAGTTTGTATTAAAATTAATATTTCATGTAAAAATTTTTTTTTTTTTTTTCAATACTTTGGGGTGTCAGGAACGGATTAATTTGATTTACATCATTTCTTATGGGGAAAATTAACTCGACTAACGATGAGCTCTCAGGAACTGATTAATATCGTTGGTCAAGGGTCCACTGTATATGAAATTTTGTTAAATTATTTTCATATCCTGTCATTTCCTCAGTGTAACCACTCAATTCTTTATAATTTTCATTCTAATATGGCCTGAAAAAAAGCTTGATGTTTATGTCCATTCCAGATTGTTTAGGTAAGGAAGCTGATAAAGATAACCATTTCTGACTTCTGCCAGTTTACTGGGTTAATTACTTGATTTTTGCCTCCTGTGGATGATTGAACTGAATAAAGAAGTAGATACTTAGTGTTTCAGTGTTCTTGACCGAGAGGGGGGGGGGGTATATATGCTTGTAGATATTGTATGTATACGCAGAAAAGTGTTTAAATATTTTTTCCCTTTCAAGACATTCTAAGTCACAAATGCTACTTTCTCTGATACTTTTTTTATTTACAGGAACCTCACAGGCTAGTGGTGAAAAGAAAAAAGAAGAAAAAGAAAAAAGAGGTACAAGCATCAGTGGAGCCAACAGAACCTGAAGCACAAGAAGAGGCTATGGAGCCACCGAAAAAGAAAAAGAAAAAAAAGAAAGTAGAAATAGAGTAAAATAAAATGTACACAAGCTTATTTGCAGCCTTGCATTCTTTAAGAATTGTGCAACTTTTTTTTATATTAATGAAATAAAAAAAATTGGGCATGGGGATACAGTATAAGCATGTATATTACTATGTACATACTGTTTGCAAGAATACAGGAAGGAGAAACATGGGTTTTAGGGTGTTTAAACAGTGTGTTATAGGTCATTACATTAATTTTTCTTACAAAAAGCTATTTTATGAATACTTTGTTTTTGCATACCTGATATGTCTGTATGTATCCCTTAATCTCTAATAAATTTAAACTTTTTTTTTTTAGCATCTTATTGTGGAATAAAAACCTTGGAAATCACGAGAATTAATCTAGTGTGTATTCAGTTTCATCAGTGCTGAGACTTGAGCTCTGGAACTTGTATGCTGATTTATAATAATAAAGAAGACACTAAGCCCACAAGGGCTATACAGCACTTGTAGCTGAGATATTGCTCTGGAAGGTGCCAGATTCTTGAATGTAGCATTATAGGGGGAAGAATATACGGGACCACCACACTAGTACCCCATATCTAAAAATCCAATACAAAAAATTTTTCCTAAAGCTATAATTTTCCCCAAATTTAAAATACCTTATAAATATCGACTTTAACAATAAAAAAACAGGGGAAATTGAAAAAAAAAAATAAAATTAAAAATGCATTCACATAGGGGCCTTTAGAAATTTTGGGCCAGGGGGTTCACATCATTTGGGAATAAATTTAGCCAATGTTTATCTGGAAATCAAAAGAGTTTTTCCCAGGAATTTAGCCCATTCGGGGCCCTTTTATACAAATGTCAGGCCCATCTTGTTTTGGCGGGCACCAAATACAAAACCCACTCCTGAAAACAAAGCATCTTATGAAACTAAAAAATTAGGGAACCCTTTCCCAAACAAAAATTTGTTCCGGACCCAAAGGGGGTTTGTATCATGAGAGATTTATAAAAATGAATTACTTATTTTGGAAAAGACAGAAAAACCAGAAAAAGACAAAAAGAACATGCAAAACACTCGGAGGAACTGAAAAGGGTGGGGGGGAATGGGGTTGTTTCAGAGGTGAAAATGGGTATTTGGGGGTTTACATTAAAAAATTAAGACCAGTTAAGCCATGGGGAAGGAAATATGTCAATTTTTAAGATTTTTTGGGGAAAGTGAAGACAGGTTTCCATATGTATTTTTTTTAAGAGCGGGTATGAGGAGACCCATAAAAAAAGGGGGTTTTAATCTGGCAAATGGAAAGCTGGGGGGGCGGGGCTGTGAGCTAAGAATTGCCCCCGAACCCAAACCTATAGGAGAAAAAGGGAAAAGCAAGGTAGTTTCCCATCAACTATGCAAAACCCAAAAAACTGGGGCCCAAAGACTCCCCCCCCTTTGGGATAACCCATCAGGGCCCAAAAGAAAAAAGATTAAGATTAATCCCCTTAAAAAAAATTTTTGGGGCAAAAAGCCGATAATACCCCAAACTGGAAAGAGTTTCCCGTTACAGTAGGGCCCCTTTAACGGCAGGAAAGGGTTTCCAGGCTCCCGCTGAGAGCAGGCCTTTTTTTTTCCACTTTTAACACTAACATATATTAAGCAAAACAGAACTAAGCTTTAAAAAAAATAAAAAAAACACGGTACTTTTCATTATTTCCCTTTTAAAAATTTTTTTTTTAAAGCCCTTAACCCCCCTGACTGCCCAAAAACCCCATTTCGGGAAAACCCTTCTATTTTTAAAAAATTTTTTTAAAAAAAAAAAAATTATGAAATAAATAATTTTTTCCACTGCTAATGGAAAACCAAAAATACAAAATTAAAATCAAAAACTTGGGGAAATTTAGCTCTCGAAAATTTACCCGACCCCGGGAAATAACATACACATGGCAATTTCCCCCAACTTTGAGCTCTATTTTCACAAATTTCCCAAATTGCCCCAGTCGACCAAAATCATAGCTAGTTTTTAGAACTCCTTTTTTTTTTCTCCCCAGTTGAGTAAAAGAATCTCCCCCATTTCCCAAATTTTAAAAACTCCCCAAAATTTAAAAAAAAGATCCCCAATTTTTAAAAACGGGGTCCAAAAATAAACAATGCACATTCTGGCACTAAAATGCTTATCCTCTTTTTCAACGTCACTTCCCCTTGCCCCCTCTTAAATTACTTTTTTGCTTTTTTGATTTTGATTTCACACAAAAAATAGATGATTTACTGTTATGCAGACTACGCATTATTGTAAAAGGGGTATAAATAAATCAGTGCACTTTTTAAAAGGAAAATTTAGACCCCCCAGTTGTGGTGGTGAATTTTTTTTGCTTACTCTTGAACATTGGAAAAAATTTTTTAACATTTTTCCCAAAATTTGACCCTAAACTTAAAGGGTCTTTTTCCTCGTGAAAAACAAATTTCAAAATCATCTATTTTCTGTAAATGTTTTCCATTCTATCAAATGGCCAAGAAAACGAGAATACAACAATACTTTTAAAGAAATACCCCTAAAAGGGGGGGGTTTTTTTAACCCAAAAACACAGTTGGAGTTTTTTTTTTCCGTTATGCACTGCTTTTGCGGGCAGGTTTTTTTTATAGTTTTACACTGCCCCACGCCCCAAAATTCTCTTCCCTTGGGGGCCCTATAAGTTTTCTCCTGTTTTGGGTTTTAAAGGGGTTGCAAAAAATTATTGAGTGCACAGGGCCCTCATTTAAACGCCCTTTTAATCCTTTGCAGAGAGTTTGTCTTTAACCCATTCTGTCGTTGTCCAAATTTAAATTTTTCCCCCATAAGAAAAAAATGGAAACCCAAATTTTAATCCGTTCCAGATACCCAAAAGAAATTAAAAAAAATTTTTTTCCCATAAAAATTATATTTTTCCCCTAAAACAAAAACAATGAAAAAAGGCAGAATAAATACTTTAATAAAAAATAAAATGACACTTACCTTTACTGAAGATGTATTTGATAAAGGAAAGGGGAGAGGGGAAAGGGGGGCAAGGTTTGGATTTTTAAAACTGTTTGGAAGGGGGGGGAAACCCCTTCCAAAAGGATTTTGGTCCCAAAGCCCTTTTTTTGGGGGGTTTCCCTCCTTTTTTTGGGTTTTTAATCCCTTTGGGGGAAAACCGCTTGAGAGTCACTGGACCCCTGTTGTCCCCAAAAAAAAACCCGGGCCCCCAGAGAGCTCTGTTTCTGGCTTTTGTCTAAGTTTTCCCCTTTAAAATGGGGAACATTGTCATTGTAGATGTTGATACCCTTTGCCCCCCAACGGGCTGTGTCACAGTGAGTTCATCCATAAATGTTGAAAACCTTTGCCCACATTGTAAAAATGCCCTTTAATAATTTGAAGAAGGCAACTTCCTCCATCTCTTTTCCCCCCTCGGGGGGGAAAATTCCCTAAGCTGGGGTCTGTTTCGGGTTGAAAACCTCAAGCTTTGAAGTCTGTAGGGGGTTAGCTCTTCATTTTTTTCCTCCCCCAACTTTTCCCAACATTTTGGGCCACAAACCTCCAACCCCCATGGATTTCCCCCAATGTCAAAATGGGATTCCAAAAATGGCAAAAGGCCCCTCGGGGTTACCCCCAAAAACCCTTAAAAAATCCCTCTTTTGTACATTTTCCCTGCCCCAAAAATTTTCCCCAAGCAGAGTTAAAAGTCCGGGCCAAGTTACTCCCTAAAAAGGGCCTTACCTTTGGGTTTCATGAACTGGGATACTAAATTTAATCTTTCCAGAACTCTCTTGGGGGTAAATTCATTTGTCGGAGGTCACTTCAAAGCACTTTTGAAACTGTTTTGGGTTTATACATTTTTTTTTGCAATTTGAAATGACCTGCGGGTCCTTGGGCTCGGGAAAGGGGGAGGGGTTGTTGGGGGGAAAAAAATTTAATTTCCCAACGAAAAAAATCCCCCCCCCTTAAAATTGCGGGTGCGTAGTAAGGATGAAGGGGAAAGGGTTTTTGGTACCTGGAGAAGTTGATATCCTTGGGGTGAAATTTGACCCCCAAACAAACCAAAAGGGAAAAAAACCCATGTTGAAAATTTTCTAGAAAACAAGGCAGCCGGGGAAGTTTCCCAAACTTGCCTATCGGGCATCTGCTTGACAGTGGGGGATTGAAAAGATTCTGTACGAGGCCCAAAAGTACGCCCCATACCTTGAGTATGCCCCCTTTCTTGGTTTGCCTGCCCCCCTCCCCCCTCTCATCTGCAAAACTCCCTTGACGGGTAGAGAACAGAGCAAACGTCCATCTCTCACCTGGACCCCCTGGATAAAATCTGTCTTTTTCAGCAAAAGCCTTCAACCACAGGGAGGGATGTGGGTGGCCTTACTGTTATGCCCGGGCCAATATTGTCAAAGTCCCCAACACTTTGATCCCTTCAAAGGACAGCGTGAAAAAAGTTTTTATCCCAAACAAGGGGGCAAAAGCAGAAACCCAAACCCCCGGGCTGTCCATTCTTCAAACTTCACCCCAAATTGAGATATATATCCCCAGGATGACCGAGTATGGAACCATTGTACAGCTTAATGATGTAACGAGATAACGTCAGTTGATCAAATGAAAATGCTGGCCCAGGGGAGGGCTCCACTTCATCCTGTTCCCTATTGTAGTCTCATAACAAAAATGCTTTAAAATGAGCTGATGAGGAAACAGCTCTTAGCTTGTAAAAAAGTTGGGAACCCTTTAAACCTTTAAAATAGCTTGCCCAATAAACGGGGAAACCTTAACCTTGTAAAACCCCCGTGTAAAAAAGGGAAAAAAAAAAAAAAAAAAAAAAAAATTGACACCCACTTTCAGTCACCCAACCACCACCCCCCCCCCACCCGGCCAGCCACCCGGATAACGAATTACCGTTCCGATTTTGTTTCTTTTTACTTGGGGAAAAAGGTTAAAATTTACATTCGGGGAAATGACAATCCAGTGGTATTCCCCATTCACTGTGTCGCCCAATACATAAGAAAAACATAAACATGATACTGTATGCAAAATGAAAAATTTTAAACAATATTTTTCCCTACCATGTATCATTATATACATTACAAAAAAAATTTTAAAATATAACAATAAAAGTAAATTAGGAAAAAAAGAATAAATAATGATTGAAACATTAAATTCATTTCTAGGTAGGTAGTTTATATGGGAAAGGGTTTTGCCCATTATCCCTACCCCTAGTAGTTGGAAAATTTTAAAGGTTCGTTTGCATCCTTTTTGACTTACGCCCCATTGGCCCCCAACCCCCCCCCCAAGTTTGGTCTAAAAGTCGGATTTTTGGGTGTATTATAAATATACAGTGGACCCCCCAAAAAACGTTTAAAGGGGCCCCGAATGGGACCAATTATGTAAGTGCGTTTTTTAGTGAATTTTTGGGGTCTGAAATGGAAAAATTTACTTCACAAATTCCTTATGGGAATAAATTCGGTCAGACGGGCCCCTGAACATACTTAGGGAGGGGGAAAAAAATATCTTTAAACCGGGGGTCCACTGTACTTCTTAAAATAAACCCCCCAGAGGATTACTATTTTTAACCCCAACCCTCCCCCCAAAATGTTTTTATGCTCTAACCGGGAAGGGAAACCCCATCTGAGTGGTAAAAAACGGGAAAGTGTAACGGCCGTTACCCAAATTTTTTTACATTTTTTCCGTTTGGCGTTGTTTAATGGGGGTCCAAGGAAATTACCGGGATGATTTCCCGGGGGTCAACCCCCCCGGGGCCCCCGGTCTTTTGCCCGGGCCCCCTGGTGGTCACGCCTATAAACCCAGGCTGTACTCCCTGGTTTGCACGAAAACCCAAACGTACGAGCCACACCCCTGGCGGGTCAGGTCCGACTTTAAAGGGTGCTTGTCCCAGTCCGGGCTTGAAGACGAAAAGGGGCTTTTAAGTACGTCCAAAAACACTGGCTCTTTAAAAACAAAATACGGCCAAAAACAGTCAAAGAGTTAATGTGGGGCGAGAGGGGAAAAAAGTATACTTATTTGCGGGAAATTTCAAAATGTAGGAAACCCCGGGCATGGCCCCCACACCTAAAGGAAAAACCCATATATAAAATTTAAAGCACCCCCAAAAATGACATTATTACCTCAACATACCTTGTTAAACCGTTTTTAAAATTTAAAACTCCCTTTAGATGCCATCAAAAAACCAAAGGGGAAAAGTCAGGGCCGAAAATTGTAAACAAACCCTAATCCCTTTTTTTAAAGTAGGGGCCCGGGCCCCAAGTTTTTCTTGATAAAAAATTTTCTCGGGCTGGACCAGAAAAAATGAAATTTTTTTTTCCCTCCATTTGGGGCTCCCAAACATAAAATTTATGTGATTTTTTTACTTTTGGGTATATAAAAACCCCTTTTAAAATTTTTGGAAATTTTCCCAAATTAATTTAAACGGAGAGGCAGCTCATGAAAATGTAAAAAAAAAAAAAAAACAGGGTGGCACATGGTGAGGGTTATAAAGAGAGTCAGGTGGGGGGAGCCGTACAGCGATTTTTGGCCCATAATTTCAAAGCCCCGGTATTAGCAAACACTGTAAAGGGGGCCCCTATGTAAAATCTCTTTAAAGCTTAGCCATGTCACGCTTTTTTGCCCCAGGGAGCCCATGTACAAAAATAAAAAACAGCTTTTTAAAAAGGGAAAACCACAGGATAAAAATGGGGGCCCATGAAATGATGCCTCTTTTCCCCCTACCCAAAATACATAAATCCTCAGACAGCAGAAAGCAATGCAAGATCACTGTTTTATTCAAAGCAGGCCCCACATTTTTCACTGGCGGTTTCAAGGGGAAAACGAGGAATTTACGAGTGACTGGGCATGGAAAAATCCCCAAGAGCAGTGTTAGCCTGGCCCCTAAAAATTTCACACCCAACCCAGTAAGCCAGGGCAGTAAAAGACCAAAATCCTTCTCACGGGTTTTATGTGATGCCTTTCCCCATCAGGGGGCCCTGAAACTGAGTTTTCCAGAAATTTTCTTCTGAAAAATGGCTTTCGTAAAATTTTTTCAAAAAAAGAACATTATTTTATAAGAGCAGTGATCTTGGTATGGGGGTTATTTAATAAAATGTTTTTTTTAATTCTCTTTGGTTTTGGGTTTTGTAAGTTTTTTTCCCTTGGTGATACTGGTATTTTTTTTAAAAATTTGGGCAAAAAAAACTAATTAAATGCATTAATCTCCCTTTTTTGTAATTCATTCACAATGAATTTTTTCCCCCCCAAATTCTTAAAAGGGGAGGGGGATGACTTTCCCAAGGCCTTTGGGAAAGCACTCAAGCTTTTTGAATGAAATTAACTCTACACAAATTACAAAATTTAAAAAACTTTTCATACATTTTTTTTAAAAATTTTTTTTAATTTTTTAACAAAAAATACAATAAATAATGAAAAAAAATAAAAATTTTTTTTAAAGTTTCAAGTTTAGTTTTCTAACATACAGCCCCCTTTAAAAAACCCTTTTTTTTCCCCAAATGAAATAAGCTTGCAACTTTCGGGTAAAAAAAAAAAAAAAAAAAAAAAAAACTGTTTAGCTGGAGAAGATTAAAAGTATATTAAAAAAAATGTTTTCCTACTTAATTTTCAAAACTTAGACATTCACTAAAATAAAGGTACAAAAAAATTAAGCTATGTATTTTTTTTTTCCATGTTTAAATTAATTTAAGTTTTAAAATTTTTTATTTTAAAAATTTAAACATGCTTCAATTCACTCTTTTCTAAACTTTTATCTTTAATTTTTTTAAAAGAAAAACCCAATTTTAAAATTTCTTGTGCAGACAGTAAATACAGTTTTACTCTGAAATTCTCTCTCCAAATTTTCCAAACTTTCAGGAAAAGGTCCCAAAAAATTTTTGACCAAAAAAAATTTTTTCCCAAGTGTCTTTCTGTTTTTTCCCTTAAATTTTTTAGAAAAAGAAATTTTAAAATGATTTTTTTTTTAATGAAAAACCCCAAAAGATTTTTTTTTACTTGTGACAAAAATCAAAAATTCCCTACTGAAAAAATTACTGCTATTCATCTACAAATCTTTCTTTTTATTAAAAAGCACGTTTTGGCAAAAGGAAAATAGTTTAAAACATTTGATGGGAAAATAAAATTGATTTTAAATTTCCATTTCTGAAAAAGTAAAGAAATATATATATATAATTATATAAAATTTTAATATATATATTATATAGAGAGAGGGGAGGGGAGAGAGGGGAGGGGGGAGAGGGGAGAGGGGAGAAGTGAGAAAATAGAGAGAGAGAGAGGGGAGAGATAGAGAGAGAGAAAAGAGAGATAGAGAGAGAGAAAAGATAAGAGAGAGAGAGAGAGAGAGAGATAGAGAGAAAATAGGGAGAAAGAGAGAGATAGATTATATATATAATAAATTAAATATATTATATAATAAATATATTTATATAAAATATTTTAAAATATCACATGGGGGCCTTTTTTTTGCCTTGGGATGAAAAAATATGAAAACCTTATTTAAACAAAGGGAAAAAGTTGAGACAGATAGGGGACACTTTTCAAAAACCAAAATTTAAAACTTTTTTTAACTGCAATTTTTCAAAAGCAAAATTTTTTAAATTGTACTACCATTTACAAAAATTAAATTGTATTTTTTGCACAAAAAATATATTTGGAAAACCGTAACCCCCACTTCAAAATATCCCCCAAATTTAATTTTTTTTGTTTTTTTTTTAGTACATACTATCAAAATTATAATGGCTATAATACATTTGATAGTTAAAAGAAAAAAAAAACCCCAGTGAAATGGAACTTAAAAAAATTTGGGCAAAAGTTTTTTTCATATATTGCCGGGGAAAAATTTAAAGTACTTCTGATTTAAGCTTTTCTTTTTGACAAAATAGAAAACCCAATTTAATAGGGCCCAATACTAAAGTAGGAAACATACGGTTTGATTTTTTAGCTAGTCCCATTTTCCCCATGGAACCCACTACTGTAAAAAACTAACATAATTACTAAACAAGTTTCCCCCATATACCTTCCCAATACTGACTACAATATCCACTTACAGTGCTCATTTTTTAAGGTTTATGCTGGCCCCCTCTAAATACACTAAAAAATAGGGCCCCCCTTGTCTTAGGAAAACCTTTAATGTCAGAAAGTGTTTAAAAAAAATTCTTTCCGGGGTTTTCAGGGGGAAAATTTCCTCCGGGACTCATATGAAAAGAAAAGCTGACACCCTTTTTCCCTAGTAAAACCCATTTTATCAACCCCTAAAATTTTCTTAATGGGGGTTTTAAAAGTCGGGGAATTTTTTGGGTCGTCATAAAAAAGGGGTTCCCTCCCAAGAAATAAGCCAATGAAAAACCCAAATTTTGTGTTTACTCCCAATAAAACATTTTGAAAAAACCCCTTGTACCACAGCACGTAAAAGATTTGGGCAAATATAACAGAGCAAACCATCCCCGGGGCGGGGTTCGAACCCACAATCAGAAAGTAAATAAAACCAGATGACGCGTACCCATTTGGCCCAGCTGCCCCCCAATAAGATTCCCTAACTAGGTATATTTTTTACCCATGGGAAGGGTTACCCTAGGGCCCACTGTGCCCCACAAATGCAAACCCTTCCTATGGTTAGATAGATAATCTTATTTGGCTAGCTGACCAGGGTTTAACCGCAGTCTGAATTTTTAGGGACTCTCTGTTTGGGGGGGGTTTTTTAAACCCTCCCCGTGGTATGGTTTGTTTGCAATCGTGTCACACGATTTTGTGAGTCTTTGTTAATAACAGGACAAGCCCCTAGTTACATGGACGTGCTATTTGTTTGGAAATTTTTATTAACTTTTTTCCCTAAAATTTAGTACAAACCCAAACATGACATGGGAAACATGGAACAAAAAAAAAACCACCACCACTAGCCTAGAAAAAACCACCTGGATGTATCAGTAGCCTAAGGAGATTCTGAAAAAAATACATACGGGAGTTCCCCAAAAAACTTTTTGTCTCATGAAAAACCCTTTCCGGGAAAGGGTAAGAGTACACTTTGCCAATAAAAACACTGGGTAGAAGGGAAACCTAGTGTATTTTAATGATAAGCACTGTATACGATAATACATGCAAAATATTTCGTGTGGCCTGGTATGTACTCAAAATGTAAAAACATTAAGTGCTATAGCAAACAATCACCCTATGTCATTTCCCAAATATACAAATTTAAAAATGTGACAAATAATGTACAAGTTTTCAGAAAAAAATGATGCCCAAAACAAAAAAATGAATAAACTGCAAAACCCTGAAGGGCAGATTAAAAAAAACAAAATAACCAAGCCTCACTTTAGAACTTCTAATAAGGGAAATTAAGTACAGGATACTTTCAATTAAAAAATCACTAAAAATTCCCTGAGCCCTTTCTTATTTATATTAGCAGTGTCCCCAAAGACAGGGGTTTAAAAAACTTGCGTAGTTTTTTGGGGGAAAACCCGCACCCCAGTAGAAATTTCTGATTTTTCCGCAATGGGGGTTTTTCAGCTTCCAAGAAATTTTTGCGGTCTTTTTCAATCCCAATACCCAAACCTATAATGTGGAAAAAGAATAAAACAGAAAAAAGAGGGATCATAAAAAAAAGTCGCCCTTTTAGTGCTGGAAAATCTGGTGCACCCTCTTCCCTGAAGAGGCTGGATTAAACAATGAGTTAATTTAGCACCTTACTGGGGTAAGTATACCTTATGGTACTAGAAGATTTTATTTTATTAAACACTGGGGATTTCCTAAATTGAAAGGGATTAACTTTTAATTTCTTAGTAAAAAAAATATTTTTAAATTTTTTTCTGGGATTACTGTATTTAATATATAGTATTGCAAATCCCGTCAGTACATCAAAAAAGAAATAAAGAAAAAAGAAAAAAAGAAAACTTACGCTTATTTTACATGAATTTTTTCACATACCGCCCCCTTTCCACCGAGGTAAGGGGGAAAGAAAAAAAGAAAACTTTTTCCACCAATCACTCCAAACATAATTTTCGAGGGGGCCGTCATTAAAAATCTCGGATGCCCCCTTTAAAAAGCAGTATTCCCCACCCCCCCCCCCGCTGCAGGCATTGCACTACCCCCCCCCCAGTATTTAAGTCTGGGGTAATTGGGTTTCCCCCGAATTCCCTTTTATAAATCCCACCTTCCCCCACACCAACCCGCACATCAAGTCTAAAAAACCTTGTCTCCCTTCACTTTCCCATCAAAAACACTCACACCAAAACCTGTTGGATGTTTTAAGCCTTTCACATACAAAACCCCCCTTTTAAACTCCCTCCCAAATTGAAAAAAGTGGACCCCCCCCTTACGATCACTTCCCCAAAACCCAAAAAATTTTTGTAAATGTATTTTTGTTTTTTGGTTTTGTAGTGTATTTTTGGGGGTCTGAAACGGGCTAATCTAATTTTTCAATATTCCCTTTGGGAAAAAAAATTTGTTTGGTAAGGGACCCAAACAGCCTTCTGGAAAAGGGAAATTTAATTTTCGTTAAACGGGGGTCCACTGTATTTAAAATACACTTTTTAACAGGAAAAAAAAAAACTTTAAATTTCCCTGCCAAAAAAATCACAAAAGTAAAAAAAAAGGACAACATTTTTTGTTTCCTCTGCCCAAAAAATGAAAAATTGCAAAAATGAGTAAAATTTTTTAAACCCGTTTTTTAAAGTAATTTGGGCTTAAAGGCCAAAAAAAAATTTCATGCTGGATCATATTTTTATTTTTTTTAATCGAAGCAAAAAAAAGCTGAAAAAAAATTTTATATTACCGTTTTAAAGAAACAATATAAAATTACGTATAATATTACAAGTGAGCAGGGGTAACGTCTTTTTTTAATTTCCCAAATTAAAAGTACAGTAAACAAAAATTTTTAAATTTAAAATTTTTAAATTTTTTAAAAAAAACTTGGGTAAATGTACAAAAAAAGTAAAGGCAAACCCATAAAACCCACATTACTTGACCACCTTTTGAAAAAAATAGTTTGTAATGTTGGGGGAAGAGCCTTTGAAAGGGGCAAATTTAAATTCCCCTAATTTTCAAAAAACCCTTGTCTTTTTCATAAGGGCCCCCAAGTTGGGTATCCTGCCTTAAATAATTAAAACCCCTTTTTAGATAGCACTGACAGTAAATGCGAAAAAACCCCAACTATAGTCATTTAACTAAAAACAAACCAAGTATCTGCACATTTGTGCTGGGAAAACAAATGCCCTTTAAAAGGAAGAAAAAAAATAAAGAAAATGTTGCTGCCCCCCCCCCACATACATAATACATTGGGTTTTTTCCCCCCCACATCCTTGGAATAAACAAGTATCACCACGGACAGGAAAACCTAAATCATTAAATAAATGTTTTTGGGGTTTCCGCTTTGACCCCAAAAAAGGTTTTCCCCCTATTCCATAACTCCAGTCCCCCGTGTCAAAAAGCAGGTGAATGGAAAAAAGTGTGGCATAAGTTGATAATGCAGTTAAATATTTGTATGGGGAAAATCCCCAAGGGAATCAAAAGGGCATTCGCAACTCATCAAAGGGAAAATAAATTCAAAAAATTTTTTTCAAAAAAATTTGTAAAAGAGGACAACAGTTCAAAACTAATTGAAAACCCTTTCCCAAAAAACCAAAATCCAAAATACAACACTCATTAAATAGAAGCCCCTCAAAGTTGCAAATTTAAAATCAACAGCATGGAAGGGTTGAAGTAATCCCGGTGTGGCACTCGGAAATTATAGCATGAAAAAGCATTACATATTTCAATTTTTTAAATTTTTTCCAAAAAAAAAACGGGACCAAAATTTTCTCTAAGGAAGTTCAGCAAGTTTTTAATAGCAATACAGTGGGGCCCCGAGTTACGATGGCTTTTAATTACAATAATATTGGGGTATAATTTAAATTTTAAAAAAGGGAAATTTTTGGAGTTTCTACAAAAAATTTTGGGGAAACAATATGCCCTACAATGGTTTAACGAGGGGGAGGCCTCAAACCCCAAACGCAAAAGCCTCTCGTTTGCCCCTTTAGAAAATGTCTTGAGCCCAAAAAGAGTATCAGTGGGGGGGTGTTTTTGGGTTTCCTTTGCAGCCAACCCGTGATGGAAAAAGAATGTTTCCCCATTAAAAAACTAAATAACAAAAAAGGCCCCAATACTGTGACTGGAACAATACACAAATAACCCACACACAGGGTACACCAGCTTTTTAAAGGTTTTTTTAAGCTGAAAATTTAAAAGGTATTCTCTATTAGTATTGGGAAAAAAAAATTTTCTAAAAAAAATTTTGGGAAACTGAAATTGGGCCCCTCAAAGGGGAAATGAAAAGGTGTTTTTTAAAAAAAAACCACCAATGGTAAAAGGGTTTAAACTAATCGAAAGAGCATTCTTTGGGGTAAAAGATTTTTATTCAGTGATTCCAAAATTTTAAAATATTTCAGTAAAATTTCAAAATTTTTACCTACTTTACACTAAACTTATGGGGATCATCCTTCTTTCGAAGGGATTGTTAAAAATATTTTGAAGGGCAATCTGTAGCAAACTTCTTTGTTTTTTAAAATTAAAAAATTTAAAACCATTACTTTTAAATAAAAATTTTACCAATTTTGGGGGTTTTAAAACACCAAAGGGCAAACATAACCTTTTTTTTAAGAAGCAAACACCGTGGTGAAAATTTGGAAACAATCAGATGAGTCATTCCCCTTGGTTATGGCCGGGGTTCCAACAATTTCCAAACTTTATTTTTAAAAACAAATTTTTTTCCTGCATACCACAAAAATTAATAGATACAGGTTGACCACCACTATCTGGGATCATTGGGTGCCAAAATTAGTGATTCTGCAAGGGGTTACAAAGTGGTTAGGGGGTTTGAATCAATTAACCCAATGGTGAAAATTTATCATTGGCGATTTTTCCAAACCCCTTTAAACCCCCAAATTTTTGGGGGCCCCTTCCATTGTTCCAGTCTACCAAACTCCACTATTTTTACTAGTATTCCTTTATTCCCCGTCAATTTAGTACAAGAAACTGCCCACTTACCTAATTCCCCGCTACCAAACAAAAGGTCAGAAATGGGAATTTGGCTAAATTTTACACAAATTTAAGAGATGCCAAATTTTAAAATAGGGTTCCAAAATAAACAATGCAGACATTCATGGCACTAAAAAATATTTTCTTTTGTTCAACAGTCACATCTCCCCGGCCCCCCCTTATATTTCACTTGCTTTCCATTTTTTAAAATTTATTCACACAAAAAAAATAGAAGATTTACTGCTATGTAAATACTGCACTATTGTAATAAGTATAAATAATGTCAAACCCCTTTGTGACTGTGTTTAAACCCGCCAGTTGGTTCGTATTGGAAGTGACGTTTTAAGGGGATAACCCTGCCTCAGCGAAAAAAATTACTTTCCACTAGTTTGACTCAATTTTAAAAGGGACTTTCTGCCAAAAAACCAAAAAAATCATATCTATTTTGTAGTATATCTTTTCCTTCTATCAAGTAAGGCCCGAAAAAGGGGAAAACCATAAAAAACCCAAAAAAAAAATACACCCACCCAAAATCGGTTTTACACCATAAACACAGGGCACGTTTTTTCTCAACATGCATGAAAGCTGCGGATTTTTTTATGTAGTTTCACACTCAACCCCCACAGGGCCTATTCTCTCCCTATGTAGGCCCAAAAATTTTCCAGTCACAGCTTTCCCGGAGTGAGCTGGGCTCATGGTGACCACCCGTGGCTTTAAAGCCACCCCTTTTCTTTTATGGTGAATTTCGTACAGGTATGTGGGTTTACACAACAAGACGTATTTCTTTTATTTGTTGGGAAACCTGGCTAGGCCCGAAAATGGGTTATAAAAAAATAAATGGAAAAAAAGAAACTGGAAAAGATTTTGCAACAAGTAGCCCCCCCTAACATTAAATTTGGGTTGGTGTGGCAACTCCAGAAAACTGAAATTATGCTTTGCCGAAATTATTTTGCTGGAAATTTCTAATGGAACCAAAATTTCGACTGCCAGATTAAGGGGGCCCAAACCCGGGACTTGCTGGGCCCCAAGATACATCGTCATTAAATTTTGAAACCGTTCATTTAAGGAAAATCAAAAAAAATTTAATGTTTATTTAAAAGAATAAAAATTTCAAACTATTCCCTACTAAAGCTGTCAAAAACCACACCTACATATTAAATTTCCCCTCTCCCGCATTTTTTTGAATTTTTTTAAACAGCTCTAAAAAAATTTTTTTGCTTTCCCACCCGGGATTTTGGAAAAATTTTTTAGGCATTCCCAAGAAATGGGAAAGGGTTTTAAAAAATTTGGTCATAGGGCAAAATGATTCCAAATTTTTTCTAAGAATTTTGGGTTTTTATTAAATATTTTACAATTTTTAAAAATCGAAGATGATTGGGGTGAGGCATTCTCAAGTTATGGGAAAAAAAAATTGAAAAGTTTTAGGGAAAAAAAAAAATAAAAAAATTAAAAATTCAGGCAAAAAAACCCCTTAAAGGTTGGAGATACCTAATTTATGAAAAAAAGTTCCTCCACAAAATATTAAAAAAGATAGCTTGACTGTGAAGCTGATAAACTTGTCCCTTTTGGGGGACCCAATAATGCGACAATTCAACCACATCAAGGGATGGGACACCTTTTTTTATTCCAGGGGTAAATATGCAAAAACAAACGAAGAACACTCACAAATTTTAAGAAAAACAAATCCATGTGAAATTTTAAAACAATTCTTTTAAACCCCAAGGTGACTGCCCTCCTGGTAGTTTACAGTCTCCCCCCCCATCACCATAAATCAAAAGGACTCCAAACACCAACACACAGGGGGACAAGGCTAGTTTTCTTTCTTTTTTAATATTTTTTGTAAAAAAACCCTTTCCCTTAAATTTGGTCAGTTTTTTCTATGCTAAAAAGGTTGAGTGGGAACCAAAAGTTACTTTCCAAAAAAAACTGTCCCGATAGAGAATTTTTCTACTATAAAATATTTTTTTTTAGTTCATTTTTAATCAAATTTGTTTTTTTTTTCAGATTTTTATGGGTAAATATTTTTAACGGTGTAGAGGTGTTTTAAAACAAGGTTATATTGAACAAATTTTCAAAAAATTTATAATATTCCCTTATAAACTCAACACCCAAATTTTGTTTTCAGTACAGTACAGTACTGTATGTCTTATTTGCTTATGGCTTTACAAATTTACCCTTTTTTTAATAAAGTAAAGTTTTGGCACATCACAGTTATCATTTCTAATCAAAATAAAAATATGACCCACTGTATAATGGGAAATTTGACATGGGGTACAACCCTTTGGTTTCTTTCTTTCGGAAAAAAAAGATCTTTAAAGTGGTTTTATGTTCCCTTTTTTCATCAGCCTTTCAGATTGTACAGTATACCCCAATTTTGACCCTTCCCAAATATTAGTTTCTACCAAAAACTAACTCTAACAAGCTAATTAATTAATTTTTGATACTGTGAATAAAGGGGTTTAAAGAATGAAAAGGGTTTTTGGTCCACTAATTTTCCAAGACTTTTTTTAAGTTTTTACCTTTTCACACTCCAACAGCACAGCAAGCCATAAAAAATTTCTCATCTCCATTCAAATTCAAAAAAAGCCTCAAACAAGCCAGTGGATTCTCCCAAGGGCCCCTAGGCCCCTCAAAACCTCCTTTACCCCCTTCCCTCCCAAACCCCTTCCCGGGGTGACCCTTTTCCTCCTTCCCCTTACTCCAGATTCAAAAAAACCTTCTTATTCATTATGCTGCCCTTTCCCCTCTAAATTTTTTAAACAAAATTTCCCCAGGGCCCCCCCGGGAAATTTTAACTAAGGGGAACCCCCAAACCCCCTTTTAAAATTTTTACATTTTTGCCTTTTCAAATTTACATTACACACTGCCCTCAAATTATCTCCACTGCCTCCAGACTGGATAGATCTAAAACAGATGAGGGACTAAACATCTCAAAAAAGATTTCTTTAAGGGTTTCCCGGAAATGAACACCCCAAATATACCCCCTCCATTTCTTCCCCTGCCCCCAATTAAATGTTGCCACTGTATTCAAAACCCAAAAAACAATGCTGGGAAGGAAGGCTCCTGATACTGGAAGGGACTCTTGTTTGAAGGATTTGGATGTACTCCAAATCCATGTAACGGTTTGAATGCTTTTCCCTTTTTCCCATTTTTATGACCCTTACAGGTTTGTGCTCTCCCCCATGAAAGTAACAATGTCACACAAAATTTGTTTTTCCCCCCGGCCCCCCAAAAAAAATATCTAAAAAATTTGGGCCCTTTTCACGTGTCTTTTCATCAACTTTTCAGTATTTTATACCATTAATATGATACCCCCCAAAGTTTATTTTTTTGTGTTCTTAAAATTGCATTCTTAATAAGGAGGTACCCCATACCCCCTTACCACCACCCTTCTTTCCCCTAGCCCCATTTCAATTAAAATCTAACTATAGATATCTTTCCTATCTATAAACCCTTTTTTACTCCATTTTTATTTTTTCAATTCTTTCTTGCACTGATGCCAAAAACCCCTTGAAATCCATCTACCTTTTTTTCACTGCAGCACTGTAAATAATTTTTCAACCCTTAAAAAAATGAAAGTTTTGAAAACCCGTTTAAAAAAAAAAATAAAAAATATAACTTAGTTTTTTTTTAGCTTAGTCAGAAAAAATTTTTTGCCGAAAATTAAATTAGTATAAGATTTTAAAATAATAAAATAACCCAAATTACTTTCTGCCCCCCTTTTTTTAAAAAAATAATTTTGGGCAAATGGGGCACTCTATTCAAAAATTTTTTTATAAAATCTGGCCAAACACCCGGAAAAAAAAAGAATAAACCTATAAAACAAAACATGCACCCATGACCCCAAACAGTTTTTGGAAAGTCATTAAAAAAATCAAATTTTTTTTCTTAAATTTTTAGGCAGAAAAAAAATTCTGTACTGTAACTATAAGTTTTGCCTTTTCATTTAAACTGCCACAGAAACCCTGAGATGATACGAAGTGAAGAGGGAGGGTAAAAATACATTACCAAATTTGGGATAAGTGTTATTTGGAAAAGTCCCCCAAAATAAAAAAGGGAAATGAATATGGGAATGCATTTGAAAATTGGGTTTTTATTTTGGAAGGGTGAAATGAAAAAAAAATGAAGAAACCCTGACAAAAAATATTTGGGGACTAAAAGAGGCAAAAAATTGACAACAATTAACAATAACAGCAAATCAACTTTAAAAGCCATTTCAAATAAATTTTCCTCGAAAAATTCCTGCCATGAGGAGGATGGAAATTTTATCACCACCTTGAGGTCCCACCCTTAGCATGAAGGTTCCCAACGTAAAATTTGTTTTAAGAAACGGAGTCTGGGGTTTAGGGTACCACCCCAAAAAGGGTTTTCTAAATAGCTCACACACTGAACTACTAATTCCTGTAGAATTAAAAAAAAATGGATTATAATTAAAAACTGCTCCTATTAAAAAAAAAACGTCAATATCGTTATGTCTAAAGTGAAATTTAAAAAAAAGAAAAAAACTTAATTGTCTTTATCATCACTGTACTTTTTATTCAGTTATACAGCAGGGACTCGAAAAATGCATTTCATTTTAATGCTGTGAAAAAAAAAGAATGAATGCAATGGGAAAAACAAATTATTGTAAAATAAAAAATTTTTAAAGTATTGGCGTTTGGAGGGGTATTTTGTGTATCTTTATAACGTATAGTTCAAACTGTTTTTATTTTGGCCCCTTTTGCAAAAAACATTTTTTATTGTGAGTGGGTGAAAGGTTGAAAGATGATGAAAGCATTTTTTTTTTTTGGGGGTTTTTTTTCTTTTTTTGGGGCACCCGCCTCGGTGGGAGGGGGCCCCCACTTGTTGAAAAAAAAAAAAAAAGTATATGATAATCAAACAAATGCCGACCCTAAAAGAGCGGGGTATAAAGCAATCAGCGAGCCCGCGTTAAATTAAACCCGTTACCCCGGAGTGTTGGGAAAATCCACTGTGCAAACCCCCGAAAGTTTTTGGGCCCCAAAAAAAAAAGAAGTGTGAAAAACCCCAAAAAAAACACTACAATTTTAAAAAAGGAAAGGGCAATTTGGGCCCGAAGGTGTGGTTTCATTATACGTCATTTCACTTAACCCTTTCGGGTTTTCCAGAGGCCCCAAATTTCAAAGTGCGCACCTTTTCCAAGAATTTTCAAAAAAAAATTTTTTTTTTTCTTAAGAAATGGTAGAGCCTTTTTTTTTGAGGTAAAAAAACAAAAAGACGAAATTGAGGAAAACTGAGAAATTTGCCTTGTGAATTTTGTTTGTGTCAGCGTTTTACGCATCGGCATTTATTTTTATTTTTCTTCCTTTTTAGAAAAAATACATTATTCCAGTTGCCCCAAATTCTTAGCTATTTCACTGTAGTTTTTCTTTTATTCTAGGGATTGGCAAAAAAATTTTGCCAAGTAAACTGTTTCAACTACAAAATAAAGTGATAAAAAATTGGGTTTTTTGGCCATTTAATCAATGGTAAATTACTATACAATTTTTAAAAGGGGCCGAAAAAACAATGCGGGCATTCCTGGCCAAAACTAACATTTCTCTGTTCATTAGTTACTTTTTCAGGCTTTACAAAAGAATTCCATTTTATTTTTTTTTACTCATAAATTTTTTTTTTAAATTTTCAAACCAAAAAACATGAATTTTTACAGTTATGCAATTGTATAAGTAAAAAATAATATCACCACATTTTGGGGAACGTATAATTAGACCCCCCAGCAGGCGTGTATCGAGTGCAGGTCTTTTGTTTTACTTGAAATCGGAAAAAAATTTAACATTTCCGCACTTTAGCTCAGGTTAACCATTTCCAGTACAAAAACCCAAAAAAAAAACTTCTATTTCTGAAATAATTTTTCCCTTCATAAAAATGAACCAAAAAATTTCGCAAATACAACATAAAAAACATACAAAAAAACACTGCAAAGTCGCTGTTTTAATGAAAATTACGATCTCAGTTTTTTTTCTTCATTACACTTCTGCTGCAGGATTTGTTTTATGGGGTGGCACACTACCACATTGATGCTTTCTCTCATATCTGGGCCAAAAATTTTCCGCTCACCGTTTCAGAGGCCCTGGCTCATGAGAGTCCATGGTTTGGCCCCCTAAAACGTAAACCCGTAGATCTACGGCACGCCCCTAAAAGGGTTTTTAAAGTCGCAGTTTCACGAACCTTTAAAAGTTTTTAAAGGGGACTTACTGTATTTAAAGACAATACAAGAAGTGCATTGGGGGAAAATTTATCAAAAAAACAAATTCTCCCGTATAAAATAAATTTTTTTTTTTTAACAAGTGGGCCCATCCCCATGAGGCAGGGGCCGACCCAAAAAAAAAAAAAAACCCCCAAAAAAAAAAATACTTTCATCATCTTTTAAAAACACTTTCACCTCATCAAATAATCACTGTTTTTGCAGGGGTGCCAAACAAAACAGTTTAAAAGATATACGATAAAGATACACAACAACCCCTCCAAAACGCTAATACCCCGAACCCCTCCTTTAGATTGCGGCATTGTATTTCCCCTTTTCCAGGACTAATCCGGGGCCCAAAATTAAAAAAAAACCGTTTCCCTGAATCCCTTCACAAAAAATTTACAGTAACTAATTTATTTTAAAAATCAGATTTTTATAAATCAATACATGCAGGGGTTATTTCTACACACAAAAAAATACAATGAAAGTGTTTTCTAAACCTAATTAAGAAAAAAAAAAAAGCAAAATTTAATAATCTTCTCATCTAGTGATCCCCCTTCCCCCCCCCCCCCCCAACAGCCCCCCTCAAACTCAAACCCAGAAAACCAGTTTTTCCCCTTTAAAATTCTATAAAGGAAATCAGGAACACCAGTACCCAGTTTAATTTAGGGGGTAAAAAATACAATGGCCCCCCAAAAAGTAGAGGGGGTTTTGCAATTCATTATTACAACTATTTTAATGTTGTGTTGCTTAACAAAATTTAAAATTTAACCTACAAACTGGAGCAAAGCAGAAATTACCTACTCCCCTGTTTCAGATCATTATCAAGTCTGATAATGGTCTAGGACGATAAAAATTTTTTGTTTTTTTTTTCATTCCAGTATAGAGGACTGTGAATTACTCCACCCTATTAGTGTTTATTCTTCCTTCCAAAATTTGTTTACCAATTAAAAAAACCACCCAAACATTATATTAGAAGCTCTAAATTTAAACAGCCTTTACAAGAAGTTTAAAGTAGCCACAAAATTATACTGATTTTGTCATTAAACCCCAGGCCAAACACAAAAGACCAATCACATTTTTTAAACCCCAAATTGTATTTCTTAAGTCTTTCTGGTTTTTTTTTTCTTGATATTCCTGATAACAAAATCTTTTCTGTTTACGAAAGTTTTCTAAATATGTTTCTGTTTCCAAAACCTTGAAGTTTTAAAAAATGGTTCGGGCCAAACCCAACCCTAAAATTAAAGTATGGTGATACCCACGATGAGGTTGGTTCTCACACTAGGGGGAAATTAAGCTATATCAGCAATTTTTTATCAAGACAAATGTACCTAAATGGTATATCAAATGTTTCTTAATTTATGATTGTGGACTCTCAGAAAAAGGGGTAAAAACCAAATGTTTACCATATAAAAAAGAAACCATTTTTTATCAAAACAATTAATGTTATAATTTTACAGTACTGTGGGTCACAAGAAATAAAACAAAAACAAAGAAAAAATTAATGGATTAATAACTGACTATCATTTACATTGGTAGGTTGCTGGGTTTTTTTCTTTTCCATAAACACATGGGATAAAAGGTACTCTTGCTCTTCTATTACACTTAGGCATATTACACATGCATGTCCCCATATTTTTCACACCCAACGGGGTTTTCTTTATTTTTTTCAAAGTCTTGTCCTTCGTTTTTCCTTTTCCCCAGGGAAAAAAATGGAAAAGAATTATCCTCCGTAACCACGTGTGTCAAAGAGGTAAAAAATGCGGGGAAAAGGGCTAGAAAATCATTCTCCTGTATAAATTACTAAATTTAAAAAAGGAAACTTTACTTTTTTTTTTTAAGGTCCTTGCCTCGGTATGCTGCCAGTCATTAAAAAATAAAATCAACGGTATTGAAAATTTAAGGTCATGTTATTTATACAGTAATGGAATGTTCAACAATGTAAGTAGTAGTCGTAACCACTGCTATGCAGCCAATAACCCAGAAGAGTATTATTTAATATTAGTTTGACAGACAAAAATGAGAACAAAAATTACAAAATGATGATTACCCCTGATTTTTAAAAAAAAACTTTAAAAATACAAATGTGTGCAGTGCTCATAAAAGGCCCTGAAACATCAATCGCAAAAAATGTTTCACGATCAAAGATTATGAATTTATTTCTAAAAAAATGCAAATTTTATCAAATATTCAAAAAAAAAACCCCCAAATTCCCCTTGTTCTTTTAAAATTTTTGAATACAATGGTAATTTATCCCTACAAAGTCATGGCCCCAGGTTTCCTTGTGGGGATTCTAAACCCCACCTGTAAAGATGTACCACATATTTTACTCTTTACAAAACCCCTTGTTGATTTTGAGTGTTCTACTTCCTCAGTTTTAGCCCACCAATGCCCTTAAATTGCTTGAGCAACCCGGGAAATTTTGCTGAGAAGCCTGCGGCCAAAACAGCATGGTGGACAGCTAACCAAAAAGTTAGCTTCGCTAATCTGCTAACTAAAAAAATTAGCTCTGCTAACGCTAAACCGCTAAAGGGTTGAGAAAGTTAGCGAACAACGCTAAACATAACTTTTTCATGTAATTCAGACGTTTAGTTTTCTGATCTTTTTTTTATACTTTTAAGACTTTTAGAACATCCGGAGGTTTCCTTTAAGATAAGAATGCCAAAGGTCATACGATGATCAGTGCACTATCAAAAATAGCGATTGTTTTAATTTTGTGATGCAATGCAAGTGCCCGACAAGGGGCACACTTGTCACTGTACTGAAGCCCATGCACCCGAACAGACGATTGCTTATTTAACGTTTTCTCATTATTCCAGTTACTCATTGTTTGTTCTTTTTTATTCTTTTTTCTGTTTCTGTTTGCATTAACTTAATTTAGATTTTGAACCCAATAAACTAAAAAAGTAGTTGAAAATTGGCTTAAAGCTGAAACCTGAAGCCAATTTATTACTGCACCATTTGATACTGCCTACAGGTCAAAAAAAAGGGTTTAAAATGAACAAAAAAATCAAACATCAGTTTCAATCCAAATAATTTATTTAAGTAAAAAAATGCATAGCAGGGGTACATGCCAATCAGATATGGTGGGCTCATTCATTCTGGTTTGGGCCCTTCTACATCACTTTATGTATCTGGTTGCCCTTCTGACATAGGAAGTACAAAATTTTGGTTTCTTCGAAACCCTTCGACTTTGGGGCAAAAATTCATCCAGGGGGGCCCCCAGTTCTGCAAAACCTGGCCATCGCCCGAGACCCCTCCAACCCAGTTGCTGCAGACTCCTAAACACCCCCAGGGAGAACAAAAAGTCTTCAATACAACGCACCCCCGGGGATCGCTGACACTGTAGACTATAACAGTGTGCTCAAGGGTTTTCTGTTTCTCTCAGGCAAGCACATTTACACGTAGTCGCCAAAAGTGTGCCTGACTGACTGTTGGGGGAAACACCCCAACAGACAGGAACAAATACATGGCCCTTGAAAAGGACTGCTTTCCGATACCAAAATATGAATTTTTTTTTGTGGACTCAAAGTTAGCGGAACTTTATTTGAAGAAGCAAATTGGCGTAACGGTTTTGAAATTTGCGGAAAAAGCTAATCCTCTAAAAAAAAGTTAGTTCTGCTAATTAGGTTAGTGGGTTAGGGGAACTGTGCCCCCACATTATACTCATCACAACCCGACTGATCAGGCACTTGCGCAGATGGTGGTGCAGTTTCCTTTCCAGTTTTCATAATCACAAAGACGTGATTATGGACAAAAATCAAGAAAAATCCTCGAATGTAAAACAAACTAACCCCTGTGAGCGACTGAGGCCCAAACCAGAGAAAAGGGCAAGAGACGAAAAATCCTTCAGGGAATCTCACCCTGCTGAAGAAGAGTTTCTGCCATGGCTGCCCCTGCTGCCCGCACAACCCCAAATTTGTGCAGTCACTCATAAAAATTTACAAAACAAGTTACACCCTTATTTTTTTTATTACTAAAAAATTAAAAAGATTTTTTAAAAAATTTTTTATTAAAAAGAAAAAAGTTAGGAATTCAATTTTAAAACCATTCACAAAGTAATTATAAATTTGAAATATAGTTAAAAAAGCACAGAATATAAGGTAACCATTTTCTCATCACATTTACCTTTTTAAAAATTTGATAGCTATATTTTCTAAAAAAAAAAAAAAAAAAAAAAAAAAAAAAAAAAAAAAAAAAAAAAAAAAAAAAAAAAAAAAAAAAGGGGACTAACAAAATTTTTCACCTGATGTTAAACAAAAAAAAGTAAAATTTTTAAAGGGTCTTACTTAAAAATGACCCAAAAAATCGTTTTCTGGCAAAATTTTTTCATGGATCAGTTGTGAAATTATGGGGCCCTGGAAAAAAATTAATTAGTTTTACACTTAGTCATTAAATATATATACTGCTACTTTTATTTTTGTAGCTGGTAACAAAGGATATCTCAGATTTCAAAGGGTAAAGGTCTTTACAAATATTATACTTTTCTTTTTCTTTTTTTCAACAAACCAGCCGCATCCCCTGAGGGGAGGGGGGCCCAAAAGAAAAACAAAAGTTTTTTCTTTTTTAAAATTTTCAAATTTTTACAGGGAAGGGGTTTATAGTCCCTTTCCCCGGCTTTTAGTGCCCTTTAAACACGCATGGTTAGGGGAAGAATTCGTTCCACTTCCCATGGAGATAAGAGGAAATAAACAAAAACAGAAAAAGAAGAGAAGGGGAGAGGGATCAAATGATTTAGTAAAGAAAATTGGATATCAAAAAGGGGGGGAGGAGTATGGAAGAAGTAAATATTTTGATACTTTTGGGTTGACGTGTCGGCGGTGGATTTATGAAGGATGAGGTTAATATAGAAAGATGAAAAGGAAAAAGGTGAGTGGTCGTTTAGGGATAGTGGGGTAAAAAACTTATCTATGGGGGCAAAGAAGGGAAAAGTATGAAAAATATAGTAGTCCAAAAACTTTTATGGGGTGAAAATTTGAGTTTTAAATCGCAGCAAGGGGGCGGTTGGAGGCAGTGGGGATGTCCTGTTAAAAGGGAATGTTGGTGTAAATATTATGCAGAAAATTGGAGTGTGGAAATTGGGAAAAGGGTGGAGTTAATAAAATATTAGTCAGAGGCTGAAGGGGGTTGTTTAGGTGGTTTGGGCTTTTGAGGAAGGATCAAATTAGAATGACAGGAAAGCATATAAATTTTGGGGAAGGAAAGGGGGGGTAGGGGTGTCCTCGAAAGGGGTTTGGGGAGAGGGGGTAAAGGAGGTTTTTTTGGGGGAAGGGGGGTTTGGGCTTCCCGCAAGCGTTCGTGAGCGTGTTTGATGGGTGAAGGAGACGAATGGGATTGGACCTGACGATCGTTTGGGGTGTGAGCAGGGTAAATTTAGTGAAAGGGGTTCGGGAAACGGTTTTTTCTATAGTCGGACTCGAGTCCGGAAAAGGGGGAAATACAATGCCGACTTTAAAGGGGGGGTTTGGGGTATTTGGGAGTTTGGAGGGTTTTTTGTGTATTTTATATGTGAGTTCTAAATGTTGTATTCGAGCACCTCTGCAAAAACAGTGTAATGTGGAGGGTGGGGGAAAAGGGGAAAGTTTATGAAAGTATTTTTCCTTTTGGGGGGTTTCTTTCTTTTTTTTTTTTTTTGGGTCACCCCTGCTCGGTGGGAGAGGGGGACTTTTTGAAAAAAAAAAAAAAAAAAACAGGAAAATGAATAGAAAACTTTATTCTGGGGTGGAAAGTCAGTAAGGCATGTACCCGAAGGGAAAGGGTTTGGGTAATACAGCCTGTTGGTCATTTAACGTCATGTACAAATACTTGAACAGCTACAGAAAATGTGGTCAAGAGTTTCATTTTTGAGTCACCGCCCTTTTGGGAAATGTTAAAGTGTTAAAAAATGCATAAACTAATTTTTGATTACACCAGATGATTAGAGATGCATCTCAGTTTTTTTTGCAAGTAAACTATGCTCACAACAAAAACAACAACAACAATAATAATAATAATAAAAATAATAATAAAAAAAATAATAATAATAATAATAATAAAATAAAAATAATAATAATTTTCCCAGGTGTAGGTTGGGAGACAGCAACCATCAGGGGGGTACTACCACCTGCCAAAGTGAGTGTAAAAAGGAAGCCTGTAATTGTTTTACACGATGGTAGGATTGCTGGTGTCTTTTTTTTTGTTTTAACACATGCAAATTTCAGGAAAATTTTTATCTTTTACACTTAGGCAACTACAACATGTATAAACTATAATACACACCCTCGGGTTTTTTTATTTTCTTATAGTTCTTGTTTTGTTTTTTCCCCTTTTCCCCCATGGGGAAATGGAAAAGAATTCTTCCCCGTAAGCCATGCGGGTTGTAAAAGGCGAAAAATGCCAGGGCAAGGGGCTAGAACCCCCTTCTCCCGTATTTTACTAATGTAAAATACACTTTTGGGGCCACCCCGCCTCGGTGGGGTCGGCCGTTTTGGGTTTAAAAAAAGAAAAAGACCCCATGGGGGAAGGGAACAGAATTTTTCTCCAAAAACCATGCGTGTTGTAAGAGGCAACTAAAATGCCAGGACAAGGGGGTAGTAACCCTTCTCCCCGTAAAATTACTAAAAGTAAAGGGAGAAAACTTTCGTTTTTCCTTTGGGCTACCCCCCCTCGGGGGGATATGGGCCGGGGGGGGGGTTGAAAAAAGAAAGAATAATAGTGGTGAAAAAAAGCTTTAAAAATTATTCATTCCCCTACCTTTTCCCCACTCCCATTTTTCCTTCCTTCTTCCCCCACTTCTGAAGCATTAACAAGTCCTTCTAAATTTTACCTTTTTTTTTTTTAACAAACCGTATCCCCCCGGGCAGGGTGGGCCCCAAAAAAACAAAAAAAAGTTTCTCTTTTCAAAATTTAGTAAAATTTTACGGGGAAGGGGGTTTCCAGGCCCCTTTCCCCGCATTTTAGTGCCCCTTTCAAAACGCTGGCTTACAGAGGAAGAAATTCTGTTCCACTTCCCCATGGAGATAAAGGAAAAAACAAGAACAAGAAAAAAGAAAGAAAACGAAGAAAACCCAGAGGGGGGTGTATTTTTTATGTTTGACATGTATTGTAGTGTGACCCAAGGGTAAGTAGAAGTGCAAGAGTACCGAAATCTTGCTGTTTTTTAAGGCGCAAAAAAAACACCAGCAATCCTACCATATGTAAAACAATTCCCCGGTTTCATTTTCATCACTTGCCAGGACGGGTTTACCTCCCTGAGGGTTGCTGTCTACCCAAACCCACTACCTACTTCTTTCCAATATATATTACAAAATAACCCCCTTTCCCGTGTAAATTACTGAAAGTAAAAGAAAAACTTTCATTTCTTCTTTTTTTGTATCACCCTGCCTCGTGGGGGAAAGGATTGTTAAAAAAAATTTGCATTATTTTAAACCCTTTCAGGGTCCGTCCCCTAATCTACTCTTTAGTTCGGGGCCAAACGTAGATCTATGCCCCTGAGCTCAGCTCACTCTGATAAACTGTGAGTGGTACATTTGGGCCTAGATATGAGAGAATACATCTATGTGGTATGTGTGCACTACATAAAACAGATCCTGCAGCACACTGTGTATAATGAGAGAAAAAAAATGAAATCATGATTTTTCGATTAAAACAGCAACTTTGCAGTGTTTTTTCGTATGTTTTTTATAGTTGTATTTGCTATTTCTTGGTCTCATTTGATAGAATGGAAGACATATTACAGAAAGAGAGATGATTTTGATTGGTTTTAGCATTGGAAATGGCTTGAAACTGAGCTCAAAGTAGCGGAAATGTTAAATTTTTACCGATATTCAAGAGTAAACAAACGACCTCACACATCTAATACTCGTCAGCTGGTGGGTCTAATATACATTCACAAATATGGTGATGATATTTATACAATTATTACAGTATTGCATAACAGTAAAACTTCTATTTTTTTGGTGTGAATAAAAAATTCATTATGTGAATAAAAAATCAAAATGGAATTTATTTGTAAAGCCTCAAAACATAACTAATGAACAGAGGAAATGTTAGTTTAGTGCCAGGAATGCCTACATTGTTCATTCTGGACCCTATTTTGAAACTGGAATATTTTGAACTTTGTGTTAAATTGGCCAAATTAACAATTTCCGATCACTTTATTTTGTAGTTGAAACAGTTGACTTGGCGATTTCTTGTGCTCAATCGATAGAATAGAAGTAATACTAGTGAAATAGCTAAGAATTTGGTTGATTGGAATAATGTAATTGGCCTAAAATGGGAGTCAAAGTCGGCAAAATCGCCGATTCGTAAATATCGCTGACACATCAAAATTCGCGAGAGCATAATTTCGTCAATTTTCCACCAAATTTCGTACTTTTTGTTTTATTACCTTCACAAAAAGATTCTCTACGATTTCATAAGAAAAAATAACAAATTTTTTTTTTGAAAATTCTTGGACACTGGTGCGTGACTCCAGATTTGGGCCTTGGACCCTGAAAGGGATAAATATGTTGAACATACAATTTGTATTTTTTAACTGATTAAAATCCTTTAAATTACTGAGAATAAAATAAGACCACTTAACCCTTTGAGGGTCCAGAGGCCAAATCTCAGATTGACAGCCAGGGATCCAAGAATTTTCAAAAAAAAAAAATTATTTTTTCTTATGAAATAGTAGAGAATCTTTTTCTGAAGGTAATAAAACAAAAAGTACAAAATTTGATGGAAAACTGACGAAATTACGCTTTCGCGAATTTTGATGCATCAGCGATATTTAAGCATCAGCAATTTTGTCAACCCTGATTCCCATTTTAGGCCAAGTACATTATTCCAGTCAACCAAATTCTTAGCTATTTCGCTAATATTACTTCTATTTTATCAATAGAGCACAAGAAATCACCCAGTCAACTACCCAATAAAGTGATCGGAAATTGGTAATTTGGCCAAATTAACACGAAGTTCAAAATATTCCAATTTCAAAATAGGATCCAGAATAAACAATGCAGGCATTCCTGCTACTAAACTAACATTTCCTCTGTTCATTAGTTATGTTTTCAGGCTTTACAAATGAATTCCATTTTGATTTTTTATTCACATCATGAATTTTTATTCACACCAATAAATGGAAAATTTACTGCTTTGCAATATTCTAATAATTGTATAATTAATATCACCACATTTGTGAACATATATAAGACCCACCAGCTGACGCATATTAGATGCGTGACATTATTTGTTTATTCTTGAACATCAGCAAACATTTAACATTTCCACTACTTTGAACTCAGTTTCAAGCCATTTTCAGTACTCAAGTCAATCAAAATCATCTCTATTTCTGTACTATATCTTCCATTCTATCAAATGAGACCAAGAAATTGCGAATACAACTGTAAAAAACATACAAAAAATCTGCAAAGTCACTGTTTTAACCCTTTGAGGGTCGACAGGCCCTCTCCGAAACTCGTTCTCAGGGTCGGCCAAATTTAAAAAAAAAAAAATTATTTTCTCTTATGAAAAGATAGAGAATCTTTTCCCGATCATAAAGACACCAAAAGTTTGAAATTTGATAGAAAACTTACGGAATTATGCCCTCGCAAAGTTAGCGGTCTCGGCGATGTTTACGCATCGGCGATTTTGCCCACTTTGAGCCCCATTTTCGGCCAATTTCACTGTACTAGTCGACAAAAAACATGAATATTTCGCTAGAAACTCCAATTTTCTATCGAATGGGTGCAAGAAACCACTCATTATGAAATTCAACTATCCAGTACAGTGGTCAGA
Source organism: Cherax quadricarinatus (assembly GCF_026875155.1). NCBI lineage: Eukaryota > Metazoa > Arthropoda > Malacostraca > Decapoda > Parastacidae > Cherax > Cherax quadricarinatus. The sequence goes on from NC_069405.1 coordinate 51,053,877, forward strand.
AATTTAGCAATTTTGCCAATTTCACACAAATTTCAAAAGATGCCAATTTCCGAATAGGGTCCAGAATAAACAAGAAAGACATTCCTGGCACTAAAATGACATTTCCTCTAGTCATTAGTCACGTCTCAAGGCCCCTCTTATATTCTTTTGCTTTCCACTTTGAATTTTTATTTTCACAAAAAATATAAGATTTACTGTTATGCAGACTACTGCATTAGTGTAAAAAATGGTATAAATATTATTGGTGCACTTGTGAAAGAATATTAGACTCACCAGTTGACGTGTATTGCACGCTTGGCACGATTTGTTTACTTTTGAAGTTTGGTAAAAATCGAACATTTCTGCTACTTTGAGCTCAATTTCAAGGCACCTTTCTTTGTAAAACCAGTCAAAATCATCTCAATTTCTGTAATATGTCTTCCATTCTATAAAATGAAACCAAGAAAACTAGAATACAACAATAAATTCCATACGAAAATACACTGCAAAGTCGCTGATTTATTCAAAAAAAATGGTCAAAGTTTTTTTTTTCTCATTATGCACTGTGTGCTGCAGGATTTTTTTTAGACTGTGCACACTGACCACACAGACCCATTCTTTCATATGAAGGCCTACCAGCTTTCTCCCACTAGATTTGAGGCCGCTAGAATTTATGAGTACTAGTACGTCAAAAACCCCTACGCGTAAGACGTACTAGTACGACGAAAACCCTCAAAGGGTTAATCTAAAATTACGGTAGCAGTTTTTCTTCTCTAATTATGCACTACGTGCTGCAGGATTTGTTTTATGGTGCACACTTACCACATAGATGTATTCTCTCATATCTAGGCCCAAATTTACCACTCACAGCTTATCTGAGTGAGCTGAGCTCATGGTGTAGATCTACGGCTTGGACCCTGGCTTCAAAGCCGTAGATCTACAGGAAGGACCCTGAAAGGGTTAAACCATAAAACTCAAAAGGAAAGAGCTAGTTTCATCTACATAATACACTAATGATATAACCATCTTTGCATAATCAATCAAACTAGCAGGTGTAAAGTACTTGTAGCACATTAATATTTGCACAGTACTATATGAAATATGTATTTAATTAATTTTATTCTCCTTCATATGTCTACTTTTAATTACTAAATGTAAAAAGAAAAACTTTGCTTTTTTTTGGGTCACCTTGCCTCAGTGGGAGACAGCTGTTGTTAAAAAAAAGTCTACATTTAGTAGGACACATATGAGACACTCATGTGATTTTCTTTAGAAAATTCATCAAATTGTCAAAGTTTGCAAACTCAGAAGCCATTTACTGTACATTAATGCTTATCTAATGTACAGTACACTGTTAGGAATTTATTCAGCTGTGTATATTCATTTTAACTTTCATCATTTGATTTTAAATCACTTGTATAGTGAGAATGGCTCACATCTTGATATCCAGCCACAGCTTTGATCCCAATATACCCACTCTTGTTTCTATGTCACTAAAAGTTTTCATTCATTTTCTTATGTTAAACTTACCTCAAATATAACATTGTACTGAAGTATTTGTTGATAGTTCTCCATAAAGTGTGCCTCACAGGCTGCTCTAAGGTCTTGCTGAATTCCAGCACTCGCTGCCAGGTCCCGGCATAAACGTGCATATATTGGGGCAAACATCGGTTCATCCTGAGACTGGAATAACAAAACTCAACATTGACTAAATAACAAAATGTGCTATACTGTATTTATAAATAGTGTACATTACACTGTATTAAATTTTTCTCACTATAACTGAACTAGTTTTTTAATAAAATGGAAATTTGTGAATGTACTGTATGATTAAGACTATCCAAATGAATTTACAAACAATGCATTAAACAAACATTTGTGGTCACCATAGGGCACATACTAACCTTCATAGTGTATAGAAATATACCTGGTTGGATGAATCTTAATTAGGCCAGCATGGTGTAGTGGTTAAAGCACTAGCCTGCTAATTTTAGGACAGGCTTGCCACAGGTTCAAATCCTGCTCATTCTCTGAGTTATAACATTTAACCTTTGCCCTTTTCTCAACTTATTCATGATTGACCTACATGAAGACAGAGGTGAGTAAAAGTTGCAGAATCACTGCTGAAATCACTCAAAATAAGCCCACAAACTGGAAATGGAACATCTATTTCGAAAACTTATTTCACCCCGTCCTCCAAATCTCCTCTCTAAGCTGATGACTGTACACTGATATTTACTTAAAAGGAAATGCCAACAGCCTTGAGTGCAGGCATTAACAATACATCAGTCACTAGCATACATCAGTCATTAGCAAACATCAGTCATTAGAATACATCAGTCATTATATGACTGGAGTGTGTAATGATAGATCACACTGGCTACTAAGACAATACACATGATGATGTCCTATAAAAAAGCATGATAGTATTACTATTAGAGATATAGTAAAGATGAATTTGAGAGAACTAACAAGTGAATGAAATATGATTTGACTATAAAGAATAATATGGCAAACACTGCAAGCAGTGTGTCATTTCAGTAATCTTCAACACTGGAGAGATGTCAGTGGCCTTGCTGGAATGTCCAAGGCCCATGTTTACAAGATCCCTCAACCTAGCTCAACTTTATGGACAGCAAGAAGGAATATATTATATCCCAAGATAACCAGTCAACAGCAACTCCTCTCTGCCTGTACCTTTCTCCAGGCTCCATACCTCATCTGACTCATAATTGGAATAAGTTATTACAACAAAGAGATATTCATTCAAGAAATCAAATCAATTAACTAAAGAAAAGCTTTGACCTACCTTGCATTCTTCACGTATGTTTAGTATCAAATAAGTAGGACCTCGTCATTTGCTACACACAATGTGCCATGGAAGAAATCACAATAAAATGCAAAACTGCAAATACATGAATAATAAAAAATACCAGTGAAAAGAGGTAATAAACCTGAGCACTTTCATGTGCTTACACACACATTTTCAGAGGAATAGCAAAAATGTGTGTGCAAACATACAAAAATGCTCAGGTTATATTTCCTATTTTCACTATGGTATTTTTTTTTCATAATGTAGCATATTTTCCATCCTATAAAATGTGATTCTCCTTCCTCCCCCCCTCACCCAAAATAATAAAAAACACCTTGCATCTTATATAGCACATGTAAATGTGATAGCAGTGGAGTATGTACATGTATTTATTTATTTATTTAGAAATTTTAGCATACATACAGAGGTACAAAAAAAATACAGGTAAGAGCAGCATGCCAAAGCCACTTATATGCATAGCATTATGGGCTGGCTTAAAATTAACTTAAGATTAACTAAGCAATGATGAAATCAGTGATAAGACATTATTGTAAACAGATAACTATAAAGCACAAATGAGTATTACAAAGACAGGTCATATGGTTGCATGCATTGCTGTTCATTCAGTAGAATGGAGTATTCTGTTAGGTAGTGTATTTAAAAAAATAACAAAGTTAGATTGGGTCCTAGTGTTTAACATTTATGTGATATAATTGTGAGTAACATTTTGGATATACAATTTATAAGGTTCAGTTATTCAGTAGTTTTTGGTTTTGAGTGAGTAAGTGAACTTTGAGAAGAGACTTGAATTTATAAACAGGTAGTGTTTCTTTTATATTTACAGGTAATGAATTCCAGATTTTAGGGCCTTTTATGTGCATTGAGTTTTGCATAGCGCGAGATGGACACGAGGAACATCAAAGAGTGATCTGTGCCTTGTGTTATGGTCATGTGTTCTGTTGAGGTTGGCAAGGAGATGTTTGAGGGGAGGGTTAATATCAGAGTTATGTTTCTATGTATGTAATAGGTGCAATATGTAAGTGTGGATGTTTTGTATGGTGAGTAGGTTGAGTGTTTTGAATATTGGTGGAGTGTGTTGCCTGTAGTGAGAATTTGTTATCATTCTAACTGCAGCCTTTTGTTGGGTAATTAGTGGTCTGAGATGGTTAATTGTTGTTGAGCCCCATGCACAAATTCCATAGGTGAGATAGGGGTAAATAAGAGAGTGATAAAGGGCCAGGAGGGCTGACTGTGGAACATAGTACTGTATCTTCGATAGTATGCCTACAGTCTTGGAAATTTTCTTAGAAATTTGTTGTACATGTGTATGAAATTTGAGTCTATTATCGAGGTGGATTCCTAAGAATTTTCCCTCTGTTAGCTTTGTGATAGGTGATACGTTTATCGTTATGTTAAGAGGTACATCTGTAGCTCTGTTACCAAACTGAATGAAGTAGGTTTTGTCAATGTTTAGTGTAAGTTTGTTAGTCCTCATCCAGGTAGATATTTTCTGTAATTCGGTGTTACAGTATTGGCTAGCGTGACTGGGCTCGGGTGAGAGAAGACGTATGTAGTGTCATCTGCAAAAAGTGTGGGTTTGAGTAATTGCGAAGCATTTGGTAGGTCATTTATGTATAGGAGAAAGAGAAGAGGGCCAAGGACACTTCCCTGTGGGACACCAACTGTAATTGGTTGTGCGGAAGAGCTTGCACCATTTGCGTACACATATTGGCTTCTGTTGCTGAGGTAAGACTTGAGGTAGTTGAGGGAGTGCCCTCTAATACCATAGTGTGACAATTTTACGTGGAGCAAGTCATGGTCAACTGTATCAAAAGCTTTACGTAAGTCAATGAAGATCCCCAGCGGGACTTCTTTTTTCTCTATTGCAGTGTATATATGTTCATGCATGTGTATAATAGCATCATTAGTATTTTTATTAGGCCTGAATCCAAATTGGCAGGGGATGAGAATGTTTTGGGAGATGAGGTAGGAGTAGATTCGTTTATGAATTAATTTTTCGAAGATTTTTGAGAGAGGGTGTAAATTGGATATTGGCCTATAGTTATTCAACTCTGTTTGGTCTCCTCCTTTATGGATCGGGGTGACCCTTGCTATTTTGAGAACTGTAGGGAAGGTGGAGGATTCAATGGATTTGTTAAAGAGTGTTGCAATGATTGGTGATAGTACTTGTGACGCTTTTTTGTATATAAAGGGTGGTAAGGTATTTAAATCTCCTGCCTTGTTTTTCAGTGCGTTAATAATAAGGGAGACTTCGTATGGGTTAGTCGGAGCTAGGAACAGTGTGTTCGGGTAGTTGCCAGTGAGGTAGTCATTTGGTGGGGTATCTGAGCTTGGGATTTTATTGGCAAGGTTTTGACCTATAGTGGAGAAGAAATCATTGAGTCTGTTTGCTGTTTCTCTTGGTGGGAGTTGGGGTTCATCTGATTTTGCTAATTTTATTTCCCTATGTCGTGATATCTTTTTTGTTCCCAAAATTTCTGATAGGGTCTTCCAGGTCTTTTTTATATCACCTCGTAAGTTGGATAATCTGTTCTCATAATACAATTTTTTTGCCCTTCTTATCAGGCTGGTTAGGATTGACGAGTAACGTTTTGTTTGGTCTCTGGTTATGTGACCCATTCTGTACTGTTTTTCATATCGGTGTTTTGTATTTATGGATTTGAGAATGCTGGGTGTTAGCCAGGGACTGTTCAGTCTCTTAGCTGTCATCTGTTTAGTTTTTTTAGGGCAGTGCTTGTTATAAAGGTATTGGGTCTTTTTTAGAAAATTATTAAAACATTCGTCAATATCTGTATAGATTGTGTGTAAATTCAAGAATTATGTAGATTAAAGTAAAGGTTGGATGCGAGAAGTGGGTCATAATAAGCGTGTATGCACCTGGAGAAGAGAGGAATGCAGAGGAGAGAGAGAGATTTTGGGAGATGTTAAGTGAATGTATAGGAGCCTTTGAACCAAGTGAGAGAGTAATTGTGGTAGGGGACCTGAATGCTAAAGTAGGAGAAACTTTTAGAGAGGGTGTGGTAGGTAAGTTTGGGGTGCCAGGTGTAAATGATATGGAGCCCTTGATTGAACTTTGTATAGAAAGGGGTTTAGTTATAGGTAATACATATTTTAAGAAAAAGAAGATAAATAAGTATACAAGATATGATGTAGGGCAAAATGACAGTAGTTTGTTGGATTATGTATTGGTAGATAAAAGACTGTTGAGTAGACTTCAGGATGTACATGTTTATAGAGGGGTCACAGATATATCAGATCACTTTCTAGTTGTAGCTACACTGAGAGTAAAAGGTAGATGGGATACAAGGAGAATAGAAGCATCAGGGAAGAGAGAGGTGAAGGTTTATAAACTAAAAGAGGAGTCAGTTAGGGTAAGATATAAACAGCTATTGGAGGATAGATGGGCTAATGAGAGCATAGGCAAAGGGGTCGAAGAGGTATGGGGTAGGTTTAAAAATGTAGTGTTAGAGTGTTCAGCACAAGTTTGTGGTTACAGGAAAGTGGGTGCGGGAGGGAAGAGGAGCGATTTGGTGGAATGATGATGTGAAGAGAGTAGTAAGGGAGAAAAAGTTAGCATATGAGAAGTTTTTACAAAGTAGAAGTGATGCAAGGAGGGAAAGAGTATATGGAGAAAAAGAGAGAGGTTAAGAGAGTGGTGAAGCAATGTAAAAAAGAGAGCAAATGAGAGAGTGGGTGAGATGTTATCAACAAATTTTTTGTGAAAATAAGAAAAAGTTTTGGAGTGAGATTAACAAGTTAAGAAAGCCTAGAGAACAAATGGATTTGTCAGTTAAAATATGGAGAGGAGAGTTATTAAATGGAGAGTTAGAGGTATTGGGAAGATGGAGGGAATATTTGAGTAATTGTTAAATGTTGATGAAGATAGGGAAGCTGTGATTTCGTGTATAGGGCAAGGAGGAACAACATCTTGTAGGAGTGAGGAAGAGCCGTTGTGAGTGTGGGGGAAGTTCGTGAGGCAGTAGGTAAAATGAAAGGGGGTAAGGCAGCCGGGATTGATGGGATAAAGATAGAAATGTTAAAAGCAGGTGGGGATATAGTTTTGGAGTGGTTGGTGCAATTATTTAATAAATGTATGGAAGAGGGTAAGGTACCTAGGGATTGGCAGAGAGCATGCATAGTTCCTTTGTATAAAGGCAAAGGGGAATAAAAGAGAGTGCAAAAATTATAGGGGATAAGTCTGTTGAGTATACCTGGCAAAGTGTATGGTAAGAGTTATTATTGAAAGAATTAAGAGTAAGATGGAGAATAGGATAGCAGATGAACAAGGAGGCTTTAGGAAAGGCAGGGGGTGTGTGGACCAGGTGTTTACAGTGAAACATATAAGTGAACAGTATTTAGATAAGGCTAAAGAGGTCTTTGTGGCATTTATGGATTTGGAAAAGGCGTATGGACAGGGTGGATAGGGGGGCAATGTGGCAGATGTTGCAATGTGTATGGTGTAGGAGGTAGGTTACTGAAAGCAGTGAAGAGTTTTTACGAGGATAGTGAGGCTCAAGTTAGAGTATGTAGGAAAGAGGGAAATTATTTCCCAGTAAAAGTAGGCCTTAGACAAGGATGTGTGATGTCACCATGGTTGTTTAATATATTTATAGATGGGGTTGTAAGAGAAGTAAATGCGAGGGTCTTGGCACGAGGCGTGGAGTTAAAGATAAAGAATCACACTTAAAGTGGGAGTTGTCACAGCTGCTCTTTGCTGATGACACTTTGCTCTTGGGAGATTCTGAAGAGAAGTTGCAGAGATTGGTGGATGAATTTGGTAGGGTGTGCAAAAGAAGAAAATTGAAAGTGAATACAGGAAAGAGTAAGGTTATGAGGATGCAAAAAAGATTAGGTGATGAAAGATTGGATATCAGATTGGAGGGAGAGAGTATGGAGGAGGTGAATGTATTCAGATATTTGGGAGTGGGACGTGTCAGCGGATGGGTCTATGAAAGATGAGGTGAATCATAGAATTGATGAGGGGAAAAGGGTGAGTGGTGCACTTAGGAGTCTGTGGAGACAAAGAACTTTGTCCTTGGAGGCAAAGAGGGGAATGTATGAGAGTATAGTTTTACCAACGCTCTTATATGGGTGTGAAGCGTGGGTGATGAATGTTGCAGTGAGGAGAAGAGGCTGGAGGCAGTGGAGATGTCATGTCTGAGAGCAATGTGTGGTGTGAATATAATGCGAGAATTCGTAGTTGTGGAAGTTAGGAGGAGGTGCGGGGATTACCAAAACTGTTGTCCAGAGGGCTGAGGAAGGGTTGTTGAGGTGGGTTCGGACATGTGGAGAGAATGGAGCGAAGCAGAACAACTTCAAGAGTGTATCAGTCTGTAGTGGAAGGAAGGCGGGGTAGGGGTCGGCCTAGGAAAGGTTGGAGGGAGGGGGTAAAGGAGGTTTTGTGTGCGAGGGGCTTGGACTTCCAGCAGGCATGCATGAGCGTGTTTGCAGGATGAATGGAGACAAATGGTTTTTAATACTTGACGTGCTGTTGGAGTGTGAGCAAAGTAACATTTATGAAGGGGTTCAGTCAAACCGGCAGGCCGGACTTGAGTCCTGGAGATGGGAAGTACAGTGCCTGCACTCTGAAGGAGGGGTGTTAATGTTGCAGTTTAAAAACTGTAGTGTAAAGCACCCTTCTGGCAAGACAGTGATGGAGTGAATGATGGTGAAAGTTTTTCTTTTTCGGGCCACCCTGCCTTGGTGGGAATCGGCCAGTGTGATAATAAAAATAATAAATTTCTAGCTCAGTGTGCCAGTCAATGTTTGTTACTGCTGTTGTTAAGTTATTAATGGCTGCCTCATTGTGAAGTCTGAAGGTGACTTTAGTAGTGTCTTGGGGTATTTTACCAAGAGTTGTTATGATGAAAGTAGGGTAGTGGTCTGTGGTATTATCTGTAATTATGCCTGATTTTAAAGGGGATATGGTGTTGGTCCAGATGTGGTCAAGTAGGGAAACACTAGTCTCTGTAACTCTTGTAGGTTTTGTTACTGTTGGTAGCAACATGCAGTTACTCATTGTGTTTGTGAATTCAGTAACATGTGGGTCCTGGTCTTGCAGGAGATTTATACTGAAGTCACCTGAGAGTAGTAAGTGATCTTTGTTCATGCGTGCATCAGTTATCATACTTCCTAGGTTTTGACTAAATTGGCTAATGTTTGATTGTGGAACTCTGTAGATGTTTATCACTGTGAGAGGTTTTTGTAGGTATTTGGATTTGAATTTAGCTATTATATATTCCCCATGTTCATCCCTTGTGCAAGTATTAGTGATACATTCTAGTTGGTCTGAGTAGTATATAGCAGTGCCACCCCCTTGTTGGTCTGGCCTACAGTTGTGTATGGCTGTGTAACCAGGAAGTGCATAGACTCTGTAGTATCAGGCTTTAGCCAGGTTTCAGTTAGTGTAATGATGGACATATTGGCATGCAAGGAATTTAGTAATGCTAGGAGGTCATCATAATGCTTGCTTTAAAGATCTGATATTGTAGTTAAAGATAGTTATGTTGTTGTTGGCTCTGAGAAGTGCCTTTGATTGTTCTGCTGTGTAGTAATTACAGTAACTGTTTGATCATTTAAGTCATTAAATAAGAGGTTGGTATCAGGATCAATGCTTGTAATCATAAGATTTGTAGTGAATCTATAATTAGAATTAAGTAAAAAATAAAGTAAATATTCTAAAGCTAAAAAAAATAGCACCTGAATTATTTAACAAATGTAAAAATAATGAGCTAAGGTAGTTTTTTAAAGCTAAAATAAAGGAGACAATATAAAAGGGACTAAAATAATTTGTGGTGAACAAATAAAGTGATGATCAAATAATGGAGCTTGGGAATATGATAGTAGGTAGTACTTTAAAGGTAATTCTTTAAAGTTAGAATTATAATATAAAATTATAATATAAAAGGGACTAATATAAGTTGTGGTGAACAATAAAGTGGTAATCAAATAAATGAGCTTTGGAGTATAATGGCAAAATAGTGAACTTATTAACTTTAGCACCTGAGAATAGCACCTTGATTATTTTAACAATTGTGAATATATGAGCTAAGGTAGTTATATAAAAACTAAAAATAAAGGAAAAAAAATATATAAGGGACTACAATTAAGTAATGGTAAACAAGTTAAATGGACAGATAGCCACTATGAAATAATATTGGTTAGGAGTAAGATCTGTTTGTAATATTAAATAAGTTGAGCAGTTTATTGCACAATAAAAAGTAAAAAATAAAATGAGGTAGTTGGTACTAGCTAGCAAAAGATAGTTTTGGTACTTGCAAAAAAGTAATTGGAATATACACTAATTGCACACACAATAAAAAGTGACTAAAAAAACAAGTAGTGGTAAACAAAATTAAATGGACAGGTAAGAACAATGAATAATATTAATTTGGAGTAAGATTTGACTTGTAACATAAAATTATGAGCAATTATAGCAGTAAGAAAGAAGTAAAAAAGTATTGGAGGTAGTTAGCATTAGCTTGTGATGAAAAAAATAATAAAAATAATAATGCACAATATAATAGTAAGGTACATGCACCACATGTATATATGTATTAAGGGCACTTATCTAATCTGTTACAGAAATGACAGCTTTTCTAAGGAAGGTAGAGAAATCGTGTTCGTTTGAGATAGTATATTGTTGTCCTGTTGATGTTTTCCTTACTAGTATTTTCCCATCTCGCGTGAAACACTGATGTATTTTGTTTTCCTGTTTAAGTTTTCTCAGCCTGAACAGAAGGTTTTGACGTTTTCTTGTTAGACACTCATTTATGTACACTCATTTTTCATTGTAATTGCTGATTTAATTAGGTCCTTTCTTTTATCGTATGAATGAAGTCTGATCATTATACTGTGTTTACTTCCTGGTTTTCCTAACAAACGTGTTTCTTTGATTTCATTGTTTTGCACGATGACTTGTACATGGTCCTGTATTATCCTGACAGCAGTTTCTTTGCACTGTGCATGTGTTATGTCACTTGGAATGTGTGGACTGTTTATTATAACTGCATCAGACAACTTATCTTGTTCAGTTTTGTCGTCTTGGAAATCAAGGTATTCATTTAGTCGAGTGTGCATGTTCTGATTCCAGTCCTTGATTGCTTCTTCAACCTTCATATTTATTGTAGTTATTTGTTCGGTGTGACTGGCTATAGCTGCTTTCAGAGTATTTTCTGTGTCAACACTTCCTGATGTAATCTTCTCTTCAAGGTTTTGGATCTTGTTCTCGAGGTTGGTTATCTTGGATTCTCGTCGCTCAAGTGTTGCTTTGATACCTTTGATTTCGTTTTCTAGAGCAACGATGTAGTCCTTGATATTGTCAGGAATAATCTACTGAGTAATCATGGGTGAATCCTTTGAAGGGAGTGGAGTTGGAGGGGGAGGTCAGCCATGTTTGTTGTTGTTGTTGTTCCCTGGGTGGCGGCGGTGAGGGGGGTTGATGATACACTGGCGTTCTGCTGGGTAGACAAGTTGAGTTCTAGGGTCCTTGCTGTTATTCTTTTATTACTGATGTTGTTTCTTCTGCGATATCCTTTCATAGTATCACTGAAGTAGATACTGTGTAGCAATGGAGAAGGCTTGTTTTCTCGGAGCTTGGGTTAAGTGGTTGTCTGGCAGCGGAGGCAGTGTTTGGGTTAGCAGGGCTGTCTTCCTTAGATCTTCTATTTTTGTCAAGATTTGGGTTACATTCTTAGTATTCTTGGGTCATTTTGTGGTCTACGTGGGTTCATGTAGTTGAACTTTCACTTAGGCCATCACAAGTTTTGATGAGCGATGTTTTTTGAGGAAGAAGAGCTGGTAGGATGCCGCTGCTGCCGCTGCCGCTGCCGTGGCACACAGATACAGGAGGGCCTCGCTTATACAACAGATTAGGTTCCAGGTTACCACTGTAAAGTGAAAATCCCTGTAAAGTAAAACATAAGTCTTTTTTTCCCCCCTTTCAAATGCATATAAAAGCCTGATAGCATGTTTACACTATCATATATTAAGTGAGCAATAGAGCTAGGCCTAAAAACATACATATACAGTGCACACATTACTTACCTTAAAATATTTTCATACTTAGCTTATAGTCAGAGGTGAATATATTTATTGTAGATAGCCTGAATAAATGAAGACTGGGTATAACTGAAAACCAGTGTATTAGCAAAACGCTGTAAAGCGAAGCGCTGTAAAGTAGGGCCATCCTGTAATTAATTTTTCTCCATAAAAACTTCTCTTAAAATAGGGTAGGTCAAATACACTGGTGGATCTTATAGGATAGAATATATGGCAATTGCACATTTTGTTTTCTTGCAGAAGGTAGAACTGCAATTGTTTCAACCTCTCATGGATTATCACGAGTCCAGTAATGAACAAATGATAATTCTGGACTGTACACAATACATGGGTGTATTTCACTTAATTTTATATGAAGTATAAACAGCTTAGTGATAACCAAGGACATTGTAAATTTCACTGTGGACTTATTCTTGTTTGATAAGGTGCACTACAGCACTTGTCTTTTACTGATACTTCATCACTTCAATCTTTTACTGCAAACATGTTTTGTCAGGCACCCATACATGTGACTACTTTCATTATTTGACTATACTGTACTTGGATATCATTCAGTCATCATGCCTTGTAAGTGAAAGAATAGTGGGGAAGGTTAGTCTCCTAAGAGATGGAGAGAAAAGTATGATGAAGCTGGTTGAAAAAGTGAGATACAATAGTTAGATTTGCCTGCATTCATTCCAAACTAGTTCCTGATAAGTGTTATGTACAGTCTTTCCTCATTTAGTGACATACTAATTTAACAGCTGCTTGGGCTTACGACCAGCTCTCTGACCAGCATGCATACCTAAGTAATGTATACTAGAGCTGATATCCTCTATTATGTTTATTACAATGTACAGTAAACTGTATAAACATTTAAAAATATACAAAAAATGCTATAAATGGTGCAAAGGTGACATTAAAACAATATCTAAAAAAGTTGACACAAACCCATTACCAGTATAGCATGCCCCTCACTTAACAACTAATTCATTTACCAACCTACTCTTAGGAATGGAACTCAGTTGTTAATTAAGGAGAGACTGAAACTGTATTTTAGATAAAGATTAACATACACTGTGAGCATTTTCTTCAGCTTTTCCCATCCATATTTTTTAAACTTATCTTAAAATTTGCAAACAAAGCATAGGATTTTCTCACTATCTCTCATCCCTCAATAGTTTTTCTTTTCTCACATACATATGGTCATAATATGCCTAAAGCATATAAACATTTAAATATTTTATATGCTCCACATAATGTAAAAAAAAATACTAACCTTCTCAAGAAGTAGACTAAGAATATGTGGTAGGTGCGTGGGATCCGACAGAGGTAGCTCACGGGCCTGTTCGAGAAATACTCCAAGAGATTGCTGGGTCACCCGGTTCAAGATGCCTAACATCCGACGGTATACCTGTGCATCGCAGGCCATTACTCTAAATAATCTGTGATAGGTTCCTTAATTAACTTATTAATCAATTGCAAACACTGACTGAAACAGTGTAGAGCTGGACTCCTAACCCAGTACAGAGTAGCTCACAAACAATGTTATTAAACAATCTTACACTACATACTGCACTGTACAGCAATTTACACCTTTTCCCTAAGAAATGCATTCTTTTAGCATAAAATTCTTGACAACACAAATTTAAATGTAACATTTACCTATCATCTTACATGTCTGCAAGACAAAGAAAAGACAGCACTCCTGTTAGAGGAAATGTTCAATAGGCTTCCATATCACACCTGTTGGCAGGAGAGTAATAAGGTACCTCCTTTGATGGTTGCTGCTTACCAAACTACTACCTTCTGATAAGGCATAAGTTCAGGAGTTTTTTAAATTATATGTAAACAAGGTATGCCTTCACATGTAAATTTAGTCCAGGGTTCCTTGAAAGTTTTAAGAAGCAAAGCCAACTCTACAACTTGAAATATTCTGCTGAGTACACACTTGCTGAGTCCACATATGCTGAAAGTTACCTTACTGAGTTAATAAAGATATAAAAGTGTGATAAGCTTGGAGAATACATGCAAAGAACTCTCCTAAATTGTATATCATTTGGATATTCAACTCTCCTAAATATTTCCTACTGTTTATGCAGTGCTGAAACTTTTAGTAATGAAAAGTGACATCACAGTAATGTACATTATCTCTGTATTCTCTAGATGATAATCTGGTAAATTCTTATAGCAGTCAGTGCAATGTGCAATGTTAATATATCATATTGTAAACAGTAAATAGTATAATGTGGTATGCACCAAATATAATGGTAAGAACCACATCTGCACTACTTTATAAAATGAGAATTTACAGTTGTCTAGTAGGAAACAGTGATTCAGAATACATTTTGACAGGAGCCCCAATCAAAACAGCACAGTATATACTCTACAGTGGACCCTCGGTTATTGACCGTAATCCGTTCCAGAAGCTTGGCCTAACACCGAAATGGCCAAAAACCGAAATAATATTTCCCATAAGAATTATTGTAAATACAATTAATCCGTTCCAGACAAAAATATTCACAATATTTTTTTTAACAATTAAATCAGTATTGCATACCTTTATTGAAGACTAATACTAGCTTCTGGAATGCCTGCTACACTTCCTGCATGCCTGCTATACTCCCTGCATGTCTGCTACACTCCCTGCATGCCTGTTACACTCCCTGCATGCCTGCTACACTCCCTGCATGCCTGCTAAACTCCCTGCATGTCTGCTACACTCCCTGCATGCCTGCTACACTCCCTGCATGCCTGCTACACTCCCTGCATGCCTGCTACACTCCCCGCATGCCTGCTAAACTCCCTGCATGCCTGCTACACTCCCGGCATGCCTGCTACACTCCCTGACATGCCTGCTACACTCCCGACATGCCTGCTACACTCCCGGCATGCCTGCTACACCTCCTGCATGCCTGCTACACTCCCTGCATGCCTGCTACACTCCCTGCATGCCTGCTATACTCCCTGCATGCCTGCTATACTCCCTGTATGCCTGCTATACTCCCTGTATGCCTGCTACACTCCCTGCATGCCTTCTACACTCCCTGCATGCCTGCTACACTCCCTGCATGCCTGCTACACTCCCTGCATGCCTGCTACACTTCCTGCATGCCTGCTACACTTCCTGCATGCCTGCTACACTCCCTGCATGCCTGCTACACTCCCTGCATGCCTGCTACACTCCCTGCATGCCTGCTACACTCCTTGCATGCCTGCTACACTTCATGTTGAAATTCCACGGTGTTTCTCACTTTCTTTACCACAGGAGCTTTAATAGGAACTTTCTTTGGAGCCAAGGTTACTTATTTCACAGTTGCATTGCAAAAAACACACAAAAAAACAATGGAAAACAAGCAAAATGTTTGGATGTATAAACAGAAGCTTCCACACAGACCGAGACAGCCAAACTGACACGCAAGCAGCCCCAGCCGGCGGACGGATGCGTCCAAAATGGCTGATCACCAAAATAACGGCTGATCACCGGGAGCCGAAAAACCAGCCGATAACTGAGGGTCCACTGTATAATGTTTGAAGCTCCTAATATTATAGCATAAAATACCTCAGACTGGCCATGCTGGCTATTGGGTTTCCAAGGATTATCACAGCGACGAAGTGTTGGCTGGGCATTACTGCTGCTATTCATGTCCACATGTGGACCTTCAGGCATTGTGCCTGAAATATTATGAAATACACTAATATTATATGATCTACAAAATATTACCTCCTAAAAATTTAAGAGCATTATAATTAATAAGATAAAAAACAGCACAGTATTGCATTCTAACATGAAATAAAATGTAGCACACCAATGTTACAAACAATACAGGAAAGCCCCACTTATACAGCAGGTTAGATTCTGGGCTACTGCTGTAAAGCAAAAATCACCGTAAAGTGAAACATGGCCTTTTTCACTTTCAAATGCATATAAAAGCCTGATAACATGTTTACACTATCATATACTAAATGAGCAATAAAGCTAGTCCTAAAAAAAATGCATATACAGTACACACATTACCTACCTTTAATTATTTTCATACTTAGCTTTTAATGAGTGGTGAATATATATATATATATATTTATTGTAAGAAGCCTGAATAAATGAAGAATTGGTATACATAATTGAAAGCCATTGTATGTATTAGCAAAATGCTGTAAAGTAAAGCACTGTAAAACAGGGCCCTCCTGTATAAGCAATTAATTTTTTGTCTCTTCGTCATCACAGTTCTCATTTTCAAGACACAGGGATGCACCTACCAGCGAGAAAAAACAAAGTTTAAAAGTTATAATAGGAATAAGTGTAAAATATACTTGAACTAACGCCCAAACTATCAGGAGCAGGGACTCAACTCCCATAATCACAAATACTGTAGGTGAATACGACAGTACTATCTACCAGGGTCTGTAGACATGTAAACTGGAAATACAATATTGTGCTGTAATTACTACTGTACAGTAATTAACTAAGCATTTACGGTGATACTGCAACTTTTTTTTTATTTGCTGTAAATACACTTTACAGAGTTGTTCAGTCATTGTATCATAAGTTCATCTCAATCCACCTGATCCTTGTAGTTGCCTTTGTATGTACATATGTATGTCTCTCTCTATCTCTGCCTACTCTGCATTTGGTACAGCATTATACCAGTATAGTACATGCCATTACCTTCAAGACTTCTCCCACCACTCTCATAGCCATCCAGCAACCAATCGTGTGTGGTGACTGCCCACTCACCCATGCAAGCTACAGCACATTGTTGCAACACATGTCACTACTGCATTCTACCTGCTTCAACTTTGATATCTTTCTTGCCCTGAAAGGAGGCATCAACAATGAACAATGTTCTCCCCAATCCTGTACTCTGTTTCTGGTCTTCTTTGCCCTTCCCCAATTTTCATAACTTTGCATTTGCTGGGGTTAAATTTTAATAACCACTTGTCAGACAAATCCTGCAGCTTGTCCAGATCTATTTGTAGACTTCTGAATATTTCCTCCTTCATGCCATTGACATGTACAACAATACTGACCCCTGTGGTACCCCCATTTGTCACTCTCATCCATTCATACACCTCCCAGACAGTAACTCATCATTGTCTTCATGTTAAATATTCCTTCATCCACTACAGTGCTTTCCCTGTTATTCCTGCCTGCTCCTCTAGCTTTTGTCCCAGTCTTTTGTGTGATACTGTATTGAATGCCATCTTGCAGTCCAAAAATATGCAGTCCACCCAGAGCCCTCTCCTGCCTCACTTTTGTTACCTTTTCACAGAACTCTTAGTAAATTTGTTAGACAGGATTTACTATCTCAAAAACTGTGTTGGTTGCCGCTTATGAATCTGCTACTTTCCAAGTGCTCCATTACTCTTCTCTGATAATCTTCTCTATAACCCTTACATACTATGCATGTTAGTGACACTAGCCTGTAGTTCAATGCCACCTGTCTGTCCCCATTTTTAAATACTGAAACTACACTTGCTATCTTCCATTCTCCTCTGTAATTGACTGAAGAAGGCTACTGCATAGGTGAAATATTTTAACAATAAAAATACCCAACTGTTGCACCGGTGTCTTACTTATCAACATGTAGGTACAGTGGACCCCTGACTTACGATGGCCTCAACCTACGATAAAACCGCCTTACGATGCTTGTCAGCATAAAAATTTGACCCCAACCTACATTGAAAAACTCGACTTGTATCATTCGTCCCGAACGCAGCCGTCTAGTCCGTCTGGCCTGAGCGCCTCAGCTGAACTAGTGTGACATTGTTTACAAGCCAGGGTGAACGGTTGCACGCATACATTCGATAAATTTTGTTCTATTCCAGTGTTTTTAGTGTTTGTAATTGCTAAATAAGCCATCATGGGCTTATCAAGAATACTGAGAAACAATTAACCCCAGAGGGTTAGCCACTCAGGATAACCCAAGAAAGTCGTGTGTCATCGAGGACTAACTTATTTCCATTGGGGTCCTTAATCTTGTCCCCTAGGCTGCGACCCACACCAGTCAACTAACACCCAGGTGAACAGGAAAAAATGCCTGGAACTAGTGCTCATATTGGTGAATTTAAGACCAGCAAAGGTTGGTTTGAGAGATTCAAGAATCATAGTGGCATACACAGTGTGATAAGGCCTGTTCTGGAAGAAAATGTCAAACAGGACCTACATTACTCAGGAGGAAAAGGCACTCCAGGACACAAACAGTGTCTCATCACTCATCACCACATCTTCAATAAAGGTGTCATTTATTCTTCATTTAGTACACTAGTACATGCACTATATATATTGTGCAGGTATCCTTCCTTTTGTGTGTAGGAAAATGTATATTTCAGGTGGTAAAAAGTTTTTTTCATACTTTTGGGTGTCTTGAACAGATTAATTTGATTTCCATTATTTCTTATGGGGAAAATTAATTTGACTTACGATAATTTCGTCTTATGATGTGCTCTCTGGAACGGATAAATATTGTAAGTCGGGTCTACTGTATTTTATATCATCTTCATCATCCCTAAATAAAAGACCTCGATGCTTTTTCATTTGATATTCGTATTCTCTTTCTCTGGATTATTAATGATTGAGTTCTTTTCTTGTTGAAGGAGCATTAAATCTAAACAATATTGATCGTTTACCTAATAACACTGCTTCCTTGATTTCTTTGGGGTCTATTGAGATGTCTAATCAAGTATCACTAAGACTTTTCTTAGAGAGTGGTGTCTTGACAGGTATTTCGATCAATGAACCTAGAAGCAGGTCACTATTGATAACAGCATCTGCGAGTTGCTGCTGCCATTTGTTCTGCTTCCTTGTCCCGTGGCCTGGTAGGCAATGCTCTCGCTTCACACACTGAGTATCAGTGGTTCAATCCCCAGCAAGGGTGAAAACATTAGGGCATTTTTTAAGACAACTGCTGTCCATGTTCACCTATCAGTAAAATAGATACCCGAGTGTTAGTAGACTGGTGTGGGTTGCATCCTGGGGACAAAACTGACCTAATTTACCCAAAATGCTCTGCATAACAAGGGGCTTTCTATATAGCAGTACAGTGGGACCTCGGTATGCGACCTTAATTCATTTCAGAAGGCTATTCAAGTGCCACTCCATTTGAGCATCGAACAAGTTCTTCCCAACCAATTTCCTGTTTGGCTGGCCCCATGGTTACTTATTTATACATGTACAATACAAAAAAAAAAAAGTGCAAAGAAACACGAAATAGTTTACAACGAAGTTCTGGCAAATCGTATTTGTTTGGTCCAGTGCTGAGCTTTGTTCGAGTAGGGAGCTGGTCGTATACCGAGGTTCCACTGTATGTCATTGATGTTGGGTAGGCCTGTATATGTACATGTACTTGTAGAAATAAAGGTTATTATTACAGCGAAACCTCGAGTTTCGGCCATAATCAGTTCCAGAAGCTCAGCCAAAACTCAAATTGTTCAAAAGTCAAAGTAATATTTCCCATAAGAAATAATGTATGTAAATCCAATTAATCCGTTCCAGACACCCAAAAATATTAAAAAAAAAAAAAAATACATTTTTTAAAGAATAACTATAGTTTTACGAACATAAAACAATTATAAATACATGTAAATATAGTACTTAAATGACTAATGAAATAGATAAATAAACATTTAAACAAACATTTAAAATCACATTTACATACCTTTACTGAAGGCTCTTGTTGGCATATGGCATATCTACCCCTTTCACAACATCAGCTTCCTTGATTTCTTTTTTCTTTGCCAGAATGGAACTGATGGTTGATTTGTTTTTGCCATACATCCTGGCAAGCTGGAGCACACGCATGTCACTTTCGTATTTTTCAACAATTTCTTTCTTCAATTCTATCATGTTTCTCACTTTCTTTACCAAAGGGCTGGCACTAGGAAGATTTTCTGGGCCCATGGTTAATTATGTAGTAGTTGCACTTAATCAACAAGCACAAAAAGCAATGGATTATTGTGAAATGTTTGGATGAACGCGCAGGGTAATGTTCACTCGAGGAGAAACAAAGCCAGACTGACGCACGGGCAGGCGGACAGGTCTGGTACGGCAGCTGAAACTCAAGGTACTGTTCGAAACTCAAGACAAAATTTAGGCAAAAAAAGTGACCGACTCAAAATGGCCGAAACTTGGGACAGCCGAAACTCCAGGTTCCACTGTATTAATAGAATTTGTTCAGCAGTTTAGTAAATTGTTTCAATGCATTTTTTCAGTCCAAGTTAGTTTAATCCATCTTTTCATTTATAGAGCTTAGTTGGTTGTCCATATCATTCACCTTTTCATTGACACTAACTTTATTTTGTAATGTTTGTTGGTCAGCGAGTGCTTTAAAATAGTTCTTTTATCTCATTCATAAATGTAGCTTCAAGTAGTGAATGCTATTTGAAGTGCCTCTTATTTTATACCTATAATATGTATTCTCAGCTCTTGGTCACTGAAGAAGTTTGCAAGTTGTGGGTAATCTTGAAGTGATTCCATAAATCCCTCAAAGATAGGAGACAGATCCCAGTGGGCAGCTAACGGCAACAATGTACATATCATTCATTTCTGAAGCAGAGCTCAAAGAAAAATGCAGATTTTTTTATAGATAATGAAGTGGCAGGCATTTGGCAATTACATTCCTAAAGCTCTAAATTCAATGAAAATACTGACATTTTAATAGTGAGTGCACCAAAATTTTCACTTTTGTCTTTCCTGATTCAGCCTGTCAAATGATATCACAATTTTTTTTTTTTTTAGTTTCTGGGTTACCAGATCAATCAATCAGATCTTAAAAAATTAAGAGACATTGTTTAACAGTTTTATGTAAGTCCTAGTTAACTGTGGTGCATCTGGATCTCAATATGGAAAGTATCTTATGCCATATTAACTGAGCTTAACCATCTACAACACAGCACTGGAAAGAGTTGATACATGGACCGAGTCATGACCACAGCCTTAAGTTGGCATCAAAATACTGATAATCATCATTTGTTTTAGGAAAATCTTGGAAATTTTACACTAATCCATTTATTTGCTTTTAACCATTTCACCGTCAGTCACATACATCTACATCAGACGACTCAGTGTCACTTGCATAAATCTAAGCATAATTCATAGCTCCCTCATCTTTGCTGTTAGTGGCAAATGTTGGCCTTGACATGAGTGAACAGGCCTGCATGATGGATATACGTACACAGTGTAAAAAAAAAAAAATCTTGCCCCCATGCAGTGTATGATGGGAACAGCTAACCTTTAACCTTGAGCTTAGCAATTTTGGGGCACTTTCTAGAGATGTTTTCATGGTTTTATTGGCCGTTTCTTGGTGCCAATAGATAGATCGGAATACGTACTAGTGAATTATTATTATTATAAACAAAAAGAAGCGCTAAGCCACAAGGGCTATACAGCGCTGCAGGGTAGGAAAGGAAGCGAGGGTATTGGGCGGCAGAAGGGGGGAGGGGTGATCAGTAGGTTACAGAAAACAGCGGGGCAGGGAATAGTGCAGGGTAGAGGGTAGCAAGAGATCGAGGTAGAAAGAGCTGAAGGTATCATCAGAGTTTGTGGAGTAAGTCAGTTGTTGTCAAAAAGTCAGTGAGAGAGTCCGGATGAAAGGTGGGTCCATCAGCGAGAAGGGAAGGTAGAGAGAGAGCAGCGGAGCGAAGATGATGTTGGAGGTAAATTCTGCGTGCTCGTTGATAAAGTGGGCAGTCTAACAGAATGTGGCTGACTGATAATGGAACTTGACAATTCTCACAGAGAGGAGCAGGGCGCCTCTCCAAGAGATATCCATGAGTAAGGTGAGTATGGCCAATGTGGAGATGGGAGAGAGTAGTCTCCCAACCTCGGCACTGGTGACAAGAAGACGGCCAGTAACCTATACTCGGTTTAATAGACTGAAGTTTGTTACTGAGTAGAGTAGACCAACGTTGTTGCCAATGGGTGTGAAGGTGGGTAGCTATTGCAGCAAGGTAGTCCATAAATGGAACACCTCTATATGAAACTGGTAGGTCATGTACTGCTGACCGCGCAGCAGTGTCTACCTGTTCATTGCCCTGTACGTCAACATGACCAGGGACCCAACAAAAAACAATATCTTTATGCTTGGTAGAGATGCAGCGTAGCCAAAGTTGGATACGGAGGACTAAGGAGTGAGGTGTATCAAATTTCTGTATAGCCTGTAAAGCACTAAGGGAGTCTGAGACAACCACAAATGATGACACGGGCATAGATGCAATACGGATAAGTGCTGCAAGAATGGCATACAATTCAGCAGTAAAGATACTAGCCAAAGATAATAAATGCCCTCGTACAACGCTGTCCGGAAACACTGCTGCAAATCATACGCCGTCAGAAGACTTAGAGCCATCTGTGTACACTGCAATGGCATGAGAATGAGAGTGGAAGTGGTCAAGAAAAAGAGCAGGAAGCTACCGTAGACAGTTGGGCTTTCGAGCAAGGGAGTGAGAAAGAACAGACTCGAACAGCTGGAACTTCCCAGGGGGTAGGGAAAAGTGAGATGCTACATAAACATAGAAAGGTGGAAATTGAAGAGAAGACGAGCGAATGTAGGCGAAGAGAGAAGGGACGGAGCAAACAGGAGCGGCGAACAAATAAAGAATGTCTACTAATATCGGTGACCATTCTATAAATGGAAGGATTGCGGACATCATGAGAGTGTACATAGCAGCGAAGGCAAGGGGCACCACGGCGATCGGATAAAGATGGAACGTTCGCTTCTGCATAGAGGCTCTCAACAGGGGAAGAGCAAAAAGCACCAAGGCATAAACGTAATCCTTGGTGATGAATACGGTTGAGGCTAGATAGAGTAGCAGGAGAGGCAGCCGAATAGATCTGGTCACCATAGTCAAGTTTCGATAAAATGAGGGTGGAATGTAGGTGAAGGAGAGTTCGACGATCAGCTCCCCATGAAAGATGAGCAAGGGTTTTAAGAAGGTTCAGCCGGCTGTGACAAGTTGTCTTCAGAGAGGTAATGTGAGGTTTCCAGGATAACCTACAGTCAAAGAAGAGGCCTAGAAACCTGACTGTATCACGTTCAGGGATATGGGTGCCATACAGGTATAAAGAATGATCGGGGATGACAGAGCGTCTAGTGAAAATAATTTGATGAGTTTTGGTACTGGAAAATTTAAACCCATGTGTGGTGGCCCAATTGGAAACATGGTCGACCGCATGCTGGAGAGAAACTGTAATGAGGTGGCAGTCAGCGCCTGCACAGGCAATAGCGAAGTCATCAACATAGAGTGATGACCAAATACTGGATGGAAGACTATAGGCCAAATCATTTATAGCAAGGAGAAAAAGTGTTGTGCTCAGAACACATCCCTGGGGGACACCTTCAGCTTGGACAAAGTCCGGGGAGAGCACATTATTAACCCGAACATGGAAATGTCTGTCAGTTAAAAAGTTCTTAAGGAAGGATGGTAGATTGCCTCGAAGGCCTATGGAGTGGGTTTGAGCCAGAATATTATACCTCCAAGTTGTGTCAAATGCCTTCTTAAGCTCAAAAAATATGGCAATAACTGAGTGGTTATTCGCAAAGGCATTACGAACATACATATCCAAGCGTAGTAAGGGGTCTATGGTAGAACGGCCCTTACGAAAGCCATATTGAGGAGTGGAGAGACTGTTGTGTGTCTCTAAATACCACACTAAACGTCTATTTACCAGGCATTCCATCACTTTGCAAACTGCACTGGTAAGAGCAATCTGACGATAGTGGGAGGCATCATGTCCCGTAGTACCCGGTTTGCGGAAAGGGAGAACAATGGCAGACTTCCACAGCTGTGGAAGAACTCCTTGTGACCAAATAAGATTGAAAAGGCGTAATAGGTCTGCAAGGGCTGACTGATGTAAATGTTGTAGCATACGAATATGAATGTCGTCGGGCCCAGCTGCCGATGATCGGCAAGCTGTGAGTGTTGCCTCCAGTTCCTGAAGTGCAAAAGGCACATTATACTGTTCTTCTCTTGAGAGAAGAAAAGTCAAAGGGTGCTAACTCTCTGGCAGACTTTAAGGAAAGAAACGAGGGGCATAGATGGAGCCCCTGAGAAATACGGACCAGATGATTGCCAATTTCATTAGCAATATCTAGTGGGTTTGCTATATCAACACTGGCAACCTGCAGAACAGGAGCCGGATCAGGAGAATATTTACCACTCAGTTTTCGTACTTTTTTCCAGACTGCACTCATAGAGGAAGCAGAGGTGATGGTGGAGACATAATCTCGCCAGCAAGTGCGTTTAGCGTCATGGATGACACGGCGAGCGATCGCATGCTTCTGCTTAAAATCAAGAAGTCTCTCCGTGGTTCGATTGTACCGGTACCTGCCCCACGCAACACGTTTCAAACGTACTGCACAAGCACAAGCAGGAGACCACCAAGGCACGCATTTCTGAGAATGCCTGCCCGAAGTTTGGGGTATAGAATGAGAAGCTGCGGTTAAAACGGAGGACGAGAAGAGGTGTAAAAGCTCATCAATGGAGGACGAAGAAGGAACCTCACTAAAAACGGTGAGTTGTGAGTAAAGGTTCCAATTTGCCTGATCAAATTGCCAGCATGGGTTACGAAGAGGTGGTGAATATAAAGGGGAAGTAAGAATGATTGGGAAATGATCACTGTCATGTAAATCCGGGAGAACAGACCAGGTGAAGTCTAATGCGGCGGAGGAAGAGCAGACTGAGAGATCGATGCAAGAGAGAGTATGAGTCCGAGGATCAAAATGGGTGTGAGTACCTGTATTTAAAACATGGAGGGGGTGGGTGGCAAGAAAAGCCTCTAACTGAATGCCACGGAATCACAGCGAGACCCCCCAGAGGAAATGATGGGCATTAAAATCGCCAAGTAACAGAAGTGGTGGCGGTAATGACGAAACAAGAAACGCAATATCTGGGATAGATAATGCCCGAGAAGGAGAGAGATACAAAGAACAAGTGTATACCACCTATGCAAGTGGATACGGGCTGCTGTGTAATGCAGTAAAGTACGAACAAATAGCTGATGGTACGGAATATCAGTGCGTAGAAGAAGGGCACTTTCATTAAAGGTCCCATCAGGAAAAGGATCTGAAGAATACAATAAATTATAGCCTGAAATGGGATAGATAACGGCAGAGTGTAATTTTGGTTCCTGTAAGCAAACACCAACAGGGAAAAACTGGGAGAGCAACATCTGAAGCTCACCCCGATTACCCAAGGCCGCGAATATTCCACTGTAAATAGGCCATGATTGGCAACGATAAAGATACCTGAAATCTGCAGGTAAGGGTACCTACGGACTAGAAGGGTTAGAAAAGTCCACATGCGGTGGCAAAGGAAAACGTTCAAGTAGCAAAGGAACAGTGCGTTGTGAAGAAAGGAGTTGCATAGATGGAGAAGAGGAAAGAGAAGGAACAGAGGGTGGATCAGTGTCCATTGATGGTATGGTCTCTGCAATATATTCAGAGATTGCTTCAAGTGTTTTGGAGTTCAGAGACGTCGTATGGGAGACAATACTGGAGATGGAAGGAGGAGGAGTTTGAGTAAAGATCGGAGTTGTAATGGACTGTACCAAGGTATGGGGGAGGCGAAAGGGTGGAGGGAACTGGAGAAGTGTGGGAGAGGACAGAAGAGGCAGAAACCCAGGAGGTGGCAGAAAAGAAAGAAACTTGGGAGGGGACAGGGGAGGAAGGCACAGTACGAGGAGGAGGATGAACCTCCACACTTGTAACGGAGCCAGTGAAAGGGGAAGACCTAGGTAAAGAGACCGGGAAGGTAAAATGTGGAGGTGGATGAAGGGAAGGAGGGGTTAAAGGAGATATGTTGGACCTCTGAGACGTAGAGGGACGATTGGGAGGAGGTGTCGTACGAGGTCTTGTTGATACCAGGGTTTGTGAGGGAGAACACGAAGAAGTGAGGACAGACTGAGGTGTTGAAGTAGGGACGTCTGAGCCCAGGGCAGCAAAAAAATTAGATACAGGAGTGACTATGGGAATGGAAACCGCAGAGGAGGCTGCAGAATATGGGACCCCAGAAGTGGGGGGACGTTTTTGAAACACAAGAATAAGAAAAACGGGGTAGTCTCCCTTGGAGGCGGAGATGAGAAACTGCCATAGCATAAGGGAGACCTTCTGCCTCTTTGAGGCAACGAATTTCCCGCTCATTTAAGTAGACCTGGCAACGGCGAGAGTACGAAGAGTAAGCCTCATGACAATTAAGGCAAGAGGGAGGTCGACTGCAAGATGTATTAGAATGGTCATAGGCACCACAGACTGGGCATTCGGCTATAGATCTGCAATATTTTGCTGGGTGGCCAAATCGCCAGCAATTCCTATACTGTTGCGGTGTAGGGATCACCTTCCGAACTTGTAACCAATGTCCTGCTACATAAACAGAGGATGGGAGTTCACGGCTGTCAAAAGTTAAACGAGCCACATTGCAAGGGTATCGTCTTCGCCCGCAGGCGGGAAGAACATAAGTGTCTACCTTGAGAATTGGGAGATCTTGGAGTTCCAGCTGTTCAAGAATGTAATTGCCACATGTCTGGAAATTCTGTTGGACTATGGTATGGGGCAGAATAACAGTACCACTACAAGAATTGAGGGAATGATGTTTTTCGATAGTGATAGGAATAGTATCGATATGTGAAAGAAGAGAAAGATCATGAGCTTGGGTAGAATTCTGGACTGTGATGATGTGTGTACCACTCTTAAGAGCATGAAAGGAAATATCTCTACCAACGTGGCGTAGGAGCGCTTTGCCAATACTATGGTCAGAAAGATTGGCAGAAGAAGAAGTCGGTCGTAAAGTAAAGAATTTAGTCCACTGTGTGGTCCGAAACTGAGTGTGGAGAGGGAGTGCATGACGTGTCGGTCTTTTCCGAGTAGAATGGGAAGATAACGAAGTAACATCGTCAGGAGATTGTTGTTGGCGTTTAGAAGTGGGACCAGAGTCAGTCTGACATGAGAAGGGCTGGCGATTCGAAAATTGTCGCACCATAGAGGGAGAGGCCGGAAGCATAGTCAAAGGAGAGCGGAGGTCAGACAAATCGAAGAGTCAGTGGAAGCCCCGGTACCTGAAGCGGGTGAGGAAACAGCACCAGCAAGAGGTACAGGGGCCTTAGGAGTGTCCAAAGAGTGGCCAAAAGACGAGGCGAAGTCAGAACAGGGTGCGGTTAGAATAAGGGGCCCGGGGGTAGCGGGGTCATGGATTTGGGACTCCATGGTTAGGTTACTTCTTTCTTTTTGTTTTTAAGAAAAAGAAGAAAGAAAAGAAAAGAAAAAGAAAAAAAAAGAATAAAAAAAGGGGGGACCGAGGAGGGATAGTTCCTAGGAGGAATGAAAGGGCCAGAAATCTCCCTCCACGCCCAAGAGGACCTCAGCACAGCAAGTAACGCAGATGCAGCATGGAACCCGTGCCATACCCTACCCTTCATGCCAGTAAACCAGCAATCCGGGATAGCAACCTCACATCTGCCGAGCTACCTCGGTGGACAAAAGAGAGGGCGGCCGGATATCCGCCACAAAGCATACCTCCTTCAGCCACCACCCCCGGAATCCGAAAGGTGGCTTCCAGAGATACACCCGTCGCCCGAAAGACACCCAAAGCCACCCTCCGGGATACCGGAGAGGGATTGGGACATCCCCAGGCAATCTAGATCCCATGGCAAACTACGCCACCGCCAAGAACCTCAACGGAATGGAATGGACCCCGGTACCCTTCCCCCTACCTATGAACTAGTGTGTCTTTGGGAAAAATCCCAAAGGCCAAAAAGAAGAAGGGCAAAAGGGAGGGGTGGGGAGGAGGAGGAGGAAAGGAAAAAGGGGAGGATGGGATAGGGAAGGGGGGATTGGGGGGTAATTAGGTTCAGTCTGAGGAAGGAGACCGACAGGTCTAATTCCTCAGACCAAGAGCCTCTTCACCACACCAAGGAGCCCCCCTTGAAGAGGACGTACTAGTGAAATGGGGATTTTGGTTAGTTTCAAACCAAGTGGCCTGAAAAGATTATAGACATAGAAATGGTTGATTTCAGGCATTTCCTAGGGGAGGGGAGGGGTCCCATACCCCCTGGTCTGTTTTATGAGTTTTACTAAGTCTGTTTCAGTTACTGAGATGGCCCAAATGACAGTTTCTTGGCCAAGAAAAAGATAAAAACAGTGACTGTTTGTGTCTACCTGGAGGGTGTTCCAAGGGTCAATGCCCCCATGGCTTAGTCCTTGACCAGGCCTCCAGGTGAATCAGGGCCTGATCAACCAGGCTGTATCTGCTGGCCGCACAGTCCAACGTATGAACCACAGCCCAGCTGATCGGTACTGACTTTAGGTATCTGTCCAGCTCCCTCTTGAAGGCAGCCAGGAGTCTACTGATAATTCCCCCTATGCCTGGTGGGAGGCTGTTGAACAGTCTTAGGCTCCAGACACTTATTGTGTTTTCTCTTAGTGTACTAATGATGCCCCTATTTTTAATTGGGGGTATGTTGCACCCTCTGCCCAGTCTGCTTTTGTATGGAGTGATTTCTGTGTGCAGATTTGGAACCAGTCCCTCTAGGATTTTCCAGGTACAGATTATAATGCATCTCTCTTGCCTGCACTCCAGTGAGTACAGGTCAAGTAACTCTAAGCATTCCCAGTAATGGAGAGTAAATGTTATATAGAAAAGGCCTGGAGACATGATTAGTGAACAGAGAGGAAAACTGAAATGCCTGTAGTGTATGTTTTGGACTATTTCTAAACTGAAATTTCTTGAAAATAGCACTCGGTAATTATCAATTACCGAGTGCTTTACAGGGTAGCTCTTATGGCTGAATGGGGAGTTTCTTACAATCACTGGACTGCATGGAAGGCATACTAGGAAAATAGCCAAGAACTGAGTCAGTTCGAGGTCTGAAATCGGACGAAATCATTATGTAAAATGCTCCCGATTTCCAACTTCACAACTTGTGATTCCATAAGCATTAGATCAAAATTCTACACTTTTGATGCCATTACCTTTAGAAGATAAATTTTTTTATTTATCCAAAAATGCTGACACAGAAGAGGTTTTCAATTTGTGGATTGTTGAGAGTGAAAAGGTTAAATATCACCTTCATTTGTTCCTTATCAGGATAATACTGACAAGATGAGGTTAAAGACACATGAGCAAACATATAGGATATTTTATTTGGAAATATTTTGGTCGTGGAACTTTGTTAACACCACTGAACATGGTCTCAGAACCAAAATGTTTCCATGATAAAATGTGCTAAGTGTTTGCTCACGTCTTTAACCATATCTGACTTACACAGAGTTAATACAAAACTTGAAATGGGGTAATGTGATGCTGGACTGCATTCTAACCCAGATTATAATTATAATAAAAAAGAAGTGATAAACCCAACTTCACAATAAACAAATGAGGAAAGTCCTTACCTCATTGGATATTGACATACGATGTTGTACACTGGATATCGTACATATGATTATAGTTAACTGCATAAGAAATCCTATTTAATAGTCTATGTCTAAATCTCATTAACATTTAAGCATTAGGATTAGTTTGTCCAAAATGCTTTGCATAGCAATGGCTTTCTTTTGTACCTACCAATGAATTAATACACGTAAAGTACATTTTTTGTACTGCATAAAAAAAATAAAAACTGTACTGCATAAAACAGGAAAAAACCCTGTTTAACATGAAATGTTTAATTATCTGTATCTGTAGGATGGAGTTTCACACGAGCGTCTTACCACATTTTATGTTAATACAATAAAAATAATAATAACAATAATTTGTAGTAGCAAATATTTCTGAGGGTCCACAGATACCACAGGCATACATACTGTACATTATGTAGATTTAATCTAGGATAATTCAACAGTCTAACAGTGCCTTATTCTAATTGACAGTACTTTTATTTTCCTATAGTACTGTAAGGAGCATATGTAAACCATCTTTTATTCAACCCAAGTAATACTAAAAATAACAGCAAGCTTCTGGCAAGACAACAATGAATGAATGACACCATTTTCTTCTGTGTCAGGTCACCCTACCTCAGTGAGAGAGGGCCTCCCATTTTTTAATTAATTTTTATTAGGGGGAAAAGTGCTAAACCCACATGGGCCATACAGTGCATGAGGAATGCAAAGTATCTGGGTTTGATTCAAGGGGAATATAAGTGCAAAAATTTGTGTCAAGAGCCCCTCACCAGAATCAAGGCACCTCCCTTGAGAGGACAACTTTTCTCCCTTTTTTTCCTTACAGCTTTATTCAGCTCTGGTCATAACCTGATTCACACTTTTTTTTATCGTTTTATAAGTATGAAACCTCTAAATGAACTGTTTTACTATACAGCATAAAAAAAAGGTGTTATCAGTTCAAATGGTCCTCACTCCAGCAAAACAAAGTGATGCTGGACAATGTTAATATCATCAAGGCATCTTAATGGGATACAATGAGCTAATGAATATATATCAATGTAACAAGGTGGTGCAAGGCTCAGGCTCATCAGAAATTCAAAATTTCGATGACATCGCGTAGGTGACAAGCAAAATATATACGACCGAACGTGAACCATTAAGATGCAACTTTGTGTTTTACCTAAGTTGTGTGTAGCCTGGGGTGCAGGACTGGAGCTCGGCCAGCAGCCGCCTCAAGGTGGGACCCCAGGGAAGAATATTGTGCTACTGAACACTACAACCACTGTTGTGTTTACAATGTTTAATGTAGAAAACGGGAACATATCTATCCCAGCTCTACCTTAAGTAAATAAGTTTATTTAGGCACAATGTACACATAAGTACAATTATCATACATAGTGTAAATTACCCTGGATAACTCAAAAAAAAGTCAGTCATTTTAACTCCTAAATTTATATTTACACTCACCTAAGAGACTATGTATAAAATCACTCAGAATATCATTGCCTTATTAATCTTAAGTTTGCTGAAGGGATTTTCTGCATGCATACCTAAATGTCATTCACCTCTGTACAAATACTGTATCACACTGAAATAAAGTAAATTATCTATACCTTAGACTTACTACTATCTATACTCAGTGGCCATTTTTTTTTTTTAGTACACGTGTACACCGGCTAGTTAATGCAAATATGTAATCAATTAATCACGTCGTAGCACCTCAATGGGTGAAAGAACGCAGAAATAATCAAGAGGTTAAGTTAGTGTTCAGACCGAGCATCAGAATGAGGAAGAACCGTGACCGAAGTGACTTTGACAATGGAATAATTGTTGCTGCTAGACGAGGTGGTTTGAGCACCTCAGAAATTACTGATTTTGGAATTTTCACACACAATAGTCTCTAGAGTACAGAGAATGTTGTGAAATATAAAAAACAGTGAGTGGCATTGGCATTTCTGTGGGTGAAAACGATTTAATAATAAGGTCAGAGGAGAATGGCCAAGACTGTTTCAAGCTGATAAGGTGATAGTAACTCAACCACATGATGCAACAGATATGCAGAAGAGCATCTCTGAACACAGCAGCAGGCCACACCGAGTTCCACTTTTGTCAGTAAAGAACAGGAAACTGAGGTTACAGTAGGCACAGGCTCACAGAATCTCTAAGGAATGCTTCCAGCACCTTGTTGAATTCATGCCACAGAATTCAGGCTGTTCTGGGGGCAAAGGGCAACCCTACCCAGTACTAGAGAGAAGCAATTTGAAGAGAATCATCATTGCATCCCTAGTTTTGAAGGTTCTCATCCATCCTATCATTTTTCACATTGCTAGAAAAATGAAAGGATGGATAAGAACCTTCAAAACTAGGAATGCCAAACCCATGATGATTCTCTTGAAATTGCTTGTTGGTACTCTAGATGGAATACTGCTCGTACCCGAATTAAGCCTTTTAACCCCCCAGGTGTAAATTCCTGTACGCCCCTTGATATAATAATATAATCTGAAACCTTCACGGAAACTGCGTAATAACACTAAGCATGAATTTCCAAAATTACTGAGTTAACACAATCACGAAACTATCACTTTACTCACTGAAACTAGCACTTCCAAATGATGGCAAGGGTTACACCAATACATAAAGGTGGTGACCCTACAGACTTAAACAACTATAGGCCAATATCAAACTTACCATTGCTATCCAAAATCTTTGAGAAACTCGTACACAGGAGACTATATTCATTTATAACGGCACAAAACATACTCAACCCCTGCCAATTTGGATTCAGGAAAAATAAAAGCACTAATGATGCAATCATAAAAATGCTAGATCTGCTTTACACAGCATTGGAAAATAAGGAATATCCACTAGGAATTTTTATTGACCTAAGAAAAGCTTTTGACACAGTAGACCACGACATCCTACTCCACAAACTTGACCATTACGGTATAAGAGGCCATGCCCCTCAAGGAAGGTTCCTTGATGTTGGTGAGGGGCTCTTGATTTAGGGAATTGAATCTGTGCTCCAGTTCCCCGAATTAAGCCTGAATGCCTTCCACATCCCCCCCCCCAGGCGCTGTATAATCCTCTGGGTTTAGCGCTTCCCCCTTGATTATAATAATAATAATAATAATAATAAAGAGGCCATGCGCTTGCTTATTTCAAATCTTACCTTACTAATAGGTATCAGTATGTCACCATTAAGACAGCATCAACAACACGGCCACTTGATACTGGAGTTCCGCAGGGAAGTGTCCTTGGTCCCCTGCTCTTCCTCATATACATCAATGATCTTCCAAACGTATCCCAACACCTGAAACCCATTCTCTTTGCTGACGACACGACTTATGTCATCTCTCACCCGGTGGCCCAGTGGCATGGTGGCTAAAGCTCCCACTTCACACACGGAGGGCCCGGGTTCGATTCCCGGCGGGTAGAAACATTTCGACACGTTTCCTTACACCTGTTGTCCTGTTCACCTAGCAGCAAATAGGTACCTGGGTGTTAGTCGACTGGTGTGGGTCGCATCCTGGGGGACAAGATTAAGGACCCCAATGGAAATAAGTTAGACAGTCCTCGATGACGCACTGACTTTCTTGGGTTATCCTGGGTGGCTAACCCCCTGGGGTTAAAAATCCGAACGAAATCTTATCTTATCTTAATCTAATCTTGCCACCCTCAACACCATTGTTAACGAGGAGCTGATCAAAATATCGACTTGGATGACAGCCAATAAACTTACGCTTAACACTAACAGAACCTACTATATTATGTTTGGTAGCAGAGCAGGAGATGCACAAATTAACATTGAGATCGACAACACTCTAATTACCAGACATAATGAGGGCAAATTCCTAGGCCTATACCTTGACAACAACCTGAATTTCAGCACCCGTATCGAACACATAACCAAAAAAGTATCCAAAACGGTTGGGATCCTCTCCAAGATACGATACTACGTGCTGCAAACTGCCCTTCTCACACTATACCACTCATTTATCCATACCTCACCTATGCTATTTGTGCTTGGGGATCAACTGCAGCAACACACCTAAAGCCAATAATAAACCAACAAAAAGCTGCAGTAAGAATAATCACTAAATCCCATCCCTGGCAACACACCCCCCCCCACTCTTCATAGATCTAAACTTACTCCCTGTTCAGTACATCCACACTTACTACTGTGCAATCTACATCTACAGGACCTTAAACTCCAATATCAACCTTGACCTAAAACGCTTTCTTGATAGTTGTGACAGAACCCACAGGCATAACACCAGACACAAACATCTCTACGACATTCCCCGTGTCCGACTAAATCTTTACAAAAATTCAATGTATGTCAAAGGCCCTAAAATCTGGAGCACCCTACCTGAGAACTCTAGAACTGCAGACACATTCATCACCTTCAAAATCACCATTAGAAAACATCTTATCTCCCTGCTACACCCCGTCAACTAACTACACGAATACCACCCGGTGGTTCACACTTACACTCACTCACCCATTTGACCATAAACAGAAATATTAATCTCAATCTTAAAATAATGAATCCTGTGATACTCCAATACTGAAACTATGTACTGTGCCAAAACAAAAGCATTCACATTGCTAAACTCAAAAACTAGTATTTAGTCACTTAGCTATAATACCAACTTACCTCATAATTTGTAATATTTTAAAATTAAGAATTAAACTAAGTCTGCCCGAAATGCCTAGCCATGCTAGGTGTTCTAGTGGTACACTCTGTAATCATTATTTTACTACATGTAAACCACACAATAACCAAATTCTGTAAACTCAGCATTGTAATCCTTATAGAGAATAAACTTTGAATTTGAATTTGAATTTGAATAAAACACCACAATTACTGGGAACGGTTGAAGTTCGTTGACTTTTATTCCCTGGAATGCAGGCGAGAAAGACACATGATAATATACATGTATACTTGGAAAATCCTGGAGGGATTAGCACCGAATTTACACACGAAAATCGCTCCCTACGAAAGCAAAACACTCGACAGGCAGTGCAACATCCCCCAATGAAAAGTAGAGGCGCCATGAGTACGCTAAGAGACAACACAATAAGTGTCAAGGGCCTAAGACTGCTCAGCTGCCTCCTAGCATAAATAAGGGGGATTACCAATAGACCCCTGGCTGTCTTCAAGAAGGCGCTGGACAGGCACCTAGTCAGTACCTGACCAACCGGACTGGTTTGTACGTCGGGGTGCATGCGACCAGCAGTAACAACCTGGTTAATCAGGCCCTGATACACTACGAAGCCTGGTCACTGACCGGGCTGATGGGGCGTTCACCCAAGGAAGGGTAGGACAAATCCAATTCCTTGGGCCTCATATCACAGTTGTTAGAACGTTTGAGTCACTACCAGTTAGACGTGAGATTGAACTAAACATCAGGCGGAACTTCCATATGGTGTCTCCTGACACCTACTGCCGTTGTTACCTAGCAATTAGTTGGCTGTTATGGGTCGCATCCTGGGGAGGATCTTAAAAAGACCTCAGTGTAAGCCACACTTAATTTATCGGATTATCCAAATGACTTCGAACAGGCGATAAATGACTTGCCCATGCACTCTGCCCCAGGGCCAGACTCATGGAACTCCGTGTTCATCAAGAACTGCAAGAAGCCCCTATCACGTGCTTTTAACATCCTATGGAGAGGGAGCATGGACACTGGGGTCGTCCCACAGTTACTAAAAACAACAGACATAGGCCCACTCCACAAAGGGGGCAGTAAAGTAATAACAAAGAGCTACAAACCGATAGCGCTAACATCCCATATCATAAAAATCTTTGAAAGGGTCCTAAAGAAGCAAGATCGCCACCCATCTAGATACCCATCAATTACACAACCCAGGGCAACATGGGTTTAGAGCAGGTCGCTCCTGTCTGTCCCAACTACTGGATCACTACGACAAGGTCCTAGATGCACTAGAAGACAAAAAGAATGCAGATGTAACATACACAGACTTTGCAAAACCCTTCGACAAGTATGACCATGGCGTAATAGCGCACAAAATGCGTGCTAAAGGAATAACAGGAAAAGTTGGTAGATGGATCTATAATTTCCTCACAAACAGAACACAAATAGTAATCAACAGAGTAAAGTCTGAGGCGGCTACGATGAAAAGCTCTGTTCCGCAAGGCACAGTACTCGCTCCCATCTTGTTTCTCATCCTCATAACTGACATAGACAAGGATGTCAGCCACAGCACCGTGTCTTCCTTAGCAGATGACACCCGAATCTGCATGACAGTGTCTTCCATTGCAGACACTGCAAGGCTCCAGGCGGACATCAACCAAATCTTTCAGTAGGCTGCAGTAAACAATATGAAGTTCAACGATGAGAAATTTCAATTACTCCGATATGGTAAACATGAGGAAATTAATACTTCATCAGAGTATAAAACAAATTCCGGCCACAAAATAGAGCGAAAAACCAACGTCAAAGACCTGGGAGTGATCATATCGGAAGATCTCACCTTCAAGGACCATAACATTGTATCAATCGCATCTGCTAGAAAAATGACAGGATGGATAATGAGAACCTTCAAAACTAGGGATGCCAAGTCCATGATGACACTCTTCAGGTCGCTTGTTTTATCTAGGCTGGAATATTGCTGCACACTAACAGCACCTTTCAAGGCAGGTGAAATTGCTGACCTAGAAAATGTACAGAGAGCCTTCACGGCACGCATAACGGAGATAAAACACCTCAATTACTGGGAGCGCTTGAAGTTCCTGAACCCGTACTCCCTGGAACGCAGGCGGGAGAGATACATGATTATATACACCTGAAAAATCCTAGAGGGACTAGTACCGAACTTGCACACGAAAATCACTCTCTACGAAAGCAAAAGACTCGGCAGACGATGCAACATCCCCCCAGTGAAAAGCAGGGGTGTCACTAACACGTTAAGAGACAACACAATAAGTGTCAGGGGCCCAAGACTGTTCAACTGCCTCCCAGCATACATAAGGGGGATTACCAATAGACCCCTGGCTGTCTTCAAGCAGGCACTGGACAAGCACCTAAAGTCGGTACCTGACCAGCCGGGCTGTGGCTCGTACTTTGGATTGCGTGCAGTCAGCAGTAACAGCCTGGTTGATCAGGCTTTGATCCACCATGAGACCTGGTCACAGACCGGGCCGCGGAGGCGTTGACCCCCGGAACTCTCTCCAGGTAAACTCCAGGGGTTTGACCCTTGTGGGTTTAGTGCTTAGTTATGATTATAATAATAATTATCCTAGGGTTACTAACCCTTCAGGATTAATAATAATGAGGGAAGAGGATGCTTACTCCTTTGGAGACCTTGGTTGAGTGTGGAATGTGAATATTGAATTTCAAGTTATTGTCAGAGTATAGACCTAAGAATTTTTCCTCGATTTGTCTTACAATGTGGGAATCGTTATCAATATATTTAGATGGACATTTGCAGTTCTGTTCCCAAACATCATGTAGAAGGTTTAGTCATTATTAAGAGTGAGTTTATTGGTAGTCATCCAAGTAGATATCTTTATAAGGTTCTAATTAAGTATGATTGAAAGAATTCGGATTTAAATGGGAGATAAGAAAAGCTGTGTTATCTGCAAACAATAGGTTAGAGTACTTGAAATGCATTGGGAAAGTCACTGACATATATAATGAAAAGAAGAGTATCACCAACACTGCCCTGAGGCACCCCAATGTTAATAAGTCGACTTGAGGTTTTAAGTCCTTGAGAGAGACTGATTTTTGCAGTTAAGAAAAACTTAAGTATGAAAGAGTATGACCTCTGGTACTGTAATGCTCTAGTTTAAGATGCAGGATGATGTAGTGTACTGTATCGAAATCTTTCCTAAAGTCTATAAAGATTCCCATTGGATATTCATAATTTTCGTGCTGTATTAATTTAGGAGGCAGCTCTGATGAAAACTCACACTCACGCGAGCTTTTAAATCTCTGCACAAAATTCAATTTAAACCAGCAAATAATAGAGCCTACTAGACTGGAGAATACACTAGACCTCATCTTCACTAACAATGATGATCTGATAAGATATATCACCATATCAAAAACAATATACTGAGATCACAACATAATTGAGGTTCAGTCATGTATGCGCGGAGCCCCAGACCGCCATAATGAGATTAGTCACGAGGGAGCATTCACCAAATTCAACTTCAATAACAAAAACATAAAGTGGGACCAAGTAAACCAAGTCCTAACCGATATAAGCTGGGAAGATATACTAAGCAACACAGACCCCAACTTATGCCTAGAACAGATTAACTCGGTGGCACTCGATGTATGCACAAGGCTTATTCCTCTAAGAAAAAGGAGGAGTAGATGTAAAACAGAAAGAGACAGGCGCTCCCTTTACAGGCGACGGAAAAGAATAACAGAGCGGCTAAAAGAGGTCAATATATCTGAAATGCGTAGGGAGACACTGGTCAGAGAAATAGCAAGCATCGAACTTAAGCTAAAAGAATCCTTTAGGAGTCAGGAATCGCGGGAAGAACTAAAAGCCATAAATGAAATCGAAAGAAACCCAAAATATTTCTTCTCCTATGCCAAATAAAAATCGAGAACAACGTCCAGTATTGGGCCCCTACTTAAACAAGATGGGTCCTACACAGATGACAGCAAGGAAATGAGTGAGCTACTCAAGTCCCAATATGACTCAGTTTTTAGCAAGCCGCTAACCAGACTGAGAGTCGAAGATCAAAATGAATTTTTTATGAGAGAGCCACAAAATTTGATTAACACAAGCCTATCCGATGTTATCCTGACGCCAAATGACTTCGAACAGGCGATAAATGACATGCCCATGCACTCTGCCCCAGGGCCAGACTCATGGAACTCTGTGTTCATCAAGAACTGCAAGAAGCCCCTATCACGAGCCTTTTCCATCCTATGGAGAGGGAGCATGGACACGGGGGTCGTCCCACAGTTACTAAAAACAACAGACATAGCCCCACTCCACAAAGGGGGCAGTAAAGCAACAGCAAAGAACTACAGACCAATAGCACTAACATCCCATATCATAAAAATCTTTGAAAGGGTCCTAAGAAGCAAGATCACCACGCATCTAGAAACCCATCAGTTACACAACCCAGGGCAACATGGGTTTAGAACAGGTCGCTCCTGTCTGTCTCAACTATTGGACCACTACGACAAGGTCCTAAATGCACTAGAAGACAAAAAGAATGCAGATGTAATATATACAGACTTTGCAAAAGCCTTCGACAAGTGTGACCATGGCGTAATAGCGCACAAAATGCGTGCTAAAGGAATAACAGGAAAAGTCGGTCGATGGATCTATAATTTCCTCACTAACAGAACACAGAGAGTAGTCGTCAACAGAGTAAAGTCCGAGGCAGCTACGGTGAAAAGCTCTGTTCCACAAGACACAGTACTCGCTCCCATCTTGTTCCTCATCCTTATATCCGACATAGACAAGGATGTCAGCCACAGCACCGTGTCTTCCTTTGCAGATGACACCCGAATCTGCATGACAGTGTCTTCCATTGCAGACACTGCAAAGCTCCAGGCAGACATCAACCAAATCTTTCAGTGGGCTGCAGAAAACAATATGAAGTTCAACGATGAAAAATTTCAATTACTCAGATATGGTAAACATGAGGAAATTAAATCTTCATCAGAGTACAAAACAAATTCTGGCCACAAAATAGAGCGAAACACCAACGTCAAAGACCTGGGAGTGATCATGTCGGAGGATCTCACCTTCAAGGACCATAACATTGTATCAATCGCATCTGCTAGAAAAATGACAGGATGGATAATGAGAACCTTCAAAACTAGGGAGGCCAAGCCATGATGACACTCTTCAGGTCACTTGTTCTATCTAGGCTGGAATATTGCTGCACACTAACAGCACCTTTCAAGGCAGGTGAAATTGCCGACCTAGAAAATGTACAGAGAACTTTCACGGCGCGCATAACGGAGATAAAACACCTCAATTATTGGGAGCGCTTGAGGTTCCTAAACCTGTATTCCCTGGAATGCAGGAGGGAAAGATACATGATTATATACACCTGGAAAATCCTAGAGGGACTAGTACCGAACTTGCACACGAAAATCACTCACTACGAAAGCAAAAGACTTGGCAGACGATGCACCATCCCCCCAATGAAAAGCAGGGGTGTCACTAGCACGTTAAGAGACCATACAATAAGTGTCAGGGGCCCGAGACTGTTCAACTGCCTCCCAGCACACATAAGGGGGATTACCAACAGACCCCTGGCAGTCTTCAAGCTGGCACTGGACAAGCACCTAAAGTCAGTTCCGGATCAGCCGGGCTGTGGCTCGTACGTTGGTTTGCGTGCAGCCAGCAGCAACAGCCTGGTTGATCAGGCTCTGATCCACCAGGAGGCCTGGTCTCAGACCGGGCCGCGGGGGCGTTGACCCCCGGAACTCTCTCCAGGTAAACTCCAGGTAAGCTGTTTCCTGGCCTGAAATCAAACTGGCAAGGGTTACACATATTGCGAGACACTAGAAGACAGTTTAGTCGCTTATAAATTAGTTTTTTCGAAGATTTTATATAGCAACAGAAAGCTAGATATTGGCCTATTGTTGATACCATCTGCTGGGTCTCCTTTAAGTACTGGAGTGACCCTTGTTATCTTAAGCATTGTTTGGCAAGTTTTGGTTTATAATGATTTGTTGAACAATGTTGCAATGATGAGTAATAACATAGCTTTTTTTGTACAATAATGGTGGTAAATTAGCTAAGTTTCCTATCTATTTTTCAGTGAATTTATTATCGAAGTAACTCAGCGAGATTAGTTGGAGCTAGATTGTGTTTGAAATTTGAGTGGCTAGCCTTGATCCTATAGTAGAGGGTGTGGGTGGGTGTGAGCTGGACCTGACTAGCTTGTGCTGCTGGGTTTGGTGCAGTGCTCCTTCCTTGAGTGGAGGTGACCAGACTGGGTGGGTCATTGGGCTAATCCGGGGGGGGTCATTGGGCCAATCCGGGGGGACATGGACCTGCTCCGCATGGGTCAATAGGCCTGTTGCAGTGTTCCTTTCTTATGTTCTCATGTTCAGCGAGTTGGAGGTGAGGTACATTGGGTTTAGAACAATATCTCTGGTTTTGGTCAAATTTTCGAGAGCATAGGATTTGGGAGTATCTTGCAGGTCTTTTTCGTATCTTCTTATATTTTATTAAACCTGCTAGCATATTATAGTGCCATATTGGATTGGTAAGTAGTGTTTAGTCTGTTCTTTAGTTATTAATCCCAATTTGTATTGCTTTTCATAGTTATATTTTTTACCAATGAACCTGAGTATGCTATTAGTTAGCCATGTAATACTTAGTCTCTTTGCCGTGATCTGCTTAATATTAATAGAATAATACGTATTGTAGAGGCTTTGTATTTTTTGTATAGAAAAGCTGACCTATTTGTCAGTTTCCCGGTCGTCAATAAACTCAGTGCCAGTTGTTTAATGTAATTAAGTTATTTAATGATGTCTCATCATGGATACAGGACAACAGGTGTAGGGAAACGTGTCGAAATGTTTTCACCCGCCGGGAATCGAACCCGGACCCGGGCCCTCCGTGTGTGAAGCGGAGCTTTAGCCACCAGGCCACCGGGCTTACTACCTTTTAGTGGTAATTTGTATATGTTGGTTATGAGTAAGGTGGGGTAGTGATCGGTAGTATTGTGTGTGATTATCCCTGCTTTGAGAGTTTTTATTTTGGTCCAGATATAATCAAATGAGGATACAGTCGTCTCAGAAATTCTCGTAGGCTTAATTATTAATGGTTTAGCAAGTAATTGGACATATTTAAGTTCTTGTTAATTATTAGATTTGTAAGGTTATCATTGAAGGTGGAATTATTACTACAGTATGAGGTAACCTGTAGACTGCTTAAACTGTAATTAGGGGTCTTTGGCTGTAAAATTACCAAATATATACATTCACCACACTCGTTCACGGTACATATTGAAGAGGGCCGTTAGTTATACAGCAATATTCCAGCCGAGTATCATCACTGGCTTGGTCTCTCGCTATGAAAGCTAGTTCTCATTATCTAACCTATATTTTCCACGTGGTTGGGATAGCAAACGCTAAGCCCGTAGAGGTTATACAACACCTGGGGAAACTGAAGACATTATAGTCCGATCCAAGCAAGGAGAGACCAGGTACAATGCCTTGGCTCAATAGACCCTCATCAGCGTCAAGAAACCTCCCCTGAGAGCATAATTATTTATTATCAAGTGTTTTTTTTGGATACTGGGAAGCTAGTCCCCTATAGCTTCATTTGGGCAGATTGGATTTTTTTTTTTTTTGGAGAGGGGGCACCGAAGTGACCCGTATATGTCAATCTCTTGCTAACCATGATCACAAACTTGTAATTCTTCACAGAGTCTACCATGAAAGATAGTTTAACATTTATTTATTCATTTTCCGTCTCACTTGTGTATTCTTGAAGAGGAAGTTTTCATTCATTTCGCGTAATTTTTCCGATATTTTTTATCCACAACAATGACATTTTTTTTTACGATGTGTGTTATTTTACAGTAAGTCGTGACGAGGCATTAGTAAGTGCTGGTGGGTGCATTTCTGCATACCATTATTATTATAATCATGCTAAGCGCTAAACCCACAAGAGTCATACAGCGCTGCTCTGCATGACAGGATCCAGGAATACTCTTCCTATGTTAAGATGATCCTGGGATACTCCTTTGCTCAGATGATCCTGGGATACTCCTTTGCTCAGATGATCCTGGGATACTCCTTTGTTCAGATGATTCTGGGATACTCCTTTGCTCAGATGATCCTGGGATACTCCTTTGCTCAGATGATCCTGGGATACTCCTTTGCTCAGATGATCCTGGACGTACTCAGTCCCTGGTCAGTCCTCGAGAGAGGCTCTTATATGTCCTCTTATGTCCTTTTACTTTACACTTACCTTATATAGTTAAGGGGGGGGGGGATTAAACTCGTATATTACCATATAGCGCTTGGAATAGGAGGAAATTTGCTTCGATCCCAGGAAGGGAAAGCTAAGCTCAATTTCTTGGGCCAGAAGTCTCTTATCAGGCTTAGCTTCCACTCAATCTTCCTTGAGTGGAAGTGACTCAGTACAGAGTGGCGGCATATATCCCACAACCACGGTAAAGGGACGCAGCGTTTGAGGAGGATAAAAACCTCCCACCACAGTAAGGTGACCCAGCATAGGGTATAAAACTCACACCACGGTAAGGTGACCCATTGTGGGTGGATGGGGGGGAGGGAGATTATTATAATCATGGAGCAGTGCTAAACCCGTAGGATTATACAGCGCATCTGGGGGAGGGGGGATGGAAGGTATTCAGGCTCAATTCAGGGAACCGGAGCACAGATCCAATTCCCTAGATCAAGAGCCCCCTCACTAGTATCAAGGAACCTCCCTTGAGGGAGTGAGGGAAAATATACTCCACCATCACGAAAAGAGCATGAAGGAACACTGCAGTAGGCCTATTGGCTCATGCTAGGCAAGTCTAGCTCTTGCCCAACCACAACCGTTCATAACACAGTATATTTATTTAAGGTTGCCGAAATCTTTACCCTAGTGACGCTACCTGGGAGTTGTTTCACTCATCTACAACTACAACCAGTACTTACCTATATCCTTTCTGAATCTAAATTTGGCCAACTTGAATCCATCGCTTCTCAAGAGTACTTACCGTTTTGGTTGGACACTTTTAGCATTTTATTTATATCCCTTTTATTTATTCCGATTTTCCATTTGTCCACTTTAATCAAATCCCCCTCCCCCTAATTCTACACTTTTCCCAAGAGAGCAAATTCATTGCCTTCAGTCTGTCTTCGTAGGAAAAGTCTCTCATACATGAGATCAGGTTTAAGTAAGTAAGTAAGTAAGTAAGTTTATTCAGGTATACACAAATACAGTTACATAGAATTATCATACATAGCAGCATATGTGTAGAGAACCTAGGATAACCCAAAAAAGTCAGACAGAGTGACTTATTTCCATTGGGGTCCTTTTACCTTATTATTATAATATAAAGGTTATAATATTTTCTTATTATTCTACAATGAAGATAACATCTTATTATCATACTAAAAAGACTATCTACTACACCAAGGTCATTAAGACTATCTACAATACGAGGGTCATTACTAGGAATAAGGTAAAATTTACACGTACGTTAGCTAAAAAATAGAAAATCATTCTCCTCCCTTTCTGTAGCTACATTCATCAGACACCTTTTGGCACTCTTCTTGAACTGGTTCATGCTATGACTGGCTTTGACATGTGCGGGCAGTCTGTTCCATTCCTTTATTGCTGTACAATAAAAGATGTTTGAAGCCTGGCCACTGACTGTGGGTACTACAAAGTTGTGCTCTCTCCCCCTAGTACTATGATTGCTTTGGTTCCCAACCTTGACAAAATTGACAGCAAGATATTCTGGACATTGTTTGTGAGCAATTTTATAAACATGATTTAGCTTCAGTTGTTTTACTCTGTCTTCAACATTCAGCATATCCAACTGCTGTAATTCATCCTGGCCTACATGTTCTCTTGGTCCCAGCCCCAGGATGAATCTTACGATTTTGTTCTGGGTGATTTGCAGTCTATCTTTCAGTTTTTTTGTCAAGGCAGAGTACCAAGAAGAGCAAGCGTAATCCATATGGCATTGTATAAGGGCTAGACATAGGGTCCTGCGAGCCTCAGTAGGTAGACACTGTGCTTGTCTATACAGGAACTTCAGTCTGGCATTCGCTTTCTTTACTACACTGTTCCCTATCAATTCTCCTGACATGCATGGGTCAAAGGGGATTCCCAAATATTGTACTGATGAAACCAAAGTGATGGGCTCCCCATTACATTGAACATTAAAATTATTTACCCTTCTCAGTTTATGTTTCGTGCCAAAGAGAATGGCTTCAGTTTTCCCTAGGTGTAATGATAGTTTGTTGTCTA
The DNA here is from genome assembly GCF_026875155.1 of Cherax quadricarinatus. Classification (NCBI taxonomy): domain Eukaryota; kingdom Metazoa; phylum Arthropoda; class Malacostraca; order Decapoda; family Parastacidae; genus Cherax; species Cherax quadricarinatus. The sequence goes on from NC_069405.1 coordinate 51,098,049, forward strand.
CTAACCATTTGCTGCAGGACTCCAGTTCCAGTGTTAAAACATTAGCAATATCCTTCTCTGTTGTCAGGCTCATTTCTATTCAGTCTGTATTATAGAGACGAGAAGAAATGATGCCTCATGACTGATATATAATGTTGACAAACCATACCAAACTCTCTGATCGCGGGTTCTATCCCCACCCGTGGTATGGTTTTTTTGCAATCGTGTCATTACGATTTCGTGAGTCATATAATTTTGACTTCTGTTATTTATGCTTCTTGATATGAGACTAAGAATCCTATTAGCTTTATTGTGAGTATTTATGCTCTGTTGTGTTGACTTAATTGTTATAATCATAGCTAAGCGGTAAACCCACAATGGCCATACAGCGCTGTTTTTTTTTAGTTTAATATGTTTATTATGCACGCCCATACCCATCCTGTGGGTGGTAGTCAAAAGATTAGAGAGGTACATAATGGGTCCAGTGACTGGACCCCAAAGTTATGATAGCTGAACTAGTTACAAATGTAATGAACTCCAGGTAGATCTGGTCACAATCATGGCAAGTTACAGAGGTAATGAATCATCCTCACTCATATACATGGTTAATTGCAAAGTAATGAGCCAGTGACACGTCCACACCCGGTCACAATTGTAATGAGTTATAAATTACAAATATTAAGTGGGTCATAAACCCACACGAGTGCGCGCGCACGCACATACACACGAGGGCGCACGCACAGACACATGCACACGAGCGTACAAACATATACATATATATATATATATATATATATATATATATATATATATATATATATATATATATATATATATATATATATATATATATATATATATATATATACACACGTGGTAATGCTTTATTTACAGCTAGCAAAATCAGGGTATTTCTCCAGAATGGTCTGGAGGAGTCCCAAAGGCCTGTTATCCTGGGTGTAAAGGGAGCAAAATAAACACAACAGAAAAACTTGACTTGTATTATCCTTTACCAGTTTAGAACAGAAGTATGTACACTATATACACTATGTACAACAATAGGTATTATGCACTCCACGGTAAGCAAGGCAGAATAGAAGCCACTAGAGAGCAGACCGTGCTTCAACCAGCTCTAGAATGGGAATGACAAGGGCAGACAGGTGTGTGGTACCCACAACGCCTCTGCGATTGCTGGAACCTGGGTACTGATTGAACGATGGGGCCCCATCGTTAACCCTTAGCACCTGGTTCGCTGGTTGGGGGAGATAGCCTTTCAGTGAGGGTGTGTACATGCGCCGAATGAAGGTTACGTACTCTTTGCATGCCACAGTCTGTAATATACCACTGTGGATAAAATACTTTGCCATTTCCTAGCCTCAATAACCCTAGTTGGGTTATTGATGCTAGGACTTTGGGTAGTTTCAAATTTAGGTTGGATAAGTACATGAGTGGGAGGGGTTGGATTTGAGAGGGACTTGCACATCGGAGCTTGTTTCTTGGGTGGCATTGAAAATTGGGTTGGTCAAATGTTTGTTAGTGGGATGAATTGTAAAGGACCTGCCTAGTATGGGCCAGCAGGCCTGCTGCAGTGTTCCTCCTTTCTTATGTTCTTATGAATATTTCTGAGTGAGTTGTCTCTAAATTCATTAATTTTATCGCACTTCAGTACATAATGACGCAAGGTGTGACAATAGTCCATCAGGCAAAGTTTACATTTCGTTTGGTCTACATCTGGTGGTGGTGATTTAACCTGCCAAAGATACTTATAACCCAGCCGGAGCCGGGCGGTAGTGACATCCAAGAGTCTGCTTATCTTGTTGGATGCACCATAGACATGTGGCTCCTCCTGCATGATGGAATGATGATAGATGGACTGACTTGTGTCAATCTCCCTAAGTCTTAAGTCAATAAAGTTCATTTGAAGTTCTTTTCGTATTATTGTTCTCAAACTGCTAACTGACAACCCAAGATTGTAATCTACTCCTTGATCACGAAATCGTAATGACACGACGGGCTGGAGTTTTGACTCTGACCGCGGGTTCAATCCCGGCCGGGGTATGGTTTAATCTACTCCCTCTTTGAAAGCATACAGCTTAGCCAATTCATCAGTTCTATCATGCATCTGAAGACCAATGTGAGATGGAATCCACGGCATGTGCACTCTGACTCCACTGTCCACAATCTTACCATACCTGTGTCTGGCTTCTGACACAAGCATGCCACAATTTATATTTAATGAATAACAGCACTGCACAAGCCAAGGACTCGAACCCATGCTGATTTGGCCTGCCTCATGGTGGGCGAAAACACATGACGCCCTTATCCACTGGACCATACGATCCTTAAAAGTAGCGGAACTGGATGTTGTACTCGCTACCCAAGGACACACGATGGTGTGGATGATTCTAGGCTAATTTCATTCTAGCCCGTGGTTACAATATTATACTTAATGAGTTGAGAGCATTTATGGATGACAGAGAATCAGTTACAATTAAAGTGTCAGCCTTAGATACATGGATGCATTTGAGTGCAAGTATGGCAAACAGTTCTGTTTGAAGGGTAGAGGCCCAGTTATTGATGCGTGCTCCAATTTCTTTACTGAGAGCCATCACTCTGTATGACAAGAGCAGCACTACCAGCTGCACCAGTGGACTGGTGAACAGAACCATCAACGTAAATAATTTGTGAGAGCGTTCTGTGTGACTAAGTTATCAATACAGCTTAAGGCATCATGTTAGGCTTCAAGACGAAGCTTTGGTTGCGATTTAAGAAGAGTTTTTTGAGGAAATGGAGGAATGGTAGTTTGGAATGGGGTAATATCCCATGGAGCAGGGAAGTGTCTCTGTTGCCTAACTTGAAAGAGATCATGTAGCTGGTTCATGCGGAGGTCGGCTCCAGTTTTTTCGATCCATCTGGAAGGATGTTCACCAGTGCTGAGGAAAGTTTGGAGGGCTTCTGTGCAGGGGTTTGAATGGGCTAACCTAAGCATATTGACCCCAATAAGGATATTTCTTTCAGTAGCACGATCTCTAATGCTTGGAATATTAAGTTCTTTCCGCATATTTAAAATTTTGGCAGTACGAGGGCTTCCTAGGATGATCCTCATTGCTTCGTTTTGCAGTTTTTCCAGCCCTTCAATTATTATTATAATCAAAAAGAAGCGCTAAGCCACAAGGGCTATACAGCGCTGCTCCAGCCCTTCAAGCTTCCAGTCAGACACGAGTGCAAGTAGTGGCGCAGCATAATTAACCAATGATCTAATATAAGCAAGATACATCATTTTCACAATTTTAACATTAGCTCCATACCTGGGATGAAAACCTGCCACAACTCTAAGTGCTCTCAGCCTTTCTTTGTATTGGCGACAAAGTCTCGTTACAACAGGTCCAAGTAGTGGAACCTCAAAGGCCTAGATACCTGTATCTGCTTACATATTCTAGAAGAGACCCATCATGCAACTGGATCTGACGAACTGTGCCTCTCTGTCGAGGAGGACGCCTGTTGAGTATCTTGGTTTTATCAGTAGAGATTATCAACCCCAGGCTAGTACATGATTAAGAATGTTTTGGGTATTGGAGAATCCGGTGGTGTGAATCATTATATCAGCAAAACTAATCATATAATGATAGGGCTGGCTAGGCATAGCATTAACCCTTAAACTGTCCAAATGTACATCTACGTTTTTTCAACATTTGAAAGTATGTAAAAAAAGTAGATCTTTTTTTTTTTACATTTGAAAACGTGTAAAAAAACTTTGATTACTTTTTTTTGTTATATTTGAAAATATGTAAAAAACGTAGATCTACTTTTGGAGCACTACGCATGTGAACGTAGATCTGCTTGGACAGTTTAATTAAGTTTAATTAAGGCATTAATTAAAATATTGAATAGAGTGGGACTGAGCACACCTCCCTGTGGGGTTCCTAATTCAAAATCTTTAGTTACACTTCTACGTCCCTGGAACAACACAGACGACTTTCTGTTGGACAGGTAGCCTTTAATCCAGCGGAGAAGCCATCCTCCAACATCCATTCTGGCAAGTTCACTAATGATTACATGTCGGCTAGCTACATCAAAAGCGGATTTCAAGTCAAGGAAGGTAGTGTATGATCTATACAGCGCTGCACCTTGACTTTATTATAATCGTGGAGGAGCGCTAAACCCGTAGGATTATACAGCGTGTGTGGGGGGGATGGAAGGTATTCAGACTCAATTCAGGGAACCGGAGCACAGATCCAATTCCCTAGATGAAGAGCCCCTCACCAGGGTCAAGGAACCTTCCTTGAGGGGCCTTGACTTGAAATTTCTGCTAACCAGAACTCTCGCATTCTGTGTTACTAAGCTCTTCATTATCTAGCTTAAGTGCCATAATTATTATCTTTTCCCAGGATTAGAACCTTACATTAGTCCGTATTGAACTGGAGCCTTAACCTATCGAAGTCATAGGTGAGGCAGTTTAAGGCAACATGAAACCCACCACAGTAAGGTGATCCAACATAGGGAAGAAAAAGAAGGAAAATTTAATGGGCATGATCCATCGTGATAATAAAACAATAATTATAGCAAAAGTATTTTATTCGCGCGAACAAAATTGCATAGTCACTTTGTTACAGTTATCAAAAATATATCGTACCATTATTCTAAAGATGATTTGTTTTGACAATGGTATATTTTTTTCCTAATTCAGAGTGTGAATAGAAATATAATTAGAATATGGTGTCAAAGTTAAAAAAAAAAAAAGTTGTAGAAGAATCTTAAGTGTTCCCTGGATGAGTGTTAAATCATATTGATCAAGACAGTTATGTTTCTGATAGGGCCTTATATTATATTGTTCGAAAAAATTGTTCCCTGGTTAAAATTTTGTTACAGGTCAAGAAAATTTGCCTTATCAGTTAAAATCTAGAAAAAATTATTATAACAAAGTTGCAAAAAAAAAAAACTTGTCTTAGTACTAGAATGAATTATTATTGCATTTTTGAGAAGCGCTAAACCCAAAGGAGGTCATACAGCGTCAGGAGAATGGGGAGGCAATCAGATTCGATCCAAGGAACGGGAGCACAGCTAAAATTCCTAAGATCAAGAGCCGTCCACTGGTATTAAGGCACCTCAGAAGGAATTACTGGGATGAAGATATTCCTGTATGGTTCGCAGCAGTTCGAATTTGTGAAGAGTCAATAATACAAAACTTTTCTCTAAATACAAAAAAAAAAAAAAAAATCTTCTATGGCTAATGGGCGACTTGGAAATAAAATGACGTATAGAGCAGATAATCAATTTTACATAACGTCTCGCTGAAACAATCCACAATTTAAAATATAAAAAATACTATTTTAAATTAGATATACAAATCGACCAGAGCCCTACCTTTTATAGCAATACTTCTATAAAATAAGATTCTTTATCGGCAGTTCACAAGCAGAGTCGTGACCCAAGAAAAATTGAGCGATTGTGTCTATTTTTTTTTCAAAACTTTCTTAATATTATGCCATAAATCTATGTTTATTTATTGGGGTGCTAAGTAGGTCACGAGGAGAATGTGATTTCAAATTCTGTCTAATGAGCAAACTAAAAAGTTGAGAACAGCTGTTCGGTCCAGCCTATACGTCGTTGAGGTCTTATTAACATATTCTCACTTGATTTTATTAAACAATAGAAAAATTAAAAGAAGCAATGCTAAATAAAAGATTTTCAAGCAAGAACACTTGAGAAAGCTCAGGCATACACAGCAATAATAATAATAAATACCCCTTTACAGAATGTGACTACAATGGGAGAAAATAATAAATAAAATGACGACGCTACCATGCTAACGTAATGCCATAAAATTCTGCACTCAAACATTTGCAAATACAGTGCATTCCACTGTAGTATAGTGGTACGGATTTCACAGGAATATTAAAAGCTAATGTGAACCTAAAACAATGGCAGGGACATACTGTAGATACAGTATAACAGATAAATCACTAATGTCATTCAAGTTGAAGGACATATAATACTGTGGTTACAGATTGATAATGCAAACCAAACACAAAATCACTTAATTAAAATGTAACCCCTCTGAGAGCTATGAGCTTGTTTTTATATTAGTGCAGGCAAAGTACATTTGAACAGGCTCTCAATATCAAGTACAAACACACACACACCACACTGATGATTTGGTATATCTAGAAACAAGGGGTCACAATTGGAAACTGAAGACTCAGATGAGTCAAAGGGATGTTAGGAAGTATTTCTTCAGCCACAGAGTTGTTAGGAAGTGGAATAGTCTGGCAAGTGATGTAGTGGAGGCATGAACCATATATAGTTTTAAGACGAGGTATGATAAAGCTCATGGAGCAGGGAGAGGGAGGACCCAGTAGCGGTCAGTGAAGAGGCGGGGCCAGGAGCTGAGTCTCGACCCCTGTAACCACAAACAGGTGAATACACAGAGGCCAAGTGTGTAATCGACAGGTGCCTATCTCAAAATGGTAACTAGCATACACATACACACACACAGAAGAGGAAGAATAGCCTCTGATTTGACTGGCGAATGGTGCCAAGTAAAATGGTTAAGTGAAAGAATTTGCAGAGTAAGTTTTTATTCTGCCGATGTTTCTCTCGGTGTTGAGCTTCAAATCATAAAATTCATTAATGAGCGAAACATCATCAAAAGTAGACTTGTTCTGCAAACTATCTCTTTACCCAAAAGATACTCTACTGAAAGACGTTTCGTTGAGGCCAAATAGAGGGTTACATTTCCATGTTAGTCTGAGTTCATTTGTCGCCAGTTTCCTTAACATACGTTAATTTGTTCGATACTGTAACAGAACAGATCAGTGACACACATGCTGCTAAGGCTTATCATGTGGCACTATAGCTGTGATCGGTTTGTTATTCTAGACTTGCAGCCAGACCTGTGGCAGATTTTCCTACTGGCCCGCAATCCTACATAGTCATTAAAAGCCTGACTGATCTGGCATTATTCATGTGATTCGTACCTATATAATTAGAAACGTAAATAACATTCATGTGATCACTTGCCTAAGCGCAAGCTAGCGGTAAGTCAGCGTCTAAATGCTTAGAAGGTTTAAAAATAAAATGAAAGACATATGACTGGGTACTTAAGCAACATATGACTGCGTATATGAACAAAAAAAATCATCACATACATTTCAGCTTAGCATATCCTACGTTAATAAATAATATTAAATACATTGAACATAGAAATATTAAGATAGCACATGGGAACATGCGGTTGGAAACAGTCTCAGGAGAAGGATATATTTAAGTTTTTTGTCTTATTCGGCACAATAATGCCTCAGTAATAATTTAAACATTTTTGAGGTCAATACCCCTTGTCATTTATGAAATATTTTCATACAAATTAGGCAGATTTGAAACTTTTTAACTCTAAACTGATATATAGTGCTCGACCTATATTATGCACATGTTAACTTTATCAACTTCATAAGACAAACATGTATAACACGATGTGGAAACCTTTAATCTCAGAGGTCAAACAACTGTTTACATGTTACTCATCACTTCATCTGCTGTATTGATACTAAACTGGTTGCTAGCATTAAGTAATACTTATAAATTTAAATCAACATGATTAATATTTTTAACCATTAATAAAAATTATATGATATGGTTTGAATCACAATGGCAAGCCCAATGTACAGTTTCTTTCTATGTTTCTTTAATCCACATGGTACATGTAGATCTCAAAACTAAACTCGAGCTCTACATAATCTCAAGAGGCAACATGTAACTGCAGTTTACACAACAAGGGAACCCGTTGGGTAGGAATGATGTGTGTATCCCAAAGTCACTGATAACAGCTTGGAGATTGAGCAGATTACAGCAATCCTTAAAACATAAAAACGAGGTTACAAATGATGCTATTGTAACAATCAAATCACAGAACAAAAATGTAAACTTAATGCAGAAATTGGAGCACTTTTAACGATCACGTAAGTTTCAATACTGTTAAAGAGAATCGTCAAGTTTTTCTTGAAAACCTTTCAAGTCTATAATACAAGGAAAATGCAAGAAGAATTAATGAAATATTCATTAAAACCGATGTCACCTCATAAGTCTGATTCCAAAGGTGGAGGTAAATCACTGCGACTATTATTAGCATCAACTGACCCCTGAGGACTTGATGTGGCCAGAGGGGCTGATGATTTGGTATATCTAGGTGGATATTCGGGTGATGAGGAGAGACAGGAGGATCCAGGATTTCCCTGCATGTCTAAAGTATCGTCCTCCACTCGCGCCAATGGGGCTACAACATTTTCACCTGGGAGAGGAGGAGGCGTGGAGGGAGTCACTCTCTCTGGTTCCTCATCTTCAACTGGGGGTAGGCGAGCTGTAGATTCGTAGTAAGGTGGACACTGTTCTATAGGAATATCCTTCCTAACTGGCGGATCATGAGGTAAGTCTGCGAGTTCATCATCGGAGGCTGTAATGTGAATTTCAACAGAGACAGTCGAGGGTGTACGATGTACTGGTCCAGGACTATATGGAGGAGGTACTTGGTCAGTGTCAATGCTCTCATCCCCTACGCTGTCTGGACGTGGCGCATCAGGAATATCTAGGTTATGACAACGACGGTAGGGTGGCAGTAAGGTGTGGTCATCAATAATAGGAATGTCTACACCTGGCTGGGCTAGGGTGGAAGGAAGAGATTCTTTGTAGCTACCTGAAGATGCGGTCGAGTCTCCTCGTCTAGGAGGCTTGTGTAATTCGTCGTATTCCCACATAGGAGGGGTGGGACGGAAGTGAGTGTGGTGCGGGAGATCATCCGGGGTAAGAGGGCGCTTCTTGGAGCTTACAGCACCCCAGCCACACCACGCAGCCACCGTCTGCGCCAACAGCAATATCAGGAAGATGAGAGTGAGTGCCGTGCACAAAGTAACACTTGTTGTTTTCACCACAGGAGGTAAGTTTTGAGCCAATTTGAGCAAACCCACTACTTCTCCCGGCAGAGAATCAATTCCAACTTCAAACCAAAATATGGGAAGTATTACATCGAAGTGGCGGGCTCGCTCAAGAGCTTGGCTACGGTCCAACATAACATTCATCTGCATACGGAGCTTCACCCGTAGTGGCACTCCCAGGTCAGGGTAGATGTCGAACTCCGTCCTATGCTTCTCTGGTTCCGGTCTGTGTAAAGACAATTATAAATCAAATTAGAAAAAAATAATATTAATAGCAGGTGATCATATAATTCATATGTATAAAATAATGTTAATTAAAAGGTTCAACAAAAATATAAATAAATATTAAAAACACGGTATTTGATTTTACTGCAATAATATTTAACTGCACTGATAAACTGATGGTCGGAGTTTAATATTCAGTTTTTAGGTTTTTATTTGAAGATGGAGACACTTATGCAGCATATGGGAATCTTTATTCAGGAAACGTTTCGCCACACAGTGGCTTCATCAGTCCAATACAAAGAGGAAGGCGTAAGGAGAGGAGGAGTATGAGGTAATCAGTCCCTCAGCCTTTAGTCGATGTGTTTAGTTCATCAAGATTGATGAACTAAACACATCGACTAAAGGCTGAGGGACTGATTACCTCATACTCCTCCTCTCCTTACGCCTTCCTCTTTGTATTGGACTGATGAAGCCACTGTGTGGCGAAACGTTTCCTGAATAAAGATTCCCATATGCTGCATAAGTGTCTCAATCTTCAACTTGTCGGTTTTTCAAACCATTCATCACACAGGTTGTTATTTACACAGATGGCAATAGTAATATACAGTGGTCTTCCTCGCGTCAAGTGGTACGATCAACGTCCTGAATTATACTTGCAAGGACATTTGACATTAGTTAACCATGGACTAACCTAAATCGCCATAAACCTTAGTCCTTGATCTGAGGAATTTGAGCTACCCTCCTATTTTTTCAGATCCCATTCACCAGGTGCTGTATGACCCTTACTGGTTTAGGGGTTCCTCATTAATATAATAATAACACTGGTCCTAGACAGAAAGGGTTGCTCCAGTTTCTTGGATCGAGAGCCCTTCCCTTTCATGAAGGGATTCCCTTAAGTGGAAGATACTCAAGAGCTGTGGTTCGTACGTCAGCTTCCGTGCGGCCAGCAGTAACAGCCTGGTTGATCAGATCCTGATCCACCATGAGGCCTGGTCTCAGACCGGGCCGCGGGGGCGTTGACCTCCGAAACCCTCTCCAGGTAAACTCCGGGTATCAGGCCGTTAACACCCAACTGATAGAGCTTAAATGTAAATTAAAATTTTAGCGCTGTCTCGTATCTCAGCCTTCGACTCGCAACTAAAATTTGCCGGGTCTGATCCTGGGGGGAATCGAGACGTAAACATGTTCCTAACACCCGTTGCCCTTGTTCACCTAATATTAAGTAGATGCCCGGTCTTAGACGATTGTTATGGGTCACTTCCAGGGAGGTGGCAGTATACCCTGGGGATTTTTTTAATAAACTGGGGTAGGACAACAGTTCTTAACCGTAAATTCAACGATGTAAAATAAAGATTGAGAATTACATCATACTACCACAAGCTATCAGAAACACTGCCAGAACAAGTGTAGAAGTCATCAAGAGAAAGCTCGATCACTACTTCCACCAGGCAGTGATGAATATGTGGGCCAGCGCGCCACCAACAGTAAAAGCCTATGACTAGGCGAGCACCAGAAAAAAAAAAAACTAACCCCGAACACTCGAAACTGATCATATGTATATCACAAATATCCACATGAAAGATTTTCTCCCGTGTTAGAGTGTGACAAGTGAAATGTATCAGGGCGAGACGTCTACCTACCTACCTAGAGTGTATTAATGTTGGTAGAATTACAAACAATGTTAGGTAAAAGTACACAAGTACAACTAATGTGACATTTTATTGTGGCACCGTTTCGCTCTCCAGGAGCTTCATCAACGGCTTGATAAAGCTCCTGGAGAGCGAAACGTTGCCACAATAAAATGTCACAATAGTTGCACTTGTGTCCTTTTACCTAACACTACCTAGAGTGTTTTGAGGGTCAGAGCCCTTGAGGCCCGGTCCCAGACCAGGCCTCCTGGTGGATAGCCTAATCAACCAGGCTGTTGGTGCTAGCCGCACGAAGTCCAATATAAACACCACAGCCCGGCTGATCAGGCGCTGCCTTGAAAAATTTGTCCAGTTCTTTCTTGAAGACAGCCAGGGATTCGTTGGTGATCCCCTTTAGGTATGTGGGGAGGACGTTGAAAAGTCTTGGCCTCTTAACACTTACTGAGTGTACTCAATGCTGCATACATGGAATCTATGGCAGAGATGACAAAAATAAGAACCGGTGGTAAGCAGCGCCAGATAATCGCTGAACAAAGGCTCCCGCAGACACGACTAGGTGAATTCAGATAGAAATAGGTCGTGGAGGGAGATAGAGAGAAACAGATAGATGGAGAGTGAGGTAGGTAGGGAGAGAGGGGGAGTGGAAGCTTTCAATCATCAAATTATCAGACAATAAACGATGACCGGGCACTGAGGCTTTTGACGCACCATCACACTAAATCTCACTTTGTTCATGCCCATCCTTGTCCTCAGTAGAAGTTCCGTTTCTTGCGATCTTCACGCGACTGTTCCTTGTCTTCTGGAGACTATTCCATGTCCTCAGGTGGTTGTTCATTATATATTACTGAGGGCACACAATACCGACAAGTTGATGAATAAGACACAAGTGACACATGTGCAACACTTAGGTGTCTTTATTGCCGAAAGAAAAGTTCAGTGACTTAATTGATTGTTCCTTATACTCAGACGACTGTATCTTGTCTTTAAGCGACTGTGCCTTGTCTTCAAGTAACTGTTCCTTGTCCTCAGGAAACTGTTACTTGTCCTCTGGCGGCTGCTCGTTTTCCTCGGACAGCTATTCAATGTCCTTAGATGACTCTTCCTTGTCTCTAAGGGACTGTTCCTTGCCCTCGGCTGTTCTTTTTTCCCTCAGGTGACTGCTCCTTGTTCTCAGATTGTTTCTTGTCTTCAGATGACTGTTCCTTGTCTTCAAACAACTCCTTAAGAGCCCCTTAACCCTCGGATGCAGTTAGGGCAACACAAGACATTCTTTAACACTTGACAGTAAGTACCAGCAACACAGATGAACCATAACATTATACAACTGAGATCAAACTTGTTTACCTCATTCCCCAAGCGCTGTATGACATATGGGCTATGAATATAATAATACAACTAGGTATAAACAAATTACTTCAGCAGAGAGGTATAGCCAAGCAGTAAACAAGGGGCAATGATTACAGGCAAGGTCACTTGCATTGGTACTTGGGTGGGCACACAGTATATACACCTGTAGATTTTCAGTATATATTTATGAACTGAGGATTATATATGTATTTAGTGCTCCTCATGAATGTAATAACAATAATACGCCGTGTTGCTTAGTCATCCCTGGTGCAGTTGGTTTGGGGCTAGATTTGTCTAGCAGTAAGTGGCACTATTCAAACTGCTCACACTCAGGATACTGCTCAGTTCAAGGCAGAAGAAATATCAGGGCTAGAAAAAATGCTTATATTTAAGTTTACTGCCAAAGCATTTAAACTACTGTGAACGCTCGGAGAACTGAGAACGTAACTCGACTCAAGAAGTTTTGAGACTCTATGACCGCGGGTTCAATCCCGCCGGGGGTGTGGACTGAGAACGTACTCTCTGGAGTGAAAGTGAGAGATACTTGATAATATATACATAGACGATATCTACACACTACCATAGCAAAATGCTGGAGTAAAAGCTATACCTGGAGTATACCTGGAGAGGGTTTCGGGGGTCAACGCCCCCGCGGCCCGGTCTGTGATCAAGCCTCGTGGTGGACCAGGGCCCGATCAACCAGGCTGTTACTATTGGCCGCACGCAAACCGATGTCTGAACCACAACCCGGATGGTCAGGTACTGACTTTAGGTGCCTGTCCAGCGCCTTCTTGAAGACAGCCAGAGATCTATTGGTGATGACCCTTATGTATGATGGGAGCAACTGAATAGTCTTGGCCCCTGACACTTATTGTGTTGTCTCTTAGTGTACTCGTGGCGCCCCTGTTTTTCACTGGGGGAATGTTGCATCTCCTTCCGAGTCTTTTGCTTTCGTAGGGAGTGATTTTCGTGTGCAAATTTGGGACTAGTCCCTCTAGGATTTTCCAAGTGTATATTATCGTGTATCTTTCTCGCCTGCGTTCCAGGGAGTACAAATCAAGGGACTTCAACCTTTCTCAGCAATTTAGGAGCTTTATAGTATTTATACGTGACGTGAAAGTTCTCTATACATTCTCCAGGTCTGCAATTTTGCCTGCTTTGAAAGGGGCCGTTAGTGTGCAGCAATATTCCGGCCTAGAGAGAACAAGCGATTTGAAGAGAATCCTCATGGGCTTGGCATTCTTAGTTCTGAAAGTTCTTATTATCCATCCTATCATTTTCCTAGTAGATGTGGTAGATACACATCTACTACATTAGTTTATCGCTCTATTGTGGTGACTGGAATTTGCTGTATACTCCGATACACTTTTAATTTTATCGAGTTTTCCATAACGGAATAACTGAAATTTCTCTTCATTGAACTTCACATTGTTTTCCGCAGCCCATGTAAAGATTTGGTTGATGTCCGCTTGGAGTCTTTCGGTGTCATCGATGGATGACACTGTCATGCAAATTCGGATGTCATCCGCAAAGGAAGACACGGTGCTGTGGCTTATATCTCTGTCTATGTCAGATACGAGGATAAGGAATAGGATGGGAGGTAATGTTAAATAGACTCAGTGAAAATATGTGAATCCACGGGCACAATAAGAGAGCACAATATTAACATTCCTTAAGCTCGACTTCAACCTGTTGCCAGCAGATATCAGGAACAAAGTTTCAAGAAGAAGAAACTTTGTCAGTTTGTCTGTCAAGTTCCGGATTAACCTGGCTATACGGGCTGCCAACAGAAGCAGACTGGTTGCCTAGGTGGTCAACAGATAAGGCTGGTCTTGGGTCGGTCCGCGAGATTAAGAAAATCTCGAAACTGGTCACACGTAAAAACAAATCCATTATTCCTTCGAAAGATTGAAATTTGGTTTAGTGTGAAATGTCGATTAAAGCTGACTGAAGCAATTTTCACTTATGAGAGCAGGCATTTTTGTGTGCACTTAAACCAACATTCCAACTGATAATATGGTTCAAAAGTTTCCATATATTGGAAGAAAGCAGTTTTCTTCGTAGTATCTGACAAAACGTTTATGTTTAATTATCCATACATCTAAATAGCACCCAGTCTGTCTATATATACTGATCAAGATTATTGCAGATGGTGTAGACACCAAGTGTTTCCATGTGAGAATGGGACAGGTCAGTTTCGGTCTCGAGGGAGCGAGGCAGCATAGTTTTGGTTATGAGGTCTCTAGAGAGGTACAATAGTTAAGGCTATGAGAGGGCATAGGATAAATTAGGATAAAAAGGAAAGGTAGAAAAGTTAATGCTATGAGAGAAAGAGACTTTAGGATATAAAAGAAGAGTAGGAGAATTTAGGCTTTAAATGAAGGGTAGGGGAATTTAGGTTTTAAAGGAAGGGTAGAATTTAGGTTTTTAAAGGAAGGGTAGGAGAATTTAGGCTTTAAAGGAAGGTTAGGAGAATTTAGGCTTTAATGGAAGGAAGGGTAGGAGTTCAGGTCATGAGAAGAGGACTGAGGGTGTAAGTTATAAATGGGGAGGAGTAGGGAAATCGAAAGTAAGCGGCACGACCACGACAATTTGACCATAGCTCAGGAAAGGATGGGGAGGGAACGTTGGAGGATAGCACCAAAAGATAAAATTAGGTTTAACGGTAGTCAGGTAGACAGGGGGTCATAAAGTTAAGTGCCCCGTCCGCCTTGACTTTGATGTTTGTAATGAAAGCGTGGTAAATTCATGAGCACTGCTCGATAGTGTTATCTGGGGATTAGCGGACGGAGAATCCAGCCTCCACCGCCCCTTGCGGCTTATAACCCACACGAGTTTGGAGCATCACATTAAATAATAAAACAGGTGATAAGTATTTGTCAGATTGTGTTCCCATGTTAATGTGTATATGTCTCTCACTCGTTTTTTTAGGGAGGGATAAGGCGTCCAGACTGAAATTAGGGTTATTCGTTGAGTTACATCTGTCAATTAATGGTTCCGAGGATCATCGCCCCCCACTGCCCAGTCTCAGACTAGGTCTCGTAAATTGGAAAGGAAATACTGCAAGAATAAGAACTATAAAGAAACATGCAGGAAAGTAAAGATAAATGTATACTGAATGTAAGCAGAAGTTTGCAAGATTGTTCATGTTCACCCTTCAAGATGTGGGGTGTGGACGCCTACCTGCTGGTGAGAGGCTCTTCATCAAAGTAATGAAAGCCACTTTCTTCGTTGGATCAAACCGAACTGATTTCCCTTCCCCAGGCGCTCCATGACCCCTACGGGTTAGGCGCTTTCCCATGAATATATTCACTATGAATATAATAGCTGTTCTTTGGGAAATTTTACGTGACACGCTTTACACTAAAGATTTTGGTTGTGCGATGTATCCTGGAGAAAACTTAGTATATAATGTACTATTGTCTTTTGCGAAAGACACGATGATTTCTGAAAAAAAATGAAAGCGAAAAAGGCAGTTAGCTCCTCCAATAGAGTTGATATGATCTCAACGAACACTAAGAGCGAGTAAATAGATTCCTCACATCCAGTCTTTGTGGCGCACTTATGTTAAACACCCTAGTAGAGGCCAGCCATGGTAGCCGCCAGACTGCAACAGGCAGCAACACAACACCTAGGTGTACCTAGGGGTGGCGTCACTGCCCAGGGTGAGCCCCCACAACACAACACCAACGGTGAGCCTCACAACGCAACACCTAGGGTGAATCTCACAATACAACATCTAGGGTTTAACTCCACAACACCTAGGGTAACCTCACAACTCCTAGGGTGAGCCTCACAACGCAGCACTTAAGGTAAACCCCCAAAACTATACCCAGGATGCGCCTCACAGCACAACGCCTAGGGTGAACCTAATAACACCTAGGGTAAGCCTTAATACAGCACCTAGAGCGAGCCCGACAACATAACACCTAGGGTAAACCCAACACAGCACCTAGGGTGAACCCCACAGTACAAAACCTAGGATAAGCCCCAAACACCTTGGGTGAACCCCACAATACAGCACCCTGGGTGAGCCTCACAACACCTTGGGTGAGCCCCATAACACAACACCTATGGTGAGCTTCACAATACCTAGGTTGAGCCTACAACACATTTGAACGAACGCCGTTCACTACACTGTTGTGCTATATTATAAACTTCAAGAACAGATATGATCGGACCCTTGAAGGCCAGAAATCTGTGACACCGGTCGATAAATTATAAGACACGTCCAAGAGCTACGACTCGACCCCGACTCAATTGTACTCGGCTTGAGTACAACTGAGTACTTCGATTCAGTATATACTTTATTGTTACATTCATGTATCTTTAACAATAGTTTTGATTCCTGATCCCCTGAACCATTATTAGAAATAACATGTTACCACCATATGCTATAATCAACCTCTGGGTGATTAACATGCAAGAAAGAATGAATGATACCAGGAATTTCATCTGGAAGCCTAATGAAAGTGTATCAGAAATAAATACAGTTTCGTATGTAATCTAAAAGGATGCTGATTTATTAGAGCACTTGTAACATTAAGACAATTCAGTGCAAATGATGAGAGTGAAGAAGTATTTAGCAGGTCAGAAGGTACCAAAATGACGGGACGGGTATTATTTCTGGGAACAATAAATCTACGGCATTAGTTCGAGTCTTCCACAAACATGATGAAATGGTACAACAATAATTCAGAGAACATAAGAATGGAGGAGTACTGCAGTAGTTCAACGCGTAGCTCCGTAGAGGCTAACTCATTCTGGAAAAATCACGAACGCTTAAGCGTTCTATACAATACTCTTTACTGCCAATAGCAAAGTAATTGCATATCAGGGTGTCATAACAGTAAGCCTGCTCCCTTCTCCTAGTCACAGGATTTGAGTCAGCTAATGTCTGCTAGCCAGGAATCAGAAACTTCAAACATCAGTTAGTGGCGAGTTGGACGTCCAACAAAACAGAGGATTGTCTTTTATGTAGGTTGGAGTTCAACTAAAAATAATCTATTGTGAGGTTGGTTAAGGGAAGAGTTGGCAGAAGTATCTCAGTGTTGTTGTTGCTGTTGGGGAGGGAGGGTCGGTGGCCGGTTGTGGAGGGAGGGTCGGTGGCCGGTTGGGGAGGGAGGGTCGGTGGCCGGTTGGGGAGGGAGGGTCGGTGGTGCAGTTAGGGAGGGGACCAGTAGTAGAGTTGGGGAAGGAAGGTAGGGGGTATGATAGTGGTACACCTGTGATATATCTATAACCCCAGTCTGGGGTTAGGCTTTTCTGTTGATTGCCTATTCAATCAGGCTGTTACTGTTGGCGGCCCGTTCATCCACTTGGCTATTACAGCTTGGTTGATCAAGCACTTAACAGAGGTAGTACTCCACTTTCCTCTTGAAAACTTTTAGGCTTGTTCCGGAAATATTTCTGATATCTGCTGATAGCAGGCTGAGTAGTCTTTGACCACAGATATTGACACACTGTTCCCTTACTGTGCCCATGGCGCCCGTGCTTTTCACTGGGTCTATATTGCACTTCCTCTCTTGTCTCTAACACCAGTAGGTTATGATTGTGTGTAGCTTAAGGTGTAGGCCCTCAAGTATCTTTTGTATATATTATCAGGTATCTATATTCTTCACGCCAGATAGTACATTCCAAGTACTGTGAGTCATATTCAACAATTTAAATGCTTTATTAGCTCTATGCGGGCAGTTAAATGATCTCTGTATCTCTATCAGCTCAAATATTTCGTCTGCCTTGAACGGAGCCAAAAACACAGGACAGTATTTTAAAAGAAAGAGCAGAAATAACTTGAAAAGTGTCACTACTGGCATTATTTCTCTTATTTTAAAAGTTCTCATCATGAAGCCAGACCATAGTAGACGCAACTGTTTGGAAGCCTCTCTGATGCTATAACAAACACAAAATTAGTTACAATACTGCCACCACGCTAGCACACATGATAGTTGAACAAGCATCATCCCACCTGCCACTATTGTAGATACGGCTGAAAGGAGACTCTCCACTAAACCTAAATTTCATGGGCCGCTAGAATGAACAACCTGATTGACTAGGCAGTTTACAGAGAAGCCTGGCCTCAGTTCGGGGTAAAGTGAGCTCGAAACTGATCATAGGTAAAGTACAGATCATAGGGTTGGTGGTGAAGGTGCAGTGTGGTGGTACGGTGAGATGGTCTTGATAGGGTGTGGTGGTGGGTGACGTAGGTGGTAGTGGCGCGCAATAGTGGTGTAGTGTGGTGGCTGCAATGGTGGGGGTGGGGGGTGGCAACGTGTGGCGATGGTGGTGATGATGTGGTGAGGTAACTGTACATTGCATATAAGAAACTATGACAGCTTCCCCACCTTCTGCCAGTTATATATGCTGGTCAAGTTAGACGAGCCATCGAAACCGGTCACAGGTAACTCACAGTCACGATCGCAAGTAAGTCATGCACACAAACACACCTTAAACTGGATTTACCTGTCAAACTCGTTTGGGTACATCTCTTCACAAGCATTACCACCTTATCAATCTATACTATTTTCTCTTCTTCAAAGTTATCACGTGAAACAACTAAGTGAAGATGCAATATATTCTGACAACAGAACAAATGTCAAACATTTCCACTTGCAAGTTAACTATATAGCCATTAATAAGTATTTAACAGTACATATAATTATATACTAAATATTAAATAGCCATATGTCAACTTTTCCAGTTATTCTTTTTTTGCGAGCTTTTTTTTTTTTTGGCACAATCCACTTCTTTCCTTTATCTGTCTCCTCTTCTTACAAACAAGTTTTTAGCTATTATATACACTGGAAGGTGTAAAATCACAACCCCTAGTTTAAGAATTAAGGTATTTTTGATGTCTGTGTATAGGTGGGGACGAACGGACGGACTGACAAAGACAGACACACACACACATACTCTCATATGTCGTGCCGAACAGGAAAAACTTGCGATTTTGGCTTAAATAGCAACGCTCTTCTTGCTGAATAAGACAAGCGAAAATTTGTGTATGGAATAATTTCCCAAAACTTATTCTAAACCTAACGAAGAAAATATATTTCATTGTTTGTTTATTATTAAATTATTGTAAACTTATCTAAAATATATTTAGTTGAACTGAGCTAAATTAAATTGCGCTTGTTATAATAAGGTTAGGTAAGTTTTCTAAGGTTCTTTTGGTACAAAATTATTAATTTTTACATTTACATAAATTAAAAATATATATATTTTTAAATTTTAAAGGTATAAGAGAAAATTTTAGAAAGGACTAATTGACCATTTCTACCTAGTCGGCACTATATATATATATATATATATATATTATAAATATATATATATATATATATATATATATATATATAATATATATATATATATATATATGTCGTGCCGAATAGGCAGAACTTGCGATCTTGGCTTAAATAGCAACGCTCATCTTGACATGTAGGACAAGGGAATATTTGTGTATGCAATAATTTCGCAAAAATCATTCTGAACCTAACGAAAAAAAATATATTTGATTGTGTTTGTTTAGTACTAAATTACTGCAAACGTATTTAAAATATATTTAGTTGGTTTAGGGTAAAATAAATTGCTCCTGTTATAATAAGGTTAGGTAAGTTTTCTAAGATTCTTTTGGTGCAAAATTAATTTTTTTTACATTAACATTAATGAAAAAATATATCTTTAAACGTATAAGAGAAAATTTCAGAAAGGACAATTTTAAATGAGTTCTTGCTAATTGACCAGTTTTACATATTCGCCGCCACACAGAAACAACAACAACACACCACACACCACACACACACACACACACACATATATATATTATATATATATATATATATATATATATATATATATATGATGAGAGAGAGAGAGAGAGAGATGAGAGAGAGAGAGAGAGAGAGAGAGAGAGAGAGAGGAGAGGAGAGAGAGAGAGAGTGTTTACGACACTTAAGATCCAACAGAACGAGGTAGGAGTCAACGACAACTGGCTATGGGAAAGAGGTAATTGGCAGCCCTTTGTCTCGACCTCGCCATCCAACGACTGGAAGCTTTTCAAGAGGATGTGCAACCAAGTGAAAGCCTTCTACTGGACAATCCTTAATCACAACAAACACATTCCTCACCGCCAATCATGACAAGCCTATCAGTCCCAAGGTGGTTTTGTACAGACTGCACTGTAAGAAAAGCATTGGCGACGGTTAGAGACATCCTTACCACCTATCAACAGAAACTTCCCCGCAACATGCAAGCCTGTAGGATATGGTGATGTTTCAAGTGGCATTGCTAAAGGAGGGACCAAAATAAGTTAGCATCGGTAGTAGGCTCAAACCTGTGGTCCGGTCAAGGACAGACAAGGTATATCTGCCTGATGAACTTATTCACCTTAAATGGCATATGGGACTATGTTCAAAAGGGGCCATTGCTAAATATTGCGACCTAAAATAAAGTTGACATGCAGGACGGCTAGCTGCAAAACTGTGGTCCCTGGTCAGTGACAATAAGGCTGGATGAGGTATTTCCCTCTAAATGCGACAGGTGGGACCACTTACTAGTTAGTCAAGAGTAGGAGACTCTTTGCTGAACACTGCTACCAAAATGCAAGTCCTGAATCCAGCAAGGGACCCTCCTTGGCTAGCTGCAAGAACTGTGTCAAAACTGTCAGTGGTGACAATAAGGCAGGAGGAGGTGCATTTCCTACTTAAATCGCTTGACCAAGAAAAGGCTGTGGGCCCAGACAAGTTGAGCCCAAGATTGTTGAGAAGATGTGCAGACCAGCTAGCAGCACCTCTAACTCGCATCTTTCAGCACTGCCTAGTACAGTGTAAATGGCCCTCTCTATGGAAAGAGGCAAATGTAGTCCCTGTTCACAAAAAGAAGAGCAGAGCAGAAATCAGCAACTACAGACCAGTGTCACTCCTGTCAATCACTGGTAAGATCCTTGAGCAATACTAACATCTCACTCACATTTGTGATCGTCAATATGGCTTCAGGAAAGGTTACTCTGCTGCTGATCTGTTGTTAAACCTCTCCACTAAGTGGCACCAGTCACTGGATGAATCCAAAGTCAGCTGTGTGGTAGCACGGGACATTGCTGGCGCTTTTGACCGGGTGTGGCACCAGGGCCTCTTAGCAAAACTTCAAGCACTGGGAATTGCAGGCTCTACGCTATGTCTCCTCAGTGATTACCTTCATGGTAGATCTCTAAGTGTAGTTCTCAATGGAATGGAATCAGCAGACATCCTATTGGGGCAAGTGTTCCACAAGGAAGCGTGCTGGGTCCATTGTTATGGAATGTCTACTTCAACGACCTTCTTCATCTCATCCCAGAATCACATGCATATGCAGACGACTGTACACTGACATTCACTTATCCAAGAGAAGAAATGCCAGCTGCTCTAAGCTACATCAATCACCAGCTGAGAGCTATATCAGCTTGGGGAAATAGATGGCAAGTAACATTTGCACCTGAGAAAACGCAAATGATGATCGTCTCTAGGCACCATGATGGTAATGCTGGTGCAGTAGTAAGGATGAATGGGAGGATGTTGGCACCTGGAGAAGAAGTTGATATCCTTGGGGTGAAATTTGACTCCAAACTAACCATGAAGAACCACGTTGTAAATCTTGCAAACAAGGCAGCCAGGAAGCTTACAGCACTTCGCCGTATCTCCCATCTGCTTGACAGTAGGGGTTGCAAGATCCTGTACGAGGCACAAGTAAGCTCACACCTTGAGTATGCTCCACTTTCTTGGTTTGCCTGCCCCCCCTCTTATCTGCGACTGCTTGACAGTAGAGAACAGAGCAAGACGTCTCATCTCTCGCCTGGACCCATCCTGGATAGATCTGTCATTTCAGCAGAGCCTTCAACATAGGAGGGATGTGGGTGGCCTTCTGTTATGTACAAGGCCATATTGTCAAAATACCACACTTGATCCACTTCGAGGACAGGGAGAAGAAGTAGCAGAGACGAGCAGAAAGCAGAACGTTCATGGCAAACTTCCCAGGTACTCCTCTGATCATAATACAGGATGACTCGATATCCACAGTTGTATGCATAATGATGTCCAGATAAAGTCAGTGTCATTAAATCTGCCCACGATGCTCATCAACTTATCTTTCTATTATGTTCATAAATATAAATATTTAAATGAATATGTAGTAAATTTATTGCATAAATTAGAATATAATTAAAACTTCAAAAAAGTAAGGTCTTAAAGTTTCAAATGTGTTAAAAAAAAAGAAAAGATAAAATAAGCGTAGGGACGCAAAACGCGGGTAATCCAAGTAGAAAAAGACACTAACAAAGGGGACTAGGGATAAGTCGTTTTCTTACAACTCGCAGTAGGAAAAGACTTCAGAAAAGATCAGAAAAGCTTTCAGATAACAGAGTATTAAACGACAGGCATCCAGAGGTTGAGACCAGCAAGATGAAGACTTGAGAAGCGGAATAACCATAAGGCTGAATAGTACATCTTTCCCCCTAAGAATTTTCTAATCCTAAAATAGGATTAAGTAATATAATTTATAACCAAGATAATCACCTCCAGTGTACATATAGTGAATAATAATAATAATATATAATAATAATAACTATTATTATTACGAAAACAAAACAAGTGCGAAAAATAAATAAGTATTTTTAAATATGTTTAACGAGCACTTTTCTAGCCTTCCTTTGTGCAGATGCACTAATTATCAACCATAAATGTAACTTTGTTGCAGCGTCACTGTTGATATTAAGCAAGAGGATCCCCGTCAAACTCTCTTGTCATGTAGCTGAACAGTGAGAGCTCTTTACCTGCTTCATGACGCTCAAGATGCCCTCACGTGAAACCTCTGATGAAAACAAACTCTCACAAACACGCGATTCAAGTGATTTATTAGTAAACAATACCTAATGCTAGTGTTCACCTAGCAGTAAATAGGTATTTGGTTATAATAATAACAGTAACAAAAAGTACCGACAGATATATATATATATATATATAATATATATATATATATATATATATATATATATATATATATATATATATATTATATATATATATATATATATATATATATGCAATAAGATCACAGTAAACAGGTGATTTCAGAGTGGTTGTTTTGCATATATATATATAATATATATATATATATATATTATATATTATATATATATATATATATATTATATATTATATATATATATAATATATAATAATCATAATTCTTATACTATAATTACGGAATGTTACATGATTTTACAAGGCAAACTTTATCAGAATAAAGAGTGGTATTGTCTCTCGGTCCTCGAATATGGTAACGACATTCCACACAGTTGTGTTTTGTAGGAGTAAGCTCCAATAGGATACGCTACACAACCTCACTGAAGGACTTAAACCACTTACAGGCTATGGCGCAACCGTCCCTTAAGCTCCACTGAAGGTTTGCAGCCGCAGGATCAATCATTCCCGGAAACTCCACTTCAATAGCCTTCAGAATTTCCACTCAGCTTTATAAACAATTCAGAGCATGGAAAGACACATGTTGCAAAACAA